>CM054131.1:37643717-38849967 GCA_028751855.1 Ambrosia trifida | reverse complement strand
GTCCACTAAAGTGGAAGAAAAATATTAACTTTGAAAGATAGAGTGAAAAATGCAACAAGTGTAAGTTAAAGGACTAATATGGCAACTTTGGAAGTTGAGGGACTAAAATAAATATTTTAGAAACTATTAGTCCAAAAACACAATAATGGAAAGATTGGTGTCAAAAAGTGTAAGTAACAATTTTACAAGGTTGATTTGGTAAATACTAGTAGCATACTTGGGCATTTTATGTAAAAGGTATATTTTTATAAAATGGAAGTTTTATAAAAATAAAAGGAGTAACGCAAGTATCTTATAAGATAAGATTTCATAAAATAAAGACTTGGGAAGACTTGTACAAAAATAGGATACTTTTATATAAATGGGAATATAAAAGTATCGGAAACATTTTTAGTAACAAGTTGGACAAGTCGGGCTAAAACGTATAAAGTATATTTTTCTAAGAAATAAACGTTCGGAATCGGAAGTAGGAACAATACTTCCATGAGAACGCGCAACGGAAATAAATATGAAAAACGCTAACTAACGAACTTAGTTACACGAACCAACGTAAACGGTCATACAAGAAAGGTGCCATTACGACAAGATAAAAATATACATATATATTTTAAGAAAGTAAAATATATATAACAAGGGTGAAACGTGCGACGCACTTTCCTAAGTGTAGAAAGAATATTCGTGGGAAAGGAGAAACATAACGTAACAAATTAAAAACGCTAAACGACACATGAACTTAACAAGTAGTATCCACGCGAGGGTATATGTACATATACTCGTTTTCGACGAAATTCTAGTATATCTATTTGAATGGGAAAATAGATATGCGAGAAGGAAAACCAAGACGAGTAGGTAAAATATATCTACAAACGCGCGAATACCGACAAGATCCTAGTACATTTATTTAAATGGGAAAATAAATGTATGGTGTGGTAAGTCTAGTCGGGCGTTAAGATCATGTGGCCTAACGACAAGAACTTAGCATATTTATTTAAATGGGAAAATAAATATGTGGCAAAGTGAGTCGGGTCGGATAATAATAAGTCACATTATATCGAGCGAAACGATCCTAAGTATAATTATTTAAATGGGAAAATAATTATGCATTGGGTAGAGTCGTGTCGAGTATGACATTGTACAAGTCATAAAGAATATTAATGAGAATAATATATGACTTGTAAGGAAAGGGTAATCCATCGCCATTGAACCTAGGATACGAAACTATTAAACGGGAATTGGGATAAAGACGTGGTCGGGAAGTTGGGTGTACAACTTGCCAAGGCACATACACCATAGGTGTAAGTGACTTATACGCCTAGAACCTTTGTAGGTGCGGGATCACAAACTTTACTATTTTCTTCTTTGAGCCGAGCACAGTTACAGGTGAGTCTCACGGCCCAATTTCTAAACTATTTAACGTTTTTACGGGGGAAAGATATGTTGGGATTGTATGACGGGTTGGATACTTGAGTAAAGATCGCCACTCGGGGTTGAGACCTCCCCACTATAATCATAAATTCAGGAAAGAGAAACCAAAGGAATATTTGGATAGTACTATTGGTGCCTGACAAGGCCCACCCCTAATCGATAGCGTCGATTATGCATTGGCGTATGCCTGGGGTGCACTTATTCTGAAATGAAGTCGTAGGAATACCGAGTAACGACTTGGGGCGGGGGCATTTTTAATTGTCTTGGTTTGGTTATAGGCTCAAGTAAATTGTAGGACTTTGCAACTCCTATAAATGTCATAACAAGGATATTCCCACTTTATAAAGATTTATTAAATTAAATTAAAACCTGTGAACTCACCAATATTTATATATTGACGATTTTCAAACATATCTTTCAGGTAATTGAATGATGGAAGTTAGCATGGCGAGCAGGGTCGGGAATACCTCCAAGTTGGGCGTTGGGAATGTCGAAAAAGGGTCTCATCTCTTTATTCCATGGACTTAGGGATAAAGGGAGGAGCCTCCTTATTAATTTCAAAAACAATTTATAATTATGTACGGATAATTTGACATGATTATTAGCATTGAATAAATGCCCGTTTCCTTAATTACTATTGTGGTTTGCATTAATCTTGGCTTAATACTTTTGAACCGTCGCGCCACGTGTTTCCGCCATAGGCGTGGTGTGACAATTTGTTAGATTGATATATTATCAGATGAACCAGAGCTCTGATACCAATTGGTGGATCAATTTCTTATCACAGTTCTTCAATGAACAATTATTGTATCAAAGTTAATGCAGCGAAATAATAATAATTGTTCTAAGTTAATAGTTCACTTTTATGATTAGGGATGGCAATCAAACCCGAACCCGATGGGTAAACCCGAAACCCGACACATTTGGGACGGGTTTGGAGTCGGGTAATCGGGTATGTGTCCGGATATGGGATTAATTTTTATTTTTTTCGCGGGTTGGGATTTGATGATATACCCGTTTACCTGACCCGATTACTCGATAACGTATACCCGACCCGATTACCCGATAACGTATACCCGTTTACCCGATTAGATACCCAATATAATTTCTTATATATCTTTTTAAATATGTATGCATAATATATCTAATTGTCCATCTAGATTGCCATATTATGCTAAAAATTACCAGAACTTAATGTATACTATTTGTTATCTATAGCTTTGCGTGTTTTTATATGATTTATGTATTTTATATTTATACATTGTAATATTTACATATATATTTAATAATGCTAAATGTAATTAGTTAGTAGTTATCCAATAGATACCCGACGGGTTTTTGGTCGGATATACCCAATGGGTAAGTTTTTAAAATTAATTGGTTTACCCGAAACCCACGGGTATACCCGATACTCGATGGGTAATTACCCGACATAAACCCGACGGGTTTTGGGACGAGTTTGGGACAAGCATACCTACTCGGGTATGGGGTTCGGATTACCTAAACCCGTCCCAAACCCGACCCATTGCCATCCCTATTTATGATCAGTAAATGCTCCCCCTCAAATGTATAACTAAAGTAGCACAAGTGTATATGAGAATCAAATCAGTAAATGATATAACAATTAAGAGTTTTCAAATGTTTCTCATATATTAGAAAATATATATTCTGCAAGTGTAATAAATAGATGGTGTTGCCCTTCTATTTATAGACAGAAGTAAACGTACATGAGAAGTATAAAAACTAATACAATAATACTACAACAAGCTGTATTATTGAAACTTGTACAAAAATATCTTAAAAGTAATAAAAAAAACTAATATAATACTAAATGTCTGAAATGCTGAAGTTCAAGGGCGGTGGGAAGCTTCTATCAGAACCACTGAAGACCAAAGAACTTCTGATGAGTAAATCATCAAAGTTATTCTTCAGGTGTTTGTCTGGTTCACCTTAAGGACTTTACTCTTCGGTACTTTGTTTCAGCTTCATCAGTACTTCCCTTTACTTCTTCAGCACTTTCTATACTTAGACAAAATATGCAAAGAGGATATTAGACTAAGGTTAACAGGCTTGTCAATCCTCTTTGACCCAACAGAGAGAGTAGCCTGAGAGCTTGAAGGAAGGACGTGAGGAGGAGGTGGTCCAGGTGAAAATGAGGGTTCCTCCTCATCATAGTCTAGTCGGATCCTCACTCCTTTTTCCTTTTCCTTGTTCACATGTTGGTTGAGAAGAGATCTCAATTGTAAGAAGTTTCTTGCAACTCCCTCGGGTGTCAGATCTATGCGTTCGGGTGTACGCATAGGGCCGATTTGAGGAGGTGCAACCCCAGAACGAGAGGGAGTTGGGGTTTGAAAGAGTGAAAACTCCAGGGATGTGAGCCCCGTGGGAGTACTTCCTAGGGTAGAGAAAGGTGTAGACCTGTTTAACGAGGTCTGATCAGCATTTGGTGTCTCACCAGTGTTGTGAGGTGTTTGATTCACCTAATCCGGAGACTCGTGGTCAGACATTTCGAGGAGTTGAAGCTACACAACTGGTTTATGAATAGAATTCAATGGCGCAGCCCCACGGTGGGCGCCAACTTGTTGCTACAACAAATAACGGTCCAACGTTAAGAAATAGTCTCATAGAGGTAAAAGGGTTAAAGGGTTTCGGTTAACCAAACACAGGTCCTGAAGTCCCTCTACGTTGTAAACGTAGATGGGATTCAAGAGTTTTTTTTTTTTTTTTTGTTTTATTTGTTTTAGTTATTGTTATTCTGATTTGGGATAGAACCAAAGTTAGAATGTGGATGTTATTGTTTTTAGTTTTTGATAAGTGGAGTTGAGAGAAGCTCATACGTAAAGTATGATCTTGAGGAATGAGTAGAAGAGTGTGTAAGGGACAATCAGGAAGAATGATCGAGCCTCAGCTTTATAGAAAAAGAATCTTCTATATGGGGAATAGAAAAACTCTTGATCCATGTTACAACAAAGGACCTTTCACTTTTAGCCAATAAATGCTTGAGACATGCAGGTAATAGAGTGTGACTTCCACACGTGATAGCTGTGGCAAGCTGTGAGAGCCAACCAAGAAAGTTGTGACAAGACATGTCACTGGTCTTACTCCTTTTGCTGATGGCAGACATCACTTTACGATAATTTTTAGCTTTCAACCCTTCAAGAAAGTTGTGTTATGTAATCGGTGTTTTAGCCTTAGACTACCCACATCATCATTAATAAACTATAACTGTTAATTAACAAGAAAGGACGAAAAGTGTTATAAAACAATAAAGAAGTAATGTCCATCCTTAAAAAAATTCCACATAAAAAATATAGTTAGCGTATATATTTTATATTTTCATAAAAATATTGTTATTACATACTAGTGTTCGGGCAAACTTGTAATTAACCTTCAACCATAGTGGCATTTTAATAATGTAACATTTATATAAACACCTAATATTCACAAGCATTTAAACACGCGCCACAATACCAATCTTTACCCTACATATATTCCCTCACACACTAACAAGTTACACAACCGTAAACCACACGCTTATCTCTATTGCACCACCGTCACCGACGGCCGGAAAAGAAAAAAACAATCTACCACCATGGCTATGGCTTTCAAGATGGTACTCCTTTTATCTTTTAACTTTCCAATTACACTTATAATCTTCTATATTTAAATATATTTGTGTGTATGGCAGCAAAGCTTGTTATCCGTACCTTCTATTTTTATATATTTTGATGTATTTGACAAGTTTTAAGAAAATGAAATTTATGATTTGTTGCAAAAAAATAACAAAGAAAATATGCACTAATCCTCAAAAGGGGTCAAGAGTTGATCACTAGTAATTATTGAATTTTTTTTACATAAAATTTAGGGTTTTCTTTTACTACAAATATGAGTTAAAGTCTTTAGTTGTGACCGGTGAAAAGTAGAAAAATCTTAAGATCAACTACGTCTCTAAAGTTCTGGTTCTGCCACTAACTACGTTGATTGTAGGCAACAACGGGGATGTGGGTAGCGGATGAATGCAAGAGTTCATTCATGGAGATGAAATGGAAGAAAGTTCATCGGTACATAGTGTTTAAAATCGACGAAAAATCAAAGCTAGTGACCGTCGATAAAGTTGGTGCAGCAGGAGAAGGGTACTCCGATCTCACCGCCTCTCTACCGGATGACGATTGTCGATATGCAGTCTTTGATTTCGATTTTGTCACTGTGGACAATTGCCGAAAAAGCAAGATTTTCTTTATTGCATGGTTAGTACTCACCTATCACTATATGAATATTATTGTTCCGTATTAATTACTCTTTGAAATTAAATGAATATTATTGTACTGTTTACGTATTTCTAATAATGTCCATAATTATACATTATAAATTAATTATTCCCATAATAGTTGTATTGTAAGAGGGAAAAAAAAGTATAAGTTAAGAAATCGTTGCAAGAAATGCTTGGTTTCCTATGTAAATAGAAATAATGTGTTATATGGAAAACTAAAATTATTAGTTTGACAACCCGTTATTGTAACAAGCCTGGTATGGTTTTAGATATGTATCATAAGTGATGTGAATTGTTAGTTACCTTTTAAGTTATTTCTTAATTGAATGAACGTATATATAAGATTTTTAGTTTGTTATAAATTTCCTTCTTGAATATATGTCAAGGTTTATTTTTGAAGTATCGAATATTTTAATAAAATAACTATTGAATATATACAACGAAGAAAACAAGTACACTAATACTAGGTAATTAAAGTTAATTAATGATTCGTAATAGGTTATCTTTTAAATAGTTTATGTTAGTCTAGCTCATAAAATGTTAAGATAAATACAAACCAACATGAATACACTCGCTCTTTTGAATACCAACAAGAAAATCTATTTCGTGGTTAAATGTAAGCTTCTCTTTGTTTGAAACCATTGTGTGATTAGTGTCTCTGATTGCAAGTTCAACATGCACAAACTCTGTTGAAAATAAGCGAGATTCGGTATTCACCATGTTTGGTTTACAATAAACATGAAACGAATCGGTGGCGAAGTTTCTTTAGGGCCCGAGGGGGCCCCGGCCCCCACCGATTTTTGGCACAGTGGTGGAATTTTACGATTTTTGTAGGTAAATTGTGTCCGGGTTGAGTCCGGCCTCTAACGATTTGATCTTCCGGCCACTACCAAACGAAAAAAATTGAGTCTGGCCCCCACCGATTCGAGAACCAAGCTTCGCCACTTAAATGAATGATCATTATTTGTAGTGTAGCGAGACTTATTTTTACATGAAATTAGAAAACTACATGTTTTATGAATCTTTGTATTATTAAATATCTATTTCATTTTTGTGTATTTAAAAATATGTTAAAGATGAAATGTGGAATATCTCCTACATTCTAGACCAAAATTAATAAGTATAAAACACACATACAGACAGCAAGAGAGAGACACATACACACGTATCACATATGTGTGTAAACATGAACAATTTAGATTGTTACAATCTTAATGTTGGACAATGACTTGAGTAATAGCTGTATAGGCAAAGCTCGTTGCTCTATTAGGCTCTTTGGTGTGGAGTTGGTGAATACCTCGGGAAGATGAGGTGACACTGCCACCGAAGGGGAATGGGGAATACCACCCCCGTCAAAGATTTTTCAGTGTTTTCGGTGAAATTTCACCCTCTTCGCCGATCAATGTGATTGGTTATATTTATTTTTTATTTATTTTAAAGGAAGGGGGAAAGGAAAAGAAAGGGGACCATTTCCTTGGTTTAAGAGAAAGAAGGGGAAAAATGATATGACCCTGATATAAAATTTAAGGGAGGGTACCACAATTTATAGCCAGGATGGAATGACCTAAGACAAGTGGCTTGAAGACCCTCACTTTATTAGTGGGGCCTTATTTTTAATAATTTCTAAAACAAACCATAAAGTATAACACTTTTGTTTAAAAAATGAAACGATAAACCAAACCTTTGGGACCGTTGCAGGATTTGAGCTTAGACCGGGTTTTACTAGCTTGAATCAGATAGTAAACACCATTCTAGGAAGTAAACACAAATCTTTCATGTGTAACACAAATCTTTCAATACAATTTAGAGTGTGTTTATAATATATATATAAAATTTAAAAAGAAAAAGTTATTAAATCTCCTTTAGATAAAGGAGTGGAAACGTATGAATAGGAGAAAAAGACATTTGACTTTATTGCAAAAAGTGACAATGATCATATCACATCATATATTAATTCCATAACATGATAACAATTACATTGGTTGCATTCTTTTTTCCAAAAGAAGTTAACAATATAGTTTCATCTGGTGAATTAATATTATATTTAACATTGTATTGTAGGGCTCCTAGTGCATCAAAAATAAGGGCAAAAATGTTATATGCAACATCCAAAGATGGATTAAGAAGAGTGTTGGATGGAATTCACTATGAAGTTCAAGCAACTGATCCAACTGAGATGGGCTTTGATATCATCCAAGATAGAGCCAAATAACATCAACCAAACCAACACCATACCCCACCCCTCTACCCACCCTCCCAGCAGACCCCATCATACCCCACCCCTACCTTCCCATCATAATTTATATTTTCTAATAATCAATCACTCCTATGAATATCATCATGTTTTTGGCATCTTTTATATGGGTTGAGGTCCTTTTTTTGGTCCCAACATGATTACTTATTGAAAGAATCAATGCGATTATGACTGTACTTACATTAGAAGTAACGATTACTTCGAATATGATCATCGTGATCGACTTAACCTTGTGTCATCAATTTCCTAATATAAGAGAATGGGTTTTCTTCAAAATGATTATGTATAATGCGTATACGTTGCTATGACTGTAACAAGACTCAATAATTGTGATACCAAAGCTTTTCAAATAAATACTAATGGCATAACCGTTAGTTCTAATAGCGTTACTGTTAGTACTATTCAATTTTAAGGTTTATAAATATATAGTATAATGCGAGTCAAACCTTCTTTTAAGATTCATTTTAACTACTCTATTGGAACAACTAGAAACAAAATGACGCCGTTTGATATCCTATTCATGAAAATTTAACCTCACTTCAACCGCGCACCCTATAACTCTCCTTTTGATATCATGTTCATTTACGTGTCTTACCTAGCTCACATTATACTTTTTTTTTATTAAAATTCTCAGATCTAATATAGGAGCATAAAAAGGTTATTATTTTCTTTTGTTAGTCTTTCAATGACACAACTTAACATAAATAAAATATTAAATATCAATCAATCTTAAATCTCAAACAGGAATTTTAGTAGTTATATTAAAACCCTAGTTGTATTTGTTGGTTAATAAATATTAATTATCTATACTACTATATAGTGTATTCTGGACGGTTAAAATGGTAATTTCACATTCATTTTTATGGGTAAAATAGTAATTTTATTAAATTGGTAAGACACATTTAATAGAACAATTAAATCTTTATCAACCAAAGGCATTATAGCCCAGTGACATCTTGGTGGTGAGATAAGACTTAGGGACTATAAGGTCCTGGGTTCGAATCTCACAAAGGGGGTTTTCTCATAATTTTATGAGTTTCCTCCTGACTTGGTGGTGGAATATGATCGCGTGGCAACATTGGTGACACGATGATACTCCAGTATTCCGTAAATGATTCCAATTCGTTGGCCGTTCAAAAAAAAATTAAATCTTTATCAATACAATAAATAATAATAAAATAACCATACAATAAATCTCATATTTATGTGGTGGCCATCCATTTGCATTCTTTATTAAATTTGTAAGACACATTTAAAAAAACAATTAAATCTTTATCAATACAATAAGTAATAATAACATAACATACAATAAATCTCATATAGTAATATTCATAAGGTATACCCAAGACATTATACAATATGAAGGCCTAGATAAGTAATAGATAAGATTTGATTCAAACTAAGCAAAGGAAAGACAAGTAGATAACAACTATACTTCTTACCAGGGTATCATAACTTTAAAAGAAGATAACAAGACTAAGCAGCAAATTTCATATAGCATAACTTAACAATAGGATTGTATTTTGTGTGTACTTTTTAAAATTTATACTTTGTATTTATCTTAAGAATCTAAGCAGCAGGAAATATTTATTTGGTTGTAAATTGCTTTTGTGACTTTAAATAGTCAAATATGGTTTGTTTCAAAAGGAATAACAATAAACTACATTAGTATCTGATCTTGGTGTGGTATGTTTGAAAATTCAGGTGAATAAATTGTGGACAATCAAGGATTAGAGTGATGTTTTTGAATTAAATATATAAACATGTTAGCCACGTAAATTTGATACAATATATTCCTCTTCATCTTAAGACTATGCGATGGCCTTTCATGCTATTGATAGTAATATCAGTTTCCACTATTTTTTATGGTACTAAACGTGTTGTACTTGTATCTTAATTGAATATAGTCTTGCGAATATGTAATTAAATTATACGAATAAAACTACTAACAAAAATACTACACAATACATCATGAGAGGATTGATAAACTAACATAAACGAATGTCACGCTTAAATTGTATCCCCGCAGCAACGCGCGGCACGTTCAAGCCCTTCCTGATCCATCTAGCCTTTTAGCCCATTGTTAGTATTTAGCTAAGCTTTCCAGCCCACACATGAAGTCCATAGTTAAATAGTCATCCCACTTATTCTAGCTGACAATTGTCTACCAGAACTTATAAAATAACTCATGTTATTATAAAAAAAATCCATAAATTTTCAATTACATAATTTAAATTACGTGCCTAAAACATATTTTAAGTATCAGAACCGAGAGTTATTCAGATAAATTACTAAATTATGTAAATGACAAATACACTCGATAAGACGACAAGACGTGGTTAGTGAATTGTAAACTTGAATCGTAAGTCTTTACTAGTGCCCCACCCGAGTGGCATTCAGGTAAAGAGCGAATATTGGTGGCGTTGGTTCGACTTAAATGAGAGACGAGGTTTTACCAATTATTTTACTGTCGTGTTTTCGGGTGGGTGGAAGTTGGGTTTCCAGGCATCTGGGAGAGCCAAAGGGCTGGCAGCGACCGAGTAGTCGACCTTAACCACATCGCCATATGCCATAATGATTGACACGTCGTTCTTTGACACAAAAAAATTGTAGTCTTTACTAGTATGCGTGAACTAATTATGTAATAACCACTGAAAGTTAATTAATTATTCAACTAAACTAGATGCATGCAAATAACTAAAACAATTAGAAACTATCCAAATCTTTATGCGTATAATAAATGGAAATATAGTGTAGTTTTTTAAAACTAGCAGGAACCCGTACATTGTGTCGGGACTGCACTGGGTTTGGTTATTGCATTTGGTTAATCACATTGTTGGTGTTATACATTATACAAAAATACTGATAATGTGTATTATATGATTGGAGGTGTACAATTTTAATAGGAGGCAGTTGTAGATATTGTAGTAGAATAACACGTTAAATTTGCCCATGTTTGGCTCTCCTTATTTACCCAACTAAAGTGATGTAGGAGAATACTGGAAACTTGAAACATAAGACATGATTTCAGTCTCTAATAAAAAAAAGTAGCTAAATACTCTAAATGAAGCCATCAAAAATAAAAAAATGGCGTATGAGATGGGTTTGGCATCCCGTTTTACTAACCGGTCGATTTTGTAGTATATTCCATAATATGTTCTGAAAGTGTATACGCTATTTCTCATGTTATGTTGGCGATTGTTTCGTCTAATAAGACCCCTATAGATGTGAAAGAGAAGCTTGTATTATATGCGCGGATAAAAAAAAACCATTACATTTGGTCAATGAAACCATAATGTTGCTCTTGATTAACACAATAACAATGGCGTTGCTTTTAATAGTCCCTTCGTCGGTTTCATCACAAGTAACCGATCATCACCATAACTCACTACTAATATCATCGTGAATTAACCACACTTATTTATGTAAACCACTGACCATCATTGATCGAATTCTATTGTAGTCTATTTCTCTCGTCACTCTAATGTTGTGGATGAAACAAACATGAAAGCTCGCATATATGTATTAGGTATGGCGGCTGTACTATATGAAGATGAGAATGCATATAATTGTGATGTCTGCTCCTAAAACCTCCACGTGTAATTCTGCACTCTAGATAAACATATGCAATTTTTATTATACATGTAAAAGGTATATAAATTTTATATAGATACTTGAACTTCCAACTTACAAGTATCTATATAAAATTTATATACCTTTTACATGTATATCTCTTAAAATATTTTATTAAGAGAAAATTACACAAATTGTCTTTTAATTATTACTGAAATTGCATTCTCTGTCTTTTATGGAAAATTTTCACTCCTTATATCCTTTATTTTATCAATTTGTTACACCCTTTGTTCTTTAGCATAACTTAGTTAAAAAACTTGGTTAACTTTATTTTCTAAGTTTACACTTTTAGCCCTATAGTTTTGATCGAACCCTAACCCTTTGATTGACCTCGAATTCGACCACGTCAATTAACGAAATCATAGGGCTATTATGGAACATCAAATTCCGATCAAAACCATGTATAATAATCATGCTGACCTGATCGTTTTCGAGGGTAAATCGAAAGATTAAAATTGCGACCGGTTGATTTTGTTCTTTAAATTGCGAACGATTTGGTGGGTGTTTATAGTATATTTTTGCACAGAATCGGTCGACTAAGGCATAAGATGTTATAACAGGTTTCAATTTATGGTATAGAGGCTCGGTTTGCAAGTGGGGTTTTAAACGTTTGAAGACCTTTATTTTCTCAAAATACATTTTTAAATGTTTATGGAACATGCTAAACATCTTATGCCTTAGTTGACCGTTTCTGTGCAAAAATATACCATAAACACTCACCAAATCGTTCGCAATTTGAAGAACAAGATCAACCAGTCGCAATTTTAATCGTTCGATTTAGCCTCCAAAACGATCAAGTCAGTACAATTATTATACATGGTTTTGATCCGAATTTGATATTCTATAATAGCCCTATGATTTTGTTAATTTTCGTGGTCGAATTCGAGGTCAATCAAGAGTTAGGGTTCGATCAAAACTATAGAGGCTAAAAGTGTAAACTTAGAAAATAAAGTTAACCAAGTTTTTTTAACTAAGTTAGTCTAAAGGACAAATGGTGTAACAAATTGATAAAATAAAGGATATAAGGAGTGAAAAATTTCCATAAAGGACAGAGGATGCTATTTCAGTAATAACTAAAGGACAATTTGTGTAATTCTCTCTTTTATTAATTAAATTTTCATCATGTTTAGGTTAATATACAATATATGTGTGTTAAAATATGTTATTCTAAGATGAGATAAATCATAACCTGAATTGACCTACTCATAAGGAAATAGGTTAAAATTGCTGCCTCTAACTTTTATATATTGACGAGTCCATCAGATTTTTATTGTATGGAGTATATGTAGTTAATATGGCAACACCAACAAACCAGGTGGATACATTTTGTGTTCATTAAGGGCATGATAGGGTTTAGTGTGTTAGTGTCTTTCAGGGGAAGAAATAGGGAACAAAACAAACTGATTTAGAAAAAAAAAATTATGATGTGCTTGATACTTGCAGGACTGGTTTTCAATCAATTAACACGTAATCAACACGAATACTGAATCGTCAGGTGCGGAAACCCTAACGCTCATGCAAAATGATAGAAATGGATGTCAAAACACGTAAAGATTCATTTTCAAAGTTTTAATTAATAATTAACTTGATAATAAACGTTACTGACTCGATTAATTGAAAACACACACTTACAGGTGTAACTTGACAGGGTTTGGGCTCTCTAGAACACAGACAAACTGACACAACTCTCTAATAACCGTTACCCAATAACCCTATATATAATGATTTCCATTCGGCCTTACGAGGGTTCGAACCAAACTGGTCCATACCTGTGATATCCCGAATGAAAACGTTAAGTTTTCATTCGGACCCTCGATGACCCGAACCAAATTTCTAATTATCAAACCTAAACTTCAAACAACACTTTTACAAACTAGACAACCCGAAAGCTACAGACACATATATGAAATATGCATCTACAGACTCCCCCTTGTCTGTAGTTCGGGTGCTTTATCTGTTCTGGTTCTCTCTCTGCACAAACTCTAGCTTTTGTTTTGCCTTCTTTGTCTTTCCTGCTTTTTTTTGACTTGGATTGGCTTCCTCAACCTCAACGAGTACTTACCCATCAACCCTTTATAATCACAATTTGAATGTATCTCATATGTGAAACAAAATTTCACCACAACCTGAAATTTCCACGCTTGCTCGATATCCAAAGCATCAAAATGAATCGGATTAAAGTATACCGTCTCAATGTCATTCCTCGAGTAGTTGATTAATCACATTGGATAAAAAAATTCTTAACTTCTTGCATAGCTTTGACTTATCTTCATTATCCATAACTATCACCGCTCCTCCAGCTCCCCAATCGTAATACCAGAAAGCAAAGTTTTTGCTAATATCTTGTTCCATTAGCATTAGGAGAATCCTCTTCATGCAAGTTGGCGGCTTGTAATTCAGAGTCACAAAGGGTAGATTGTTCGCTGGATTGATCTTCTTATGAACTATGCGATGAGGATATTATGGCTTGAACATATCCCATTTCGTCAAACTTTCACGAGTCATCTTGTCTGCCATATATTCTAACAAACCATCTACACCAATCAGCTTATATCTACAAACGTCTCGTACGACCCAATAAGGAAGAGTCTTTATATCATGAAAATGACTAAAGTATAGAATGCCTCTCTCCCACTTGATACCGACGCATCTGAGCCGAGGAAAGAATTTCCAGCATATCGCTCTGCCTTTGAACATTTGGTTGTGATAGCGATAGAAATCTCCTTGAATTGGTGGTAAAGGACGGTTATCTGACTCTTCACGTAATCTTCTCAGATAATTCATCAACGCATCCAATTTTTTTTCACGTCTTCTTTTTCACCTTCTGAAAGAATCTCATCAATAACGTCTTTTCCTTTCTAATCAGCCACTTTCTCAGCATCACGCATGACTTGTTCATCAACAAACGGAACACTGATGTTATCCTTCATGTTGTAATACTCAGGATATTCTACATGTGAAATGTCTTCTATCTCAATCTCATCGAAGTCGTTCACGTTTGTATCTGAATGCTTTCCTAATTCAACAACTGGCATGTTCGGTATTTCTTGCTTCTTCATCAAATCTTCAAGTGTCATACCAGCTTGTTGTGCAACGCCTTTAAGAATATCTTTTGTTATCGCGGCGCTGACTTCACCATCTTCAAGTTCAAGTTCCATATACTCCAAAAAATACTTCATGTTATCATTAATAAAAATATCCCCGAACCTAGATATGAATCGTGCTGAGACATATCCCTTTTTCAACATCTTTTTCAATCTCTCCTTATCTGTTTCAGACATTTTTCCCGGATCCACCTTGACTAGTTTCAGTAGATTTATCTTCCTCCTTTTTCTGTCTTTGTTCATATGAATAGTTCTCGATCTCATCATCAATATCATCCGAATCAATCGACCCATCAACATCTTTATCTTTACCATCATCATTATCATCATCATCATCATCAGAACCATCATTATCTGACTTATCATCATCTTTTTCTTCATCATCATCATCCTCATCATCGGATTCTTTGTTAGATTCATCTTCAATTTGCTCGGTACCCTTCAGTTGTCGAACTTTCTGATACAAACTGTAGATGATCTTTTTCAGCTTCTCATTTTCCTTCTCAACTGCAACGATTTGCTTCCCGTTGTTGACATTTGAAAGTTGCAGTTTAGAATTCTCAAGCTACAAACTTGTAACTTCTTCTTCCAACTTGTCATGTTTCTCTTTCGACTTCGCAATAATCTGTAACATATCTTTCTCGTTCCTTTTCAGCTGCTTGATTTCATCTTGATTCTTTAATGTCGAAAGATTTCATCAACCGTTCTATCTGTTGTTGCATCAGATCCAATGCATCTTGAGATACAGTAGCAGCAGGTTGTGAACTCGATTCTGGTTGTTGTGATGATGATGTCTTGTCAAAGCTGTGTAACATCTCCTTCAACAATCTAGAGACGTCAGATGGGTTCTATTGAGTTGTTGGTGTTGCTGGTTTTTCCTTAATAACCTCCACTTCTTTAACCATCTTTCTTTTCTTTCTTTTAGGTTCTTTGGCTTGTGATTTTGTTAGAGTTGCCGTTGTTGAGGTTGTAGGAACTGCTGAAGAACTAGTTCCTAACAATAAACTTTCAAGATCTTTCTTCCTCTTTATTCTCTTGCTCTCCTTCTTTGACATGGACTTCAGACGTCTACGTTTTGTTAATTTTGCTTCTTGTGGATAACCAAGTAAATCTTTATCAGCATCTAAAGTAGGATCAAAGTTAGGATCTTTGTCGTATCCTCTTTGAAGTTGTGCAGCTACTAGTTCATCCATCAAATTAGGTGTAGCAGAATCTCCAGTGGCCTTGGGATCTGCTTCCCTATCACTTTCAGTTTCCGCTTCTTTTGAATTCTGTAACACCCCAACCGATGGCGGAAACATCGAGGTGTCACGTAGTGATGATTGTTCAATAGTTCATGGTACTAAATGGAAGTTGAATATTACTAAACAATTTACAATTTTTCATACAATTTAATAAATACATAAACTTGATTTACATAAACTAGGTCCAAAAGCTCCTATATGATCTGAGAATCCGGTTAAAAACCGAATTCACGGATCGATTAAGCGAAAACAGCTCGGTTTCAGACAGAAGATTCGAGACGAGACAGAAATATACGATAACAAAGTCATCACATATTCGTATTGCATCAGAAACGGTTACAGACACTGTCATCAATAGGATAAACATCTATCTCGGGGCCGGGGGAGGTCGGGCATGACCTCCCCCTTGAGATCATTCAAAGCACAAAACTCAATTCTTAAATGAAAAACACACATGAGATTGCTTTATATAGGCCCAGCACCTTCGCCCCTTGCAGGAGGTCGAAAGTGCAAGTTTGACCTTGACATATGGTCGAATCAACAAGTAATATGTTGGTTCGACCACTTACTTTCAGGTTCGACCTCACGCTGGTTTGAACCAATCAGGTCTACCTTAAACAACTACGTCAGATCCATAAAATGCCCTTATGGATCACCACAATCTCATGTATTACAATACAAGACTCAACCCTAGTCTATTCGACAGTAACGTCCACATAAAGTACATCAACATGATCCAAGACTTGTATAACTTCCAATAGCAAGTAAAACCTGAAACATGTTGATTTGGAAAGATGGGGGGGGGGTCAACTATAAATAGTTGGTGAGAATACATAGGTTTTGCATATAGTTGAAAACAATATGTTGTATAGCAATCATAGTTAAAGTATAATAATGAGTAATGATAGAATATGAGTCCGACATGTAACAATGTGTCTTTTGTACAATCAAATCTTCTGTCGACTAAGACCTAACTCGCAAGTTAGTAAAAGTGTAACTGTTATCGATAATCCCTGAATTTATGCGGGGGGATGGGTTTGTCAGACCTATAGCGCTATAATCTAAACAGGCGGCTTGATCAATGTTAATGATTGTACTGTGTCTTTTTGTTACAGTCAAATTGAATCAACAAGTTTCAACAATGTAATAATGAGTAAATGATAGTGTATAAGATGTTTAAACATGTTTCACCCAAAAAATGTAAAACAGTAAAAATGGGCTATGTAAACTCACCTTAGTGCTAGAATTGAGTCCCTTGATACAGAATAATTGTGGCTCTTGTGTCCAAATATTGCCCTATTTATAAGGCAATAATTGAGTAATGGGGAAAACTTAAAAGTCTAAGTTTTCTAGTCTACAATTAGTTCTAGGGTTCCTAATTTGGGGATAGGCAATTGTTTAATTGTTAATTAGTTATATTGTTAATGATCTAATAAAAAAAATAAAGGACTTTTTGTAAAATTTTTATTAAGGATGGTCGTATTATAATGTTGTAGATATGAAAATAATTTTCATAAAATCATTCTCTTAATGATTGAATATATAGTACATTAATATTTATTTGTCAAAATATAATATTAATGTCTAAAAATATTAAAATTAATGAAGTTTTAAATTAAAATTCATATTTATGTTCTAAATGAACAAGAATAATTTATGTAAAATTTTGATGTAAAAATAGTGAAAAATGAATTTATTGTGATTTATTTATGATTAAAATAGTAAAAATTAATTAAAAACTTTAAATAAACGTTTTTCTAAAATAAAAATATATTTCTGAGATATTTACTAATTCATAAGTTCAAAATAAGTTTTGTGGAATTTTATAAAATTGTTAGATATTTTTATAGAATTTTCAATTTATAAATGAATAAACTTGTAATATATTTTATATATATTAAATAAATGATTTTTGAAAAACTAAAAATTGTATAATAAAATTTATCATTAGAATAACATAAAATAATTTTTATAGATTTTATTAATCACTTTTAGTATTTAAAAACTATTTTAAAAGATAATTAGGTTAAATATATAAATAAAAGGTTAAAAAATGTTTGTTGTTGGCAAGAATCGAACCCAAGCTTCTGGCCGGTTCGCATGTTTATAATCACAAGCCCTGACCATTTGGCCTGGACCCTGAGAACAATATCATTTGATTTCCTTTATATGTATATGCTTCTTATTATAGATCATAATTATAGAAATCAAAAAGATTATGGTGCCTGGACTCGAACCCAAACAAAAGCCGGTCCAAGGCCTTAAATTAAGATCCCCAACATCTGATCTACAGATCAGATGTGGTTTTATGTTGAAACATAACGTTTTTAAAAGTCTGTAGTATATTATCATCTTCCCCAAAAATATGACTAAGAACCCTAGAATCGCAATTAGTTTATGTACGCTTTTAAAACTAAATTAACCATAGGGTTAATGGAGTATAAGGGTCGATTAAGCTATAGAATTCATGAATTAGAATTATACCTCGAATAAAGACTCCAAATTGCAAGTCAATGCAATGGTCAAATGTTCTAGGATTTGCGATTAGGAGTGACAACAAGGAAGATTTGAAAGTATGGATGTGTTATTCGGCACATTGAGGTCTTGAGGGAGAGTCCAATTTATAATAAGCCTATGGATTCTTAGTTTTAGAAGGTTTGACTAAATCATAAAGGAAACTCGTAATTGCTCGCAAATTTGGAATGTTTAGCAGTGATTCAGTCGTGTATAGCACGAAATTGATAAATCCATAAATATAGTTTCCTATTTCGACTCAAAACGCGTCAAAAATTCAAATCATTGGTTGGTGGGGCGGGTTCTTGGATCGGGTCTGGTTGTGCAACGAGGCAAGGTAACAGGGAAACAAAGGAGGTGGGGTTTGGGCCAGTTTTCCTTTGGGCTGTTTCAAGTCCGGGCTCAATGATGGGTGTTGGTTTGGGTTGTGGTTACTATAAATTTTGGGTTTGGTATAAGTATTTGTTTGTGAGTTTTAAAAAAAAGACTATTATTATTATTATTATTATTATTATTATTATTATTATTATTATATAGGAATGGGATCATTTGAGAACTCACCCGAGTTGCGAGAACTTGAGAACTCCTCTGGACCAATCACCAAGTGACAAACCATCATATTTGCATTTTTTTGTTTTTTTTAATCAATGGTAACAAAGTCTTTATACACAACTAGTTAGGGATAATTTAGTAATAATAACACCCACCCCACTCAACTTACATTTAAATTAATGTGTTTTTTCCTTTAAAAATCATAACCTCTCACCAGATCCACCTTCGTCTCTCTCTCTCTCTCTCTCTCTCTCTCTCTCTCTCTCGCATAAACAATTAATGTCTTTTCGTTTTAAAAAATCATAACCTCTCACCAGATCCATCTGTGATAGTTGGTGCCCGGTGGTTAATTTGTCGTTTGATGATGGCTTGGTGATGGGGGCGAGGGTTAGAGGGGGGGGGGGGGGCTGTGGTGGGTCGATGGTGGGGAGGAGTTGTGGTGGTTCGACGGTAATGAGGGTTTTGTTGGTGTAGAAGGCTAGAATAGGAGGATGAAGGTGGATTTGGTGGTCGATGAATGCAGAGGGTTTCCGGTGATGGGGGTTTCCGGTGATGGGGTATTATTATTTATTATTGTTATTGTTATTATTATTATTATTATTATTATTATTATTATTATTATTATTATTATTTGTTTGCAGGTGATCCGGTGATGGTGGTCTGCCTCTGAACAGGTGGGGGCAGGGGGCGGTGGACGGTTGGGACGGTGGGGATGAAGATGACGATGGTATGGTATGTTATTGTTATTATTATTATTATTGTTATTGTTGTTGTTGTTGTTGTTGTTATTGTTATTGTTTCTGTTGTTGTTGTTGTTGTTATTATTATTATTATTATTATTATTATTATTATTATTATTATTATTAATTTTTTCCATGTTTTTTTTTTGTGTGAAAGAGGATGGTGATGGGAAGAACATGATGTTTGTTGAAGATGATGGTTTTTTTTTGTATAAGGTAAATAAACAATGGTGTAAATTTTTTGAGTTATGTGTAGTATGGGGGTGTGTAGTATGAATGTATAGATGTTTTGGTTGCTATACATTGATACAATACATTTTTGGTGATGTTGTGGGGCATTTACACTGGTGTAATACGATTGTGTGGATGTTTGTTTTGGTTTTACACTACTGTAAAATAATTACACTAATGTAATATGAATGTAGTAGTTTTGTGTATGGTAGATTTATGCTGGTGTAAAATTTTTACACCAGTGTAAATGATGGTAAATTTACACTAGTGTAAATAATTACACCAGTATAAATCATCCTCATCAAATTTATCTCATTATTTGTTTTAAAAAAGCAAAGAAATTAAAAAATAAAATATAATTTAAAAAATATGATATTTTGAATATATTAATTATTTCTCTCACATGGTGTTTTTACCTTAATACTCCTTAATGTACTTTATTAGATTAAAAAAATACTTACTAATCAAGTCAAGACAAAAACTCTTATCTTTTAATCTCAACTCTTAGATCATCAAGATCAATGGTCCAGATGAGTTTCTATGGTTCTCACAACTCATGTGAGTTCTCAAACTATCCATTCCCTATATATATATATATATATATATATATATATATATATATATATATAATAGATAGCTTATTGAGGGGATTTGTATTCGCTTGAAATTATACCACTTTTGAAATATGGTCATATTTGTACAAAAGAATAAGATAGATAAAGTGATGGTTTTATTAACTCACTAAAAAATTTAAATTTGGGGAAAAATACGTGATGTTACAAATTCCATTCTTCCTCTGTTTCAGTGTCTTCATCAATCAACATTGTTTTCTTACTTCTCTTCTTCTAACTAGACGAACCTTCAATCTCCTTTCCCTCTCTTTAAGACTGTTTCTTTGTTTTCTTCTTTTTGGTTTGTCTTTTGGCTTGTTCTTTACCAGAAAGTAGTACCAATTGGGAATCAGTTTCAAAGTTACTTCCACCATGTCTCCATTCATCTTCATCAGGTGCCTTATAACCAGGATTTACCAAATAACCAAATAATCTTCTCATTGTTGGTTTCTCGGAATTCCCTTTGTAAATCGTCATTTTGTTCAAAGTCATGGCATTCATATGCTCTTGATTAGCAATATGTGCTGGATCCTTCATGAGGTCTGGATACTTATCATCAAAGATCATCTGTAAGTGTAAGTCCAGAGTCCTCTCTACCGGGTATCAAAACAAACAATCGAGTGCGGAAAACAAGATTGAATTTAAAGAACAAAGAAGAAACTTGAAAGAGAATGATTTTATTGATTGAGTGCACACGTCTTTAAGGAGACGTCTGGTACACCAAAGCCGAAAATAACAAAAGACTAGCAACCACAAAATAACTAAGAAACCCCCTATTTATAAGAGCATAGGGCGGTCACTTTACATGGGCCATATAGGCCGAAACCCACTAACAAAACTAGCATAACCCAAGACAACACAAACCTTCTAAAGTCTAGCCCAACAATATCCCCTAGGTTTGTGTTGACTTGTGGTGTCTCTTCTGCTTCTTGCTGCTCTTGCTGCGTTTTTTGAACTTTTCTTCCTTTCCTCCATTGCTCTCTTCCATTCCTCGGGTGACTTTCCAACATACGGACCAAACAGTTCCGTCTCCACTCGTCCCCTTTTATCAGATGCCAACCCCAGTCTATCCACTTGAGCCACAACACTTGTGAATGATTTTGCACAAACTTCATAAGTGGGGTCACACTGAATCTGATGTCTAGCTAGAACTTGAACATCTTCATAATGCAAACTCATCAGATCTCTAGCGTCCGATATCCTAAACTCATCTGTATCACACACAATCACTGCAGATGCGGAAGTAGGATCATAGACCCAGAACCTCATATCCTTTAAGCAACCTCTATCCATTGGCTTAGTCAAGGGAATGGTCTTCAATTTTTCAGTAGGTGGCCACTGAACTGTCTTGAAAGGCTTTCCATCTGCACCTCGTACACCCTTATATTCCACCAACATCGAGCTAGCAGCCTTCATATCCCTGAAGTTCGCTTTTTCCTGCTCCTGGATCTTCTTATGAAACATGAGACCAATCTTATTTCTTGGATTTCTTGTCTGATTTGTGAAAGGAGCTCTGGAAAGTTCTGTCAAATCAATCTTGGTCCAGGAGTTGAAGGCCAAAGTAGAAGCATAGTACTCAACTGCTCCATTCCCTCTATGAACCACGAACACTCCCTTATCATCATTATACCTCCAACACTCTATCCCAGTTCGATTACCATAAGTGTCATACCTATCACTGGTAATCATCACATATCTTTCTGGATGCTCCTCCGTTGGATCAATTGATAGCTCAGCTAGATTCTTGAGAACATAGGCACTTCCAGGTCAACGATCTCTAACTCTGGGAACCTGATCTTCGAAATATTTCTTCATGTGCTCTTTATGTTCTTTCTCTGATCTTTCACGTTCAGCAGGAGTCAATACTTTGTCAACGAAGGATGATGTCTCTGAAAACTCCTTTCCAAACTTGTTCTCGAGTTTCTGAGTCAAGTTGAGTAATCTGGCTGAAACATCTCCCAATCCAGTCTCCAATTCAGTAATCTTCTTCTCCTTTTCAGTAACCGTCTCCATCAAGCTTTGCACCTGAGCTGTTAGCCATACATTCTCAGTCTCTAATTTTAGCACTCTGGCTTGTAACCTGTGAACGTTTACTTCAGCAAAAACATCTTCATCACTTTCAATCTCTTCTCAATTTGCCTCTCTTTCTTCTGTCGTCAGGAATTCAACATCCACACGTTTTCCCTGTTCTTTTTCCGCGAGAAAGGCCATTTGAGCTCTCTGAAATGCTTCTTCATCAAACAAAACTTTACCCGAACCAGAAGCACCAGAGGATCCAGCTTCCTCATCTAGTCTCCCAGTGATTGGTGCCTTGCTCATGAATTGAGAAAACGCTTCAGAAGCAATCACAGGTACAGTAGTGGAGCTAATAGTACCAACGAGAGTATCAGTCGAAACACCAGCGTCAGTCATAGCAGTGTCAACAGCAGCAGCAGAAATAGTCTCATCAGTGAAAACATAGACTTCAGTAGTAACATTCAACCTTGGGTCTCTTTTGCTTATCTTTCTTGGCCTTAAGTCAGAACTTGGATCTTCAGAAACTTCGGTATCAACAACTGTCTCAACTGCAACAACGGATGGAGGAATCCTTTGTCCAGCCTCTCGAACAGTATCTAATATGCTTGAAAGCACTTCTTCTTGAGGAATAACTAGCTTAGAAGCAGTAGTGTCAACAGCTTTAGTCACAATCTCTTCTCTAACTACCTCTTTCTCAGCTTCAGTCACCGACTTTATCTCAGCATTTTCAAGAATAACGTTATCTATCTCGTCATCATTCAGATCATCAAACTCGAAGTTCTCAAACTGATCGTATTCATTTCCTGTAGTCTGCTTATCATCTTTCAACTCTTCCTCATCATCGCTTTCCACCTCATCTTCACTTTCCACCTCAGTCAAGTCAACATTTTCAGGAGGAGAACGTTGCTCAGCGGGTGGTGGATCAATAATCTGAACATCATGCTCTTCAGCAACAAGAGCAGATGGCAAGTCTGATGCTTCTTCCACGATCTCACTAAACTTTCCAAACTTGATCAGTGGAAGTTTCCCGATAAACACCTGTCTTGAGTCTTTACGGACTTGCCTAATTAATCCAAAAATTAATGATGACATGCACTTGTTATCATAAGTTTCAACTGTCCTTTCGAGCTTGGGATACTTGAATTCTAGAATCATCTGCACAAATCTCGGAAACTTGTAAAAGTTCTTCTTGTTGAGAGTCTTCACATTTGTCAACATATCCTCAAAGAAGCATTTCGAGTAATTGTAATCCCATCCCTCAATCAACGCTGCTATCCCAGAAGCATATCTCACTCCCATCTGATCTAGTCCACTTTTGTTGCCCCCCAAGCTAGCCAAATACATATGCACCAACAGTCTCCAATAGCTTGGAAATAATTTCTTTAAGTATGGAGGTGTTGACAGTTCACCTTCATATCCCATCTTTTGCAATACCGGAACAAGCTTATCTTTCGAAAAACTGACAGGATCATCTGGAGAGTCACTGAAAAGTAATACATCTCGAACATCTTGCTCCGAAACAGTCACCTCAGTTCCCCTAACCTTTGAGCGAATTACAGTGTCTCCCTTGTTTGCTACTGAGTTGTTCCAAAACTCCATGATCCAGTCAGTGAGAACGACTGGATTTTCTCTCATGGAGTGTGAAACTCTACATGTGTTGAATCCCACAATCAAATGCTTGAATTCCTGCAAATACTCTTCAGGAGGATCAGATAGATAGCACACAACGTTGTGACTGTTCTCAAACTTGGGCACATGAGGAGTTGTCATATCTGCACAAAACAATTTGGATTAGACATTTAGTTTTAAACATCAAGATTTTAAAAATTAAAACGTGGTTGTATGACCCCTCCCCTTTCAAATTCTAACAAATCATGTCCATGTTCGTTGTGAACTTAACCCATGTGGGCTTCGGGTCACCAGAAAGTCCAACAACGAGTGAGTTCAAGTAGCATGAAGGCGTTTGAGGGTATTTTGGTAAAAAGACATGGGAGTTCGAGTTCTAGAACAGAGTTCGATGTGGTGAGGGGTGTTCGAGGGCATTTCAGTCATTTAAGGAGTGAGTTCGATGACATGATATGTATTCGAGGGCATTTTGGTAAATTTTTTGATGAGTTCGACGACCGAGTTTGAGTTCGAGGGCAATTCAGTCATTTTTCATCTGAGTTCAATGACCACATCTGAGTTCGAGGGTATTCTGGTAAATATCCCATGAGTTCGACTAAAAGGAGAGACTTCGAGGGAATTTTGGTAAATCTCCCTCATTTGAGGTCGAACTCCCAGAGCGTGAAAGTCACACGCCACCTCGAACTCGAGTTCCTGGGCGCGTGAGACTCACGCGCCGCCATCTGAACTCCTCGAACTCCCTGTTTCGTCGCCGATGATCATTCCTTCGCCTCTTACATCCTTTCATACCTGCAAATCACTTGACGAACACCATATTCATAACAGGAATCATCAAACAAAGATTTACCTTCGTTTTCTTCGTGAGAATCTTGATGAATAAGAACAATAATAACCGGCGAAGTGTATGTGTGTCAGAGAGTATGAGAGATCAACTTTTGAGATTTTTGGGTTTTTGAAAACAAAACCCTCTCCGCCCCTTTTTGTCAGACTGAGATTTGTGTGGCCCAACAAACGTGTGGTGGGCCCATCTCGTATTCCAATGCCCATTTGTAAACAATTTAGTTGTTTTTTGTAACCGAGTCCAAGTCAGATCGTGAACTGGCCTAACGTAGACTTAACTAAAAAAATATCTAAACGAAATACTTATAAATAATTTTATCAACGAGATCAAATCACTATGTTTCAGGCCGAGCTACACTTATCAACTCTAATCTACTTAAGTTGGTCTTAGCAATTGCCAGTATATTTGTCCGCTTAAACTTATTTCCTTGGGCCTTCTCGTACGGTGATCTGTGATATTATTTATCATGTTTTGGTGTATTTAGTACGAACACTCAATCAAGTCACAATCAAATCCTAGAATATCAAGTGGTACACTCTATCATGCAAGCAGTTTCGCTACCGCATATTTTTCACAGTATCTGTTCTAGAATTCTGAAACCTTGACTGGGACTGGATTGAGAGAAGAAAAGAATCGATCAATAAGAGATTTAGGGTAATGTACAAGTCAGATGATTTCTCAAATGACGGAGGCTTTGGGTTTTGGACTCTAGAGGGTCTCTTTTATGACATCCTGACTGTGTCCAGGTCAGCATATATCTGGATGCAGCAGAGGAGCAGCCAGGACATCTTTGGACACGGAGGTCTCTTTTAGGTGAAGGATGATCTATAGCACGACAACGAAAAACTAGGTCAACATATATGTGGATGCAACAGAAGCTTTCGTTGCCTAGCATCTCCAGGTCTTTGCTTACACAAAACAGAGGAGATACACGAGTTTTTCAGAAAAGGTTTCAGACCTAGACCACAGTGTTATGCTTCGGGACATCACACAAGCATTCAAATAGAGATTGTACCTGATTCCAAGTGATGTTCCTAACTGAGGTTGTGTCTTTATCTTTAAGTGCTTCACAAGATCATTAACATTTCAGCCTTCAAGAGTAAGCCTACCAACATATCACACTAGAGCCAAACTGTTTCGATACACGTCTTACGTGTGTCAGCCTTAATCCAACTTGTGAAAGTTCATTTCATCTCTCGTTTTTTTAGACCAAAAATGTTTTGATCTTTTCTTAGGACACATCCCCCTAAATTTATGCTTAAAATAGAAATTTAAAGAACAAATTTACAAACCTAAGACTAAGAAAAACCAAAAAGACCCCCTTTTTTTAAGAGACCAGTTCAGTCCTCGAAATGGACCATTTTGAGCAGTGTAGAGAGAGCTTCAAAATGAGCTCGATTAACAGGTTTTGTAAAAAGGTCTGCGACATTTTCGTCAGTGTGAATGTGTGTAGGCACAATCAAACCTTGGTAAAGAGTCTCGGATGAAATGTTCTTTTATGGCAATGTGTTTTACTTTTGAAAATTGGACTGGATTTTTCACAATTTGGATAGCAACATCATTATCACAGTAAATAGGAGTAAGAGAGAAATCCAAACTGTAATCTACCAACTGATGTTGAATCCAGATAACCTGAGAACAGCATGCGGAGGCAGCCACATATTCAGCTTCCGCTGTTGAAACGGACACTGTTTGCTGTTTCTTTCATTGCCATGCAATAAGCCGATCGCCTAAGAATTGACACCCCGCAGAAGTAGATTTCCTGTCAATGTCACAACCTCCAAAATCGCTGTCAGAAAAAGCATGTTAATCAAAAGGAGAATCCTTAGGATACCAAAGACCAAATCTGGGTTTCCCCTTAAGGTATCTAAAGATTCTCTTGACAGCATGTAAATGAGAAGTTTTAGGATTAGCCTGATAACGTGCGCATTGACACACTGCGAACATGATGTCTTGTCTGCTAGCAGTCAGGTACATTAGCGAACCAATCATTGATCGATAAAGTGTTTCTTCTACGGCTTCCCCTTCCATATCTTGAGTGAGACCTGGTCTCTCAGACATTGGTGTGTCGGCTGGCTTTACATCATTGAAACTGAATTTTGCAAGAATGTCATCCACGTATTTTCCTTGATGAATCAGGATACCCTTAGAGTTTTGACGAACTTGCAGACCTAAGAAAAAGGTCATTTCACCAAGAGCACTCATCTCAAACTGCTTCTTCATCACCTCTTCAAATTCTTTGCACAGAGCATCATTGGTGGAACCAAATATGATATCGTCCACATAAATTTGCACCAGAATACGATCATCATTTACTGTCTTGACGAATATAGTCTGATCAATAACACCACAAGTGTATCCATTAGCAAGCAGGTGTTCAGTCAAGGTAACATACCAAGCACGAGGTGCCTGATGTAACCCATACAACGCTTTGTCGAGTTTGTACACATGCTCTGGATATTTTGGGTTTGTGAAACCCGGTGGTTGACCAACATAGATTTCTTCTTTCACAGTTCCATACAAAAACGCAGTTTTGACATCCATCTGATAGACAGTAAATCCTTTAAACGATGCGTGTGCAAGGGAAATTCTGATTGGTTCTCGCATGGCCATAGCAGTAGACTTTGGCTCAATTTGAGAAATGAAGCACGAACACAAGCATCTATTGATGTCACCAGTTTGACTCCTTGTGAGAACACCTGCGTCTACTGGACCAATGATGTTTTCTAGTGGGTGATCTCGTTGAATGCTAGTAGGAATGACTATGTCTGGAACTGAAGAGGCTCCAGGTAGGAGTGTAACACTTCCTGTTGCAGTCTCTTCCACAATATCATGATCAACTTCGACTGCGTCACTATGCTCCACCATGCAGTCAGTAGGAATGGGATCATGGAATGTAGGAATTGAAGTATCATCAGACACATTTTCATCATCGGCTTGTGGCATAGGATCCGTAGAGGGAATGACTGGTTCGGCAGGAACTGAGAGTGGCTGTGGTAATGGAGATGTGGGTGCAACATCCCCCTCATCCGTTGCATTATCATTCACGGAGGATGAGGTTCCAGCAGTGGAAGTTGAGGAATCTGCAAAACCTGTATTCACACCACTAGAAACATCGTCAAAAATACGAAACGATCGAATGAGAGTCTCATAGTCAAATAACCAGTTTGGACCCACTCTAGCATCTGTTGCATTTTCATCAAGCCAACGCACGTCAAACGACTCTACGATTTGTCTGGTTTGTTTGTTGTAGACCCTATATGCAGTCTTGCCAGCATAACCGACAAAATAACAATCATCAGCTTTCGCATCAAACTTTGGTATAGCATCCAGATGCAATAGTGTACACGGACAACCAAAAGCACGAAAATGCTTGACAGAGGGTTTAGTACCAAACAGCACTTCGTGGGGTGTTTTCATTCGAGCTTTGTTGACTTGAACTCGGTTCTGCACATAGCAGGCTGTGTTGATAGCCTCTGCCCAGAAGAATGTCGGAAGCTGTGAGTCACACAACATTGTGCGGGCAGCTTCAATTAAGGTACGATTTCTTCTTTCAGCAACTCCATTCTGCTGAGGCGTCCTTGCTGAGCTGAATTGACGTGCAATCGCTTTCTGAGCACAGTAGTAGTTTAACTCTGCATTCTTGAATTCAGTTCCATTGTCACATTGAATGCCTTTTACCTTCAAGTTGGTCTGATTTTCCATCAATATGATAAACTATTTTACTATTTCTGCAGTCTCACTCTTGTTAGCCAAAAAGAAAACCCAAGTAAAACATGAGTAGTCATCAGTAATTACTAAACAATATGCTTTACGAGAAATGCTGAGTACATTCACTGGGCCAC
Organism: Ambrosia trifida; assembly: GCA_028751855.1. Classification (NCBI taxonomy): domain Eukaryota; kingdom Viridiplantae; phylum Streptophyta; class Magnoliopsida; order Asterales; family Asteraceae; genus Ambrosia; species Ambrosia trifida. The sequence goes on along the minus strand of CM054131.1, from coordinate 38,821,061 downwards.
ATAGGTCCATGTGGAGTAACTGCAGCAGAGAATCAATAGTGTTTACCAACTTGGAATGATGGGGTTTTCTATGATGCTTTCCCCTGGCACATGCAACACATTTTTCAATTGTTATAAAATCACGTACCGGCAAATCCCTTACCAATCCCAGTTTAGCCACTCGGTTCAAGTTTTTAGCATTTGCATGTCCAAGACGACGATTCCATAGAATGGCAGTATTTTGAGAGACTTTTGAGAAAAGACAGGTGACATTATCGGAGGGAGGTTTGTTCATGTCAATGACATAAGCGTCACCTCGACGATCCGACTTCAGTAATACCCATTCATCCGGAATGACTACTCCGGGTTTCAATATTAAACAACCTTTGTCAGTGAAATGAGTTGAGTAGCCATTATCACAGATTTGAGACACACTTAGCAAACTATGCTTTAATTCAGGAACGTAATTTACCTTATTAAACTGAAGAGCACCATTTCTTACCGTTCCTCTTTGTGTTATCTGACCTTTCTCACCTCCTGCGAAGGAGACAAATCCACCATTGAAAAATTCAACATCTGTGAGTTGGGATAAGTCTCCTGTCATGTGCCTTGAACAACCACTATCAATGTACCAGAGACGAATGATAGTCCTCCACAGCCGTTCCTGCACATGATGCAGGATTAGTTAGTCATAGGTACCCAAGCCATAGTTATTTTGGGTACACCGTTGGTATCCGTATATTGGAATTTCATCCATTGCATATCAACAGTTGAAACATTAGCACAGTAATTAGATTTATCATTCACAGAGCATGAAGAACCTACAGACGGGGAAGAGATTGAAATAGAGCATTTTGGTTTCCAGTAAAATTTGTTATTAGAAAACAATCTTTTGTTCGAACTAGATGCTGCCATGTCGGTCAGAATTTGAGAACTTTATCTTTTACCAGACTATTTAGACATTTTATTTCTATTCCAATCACCATCAGAAGGCTACACCTTGGATTTATCATTCCGCATTGCCTTAGGCTTCTCAGCCTTCATTGACTTGGTATGATTATGATTCCCGTTTGGAGCCTTCTGATGTTTCCAGCTTGCAAGATTTTGTTGATTAGTTTTACAATTTCTGGCAATATGTCCTGGGATTCCACATGTGTAACATGTCTGACGTTTTACATGTGGATTCCCCTGAGATCTTGCATATTTTCCAGGCTCAAAGAGCTTGGAGACATCTCTATACCTGTGTGATGCTGTTTTGGAATACTGTGTCCTTTGTTTTGAAAAATTCTGTTTTTCATATTTTGGTAAAACCTGTTTTGGTGGGACATATTTCTCTGTCCGGTCCTTACTGGATTGTTTAACCAAAAGATTTTTTGTTTTATCACAAGCATGTGGCAAAATAACAGAATCTGAATGAACAAACAAAGAATCAGATGAAAAGTCACAAGGTTTTATGCTCAAAACAAACGAGCCCACACAAATATTGTTGTCTTTATCAGAAATTGAGAAATTGTTTTTCTGATTTATATTATTCAATGCAAGTGAATCAGTGTCATTGACTTCATCCCCATCATCTACCCAATCCTCAACAATCACATTTTCTGCACAAGAATCAACCAAATTAGTAACATTCACATTATCAGAAACATTCAAGCAATTTTCTGTGTAGAAGTTTTCATCCACAGAAGAAGTGGGAGATTCAGAAGATATTGAGCATGTTTGTTCTGAATCAAATGAGTTTGTAGTGGACACAGAAACATATTCATTTTCTTTGGACATGTCTTCAGATGATTCTGTGGTTTCACATGACTGAGAGCTAGATTAGTCGGTCTTTCCTGAGTCTGGATCAGAGTCAGACTCAGGTTCAGTCACTGACAAATCATCTGAATGAGACTTAGAATCGGTCAGATGATTTTCACTGTCTGCTCTTTGCTTTAGACAAAGCTCCCTAATTTGCTTCATGAAATCAAACTCATAGTTCACACTTGAGTTTTGCTGGGTGGTCGAAGCAGGAATTTGTTCATTAACTTGTATGTCTTCAGGTTTAGACTCTCCAGACACACCTAATGATTCATCTGATTCAGATGAGGATGGAACCTCATCTTTGCTAACCTCAAAAACTCTATCAACCTCTTTATTTTTCTCATAATTTAATGTCTCAGTCTGCTTTGAAACATCTTGAGACTTAACAAAAGTTTTTGATGGAGCCTGCTCTTGCTTAGATTGTTTTTGTTTAGGTTTAGAGATTCTAATTGGGATCGATGCAGGTTTAGTGATTTCAACTTGATCCTGTGATGGTCGACTGGTTGGCTCTTCTATGGGTGGACCATAACCTTTCAAAGGAAGAGCCAACAGTTCTTCATCCAACATTGGAATTGAAGAATAATTTTCATTGAAAGGTGGAGGAATTTCCACAAAGCCAATTCCCTTATTCCTCACTTCCTTTGGTCTGTACTTTAACTGGGTATTGATCATTTTTTCAACTTTAGGACTAGAACAATCAAATTTTTTAAAATGAAAATCTGCATTTTCAAATTTTGATTTTAAGTCGATCAATTTCGTGGTCAAAGTGTCAGACAGTCGTTTGAAGTGAGTATCGACATTTATGATCACTCACCTCCTAATGCAAACGCTTGATATCAAGTTTTTGTTTTTCGACCATTTCTTTATAGGAGTTAAATTTCTTTTTAATGTTCCAAGAGGCCATTTTTTCGTATTCAAGCTGTTTGTATGCGGAGAGAGTTTCTTCCCTAAAACCTTTAATTTTGAGTTTACACCTTTCAGTGCAACATGATTCAGCTAAAGTTTCAGAATGTACCTCAGCCGCTGACGGAACATATTCGTCATCCATCTGTGCCATGAGAGCCTTGTACACAGTATCTTCAACAATCTTCAGATCTTCCATCTGAGAAGACCAGTCCCATCCACCTCATGATTGAGCGACCATTGCTTTGTTGGAGTTAGAGGACTCAGACCCAGTGTGAGTGGTAGACGATTGACTTCCTTGAGTAGCATTGGGAGAAGCAGCTGCATGAGTAGAATTGTCTCCTTCTTTCTTTGGCTTGGTGCACTCACGAGCAAAATGTCCAAGTTCATCACAGTTGTAACAACGCATCTTCATCTTGTCCCAACCCAGTTTCTTTGTTGGGTTTTCCCACACATTTCTACCAGTCTTCTTCACAAACTTATTTGCTCTATGCACCACCATAGCTATCTGCCAAGTCAAGTCCATCTCTTCAATATCATCTTGATTGACGTCATTTAAGTCACATGCTCCAACATCTTTTGCTGTAAGTTGACCTGTCAGAAATGCGTTATAGCAATTCATGAATCCAGCAAATAAACCTAAGTTACTTTCAAGCTCCTTTGGAATTTTGACTGCTGACAAACGTGCAGCAGAAGAAGGTGAAGCAGACGACGAAAGTCCAGCAGTGGTGGCTACAGAGGAAGCAGGCATAGCTGACCCTTTTGAAGCACTGGGTGCAAACATAGTTGGATACGAAGATCCACTTGCTGGATAAGAGTACAATGATGGACGCTGAGGTTCTTGCTGAGACATTAAAGCATTGCTGGGAGTTGCAATGATTGCATTGTTGTAACTGGCAGTCTGAGTCATGTAACGTTGCCTGTCATCAAGGTCATAGGACTTGATCAAAGATATGGTCTCAGAAAGGGTGAGTCTTGCTAGATCTTTGGTTCTCTTGATAAGGGTCACATTTGAGTCCCAACTCCTTGGAAGAGTATTAAGCAACTTTTTGTTCATGACGGAGTTGTCTACCACCATATCAGTGGACTTCATTTCACTCACTAAGGCCACAAAACGCTGGATCTGACTTTCAAGTGATTCTCCTGGAATGTGATTGAAAGCATTAAAATTCTGACTCAGCATCTCCCTTCTGCTTTCCTTCATTTCTTCATTTCCCTCGTACAGATTCTCAAGAGCTTCCCAAAGCTCTTTGGCAGTGGCATTGTCACGAACTCCAATTGATACTTCAGGCGAAAGACCTTGATGAAGATAAGCAATTGCCCTTTCATCAACATCAGTCTTCTCATGATCTTCATCAGTATACATACTCTTTGGTTTGATAGCAGTGGCTCCAGTTATCTCGTTGACCACATAAGTGATCACACAGGGTCCATTCAAGATAGATCTCAGAGCCTTTGCATCTTTTATCTTCATGACTTGAATGAATCTGAACTTCCACTCAGAATAGGACATTCCAAGTTGAAGAACATGTATCTTTTGATGTGTGCCAATGACAGATTCCATGGCTTTGTCCACTTGAGCAGCTACAAGTAATTGATCAGTATTAAGTCCATTCAAGTTTATTTGGTTAACCATTTGATCCATTTCTGAAAGAAAATTTTAAAGTGATTAGTGCAAATTTATATGACTTAATTTTAGTCCAGCAGTTATTTAAGTCCGATAATCAGTTTGTATAATTTTGGTCTAAGGTCGAACTCAGTCCAGTGGGTCGAACTCAGCAGAGGTCGAACTCAATGCAATAGGTCGAACTCAGCATAGGTCGAACTCAGTTTGTCAGGTCGAACTCAGGCTGATAGGTCGAACTCAAGCTAAGAGGTCGAACTCAGGCAGGTCGAACTCGGGCAGGTCGAACTCAGGCAGGTCGAACTCAAGCAAGTCGAACTTAGGCACTCTTGGTCGAACTCAGCTAGGTCGAACTCAGGCACTCTTGGTCGAACTCAGCTAGGTCGAACTCAGGCACTTTTAGGTCGAACTCAGCTAGGTCGAACTCCAAAGAAAAACGTCGAACTCATCTGAATATGGAAACTTGCATAAGATTGGCAACAAATTTTCCAGATTTTTCGAAAATTTTAAAATTTTAAAGAGATAATTTTATAATAAAATAACTTCCTTTTTCGAAAACCAATTATCTCCTTGATTTTAGGAAACAAGTTTGACTGTTCATCAAGATGAATCAAATCAGAATTTTTGAAGATTTTGTGCGAAGAAAACAATCATAAACATGATCAAAATAAAACGAAACACACAAACAAGAACACTATTAGCAAAACGGGTTAGCCATAACACATAATAATGAAATCAATATCATTAAAAATCATTAAATCAACCTTTCTCACGATGATATCTTCCTTTGATCTTCTCCTTTTTGATACCGAACCGAGCCTTCGTAAGACTACTTAGGCTCTGATACCAATTGTAAGTCCGGAATCCTCTCTACCGAGTATCAAAACAAACAATCGAGTGCGGAAAACAAGATTGAATGTAAAGAACAAAGAAGAAACTTGAAAGAGAATGATTTTATTGATTGAGTGCACACGTCTTCAAGGAGACGTCTGGTACACCAAAGCCAAAAATAACAAAAGACTAGCAACCACAAAATAACTAAGAAACCCCCTATTTATAAGAGCATAGGGCGGTCACTTTACATGGGCCATATAGGCCGAAACCCAGTAACAAAACTAGCATAACCCAAGACAACGCAAACCTTCTAAAGTCTAGCCCAACAGTAAGAACCTCAGATACATCAGAAATTTATCAGTCTCCGTCCCATCAAATACTTCTCTCATGTGATGAAATAGCATTCCAGAGATGTTGAAATCTTTGTTCAACATGAGAGCCACTGACATCGAACAAGTGGTGTCACGAAGGACATCAAAACCACCTCTAATCGGCGCGAAAACATGAATCACAACGTGTAGCAAGTATTTGAATGGTGCACACATGTTGGATTTGTTTAGTTGCCAGTTTGTGATCTTCCCACAATATTTTGATCTTAAGAAATATCCTCTCTAAACCTTCCATGATAACTTGGTGGGATCAGATGAAGAATCATTCAATCTTAAAACTCTTTTGAAATCCTCCTTAGAAACAAGTATAGTCCGATCTTGAATTTTACTATGAGTCACCGTCTTCCCATTGAAGAAATCCAGTTTTGCATTTGCCCATAAATCCCTTTGATGTTCAGCATAGATTGTATGCGGTTGAGAAATGGCATAAAAGATTCCGGATCTGCGAAGATAATCTATGATGCCTTTAAAAACTTCATACTTATCATCAAACTTTAACTCTGCCATTTCTACACATACATAAACAATAAGGAAGTTCATTAGACGGATATTTGGATTAAACATTGAAAATTTTTGACGTTAAACATTTTCATTCGACCTTTCATGGGCCCGAATGAAGAATCGAAAGCCCGAATGAAACAATAAAATTCTCATTCGTACGCAAAATGGCATGAATGAAATTGGCATTATTTGAATTTGCAATTTGTCAATTTTGATTGTTTTAATCACCGATTCTTGTTGCATTTGTTACTAAAACCATCGATTAACATTAATCCATCATCAATTTCCAATACCATGACATTGTCGATTGTTTTTTTTTTAATAAAATTAGGGTTCGAATTTATCAAATCATTTAACAAACAGTTTTAATCCTAATTTTTGTTATATTCTCCCCTTAAAACAATAGATTATGTCATCTCCATAGTCAAAACATGTTCAAATTGATCATTCATAGTCCAATTTAACAGGATAGGGTTCGGTTCTTAAAAACCCCAAATCTGGACGATTCCATGGATGAAAACACCTGAAAGTTCACTAATGAGTACCTAAAATAGCTGGAAACAAGATTTTATATTCTAAATTTCGAATGAAAAAGCTCCCCCTTAGGTTTTGGATTTTGGTAACAGTAAGGTAGAATGAAAAAGTGAGGGTTGAATGGACTGATATGGTATATATACACGTTTTGGTTCGTGCCTGTTGAAGCACGAATGAGTTTTAAAAATTCACATTCGGCTAATTAAAGCACGAATGAAAACAAAAACTCTCATTCGACCGTACGAAAGGCCGAATGGGTTTTTGTGTTGCAATGATGTTTACCAAATCGCCCAATTCGTTTATCTTTTGTCATTTTCAACCATTCAACCTTCAAACATTGTTGATTTTGAGATACAAAACTCTAATTGGCATGTCAAACTTCGGAAAATGATTAACCTCCAACATCGGCTATCGAAAATAATATAGAAATGTACATTCTTTTGGATTTTCTGAAGTTTATGCTAAAGCACACCAATTTTTTTTATTTATTTATTTTTTTTTTTTTTGAGTTTTGCATAAAATGAAGAAAATGAACTGAAAATAGTAAGTAAATATGTAAAAACAAACTTTTTGATTTTCTGGTAAGAGGATCAAATCAGTTTACGAGAAATCTAATCACACCGTTGTTCTTTTTGTTTTAACTTTACAAACTGTGAGACTCGGCAATTGCTGATATTGTTGTCCACCGAATCTCATATGCAAACCGTTATGTAGTGCTTTAAAATGATACGCTTAAGGTGTGTAGATACATATTTCATATATGTGTCTATAGCTTTCGGATCGTCAAAGATGAAAACGCCAAAGATTTAAAGTTAAAGTATATTTCTGAAGTTCGTTCAGGTGATCGAGAGGTCAAACCAGTTTTCATAGGGTCGAGTGAAGTAATTAAGTTTTGATTCGAACTTTCTAATGGTCGAATGGTTTATTTCGAACCCACGATGGGTCAAACCAAACTGTCTCTCTCTCTCTCTCTCTATATATATATGGGTTGGTTAGAGGTAGTTAACAGAGTTGGTCAGTTGTGTGTGTGTCCAGTGTGTGATCAAGTTCATGTTTAAGTGTGTGTTTTCATTATTCTGAGTTTGTAATCGTTATAAACATCTTTAAGATTAATGAAAGCATTTGAAAATGGATATTATTGTGTATTGATTACGGTTTTCATCATTTTGCATGACTATTAGGGTTTTCGTACCTGATAGATCAGTACTCGTGTTGATCAAACATTTCTATGTTAGATCCACTAATCGAACACAAAATCATGATATTTTTCCAAGTTTTTTTTTATCAATAGAGGGTTAGGTTTTCATTTCCGCACCTTTCTGTACAAGTTCCATCATCGAATTCAAACTATGAGAGTGTTTTTGGATTGATTTACAGAAGTATGGGTCAGATGAACACATTTATCTGCAAAATGTCAAAGGAGAAACTGATTTGTGCCTTCGTGAGGTCGAATAAAAATTTTTGATTCTCATTCGTGCCTTAGTTACTTGATTCATGCTAAGATTAGGTCGAACGAGAAAAGTTAGAATTCATTCGTGTTGTTCAAAGATTCATTCGTGTTAACCAATTTTAATTCGTGCCAACTGATGTTCATTCGTGCTAAAAACAGGTTCTAAGGAGATGGAAAAAGATTCATTCGACCTTTCAATATTCAGAATGAAAAATTGGAAATTTTAAGGGTAAAAAATGGCAACTTTTGGAGATTTTGAAGAAAATTTGGATGATGAACATATATGTTGTTGAGAGAAATGGTATTGCAGGAAGATTATGATCTAAATTCCAGATTTTTTAAATGATTAAAAGCTTTGAATTCTAATTTGATCAGACGGTTATGATGATGAAATGTTATATTGTGGGGTTGTCAAGAGAATCAAGAGTACTGCAGTACGATGATCCGATTCAGATGACTATTACGGGGCAAAATGGATAGATCTTATTCCGTAAGTTGCGAACAGTCAACCCAGTTCCAGTATGATTGAGGGAATTTTTTTAGAGAGAAGAAAGTGTTTATGCAATCACATTCAGCATAGATGGAGATTTTCAATGGAAATACAAGTGTGCAAGTGGATTGTTTTGCACAGAGTCACATCTGAGATCTTTAACTGGGTACTGATAGTTAGTTTTCTCCAGTTGGTGCGAAGGGTGATGCATGGATAAGTTCAGGTAGGAGATGGAACAGAGTGGTGGTACCTACGTGTTACATTGAATATCTGGTATGTTTGTATGGAATCCTTCTAGCAAGGGTCTTATTAGACTGCAAGTAAGACTAGTTGGATTGTGCTTGATGTACTTGGTCAAGATGACATCCCTGGGTACGGATGCTATGAGGCTGCAGTGCATTACATTGTCGACTTCACATTGGCGTAGCTAGGTGATCTGGTTATAATTCAACTGAGCATGCCGGTTGAGTTTGCAAATGATATACGTGGTCTAGATGATTTCATGTGTATTGGTGCTGAGGGTCCGTAGTGCATTACTTGGTCGGTCCATGAAGGATGTTGTACTTATACTCAATATAATAGTGCATATATTGAGGGGGAGATCTGTAATAATTATTAATGATGTGCAAGATGTATTGAGGATTCGCCAGCAACGTCCAAGGGGGAGATTATTGATGCACTTTGTGTGTAGCCGTCACTGTCAAATAAACTAGGGATGAGTCATATGTTGTATAACATGAGATTGTGGTGATCCATAAGGGCATTTATGGATCTGATGCATTTGTTTAAGTTGACCAAGAAATCAGGAATTTGGTTCGTGCTTTCATAGGGACGAACCAGTTGGTTCGTAACCACAAAGAGGTCAAACAAAAAATTCAGTTAGTGGTCTATATATAGCAATCTCATGTGTTTAGTTCATTAAGATTGTGAGTTTATGCTTTGAATGCTCTCTAGGGGAGATCATGCCCGATCTCCCCTGGCCCTGAGATAGATGTTTATCCTACTGATGATAGTGTCTGTAGTCATTTCTGATATTAATATGAATCTGTGTTGACGTGGTTTTCATCTAATTTTGTTTTGTCTCCAATCCCCGTCTAAAACTGATCGTAAATTGTTTTCACAAGGTGTATTAATAACTAACTCACATGTGGTTCCCACACACACGACATACTCCCGTATCAAGGAATTTGCACAAAGATTCATTGTAACACATGATTATGTCGTTGTTATCCGTATGCTACAAGGTATGAGGCACAGAGGTATACAGGTCAGCAAATCAATGCTACAGAGTAACATGTTCATTCTACCAGGGTGAGTCTTATATCAATCATGATTTTCATCATAGATATAATACGATGCATTAGATAATCTTTGATTATCTTCATACATTTTAAGTTCCTCATTCGGTAACTTGGGATTTGGCATTTATGTTCTTTTAAGATACCCTGACTGAATCTAGGTCCGTAAATCAATACGACAGAAGATCAGTTAGGCTACCCCGGATAACAATCAACATAACGACCCGAAACCTCCGATTTTGGCAACCCTATCAAACAAAATTATGGTACCAAGACTATATGCCCATGAGGTGTTCATGCATATAGTAAGCAGTTCGTTATGCTTGTATCACTAAGACACGCATTAATAGGTCGAAGCCTACAAATACATCACACAAAGTCATCACATGTCAATTTAGATATTTCAATTCTTTAGCATGTGATAGATCCTCACTGATGTACTATCATATCCTCTTTTTCTCTAGGAAAAAATATTTTGGATTCTAATCTTGCTTTTCTTTGATACCATTAGTTTTTAGCAAAAATTCAAATCGTGTTTTGTTCAAATCTTTTGTGAACAAATCAGCTCTTTGGTAATCAGTGTGGATTTTTACCATATCAATCAATTCTTTGGCATAGCAATCCCGTATAAAGTGATAACGGATGCGAATATGCTTAGCCTTAGAATGATGAACGGTATCTTTAGTTAACGCAATGGCTGCTTCATTAACGCAATGAATGGGGGTTTTTATGAAATTGCAAACCGTAGTCGCGCATTTGTTGTTGAATCCAAAGCACTTGTGAATAGCAACTCGAGGCTGCCACATATTCAGATTCACACGTTAATAGTGCAATTGGCGTTTGCTTCTTGCATTGCCATGTGATTAGTATGCTCCCTAGAGATTGATATCCAGTCGTTGTGGATTTAGCATCAATATCACAACCACTAAAATCCGAATCACTAAAGTCAATAAGGTCAAAGTTATCATCATTAGGATACCATAACCCGCGCGATGGACAACCCTTAAGATAACATAGGATTCGTTTGACTGCCATGAGGTGAGATTGTTTTGGCTTCAATTGGTAACATCGCAAAGGCAAGTAGCAAACATTATATCTGGTCAGAAAGCGGTCAAATACATCAACGATCCAACTATTGTTCTGCAAATGTAAGGCTCAATGAGTTTTCCCTTAGCATCAACTCTAGTCCCGTGATTAGGTTGAATGGGAGTGGCAATCGGTGTTGAATCCTCCATCAAGAATCGGCTCAAGACTTTGGAAACATATTTCGTCTAGTGGATAAAGATCCCCGAAGACGTCTGATCCACTTGCAATCCAAGAAAGAATTGCATTTCTCCCATTGAGCTCATTTCAAACTTTTCTTGCATGACCTTTTCGATTTCCCTGCAAAGACTTTCGTTATTCGAACCAAATATAATATCATCTATGTAAATCTGTACCAAGAGCAATTCACCATCTGTTCGTTTTATACACACGGTACAGTCAACTTGTCCTCTTTTGAAACCTCGAAAAAGCATGTATGTGGTGAGCTGTTCATACCACTGTCGAGGGGCTTGGTGTAAACTGTACAACGCTATGTTCAGTTTATAGACCTTATCCCGGTGGATAGTATCCTCAAAACCCGGTGGTTTCCCGACATATACTTCTTCCTTGACCACACCATAGAGAAAAGCACTTTGACATCCATCTGACACACCTTAAAATTCATGTAAGATGCGTACGCTAGCAACATTCGAATAGCTCCTATACGTGTGACTGGTGCATAGACATCATTGTAATCAATTCCCTCCGTTTGACGAAAACCTTGTACTACTAATCGATCTTTGTTCCTGACAATCACTACTCGATCATCTTTCTTGCACTTGAACACCCATTTTGTTCCTATCTTCTTTCAATCGACTAGTAAATCAGTTAAAGTCCACACTCCAAGCTTCTGAAATTATTGAAGTTCTTGTTGCATCGCGTCCACCCATGATTCTCCATTCAAAGCTTCCTTATACGATTTTGGCTCTACCTGCAAAACATAACAAGCAAATGACCAATCATTCTGTTCACCTGATTTCTGAATTTTAGAATAAAGGGCTAGGGATCCAATGTTATAATTTGATGATGCACATCTCAATTTACCACGTGTCATCACACTGCTACCAGGATCACCAATAACTTATTCCAATGGATGATAAGTGTTGATCTGAGATTCCGGATGTGTTGGAACAGGAATCACTGTCTGAACATTCACAATCTCGGCTGAATCTAGATCACTACCCGCATTTGAAGTAGAAGCTACATCTGTAGGTACAGACTGATTTGGGTTCCCTAGAGGTGATACTGTAGTCTGATTCAAGACTGCTTCACAGGTAAATTCATCATCGTCTTCCGACTCCAAAGAATTAAACGTATCAGAAACATCTTGAAATACTTCTTTTGTTGTAGTAGTAGCATGAGCATTGATATGATTAGAAGTTGCTGCAGGAGGAGTTACGGTAATCGGACGCACCAATGGTAAAGTGACTGCGTTCTCACACTCGTAATATAAACGTAAGATAGCTTCTTCAATCAAGCTTTCTAGATTGAATGACTTAAATAGTTCTTTGTAGTCAAACATCCAATCGGGACCGGTACCAAGAGCATTCTGAGTGTATCTTTGAACATCAACATTCGACCATTCTTCAACACACTTCGTTCTTTTGTTGAACACCCGTTTGTTGGGAGTTGCATATCTAACAAAATAACCTTCCTCAGATTTAGCTCCAAACTTCTCGTTAGTCTGCAACATCGTACACGGCACCCCGAATGGCTCTAGAAACTCTAAGTTCGGCTTTCTACGGTTAAGAAGTTCATAAGATATCTTTCCAAACTTCTTCACCATTAACACTCGATTCAAAGTGTAACAAGTTGCATGAATAGTCTCACTCCAGAAGATAACTGGAATATTTGAATCAGCTAGCATTGTTCTAGCCGTTTCAATTAGAGTCATGTTCTTTCTTTCTGCAACGCCATTCTGTTATGGAGTATAAGGTGCACTGTATTCATGATGAATATCTTTTTCTAAACAAAGTGCATCCGTTGATGAATTCTTAAACTCCATCCTGTTGTCACTCTGAATTCTCTTGATCTTTAAACCAAAGATATTCTCCAAATGGGCAAACAGAATCTTCAAGTTGTCAAACGTTTCGCTCTTGTGTTGCATGCATATCACTCATGAAAATCTTGAATAGTCATCGGTAACCACAAGACAATATAAATCTCCACTGATACTTTTACGCTTCATAGGTCCAAAGAGGTCCATGTGTAAACATTCAAGCGGAATACTCCTTAAGTTTACTTTCTTGGGCTTGTGGGAGTGTTTGTGTTGTTTGCCCTTCTTACAAGATACACACTTGTCATTTAAATGGAAATGTTTCACATTGACACCATCAACGAGACCATTCTTCACAAGATTGTTCATTTTCCTGAGATGAATATGCCCCATTCTCTGATGCCACGTGATCGATTCCTTTTTATTAGCCTTGGACAAGAAACATGTAACTTGGCCCTTTGTTGTCATCGCCTTGCTCATATCAAGAATATACAAATTGTTAACTCTTGGAGCTTGCAACATTATCCACTCTTTAGGTATCTCGAAAACAGGCTTCAGGATGTAACATGCTTTGTCATCAAAATAGACTAAGAACTTCTTGTCTTAAATTTGCAGAACACTTAGAAGATTATAGTCTATCTGCTTTACATACGATATCCTTTTAAAACTTACTACCCCATTACTCACACTTCCTTCCATCGTAATGTAACCTCCTTTGTTACCGGCAAAGGTAACATAACCTCTATTGATGTTCTTATATCGAAAAGGAGAGTCATGTCCCCTGTCATGTGCCTGGAAGCTCCACTCTCAACAATCCAAAGACTGCTAACAGAGCCAGCTGGAACTCCCTGTACCACCAAACAAATGTTAGTTCTTTCGGGGACCCAAGCTTTCATGGTCTTGGGTCTTTCAATTTTAACATCCAAAGAAATGTTTTTCTTTTCATCAATTTGCTTTTCAGAAACCTTCACTGATTCATTAGAAGTTGAGGTAGAACCGCTAGAAGAACACTTTGGTAAGAAAGTTTGCTCGGGTCGTTTTAAAATTCTATTTTTTTTGCACTTGTACTAGGATTGGCACACCTCGGAATATTTATTCATTCGGGGATCCTTACATGCTTGGTAATCTGATCGGATGATTCGTAGTTGATACGGATTGGTCGGATCAAGGTGACTCTCTATCTTTATCGCTAGTGGTTGATACTAGTGACGAATCTGAACGTCTTGTTCTTTCTGTATTCCAGAAGATGTCAGCTGCTCGTGGTGGTGGACGCCGTGGTGGTGGTGGTGGTCGCGGAGGCGGTCGTGGTGAAGAGCCTGTCACTATGACTCAAGTCGAACTGAACAACATGATTCAGCAACAGGTGTCTGTTTCCCTTGCTGCATTCCAGGATGCTCATCAAGGATTTGGTGGTGGTAATTTGATTACTACTACTCCTGTTTTCTTATACCTTTGTGGTGTATTCGTTTTGTTTATCTGGTGAGTTGATACAGGTAATGCTGTTAACCCTCCTCCTACCTGTACCTACAAGAGGTTCATGGACTGCAAGCCTCATAACTTTAGTGGGAATGAGGGCGTAGTGGGTTTACTCAGGTGGTTGGAGAAGGTTGTGTATGCTTTTGCTATGTGTAAATGCCCTGCTGTGGACCAAGTGAAGTTTGCTTCTGGTTCCTTTGAAAATCGTGCCTTGACCTCGTGGAACTCTATCATACAGACTGTTGGGTTGGCTGAAGCCAATGCCATGCCTTGGGATGAGTTTGTGTTTCGACTGAAGATAAGAAGCTAGAGCATGAACCGTGGAATCATACGATGGTTGGATCAGAGATTGAAGAGTACACTATCCGATATCATGAATTGGCTCTTATGTGTTTGGATGTTGACACTCCTGACTATAAGAGGATTGAGTTTTTCGTTGCTGGGCTTGTACCTGAGATTCGTGGGTTGGTTACTGCGAATGATTGTGCTACTCTTCAGGGTACTATTCAGTTAGCTCATAAGTTGACCAATCAGAAGGTGGAAGAATGTACTTTGCCACCTAGGGGTTCAGTTGTGACGGCCCCTGACAGTGGTAACAAGCGTAAGTGGGAGAGTTCGGTGAAGAATTTTGCTCCCTCTCAGCCTCAGCAGCAGCAGAAGAAGTCTGATTCTTCTACCCCTTCATCTGGATCCCAGTCTGGACAGAAATCTGGTTCTTACCATGGCAGTTACCCGAAGTGTAACAAGTGTAACTGTCATCATAATGGCCAGTTCCACAAGCTCCAGACTTGTCAGCGGTGTGAGAAGCTGGGACATGAGGTCCAGACTTGACGTGTCTGCTTGAGCGACAAGGCTTCCCCTCAAGCTACTAACCAGCCTAACCAGGGTTGCTATAACTGTGGTCAGACTGGATACTTTAACCAGGATTGCCCCAAGCTGAAGCAGGGCGATAGTGGAAAGAATGGTGGTGGTAACGGGAACAATGGAGGCGGCGGCAGAAATGCACGTGCTTTCGTCATTGGATCGGGGGAAGCCCGACAGGACCCAAACACAGTTACCGGTATGTTCCTTTTTAACGATCGCTATGCTTCTGTTTTATTTGATTCTGGTGTCGATAGGAGTTTTCTATCGGTAGGGTTTAGTCACTTGCTAGATATAGTACCTACACCTTTAGAGGCTAAGTACTTGATAGAATTGGCTGATGGTAAGAAAATCGAGGCGACACATATTCTTCGAGAATGTCGTTTGGAACTTTCGGGTTTATCCTTTCCTATTGACCTTATGCCGGTGTCCTTGGGTAGTTTTGACATGGTCGTGGGCATGGATTGGTTGTCTTTGTATCATGTGGAGATCGTTTGTTTCGATAAGGTTATTCGAATCCCTCTCCCTGATGGAGAGATTCTTTCGGTGCATGGTGAGAAAAACGGCGCTCCTTTGAGTATCATTTCTTGTATAAAAGCCCACAAGTATCTTCGAAAGGCTTATTCGACCATTCTGGCTCTTGTGTCTGTTTCGTCTGGCAATGAGAAGAAGATCGAGGATATTCCTGTAGTTCGTGAATTACCTGACGTATTTCCTGACGACTAGCCTGGTCTTCCTCCTCGTCGTTAGGTTGAGTTTGGTATTGATCTTGCACCTGGTGCAGCCCCTATTGCTCGAGCCCCATACCATCTTTCACCTCCCGAGATGCCGGAGTTGTCTAACCAGTTACAGGAACTCTTGGAAAAGGGTTTCATTCGATCGAGTTCTTCCCCGTGGGGAGCTCCTATTCTATTTGTGAAGAAGAAAGATGGAAGCCTTCGTATGTGTATCGATTATCGTGAGCTGAACA
Organism: Ambrosia trifida; assembly: GCA_028751855.1. Lineage (NCBI taxonomy): Eukaryota > Viridiplantae > Streptophyta > Magnoliopsida > Asterales > Asteraceae > Ambrosia > Ambrosia trifida. The sequence continues at coordinate 38,804,870 of CM054131.1, read as the reverse complement.
AGGTGGCCATCAAGAATCGTTATCCTCTTCCTCGTATTGATGACCTTTTTGACCAGCTCCAGGGTTCTAGCTACTACTCGAAGATCGACTTGAGGTCCGGTTATCACCAGTTGCGTGTGCAGGAAGCTGATGTTCCGAAGACTGCTTTTTGTACTCGTTATGGCCACTTTGAGTTCTTGGTCATGCCATTTGGTCTCACCAAAGCACCAACAGTTTTCATGGACTTGATGAACCGTGTTTGTAAGCCTTACCTTGATAATTTCGTCATCATGTTTATTGATGACATTCTGATCTATTCCAAGAGCAAGGTGGACCATGAGGAACACTTGGCACTAGTCTTGGAACTCTTTAGGTGAGAACAATTGTATTCTAAGTTCTTGAAATGTGACTTTTTGTTACGTGAAGTCGAGTTCCTGGGCCATGTGGTTAATGAACTAGGAATCCATGTCGATCCGGCTAAGATCGAAGCCAACAAAGACTGGGAAGCACCAAAGACGCCCTCTGAGGTGCGGCAATTCCTAGGTCTTGCGGGTTATTATCGTCGTTTCATTGAGGGATTTTTGAAGATCGCTCAACCCCTCACCTCTATTACCCAGAAAGACCAAAAGTTTGATTGGGGCAATTCGCAGGAGTCAACATTTCAGATGCTGAAACTTAAACTCTGCTTTGCGCCTATCTTATCCTTACCTGACGGTACGGATGATTTCATTGTGTATTGTGATGCTTCTATCCATGGTCTCGGTTGCGTGTTGATGCAACTTGAGAAAGTTATTGCTTTTGCTTCTCGTCAGTTTAAGGTTCACGAGAAGAACTATACTACCCATGACTTGGAATTGGGTGCGGTGGTTTTTGCGTTGAAGATCTGGAGACATTACTTGTACGGTACCAAGTGCACCATTTATACCGATCACAAGAGTCTCCAACATATTTTCAATCAGAAAGAGTTGAACAAGCGGCAGCGTGCTGGGTCGAACTCCTTAACGATTATGACTGTGCTATTAAGTACCATCCTGGCAAGGCGAATGTTGTGGCAAATGCCTTCAGCAGGAAGGAATCTGCGAAACCTCGTCGTGTTCGAGCTTTACAGGTCACCATCCATTCTTCTTTACCTAATCGAATTTTTTTTGCACAACTAGAAGCTTTGAAGGAGGAAAACCTTAAAGCTGAAACTATGCATAGTGCCGATAAGCATCTTGAGCTTATGTCCGATGGCCTACATTACTTTGCAGAACGAGTTTGGGTTCCTTTGTTTGGGGGATTGCAGGAGCTTGTCTTGGATGAAGCTCACAAATCCTGGTATTCTGTTCACCCTGTCTTCGACAAGATGTATCAGGATTTGAAGATACTCTACTTGTGGCCAAACATGAACGCTGATATAGCCTCCTACGTGAGCAAATGTTTGACTTATGCTAAAGTCAAGGTGGAGTACCAGAAGCCGTCTGGTCTCCTGAAACAACCTGAGATTCTAGAATGGAAATGGGAACGGATCACGTTGGATTTTGTCACCAAACTACCGAAATCACCAAGTTGTTGTGATATGATTTGGGTGATTGTCGACTGGTTAACAAAATCGGCACACTTCCTACCAATTAAGGAAACTGGCGGACTTGAGCGCTTAGCTCGCATTTATCTCAAGGAAGTGGTTTCTCGGCACGGGGTGCCTGTTTCCATCATTTCTGATCGTGATTCTCGTTTCACTTTGCATTTTTGGAAGGCTCTGCATAAGGATTTGGGTACTCAATTGGATATGAGTACATCCTATCATCCGAAAACTGATGGTCAGAGTGAGCGGACGATTCAAACTTTGGAGGGTATGCTTCGGGCATGTGTTATCGATTTTGGCAAGAGTTGGGAGAGTCACCTACCGTTGGTGGAGTTCCCTTACAACAACAGCTACCACTCTAGCAATAAGGCAGCTCCGGTCGAGGCTCTTTACAGGCGGAAATGTCGGTCTCCTCTTAGTTGGGCCGAGGTGGGCGAGAGTCAGCTCACTGGTCCGGAACTTGTGTACGAACTTCGGAGAAAATCGTACAAATTCGTAACCGTTTGGCAGCTGCGCGGGATTGTCAGAAGAGTTATGCCAATTGCCGTCGCAAACCTTTGGAGTTCCAGGTTGGGGACGGGGTACTTCTGAAAGTTTCTCTATGGAAGGGCGTCATACGATTTGGAAAGCGTGGCAAACTTAACCCTCGTTATGTCAGACCGTTTGCAATCCTGGAACGGATTGGACCTGTGGCATACAGACTTGACTTACCGACTGAGCTCGGTAGGGTCCACAACGTCTTCAATCTATCTAACTTGAATAAGTGTTTGGCGGATGAATCTCTTATTGTTCCTCTTAAAGAGATCAAGGTTGATGATCGTCTTCGTATTGTGGAGGAACCGGTTGAAATTCTTGACTATAAGATTCGTAGCCTTCGTCGGAGTATAATCCGCATCGTTAAGGTTTGTTGGAATTCAAATCGTGGACCGAAGTTCACGTGGGAACGGGAGGATCAGATGAAATCTAAATGTCCTCATCTTCCTAAGCTTGTGTTCGAATCTAGACATATTACCGCTGAAGCTGAGTGAATCTCGGGGCGAGATTCCTTTCAACGGGGGAATGATGTGACAACAGGTAAATTTTCTTTTCATTTCTTTCTTTTCGTCTCTTTCCTTTTTCGCTTCGTGCAATTTTTGGGACAAAAATTCCTTCAACAGGGGGATGATGTGACACCCGGCATATTCAACTTAACATTTTACAAACTTATAAGTCTACCTTAGCGAGAACTATTTTATTAACGTACTTAACTGGGTCAGTTGAGTCGGGTTACTTTACGTATTGTCCAGAGTTCAATGATCTGGAGGGTCATTGGTGTTATTTTGTGTACACATGAGTCTTGAGTCCCGTTGTTGGTGAATTACACGAATTGAATTAAGTGTTATACTTAGATTGATCCGTATATGTTATATATTGTGCAAATACGTGTTTTAACGGTGTTTACATGATTATACATGATTCTATATGGTTAACATATGTTAGGATTGCATGTTCATGGGTTAGGATGTGTTAAAATGCGTTAAAACGATAAAACTGAAAAATCTGGAAGAGATGGGATCTGGTTCGACCTTAAGGGGGTCGAACCAGGACATTGATTACTTGAAAACTCCATTCGACCTCCATAATGTCCCATTCGACCCCTGCAGGGGTCGAACCAGCCATCAGTATAAATACCATACTTTGCAATTTTTCATTATTTCATAAACCCTAAACGCCTCTAAACACTCTCTCTCGACTTTAATCACTGGGGAAGGAGTTTTTGACCTTGTTTTTCACAATCTAACCTTCTATATCATAAACAAGTGAAGATCTAAGGTGTGTTCTTGATCCAAAATCCTTTTTGAGCATTTTTTTTATTCGTTTTTATTAAACCCCAAAGGTCCAGATCTGTTTTAAGATAGTTTTATGGTTAAAAACCTTTCTAACACCTTTCTAAACAAAACCTCATCATAAAACATAAGTTTTCATACAAATTAACATGTGTTAATGGTCCTTTATGTTGTGTTTTGTGTTGTTTGATGATTGAATGTTGTGTAGATGTTATAGAAATGTTCTAGGACTGTTATTGATGATGGGTTTTGGTTATCTTAGGTCACAAGTTGTTGGATGATGATGTTTTGTCTATTTTGGGGATTTTTTTATAGTTCTAGGGTTAGATTTTGATTTTGATGTTAATATTAATGAAATGATTGGGGGTTTTCATATGCATACTGATCTAAGCATTTTGAGCTAATTGTTGAATGATTTCATTTAGTTTCCAAATTGGGTAAAGTTTTCATGCATGATGTGACATTTCAATAATTTTGCCATTTTAGGTAAGTATTCAAACGGACTGACTTTAGAGTAAAATTGGTAGGGTTTCGTGGGGATATGTTATTCATACTTGACTGCTGTGTTTCGTGATGTTTCGTGATATTTTCGGACTATTTTGATGCGTTTTAAGATGTTTGTTGCAGATTGGGTCGAACCAGAGTTCCATTCGACCCATTCTGGGGTCGAACCAAAACTCAAACAGGTCGAATGAACTTTAATTTGGTCGAACGAACATGATTTAGGTCGAATTAACACATGTTAGGGTCGAATTAACATGTGTTAAGGTCGAATGAACATGTGTTAAGTTGTATGAACTTTTGTGTGGGTCGAATGAACTCCAATTGGGTCGAACCAAGGTTATTTGGGTCAAACCAAGTCCAATTCCGTGCTGATTCGACCTTACAACTCCGTATGTGCAATTTTTCATGCAATCTAAGCATTTTATGCTTGAACCTGATGTTTAATCTATGTGTACTTGATTAGTTTGTGTAATTGGTCACCAACGGGATGTCGAGTCGGTTTAATAGTGAAACACGTTTTCGAACAAAATTAGTCATGATTTGGATAATCGGGGACTAGTTAACCTACGGGTTATTAGTCAAAACACTTATGCAAACTTTTGCGATAGATCACCGGTATTTGGGACTATCAAGACTTTTTCTTTACTTAAGGAAACAAACTAAGGTGAGTGTCACATCCCCATTCTTTACTGTTTTCATACTTTTGGGGGAGAAACATGCGGTACGAACTTTCAAACTTTAGACCAACATATTACATTATATCACATGGATACTTAGTGACTTATTTTCATCAGTAAAGTCCTCTAAAACTTAGTGAACCATTAATATGTGGATACATAGCGGGAAAAGTGTGAATAGATCTATTGGGCCTGGCAAACCCCACTCGGGCCAACAAGAGGTCGGTGGCGGTGCATATTTGTCCTACAACTTACGGCACCGGGTGATGAGCCGGTAACGGGTATTGAGGCATTCTAACGTTCAGCAGTGGTTCACGACACTATAGTATCATGTAATGATGTCTAGCTAGCATCAGGTATAGATGTAAGGATTGTTGGGCCTGGATTACTATTATTACAAACTTTTGCAAACTTTATCTCTGTGACTCACCGGAACTGTATGTGTTGACTAACTTTGCATGTTTTCTCAGGTCGCTAAGGTAGCAGGGATTCTTAGGCACACTAGAGTTGCATTGCGTCTAGTCTTGCGTTCATAAGTAAACCGTGTTTGGTTTGCATACATACTTTTGAACTATGGCTTTGTAAACATTAAAACTTCCGCTGACGTTGTCTGTTTTTACTTTAAAACTTATAACTGCGTGGGTTGGTTATTCCTACGTTATTTTCATATCATATAGTTGTCGTTTATTGTGACCATTGACTTAGATCCTGGTATGTCACGCGCCTCGCGGTAAAACCCCGTAAGTGAAATTTGAGGGTATGACATAATTGTTTTAAAGAAACAAACAGATGTTAAGAAATAGGTTTTCTTCGCAGTAGACGATTGGCTTCTTAATGTTGTTTTTACTAAATAGTGCTTAACATTTAAAACATACATAATAAAAACCATATCTACTATATAAACTACTTTATTAAAATTTCGAAAACCATTTCTTTCTTTTTCAGAGTCTCGCTTAAAAGATCTGTTTTTAACTGTATCAATGACTCATGAATGTTGTTGTCGATTTGTAGTTGTTGAGTCAAGTAATCTTATATCTTGTCTCTCAAACCAGTTGCGGGTTCATGCAACACCATATCTAGCAGGCCAATGTTTGTCCATGATTGTTCCTTAACTGTTTCTTCCATCTTCTCTACTTCATTCCTAACATCTTCGTCTTTTCTCTTTTCTGTTAGTGACCAAGTGGTGAATATTGACTTAACGTCTGATGTATGAGCAAAATGATAGTATGATATGTTTGCCATTTTGGTAGATGAAGTTTAGAATATGTACAATGTGTCTGTGTGGAATTTATAGATAAATTTTAGGATGGATATGAACGTATTAATAGAAATAATTTTGAAAGATAATTAATTTCATGCGATATTTGGTATAATTATTTAAATATTTGATTTGTACAACTGATACTTGATTATTTCGGCTATTCGTTTTCTAAAGCATTCATGCATTTATGTTGCACAAGTTGTATAGACTTTTTAGATACTATAAACGTTTTGAAATTAAACAATCATTATAACAAAACTTTTCGTTTAACACGTTAACCCAAGTATAATAACTATACTACCTTATGACCTTTAATTTCACGCGTTATAAGTGTATAAATTAGTAAACACATCCTGAAGTTTATTATAAACTATCTTAGCATTTACATTTCAGTCTTCATCAATGGCAGCGCTAACTAATAACCAAGAAGATGAAATGAAGGAATTTGTTCTTAATCAAATTACAGCACAATACTATCAAGATTTGAAGACTACAAGAGATTTGAATACTTGTTTTGACAGTTTGCACTTGGGCACATTTGACCGAGATGATGTGCAATGGATTTTGAAGTCAATGCCTTCGATTGCTGTTCGTGATTTGTTGTTGTTGTACAAATCAGAGGTCGGGAGTAAGGACGTAGAATTATTGGCAACATTTAAAGTTCTACATGCACAACTTGAAGCTTCAATGGAATTGAAGCTTACGTTTATTAATTCCTTTAACTAGCTATGTATCTTGATGTTTAACGTTGATTATATTTATTTTTGTGTTTAGTTTTGTATGTCTATCAAGATTATATATAGTTTTTTATGTTTTGTGATGCTAAATTGACTCGTATTAAGTTTTATATTTTATTCAATCTCCATATAAGTAAACATGAAATTTAATTGGTTAATTGCTACCGATGTATCAAATGAAAAATGGATGGCCTCTTCATTTCTACTTGAAAAGATAAGGTCAAATGAAAAGTTCAGTGAAGACATACAAAAAATATGTCTCCTACAGACGTTACCAAATACATTTTTTCTTTCAACATTAGATTGACTTTTTAATTTGGTGATCCTCTTTTTTGTTTTAATATGTGTTATCTCAACATAGCTTTAATCCGTCTGTAGATTTTTTATTCCTTGGTTGTAACATTTCAGTTATTAAACATCTGATCTGTATTATTAACTGGTATCGTGAAAGGAACAGACGTTACGAAATACAGTTTTTCTTTTAACAGTAGATAACAATTGGTTTGTTTATGTTTTTTTATATTTTGGGTTGCAATAATTGTTTTAAAGAAAGAAACAGATGGTACTAAACAGGTCTTCTTTGCAACAGACCATTGGCTTCTTAATGTTGGTTTTACTAAACAGGGCTTAAGGTGGGATTTGGTCTTCCGTGTTTTCACACGGGATTCCACCTAGTTATTATTATAAAGCAATTGGAGTAAGGACATGTCACTTGGTGAGGCTATCTTCACCCTAGAATTCCTGCTAAAAATTTAGGGTTTAAATAACCTAATTTGCCTAATATTTATTAATTTATAATCTTTATTTTTGTTATTACTTTATTATATAATAAATAAAAATTTTATGATTATTTTAATTCTCTCTCATATTAAATAATATTATTAAACCATAATTTCATGTTTATCTCTCATTTATTTTTTAACTATTTTTTATATTTTTGCTTTTTTAAAAGCCATTTAATATTTTATTGATTCGACTCATATAATATTAAATTTTCTAACCTAAAAGTAACTGAAAAAGAAAAAAAATCTTATAATCCGTGTAATACACAAGTTTTTAATGAATTCCTTACACTAAATTGAAAATGTAAATTCTCTCTTTAATATACATTTTCATTCTTATTCACATAATTAAAAGAGAAAGTTTACGGTACAAAGTACATTAACATACAAAGTGTAAGAAGTATTGTGGGCATTTTGATCAAAATAAGTTAATGGATGAGATTAAAAGAGGAAAAATATATGTTGAGTTTCTAAAAGGGGAGGATAAGGGCAAAATAGCTATAACCCACAATGGTTAAGTTCCACCCCCATTTTTAAAACGGTCATAACTTTTTTCATACGACATTATTTTTTTAAAATAATTACACCATAAAAACAAGTTTTTCATCCTCTTTCATTTCCAAACCATATTGTTATACTTTTAAATTTTCTTTTGCTGGGTTGATAGTACTTGCGTCTAAATATAAGCACTTGATACTATTACTTGCGTTTAAACATGTCTGAACCAGAACAAGCCTAGTAACTGCAGCTAGTGGGGGTGGGTTCGAACATGTGAACTTTTTGGCTGCTTTTACTGCATATATAAAAAAAGTAGAACAAATGAGTAGATTGACTTTTACTAAATGTGCAATGAAAGGAAAAGCCTTGGCTTGTGTGGAATCCCCAAACAAGCAATTAAAAAGAAATCAGTCTGCAATGGTGGGTAATGGGTTTGATGTAGTTTTGAACATATTAAGAAATCCATTAATAATAATGGAAATATACCAGGCTCATGGAAGTGTTCCTCCTGCAACCTCAAGCCTATCACCTCTTCCCCTAGAGACTGCTGGCTATGATCATGGTCAACAATCGATATTCCCATTTACGTAAGATTACAATTTTTTTTGGCTCACCTCATCTCTCGTTGTAGACTAACGCTGTTAGCAAAGTATTTGTATGTATAATTGACTGTCTCAATTTCATATTGAAGTTGGTAGTTCTTTTAATAAAAAAGTTATGATTACATTAAATGGATATGGCTCCACACAATATATAAACTTGATATTGCCTACTTCTGTTTAAACAAAAATAACTTGCGTCTAAATGTAAAAACTTGATATTACTTACTTGCATTTTAGCATGAATAACTTGCGTTTTATCATTTATAACTTGCGTTTGATCAGGTCGTCTTATTAGGTATAACTTGCGTTTCTAAAACGCAAGTATACCCTCAATAAAACGCAAGTTATCAACCATTTTGCCCTAAATTTAGCATATTCAAGTCTTCTGTTGATTATTGACGTTAAATTTAATTATTTTAGAGTCGGTTTCAGATAGAAAAGGGAGCATGTAACATTTGTTTGTTCAATATATGTGATTATCTTTCTTTATTTAGTAATTCAAGATCTGAATTCCTATAATTTGACACTATATTCAATGCTTTTATCAAAATCAGCGAATATTATTTAGTTTATGTCCCATCCAGTGACTCGGAATTGCAGAGTTCAAAATATTTTGAATATGTAGAAATCATGAATCATCATCATCATACTCAGTTAATCCCACCTATAGCAAAGCTAAGGTAGGGTCTGAGGAGGGTAAGATGTAGACAGCCTTACCTCTACCCCTAAGAATAGAGAGGCTGCTTCCAGTGAGACCCCCAGCTCGATGTGGTTTGGTATCAAGCCTTGGACATAAGGTACAAAGCACTTAGCAATCGGGACAAACCCGATCGGTGCATGTACCCCTTTGTCTTTTGGCTATCCACGCCACCACATGATGCATGATTAACCGTCCGTCGTTTTTAACGTTATTTTCACGAAATTAGTAAAATAACTTTAAAACTAGTGCAACTTTACTTTTGCCTCCCAAGGGCCACACATATATACATTATATGCGCACACCGTAAGTGGGGCGTGGATAGCCACATGTAGTGCCCGTTACTATTTTGTGTCTCTGTAGTTTTAGTACTTTAATTTTGGTATGATCTTTTAGCTTTATTTTTTAATATCACAAATTGATCTATGAGTAATCTGACCATTGCTCATTTGATGATGCAGACTCAACCGTGACAAGAAGCATTGTAGACTAATTTCTTTACTCATTTGTTCTACTTTTTTATATATACAGTAAAAGCAGCCAAAAAGTTCACATGTTCAAACCACCCCCACTAGCTGCAGTTACTAGGCTTGTTCTGGTTCAGACATGTTTAAACGCAAGTAATGATATTAAGTGCTTACATTTAGACGCAAGTACTATCAATCCAGCAAACAAAAATTAAAAAAGTATAGCAATATAGTATGGAAATAAAATAAGATGAAAAACTTGTTTTTATGGTGTAATTTTTTTTTAAATAATGTCGTATAAAAAATTATGGTCGTTTTAAAAATGGGGGTGGAACTTTAATGACGCTAAGAAATTACAATTGTGCCCGTGATTATCAAATTTAATCCCACATTTCATATTTTTTCTTACACTTGGTACAATAAGTGACTTTTTACGTTAGCCTCTCCCTAATTAAAAATTATTGTTTTTTCGTATTATGTTACATTAATTTCTATGCTAGATCATACCACACATTTTATCACTTTCTATTTTGTCTATCCCAAAAAGTTTGTGAGATATAACCTAGTTATAATTAATTTACCGTAGAACTCTATCTTTAAACCACTAGCTTATAGCTTAGTGGTTGGGGGATATGATGGAAGACTTCTGGCCACTTGGTCAGGAGTTTGATTCCTGGTCCAACCGGTTTTACCGGCTCTTTACCGTCGTGCTCTTGGGCGGGTGAAGGGTCGGGTTTTCTCCGGAATAGGTGGCTTGGTGTGTGTTAGCTACCCGGCGCATTCTAGGGCGGGCACCTAAGACGTGTCTTCACCTAGGAGCGTATAGGTGCTTTCACGATTGTTGGGTGCCCGGGTAGCTGGCACGTCAGTTTGTTGGCCGCTAAAAAAAAAAGAACTGTATCTTTAAATAACAAAATTTGTAAGGTAAAAATGATTCATCAATAATCATTCCGGAAACATCAGAGGGCGTGAATGACGCCGTTCTTTTTGCAAATAATGAAATATTCTTCCCGTGATTAAAAAATAACGGCCATCGATTTAAAAAAGAAAAAAAAACAAACGTAAACACCATATCATCTTTAAAAATTATTTTTAATCAAAATTGATTTTTTTATCATTTTTTAAACGTGTTAACATAGTACAATTACAATATTGGCTAGTTTTAAATTCTTACCAACATTAATTAGCCAATATGTATTGTTAAACCTTTCCCACAAAGTCCATCTTATTTCAAATATGTATAGTTTTGGTCTAATTTGCGTGCCAACATGTCACAATAGGCATGCAGGTTTAACGTTTTAGCGTATTCAAATTTTCTTGGGTTTCACAGCTCAGAGACAAAGCACGGGTCTAACGCCTCCTTCAACACACAGGTTTAATAACATGTTTCAACATTACTTTTTTGCAGTTTTATACGTCAGCCATAACAAGGGGAGATACTATATTATATTAAAATATCAACCGTTAGTTACACTATTATAGCTAAATAAATGAAGAATACGTATAATTATATATGTTAAAACTTAGGGGGCAGTGCGTTACCCCGAACTCTACTTAACTACCTTAATTTTCATCAATCCTGCACTGCCACATCATTTTACTGATTCACTACACTGAAATACAAATTTGGAGGCAACACTGGCCTTAACTACCCAAACATATAAAACAAAAGCCCACACACCCATTCCATATGTGACTTTATACCCGTGAAGTTTACGGGTCCCCCCCCCCCCCGACACACACACACTATTTTCTTAGTTAATCAAGTTTGTTAGAGCTCGTTTATGTTGTATTGATGGTTAAATGGTCATGTAAGAATAACTTTACTCCTACAATTACTATGATTTGGATATAACATGGACATTGTATGATTAAAGTTAGGTACATCTCTCAATCAACATGTCAATTAAAATCACATGTCAAACTAAAATGTATTCAATTTCATTTCCTTTATTTATTATAAGTTAATTCCTTATTACTTTTGACAATGAACTTTTGTCATTAATTAAATAATGCGTTTTAATTTAAATATAGCTTACAATGATTTATGGAGTTTATATTTTTTTTTGTACGGCAAATTTCACTCCTTGTGGGACTTGAACCCATGATCTCCCCCTTAGGTGTTCCTAGAAGCTTTGCTTCTACCATTGGGCCACCAACCCCAATGGCACTTTTATGGAGTTTATATGTTTTCAAAAAAAAAAAAAAAAAAAAAAAAAAAAAAAAACTGGAAGAAAAAAAACTTTGCTTAACGAATAGTTTCTCGGAATTTGTAAAAGCTCTTTAAACTTTAGAAAACAGTTGTAAAACTATAAAGAAATGTATTTGTTTTGGATGGACAAGCTTTTTGTATTTGTGGGCCGGGCAAATGGTGTGAGCTATTCTATTAGAGGTAAAAAAAAATGGGTAAAGGGCCAAGAATGATGATATTAGTATCGGTCAACTGGATGTCTGGATTGACACTAGAGATTTTTTTTAATAAGTATTTTAAAATGCTATATATGATTAAAAACTAGTTTATAACATCTTTAATCTATATTTTTGCATAAAAATGTTTAAAAGGTTATGAAGAATTGAAGATTAATTCATAGCAATCTGATTATAAACTATATATGATTTTCTCTGGTGTCCAAGATCGATATCCTTAATTTGATCCAAGCAAAATATAATATGTATAAGTAAACTAGTATGGTCTATTTTGTTGTTTTTTTTTTTCCTTTAACTGTCAAGAAAACATTTTATTCTAACATGCTAGCAAGAAACTAGCGAAAACAGTCACCAAATACACATACACCTACTCAAACATACAAAATAAAAGTAAAACAAACAAATTAACAAAACTGAGTGTACTACCTCATTTTTTCCATGTCAAACTTGCGCCATGAGTCCTAAGGTATGTCAGTCATCTTGGCCCGGTTCTTGACCCATAAGTAACTCATAACCGTAATTTCCTTCAAGATCTTCAGCACGACAGCACCGAAACTTGTTTTTGGAAGAAAAAGACTTCGTTTCTCGCTCTCCAAACGCTTCACATAGCCATCAAAACAACCGCATGAAAAGTATATTGATATAGCTACACTTAATTAAGGCATATCACTTGTCAAAGGAGAGCAACAATTTTCTAGATTTTTTTTCATAATGATGTTAATTTGACTTACTTTTTAATTCATCAGCTTGTTTAATGATGTTGTTTGACTTTATATTTAGATATTATCCTTCTCCTTTATGTTAATTTTTTTTGAACGATCAACGAAAGATTTTATTTCACCAAGCTAGCGGGGTGCTAGCAAATCACCAAAGTACAACAAGATAAACAGACAATACATACAATATGCCACCTTAGAAACCTACCACCCAATACTATTAAAACTAAAGCATCGCCAAGAGTTCCAATCTAAAGACGGTTGTTTCGCCCTTGACGACACCCATAGATAACTTAAAGCTTTGATATCTCCAAGAACCTTGGTAAGCTGAACCTGTTGATTATTGAAAACCACCTCATTTCGATGCTTCCATAGACACCAAATCGTCGTTAAACATACCACATTAAACGCCTTTTTCCTCTTGTTTGAACCGCTAATATGTGAGTGTAATTGCAATATGTCTCTAAAGTGGAACATAAAAATTGATCCAAGATTGCACCATTGAGCCACCAGATTCCAAAGGATTTGAGCGAACGAACACGAAATAAACAAGTGCTCCGTAGTTTCCACATGTTCGCCGCAAAAAGGACACCATTCTGAATTAACGTTGATGTTTCTTCTTCTTAGCGCCGCTCGAGTCGGTAACCGATCCTGTTCAGCCCTCCACGCGAGAACTAACGCCTTTTTTGGAGCCCAAGTATTCCAATGCAGGACAAAAGGGACCTGCTCGAATCTCGCCGCGTGCAGAAGCCTTTTAAGGCTGCAGACAGCAAACTCGCAAACCTGACCCAACCCCCAAGCCCACCCATCTGCAGAATTAGATAAAACAGGAACCTCCACAGAGCCGCTAAGCTGCTGCAGCTCGAACAATTCAGCGTCAGAGAGACTGCTTCTCTTCCATGCCCAACCCCACCCACTGCCCTCGCTGTTAATCCTATCAGCCACCATCGCGAACTTGTTGCTTTCGAGTTCGAAAAGTGTTGGAAACGCTGCAGCTAAAGGCACTTCTGCAGCCCAACAGTCCAACCAAAAGCGTATTCCCAACCCATTACCCACCACCCCTTTGATAACCCAACCCACGTCCACCCCAGCCCTTTTGACGATCTGCATCGATGAGTATATTTGCTTCCATGAACCTGAAACAGAAAGCTTTGTCGGGATTGGATTCCAATCCCGACTAGAGCAATGTATAGACCAAATAATGTTTCGCCACAAAGCGGTGGGTTCGGTTTTAAACCTCCACCACCACTTTGCAAGCATAGCCGAGTTAGCGTCCCGAAGAGATCCAAAACCTAAGCCACCGTAGTCCACCGGGGAACAGACCCTTTGCCACGCAACCCAATTCATCTTATCTTTTTCTTCCGACCCACCCCAAAAGAACATTCGCCTTAATTTGTCAAGAACTTCAATAACACACTCGGGGGCTTTAAAAAGTGAGAAATAGTATGTGGGTAGGGCGTTTAGTACCGACTTGATGAGCGTCACACGACCACCATACGATAGCGTCTTAGCCTTCCAAACCGATAATTTACTTTTAAACGCATCCACCACCGGCTTCCAATGTTTTGACAAGTTCATATTAGCGCCTACTTGCAAGCCCAAATGAATGAAAGGGAACGTGCCAGCTTTGCATTGGAGTACATCAGCCAAATATTGAACCTCAGATTGTTGAATACCCACTCCAAAAATCGAACATTTGCTTAAATTAACCTTCAAACCGGATGCTAAATAGAAACACCTTAATACCCTCCTTAGATTCACGACATTATTTAACGACCATTCACCGAGAAATACCACGTCATCCGCGTAGAGAAGGTGTGAGATGGGGAATTCAGTCGTACCACAAGACAAACCCCTGAAGAAACCCACACTAGTTGCCCTTTTAATGACACCCGACAACGCTTCCATCGCCAATAGGAATAAAAACGGTGAAAGCGGATCACCTTGCCGAAGGCCACGGCTACAGGCAAACTCTTGGGTAGGTGAACCGTTAATCAAAACTGATGCGCGTGCCGAGGAGACAATCGCCATCACCCATTTACACCACTTAGGCGGGAAATTCATTTGTTCCATGACGGACGCAAGGAATTCCCAACTTAAGGAGTCGTATGCTTTTTCTATGTCCACCTTGAAGACCATTCCTTTTCGTTTCATTTTCCTCATCCATGCTATGATCTCGTTCAATATGAGAGGACCATCCGTAATATTCCTACCAGACAAGAAAGCGGACTGTTCGGCCGAGATAAGGCCCCCAATGACCGATTTGAGACGGGTCATCAACACCTTGGATATCACTTTATTAACACACCCAACAAGACTAATGGGCCGGAAATCTTTGAAATCAAGTGGGTCCTTCTTTTTTGGTATCAATGCAATGAAAGAAGATGCACAACCGGGCCCAATATTAGCCCCATGATAAAATTCTTCAAATAGCCGAATAAAGTCACATTCAAAATTATTCCAACACCGTCTAAGAAATCTGAAGTTAAACCCATCCGGACCGGGTGCTTTATCACCATCACATGCCCATACTGCGTCTTTAATTTCTTGTAGAGAAAAAGGCGTCTCCAAAATTACCGCATCACTGGCCGATAACCTGTTGACATGGGAACAAACAATCTTCGGACGAACAGCCATCGGTTCATTCAACTTGTCTTGAAAAAATACAAAGGCTTGGTCTTTGATAAAAGTAGGGCTAGTAATCCATTCGCCACCCGACATGATGCCATTAATCCTCTTACTCGTCAAATTAGAATTAATAATACCATGGAAAAAACTGGAGTTCTCGTCACCTTCCACTGCCCATTTAACCCTAGCTTTTTGTTTGAGATCCAAATGTTTCCGCCGCTCAAAGTCTAGAACAACCGCCTTAGCCTCGCTTCTACGACTGAGTTCAAGATCTGTAAGAGCCCTCGAATCCGCAATTTTATCTAAATCCTCCATGATTACTTTGTTCTGCGTAAACACTGTCTCAAGAATTTTCTTTTCCTCCCCAACCCACCACTTGATCTTCTTTTTTAAGAATTTTAATTTAGTGGCAATACCCAAGTCTGCCGGTCCTGTAAACCTGAAACTATCACTTTGAAGCTGAACGAAATTTGAGAAACCGGGAAGCTCGAGCCACGAATTAAAAAAACGAAATGGAATGTGTCCAAAGTCGTTACAAACCACCGATAAGCTGACGGGACTATGATCTGACAAAAACCTGGACAAGGCAGTGACTGACGCCCCCGGCCATTTACCCATAAAACCATCACATACCAAAAACCGATCCAGCTTACTAAGTTTGCTACCATCGTCAGACATGTACGTGAAACTGTGACCCCCCATGTTATATTCTTCTAACCCCATTCGACTAATAAAATCGTTAAATGAATCAGCATTTGCTACAATAAATTCAGAATTTCTCCTCTCAGCTTGGGTACGAACATCGTTAAAATCGCCAAAAAATACCCAAGAACCAGCCCCCGAATTTTTTAACTGAATTAACTCCTCCCATAAACCTCTTCTCAAAACCGGATCATTTGGGGCATACACATTCACAACATTCAAAGACTCACCCGACGCGACTAAACAACCGGATGTAACTAGAAAATACCTGTTCTTTACAATAGAAGATACCTGGAAAACCGAGGGATCCCACAGGCTGATGAGACCACCCGATCTACCTTCCGCGGGAACTTGTTCCGAGCAAAAAGCCGATCTACCCCATAGGCTGCTAAACTGAAAGAAAGTATCTACCCCCAGCTTTGATTCCTGGATCCCCACGAAATGCGACCCGTGGCACGTCTTCAACCCCCTAATCCAAGAGACTTTTCTGTCGTCTCTTACCCCCCTTATATTGATGCTTAATATATTCATTGGAGACCATTTACAACACCCTCGCCAATGATTACCTCACGGACCTCCTTTTCAAATTCCGAAACTTCAATACCAACGATATCACCTGCGACTTTTGTTAACCCAATTTCAACAGACAAATCATCACCAGCACTGTTCTGCTCCTGACCCAGCCCTTCGTCCCCATTAAACATACCCCCTTCTTCATCATTGGACTGCATATGAGTCGGAGAGGTTTGGGCAGTCTCCATCGGAACCGGAATACACTCCGGTACATCATCAGGCAAGGTACCTGTGGTATGCTTATCTCCCAAATTCACATCAGCAGCAACATCCCTTTCAGATAAGTTAACATTGCTATCCCCCACCTGATCACAAAAAATGTTACGGCCCAGACTAGGCCCACCATTCATGTCCCTATGGGCCACCTCAACAGATGGGCTTCTATTGCATCTAGGACGTTTCCTGGACCTTAATTGCTGACCCTCCGAGTTACATTGGCCCACCAAAAAATTACCCAATGAAATATTGAGGTCAATATTGTTCAGCTTATCCTTGACACCCAGTGGGCCCCTCCTCAAATTTGAATTTGTCTTATCTGGATCGCCCAAATCCCTAGAAAACCTTTGGGAAGCCCCATGCAGTTCATGCACACGAGAGGACTGTTCAGCTTCTTTACCGATTCCCGCCGGCGATGAATCGTGAACAACATTCATTTTTTCCACCGGCCGAAATTCGCCTTCTTCTTCATCATCGATACCGGCCTTCGAAGCAACTGCCGAGTTCGCATGTAGATTAGTAGATTCGGACAACAGGTCGTCACCCAGATCTCGTAGAAGATGATCTTCTTCTTCAACCACCCACATATTTATCTCCAAACCATTCCAGTGAAGAATTACTTCCTCATCAATTCGCTTTTTAATGTCTGTACAAACCCACACAGACCCGTCCCCATTGAGTGGCGATAACCAAGAAAAATTAGATTTCTTGATCACCTTCCCATACAACCTACCCACATTGTCGAAATACACACCATCCCTGAGTTGTAACGGCATCCCTCTAATTTTTAGGCTGACCACTCGATCGAAGTTAATAATTTCCCCTTTCCATAGCACCGCTGAATAAAAAATGTCCCACCATAATTCCTCCCTACGACCAAGAAACTCCACAGCCGTTCGTTTATCCCGAAACACCAACATAACTTTCATACCCCCGATTAAGCTCACCGGACTTTCACCATATCCACCTGATTCCATCATATGCTTAACCCTCTTAACGGCTTCAGCGTCTTTAGCTTCCCCAATCACTGTTCTATTAGAGCAATGATTTGGATAAAGGCAACCTTTTTCATCCACTACTAAAACTCGCGTAGAAGGCTGTAGTCCATGATCTTTCGTCGGTAGGTTCCAATATCCAGTACCAGTTTCCTTATTAACAGGAACAAACCTTCGCTGAATCTCCGGTACATACCCATCCACCTGCTTCTTAGGCGGCTGCGGAGGAGGTCTCCGAGTCTCCCATGTTGCATAGCCCCCTTGTTGAGTGTTTCTCCTCTCATCCTTCCCAAACCTTGCCACTGAAACCCCTACCTTCACCCCTTCAATAGTAACCTTATTCATTTCTTTTAACACCTCATTAACGTTCTTGACCCCCAGGTATCTAACAAAGCCAAACCACTTCCCCCTTGCATCCGTTTTCCTCGCAACGTAAACATCTTTGACGATACCTTGAGAATGAAACGCTTTCCACAGATCTGATTATGTCGCCCCGGTCGGAAGATTGGAGATGAAGAAGGTTGTAACTGGCCTAGGATCTACTTTCCCACGGTGGTTCGATGACCGGAAGTCCTGGACTCTTCGGCTTCTCTCACTCGCTCTCTCTCTCATTTTTTCTGTTAGTATGTTAATAAATGAAAGCTCATGAACATACTTAAAAGATGAGTCATTTGCATAGTTGTCTAGCTCTTCTGATGACACCTAACTCTTTTCTGAACACCATAAAATTAGCATTAAAAATGTTGGATTTATATTATTTATGGTGTTTTGGCTAGTTGGGAAACAAAACAAAGCTCAATATGTATCCGTTTAATATATTTATAACTTTACCTTTTAACAATTTATAGTCAAATTTTGAAAAACATTCCAAAGCCTTTAAGTTGCGGACCAATTAACCAATTTAACAGAATTTAGAGTACTCATTGCCCAGTTAGCAGAATTCAGTCGACGAATTCAGCACAACTATCCTATTTAATTCTTGATCGCTGATGAATAAGGCTGGAATTCAGATTTAGGGAAGGCCTAGGATATTGACACATTAGGGTTTTTTTATTTAAACACCCCTCTCAATGGCTCATTCAGGCCTCAATGACCCATTGAGGGTCAAACAGAGAAAATCAATGGCCTATTGAAGCCTCAACGACCCATTGAAGGCCAAAAACTGGAAAAAAGATAGTCCATTGAGGCCTTAATAACCCGTTGAGGTTTGTTAATTATTGGTAATCATTGACCAATCATTGGCAATGATTGGTAATGATTGGTAATTGTAAAAAAGAAGTGTAGTGTGAGTGTTTAAGATAGGATAAAGATGTAAATATCAATGTTTGGTTTTTTATAAATGTTTTTTTTATATGGATGTTATTTTTAAATAAATAGAATTATTATTATAAAATGATAGAATAGACATTGCTTAAACATTAACGTTTATGTTGCCGAACTAAACAAAACACAAGATACGAACAATAAAACAAAATAAAGCATAATATTCAACCATTTACATACAACTAAACATAATAAAGCATATTGTTCATACAATAATAAAATCCAAACAAACAACCAACTAATGATCCAACCTAAGAGGGTAGCCAGCAACATACTCAGCAAAGCACTTATTTTTAACACATCGTTTAAGCAAGGCTTATCTCAATAGGTCATTGAGAGGTCTCAATGGCCAATTAAGGCCTCAATGGTCCGTTGTGATTTTTTTTTTATTATTATTTTTAACACATCGTTGAAGCAAGGCTTGTCTCAATGGGTCATTGAGAGGTCTCAATGGCCAATTAAGGCCTCAATGGTCCGTTGTGATTTTTTTTAACACATCCTTGAAGCAAGGCTTGTCTCAATGGGTCATTGAGAGGGTCTTAATGGCCAATTAAGGCCTCAATGGTCCGTTGTGATTTTTTTTTTAATTTTTAACACATCGTTGAAACAAGGCTTGTCTCAATGGGTCATTGAAAGGTCTCAATGGCCAATTAAGGTCTTAATGGGCAATTGAGACAAAGCTTCTCAATGAGCCATTGAGACACTTCTTTTTTACAATTACCAATCATTACCAATCATTCCCAATGATTGATCAATGATTACAAATAATTGGCAAACCTCAATGGGTCGCTGAGGCCTCAATGGGCTATCGTTTTCACTTTTTTGAATAAGGATGGGTCATTGAGGCCTCAATAACCCGTCGTTTTTCCCAGATTTGGCCTCAATGGCCCATTGAGGCCTCAATGACTCATCCTAGGGGTGTCTAGGGTTTTTTTAGGGAATGTCTAGATAGTAACACCCTT
Organism: Ambrosia trifida; assembly: GCA_028751855.1. Classification (NCBI taxonomy): domain Eukaryota; kingdom Viridiplantae; phylum Streptophyta; class Magnoliopsida; order Asterales; family Asteraceae; genus Ambrosia; species Ambrosia trifida. The sequence continues at coordinate 38,784,734 of CM054131.1, read as the reverse complement.
AGGGAATTCATTACTTTATTACATAAAATATTAAGGAATGTGTAACGTACATAGATAAATTAAAGAAAGAGTATACAACCTCTGATAGTAAGAAGCATCACACAATCTTCGCCCCGATATGGTGCAAGAAAAGTAAGTATAAAACGAGTAAACACATGAACATATTGTTTTAACTGTGATAAATATAACATTAAAATGTCATACCCGCTTTCTTTCACTATTTCACTATATATGATTAATATATACAAATGGTTACGTGATTCTCGCAGTTCTCTGCTTAAATTACTTTGTATTCAAATGCCTTTGTGAATTGTGTGTGTATATATAGAGAGAGATCATTGCAAAATACTTTTTAGTAGATAACAACGATAAACAATTGTTACGAATATAGTGTGAAAAAGAGAAGCGAAACAGGTTATGCAGTTACATAATATTGCGCATCACAATTAAATCATTGTGTATTTTATATGTTTTTCACATTCTCTCATGACCGACCCTGAATCAATGGATGAAAAACATTTACTTTAGGCCTCCAGATATATTAGGGCCCCAATGTTTTTAGCACTATGGTTTCCCGATTCTTCTTTAATCTTTAGCTTCCTGAAATGCATTCATGCATTGGCGTACTGACATTTCTGAATCGTCTTAGTAATTAGAAAACGATATAGATTTTGCGTTGTGAGTAAACAAAAAAGGAGGGTTTTTGTACACAATTTTTTTATGAAAAACTTTTGATGGTAAGTTTCATTTTAGCCTTCAAAAGATGTACTTAAGCCGTAATTACAGCCTCTATTTAAAATATTTATTTATTTATTAAACGTCTCTATAGGTGAATTGTTATATTAATGATAAAAAAAGAGGTAATGTACGTCAAAGATGGAATAAAACCAAAACATTTTTGGTATCAATGAAGAAGAAAGATGTTGATGGTGATAATTCATAACTAAAAACCGATTGAAGTATTATAATTTATTAAATTACAAAAGAGAAAAGAAAAGGTACATATAATCATTCAAAATATTACTTTTCTAAAGAAAGAAAAACGACATTGAGTATTAATTAAAGAAAAAGAAGAAGAAGAAGCAAGATTCTGTGAAATATAATTATAAGTTATAAAACAAAATACAACTTTTGCCTTTTATTTTACTAATAAGTTAACCATCAAAAGCTTAAGAGTAGCGACTAAGTAAAACTTTTAAAGTGTATAGTTTTCATCTTTTAAAATATTTGTGTGGGTGATTTATTGTAACAAGTTCGCGTTTTTATACAGAAAATGTGTTATTATGTTACCTTCTTTAATTCCGTCTATAACACAGTCTAACCCGCAACAAGCTCATTGTTCGTGAGTCAAACAAGAGAGAACATTCTTGTAAGGTTAATACAAGCGTGTTTTTTCCTTGCCCACCCAAACATAAAAATATTTATAGGTTGTAAAGTAAACTTCCTTTCAAGCGGATCTATCAAAAGTTTCATAAGACATTTTTATAGTAAAAACTCATGCCCTCTTCAAACATCACATAGAGCATCTTAAACCAAATACAACAACTATACCCAGTGAATCTCACAAATAACAAATCTAAAAGTAGGATATGTATGCTACCAGATAGACCCTCAGCTCTACAACACACCATTGACGGCAAATGACACAAAAAATACAAAAACATAGAGCTACCAAAAATTAAAGAAATGGTGAAAGCGACACGTAGTAAAAACAAAGACAAATATGCCAACACAAAACAACATAAATCCATATATACAAGACAAATCACACTTACATACCACCTAACAACGTAAGAAAAGTATAAGCCCCTAAAACTACATTACGACACGTCCAAACCCTCCCTTAATAATCCTTAACTTTAATCTTACGCCTCCAAGAACACATATCCTCGACCATGCTCTCAGAGAGATGCATCTCTACTAAATCATGCATAATCCGCTTATCTCAAGTTAATTTTGGTTTACCTCTACAGTGAGGGTTTCTACTACTCTAACGGAGGCCGTGATCTGGCTCCTCTTCACATGGTCATACCATCTCAATCACCCCTCCTTATCTTGTTTGATATATTAGTTAACTCTAACATTTATCTAATAACTTCACTTCTTATCTGATCTAATCTTGTGTGCCCACACATCCGTCTCAACATCTTCATCTCTGCTACCTCCATCTTATGTGCCTATGTCTTCTTAATGGCCCAACAATTTGTCCCATGTAGCATAGCAGGTCTAACTACAACCCTATATAATTTCCCTTTTAGTTTAGTTAGGAACCTCCAGTCAAATAGTACCTCACTAGTAGCTCTCCACCTACACCTACCAACTTGGATACGATGGGTGACATCACTATTTAGCTCCCCATCCTTTTGGACAAATGATTCTAAATACTTAAACTTAGTTTTTTATGGGACAACTTGACCTTCAATGGTAATTTGATTGTTTTCGAAGTGTATTGTCCAACTGATATCACGTGACATGTACTTGGTCTTAGAACGACCGATCCTTAAACCCTTTCCCTCTAAAGTTGCTCGCCATTCCTCTAACCTTTCATTCAGACTTTGTTTAGTCTTTGCAACTAACACAATATCATCTACAAAAAGCATGCACCATGACACTGTATCCTGAATCAACTTTGACAACTTATCCAAGACAACAACAAAAAGGAACGAACTCAACGCGGATCCTTGGTAGAGTCCTACCTTTACAGAAAAGGAATCAGTCATATTGTACATATCCTTACTTAAGTCTATATACCTCTGAGGGACCCTTCTACTCTCCAAACTATCCTAAATCGGTTTGCGTTGAACACTATCATATGCCTTTTCAAGGTCAATAAAGACCATATGTGGATCCTTCTTTTTCTCCCTATACTTTTCCATAAATCTTCTTAGAAAGTGTATTGCTTCAGTTGTTGATCGGCATGGCATGAACCCAAATTGGTTTACCAAAACCCAAGTTTCTGTTCTAAGTATAGTCTAAATTAACATTTCCCATAATTTCGTAGTATGGCTCAGCAACTTAATACCTCGATAATTTATCACAACACTGTGTGTCACCTTTATTCTTATATAGAGACACAATGACACTACTCCCCCACTGCTCTAGCATTTTATTAGATTTGAAAACACGATTGAACAAAATAGTTAGTCATTGGGGCTAATGTCACACCACGCCAACGGCGAAAACACATGGAGAAATGCTCGAAGATGCATCAAAGACAAGATTAACACAAACCATAATTAATTAGAAAAGGATCATGTAATTAAAATGTAGAAAGGTGTTTCTTGTTTCATACATCACATAAACATCTAAATTTAGTTCAAAATAAGGGTTTCGAAATTATATCACAACCCTATGGAAAATAAAAGTAAACCTCCCCCTAAAAAAAGTTTTGAAGTTCCAGATCCCCCGCACTAGCCATGATATCCCTCAACACTTAGTTACCTAAAATGTATGTTTTAAAAAGATATATATATATATATATATATATATATATATATATATATATATATATATATATATATATCGGTGAGTTCACAGGTTTTTGATCCATATCATAACAACATTACAAAACAAGCATGTAATGGAAGTATAACATAAGTAGTGTCTTGTATAAGGAGTTGCAAGTTCCTATAAGACGACGACCTACCCCGGGCCCATAACCAAACCAAGACTATACATTAATTTGCTGCACGAATTGTTTATTGGACAACAACTCAGTTTAGAATACGTGCATCTCTTGTTTTTAGCGGTTGATGCTATCAACCAGAGGTGGGCCTTGTCAGGCACCAATAGTACTATCCAAATTTTCCTTCGGCTTAACATCCCTGAATTAATGGTTACAATAAACAAGCGAGGTCCTACACCAAGTGGTTTCCAATTACCCAGGTATCCATTGTGTTACAGCAATTTAACAAACATATATTTCCCCACAAAATTGTAAAAACAGTTTAAAATGGGGACGGGAAACTCACCTCAAATATAGTCTGCAACAAGTTTGTGGAGAATAATGTGTGTTTTTCCCACATGTTACAACACTAAGCCTGTAGCGCCTGTTGTTCCAGCAAGTTGTACACCCAACACCACTATTGAATACAATCCACTATTTAATTAAAACATCTGTCCTAGATCCGTTGATGATGGATTACCCCCGTTATAAGTTACACTTAACTTATATTTTAATTAACCGTTATACTCAAAGATAGTTAGGTTTGTCACCCCGTACCAAGATCATTGCCCAAGTTAATCACGTCATGATCCATTATATATATATATATATATATATATATATATATATTTCAATATATATTAACTAACTTGTATAACATTATATCCGACCCGAATCACTTTACCGTATAATTACTTTCCCATTAAATAATTATACTAGGATCTTGTTGATCGAGATTTCGTCTTTAACATTCGTCTCGACTCACTTTACCATATATTTATTTTCCCATTAAATAAATATACTACGATCTTGTTGATTCAATATTACATTTTGCATTGTCAAGTTCACATACTTAACTTAGTTTAAACATATAATCTCTAGAGATTATGTTACGTTAATTCTCCCACGAGTAAATTTCCAACACTTAGGAAAGTGTTACATATTTTTCACCCATAATTATCTTTATATATTTTAGTCCAGAAAATATATATTCTCATGTTCACATTCGACGCAATAACATATATACGTATCTTGTAGGAAGTTATACAATATATACTTATTCGTCTGATTACCTTTTCTCCAATAACTTGTCGTAACTGTAATACATCCATATCCGATTATTTAACTTATATATTTTTGCATCTCAAATAATATAAGTTATTCAAATATATTTTTGTAGTAATAATTACTTGTCGTCGTAGCATTATTTTTTTTCCTAATTCCAAAATATATATTTAGTTTTTTTCTTAAATTCCGTTAATATGTTTTACTTGAAGTCAATAATTTTCTAACTTCTACATATTTTAAATTGGAAATTTATAAAACAACTTTTGTATTTTCAATACTAAGACTTGGTTATTTTTAATATAAAACCCTCCGACGTTTTTATATTATAAAAATGTCCATTTTTATAAAATTCCACCAAGCCTTCAATTATAAATCTTGTAATAAAACTTAATTTTTATTTTCCTCTTCATCTTTGGAAATTTCATATTTTTATAAAATCCTATTTTATAAAAATACATTTTTGTAAGTTTTGTAGATATTTTCAAAACAAGTCTTGGAAAGTCACATATTTCCATTTTTAACACCAAATTTCACAAAGTCACATTTTTAGTCTTAAATTTTCCAAAATGACATATTACACCCTTGAACTTTTAAAGTTATTAAATATCATTTTTAACTTCCAAAAGTTACATTTTCTTCCTTGATATTTCAAAAGTGACAATTTCCCACCAAATTAGTAAACTTAGTTTTGTCAACTTTGTTGTTATGGATTATTATGATCTAACATTATTAATAGTCCACAATAACTTCATTAAGGATAATAATAGGTGTATTTGGTGGATTAAGTCCAATATGTCCATTTTTAGTGTTTCAAGGATAGTAACTTTAACAATGAAATTTTTATATCTTGTAACATTTTATGGATCCATCATGAGATTATGTTTTATATCATCAATTTAGATGTTTCAAACTATTATTAAGTATATTCAAGTTATTTTTATAAACATCATCCAAAACATCTTAACTAAGCAACATTATGTGAGCTTTTATAACTACAAAATGTATCCAAGTTATCATCACCACCCATGGCCCTATACATGATTTTAAACATTCATTTTAGTCTTGTGAACACATACAACATTTATGTTTAAACTTCATATTACAATCCATGCTTAGATCTTTACATTTTGCAAGTGTATGTGTATCCTTAGAACTTACAAAAACACTATAATATTAACCACAAACCCAATGTCCTTTATTTTAGCCATCCTTTATACTTGTAATAACATGTAATATCTTATGTTCAAAAACCATGATCCTAACCCCATGTACAACTTGCTTTTAAAACATGAAAACATGAACATTCAAGATTAAAAATGCAAGATCAAGAAACTTACTACTAGCACAAGGCTAGGGAAAACAAAACTCTTGATTGGATGGGGTTATGTGTGTTCTTCCAACGGTTAAGCTCCTAACTTGATAACACACTTGATTTAGGGATGGAATGGGATTTTGTGTTTGATTTGCTTGGAAAACAATGAGGAGGTGGGAGATGAAAGGTTCGACCGTGAATGCTCTTAGGGGAGGAGAAGAGTGTGTTGGTTTGATGTGGTGCATGATTGATAAGCATGGTGAGTTTATAAAAAATCATGTGTGTACTCAGATTAGACATGCCATAAGCATGCTTGAAACCTTATGATTATGGAAAGGTTAAGAAGCAACACTAGGGTGGCTAAATCCACACCTAGGGCCAGCCTCTTGGCCATGGTGGGACCCATATATTTTGCCAAAAATATCTTTTAACCATATAGTTAGATTTCAAATGTTTCGGTTATGGTTTTCAAGGCTTTATCATGTGTTCAATATAAGCTATTCAGGACCTATAATTAACCCCCAATTACCCTTAAACATTTATTAGTTTAGGCATTGATAAGTTATTTAGGTTTTAATTGGGTGAATTTATAAGTTACACGCATATCGGGTGCGATGCGTGAACTTTATTCGTTATCGGGAGATTTGTATTTGGAGTTTTCCATTATGGTTTAGGAGTTCCAAAACACATTTTATTTCATGAAAATGCCATTTATTTTATATCTTGGGTGTCCGGGATTGTTTTTGGTTATTTAATTGTTACCGGGTAATCAACAACGTCCATTCCGCACAAGTTTATTCGCACGCGATTGTGTCGTGCTTCAAATTAAACAAATGCATTCCTATGCATCCTATGGGGAATTTGCTATTCTCTAAGGCCAAATTAATATAATTAATTTGTATGGAATTACCTTATTTTTCTTCTTGTTTGTCACAACTAAAGTAAGTAAAAATCATTTTTACACGAGTACAATATATTATAGTGAGTTATATGAATTTGGAACATATTTTAGTTTGCATCAAGGACATATTAGATGGTTGTATTAATACACAAGATTATCAAGTATGGTGTGGAGGTTACATTTTTAAGCTTTTGAAGCCAATTTGACGTATTTTGTTGGATTTGTCTAGCCGTTCATATGGAGTCAGGGGTTTATTTAAAAGCAGTTTCTCTATCTCTAGAGATAGGGGTGAGTTTTGCCTATATCTCACCTTTTCCAAACCTCACCAATGGCATCATTATTGATGAGATTTATTGGGCATGGTTGTTGTTGTGATATAAGTTAAGTGATTTACGATAAACTTAACAGGAAAATAAAAAAATCTAAAACAATCTAACAGGTGTATCCATGAATGAAATTAACTATATGGTAGTGTTTGGTACACATGAATGAAAGATGGAATTAAAAAAAAAGGTGTTTGGTTGGTCAAGTTAATAAAATCATCCATTACCTCATCCATTTCATTCCCTCTAAAACCCCAAAATTCATTCTATCCACCCCCTGTTTTTTTTTTCAATTTCATTCCCCCTGTCACCCTTCATCACCACTGACCACCACCACCACCCACCTCTACCACTACCACCCATCCCTACCACCACCAACTGACGCCACCACTGAACAACACCATCACCGACCACTGCCACTCTCCATCGCCGACCACACCACTGCCACCCACCGACTACCGCCACCACTGACCACCACCACTGCCACCCACCACCATCCCCCACATCCACCTGGTGGATACCACCTACCACCAAGCATCGACCGCCACCACCGACACTCAACGTCACCGACCATTGCGACCCAACGACCACCGCCAACCGCCGCCACCACTCACTGTCACCATCACTCCCTGTTGCCACCCACCGCCACCGACCACCATTGTGACACCCGACATGTTCGGCTTAAACATATTAGTAACATCTAAGTCTACCTTAGCGAGAAACATTTATAAACAAACTTAACTGGGTTAGTTGAGTCGGGTCAAGTTAGGATTGTCCAGGGTACAATGATCTGGAGGATCATTAGGGAGTCGTTTTGGTAATACACTAGTACCGGGTTCCGTTGTTGGTGACATTACATGAACTAATTAAGTATATGTGTAGATTATGGGTCGTGTGGTGGATTATATACATAGATGTGTTTAAATGATGTGTAAATGATTATCTGTGCTTAAATGTGTTAAATATAGACTAAGGATGCATGCTTATGTGTTAAGATGTGTTAGAATGCGTTAAACACGACAAACTGGAAAACTAGTTAAAAAGGGGTTCTGGTTCGACCACTTCGAGTGGTCGAAGGAGAAGAAAAGTGTCTGGTTCGACCCATGTAAGTGGGCGAACCAGGGAAGTGGAATTTGAGGAATTCCCTACGACCAAACAGGGCTCATTCGACCCTGTGAAAGGGGCAAAGGAGACCACCTTCGACCAATGAATTGGGGCGAAGGAGGATTAGTATAAATACCAACCTTTGTCATTTTTCATCATTTCACAAACCCTAACCGTCCCAAAACGCTCTCAAACGATCTTAAACACTAAGGAAGGAGTTTTTGCTCTTCTTTTTCATAATCTAACCCATCTACAACATCTAAACAAGAATCCAAGGTGTGTTCATAATCCTAAATCTTTTAAAAGCATTTTAATTCGTTTTCATCTAACCCTAATTGTCTGGATCTGTTCTAAGGGTGTTTTTATGATTAAAAACCTTTTAAACATCCTTCTAAATCAAAACATAATCATTTAACATAGGTCTTCATAATGAATAACATGTGTAAATTGTGTGTTATGTGGTATTATGTGTTGTTCACTGATTTGCTGCTATATCTATGATAGAAACATGATATAGGATTGTTGTTAATGATGGAATATTGTTGTCTAGGGTTAGGATTGGATATAATAATATTTGGGGGTTTTATCGGATTAATACTTGATGTATGAATATTTATGATCAATAGAATGAATAAGAAAGATCGGATAATCGCCAAACTGAGTATTTTAAGCTAAACATGAATCGATTTCAAAAGTTTCCAAATTGGGTAAATAATTCATGCATGAAAGTGTTGTTTCCATAATCTTTACCATTTTGGGAAAGGGCTGAAACGGACGTATTATCGGGGGAAATCGATGGGGTTTTGTAGGGATAAGTTATCCATACTTGACTGCTGTGTTTGATGATGTTTCGGGTCGTTTTGAATGTGTTTGAAGCGTTTTTAGGGAAAATTATACAACAGGGGCGAACCTGGCCTCCTTCGACCAGTCGAAGGTGCGAAGGAGGGATCCAGGGTCGAACCTGGGTTTATACTGGACGAATGTGATAAAACGGGCGAAGGAAGCATCAAACGGTCGAACGAGATGTAAAACGGGCGAAGGACACAAAAAGGTGCGAAGGAGACTTAAAACTGACTGGTTCGACCGTTCTGATGCAGAAATGAGATTTTTGATACGAACTAAATGTTTTATGCTTGAACCTTGTGTGTAATCTATGTGTACTTGGTTAGTTAAGGTAATGGGTCACCAACGAGATGTCGGGTCGGTCTAGTGTGTCTGTTAAACATTTAAACACGTTTTAAAACATACTTGGTTACGATCTGGACAATCGGGGACTAGATAACCTTATGGTTATTAGTCAGAACACTTATGTGAACATTTTGATAGATCTCCGGTAGAGGGATTATCAAGGGCTAAACATCTTTACTTGTATTTGAAGAACGCTACTTAAGGTAAGTTCACGGCCCCACTTTTACTGTTTTAACTTTTGGGGGAGAAAACATGCGCTAAACGGTTTTGGTAACATATGTCATACTATGGTTTTAACTTTATATTGCTATACGATCTTTTGGAAAGTCCCGGGGGAAACCATGAATGTGCGGGGTTGCACAACGGGGGAAATGTGGATAGATCTATTGGGCGTGACCTGCCCCACTCGTCGGCTTGGAGGGCCGGGCGGGTGCATATTGTCTCGAACAGGTACATTGGTATCATGCTGAACATACGGGCTGCTTAAACATGCTGAACATTGCTAAACGTGTCTAGTAATGGTTTCCAATCGTAGTAGTAATGAAACATACGCCTAGTTAGCGTACTTGGTAACATTGATATAGTATGGACATTGTAAAGTTTTGGTAACATTCTGAACAAACCTGTGAACTCACCAGCATTATATGTTGACATCTTTTTGGCATGTTTTTCTCAGGTCGCTAAGGTAGCAATGAATGGAACTAGGCACACGGGTCTGCATTGGCGTCTAGACTTAGTGCACGTTTTGTAATAAAAGTATTTTCGAATAACTTTTGAGATGATAGCATAGTTGATTAAATGCTACTGAAACGCTTCCGCTCGTTAAACTAAATGTTATGTCTATTTACGTTTTCATATAGAGTTGTTTATTGTGATCGTTGACTTGGATCCTGGTTTGTCATGCGCCTCGCGGTAAAACCCCGCAAGTGGTAATTTGAGGGTGTGACAGATTGGTATCAGAGCCAATGGTTATAGTGAACTAGGACTGCATGTAGAGTCTGGTCTATAGCCGAGTCGCACACACTAGACGGTCACATACTTTGGGTCTATTAATGGGATATGTACTAACGTTGTCGGGGTGTCCTTACATCATCATCATGCTTCTCCGTTACATCATCCGTTTTTATTTGGGTTCTTACCTACTCTTGTCTTCTTCTTCTGGATTGAAGGAGAAGGGGTTGATTTGTTGGTTCTAGCACACACATGCCTTCTTACACTTGCACCTGTTGCCACATAGGCGACAATGTTCGGTGACTGGGGTCTAGATTAGGGGTACATCCGGAGGACCATGTCGAGCAGTTTATCATTTCGGGTGCACACGAAATAATAAACTGGAATGCATGAAAATCCCGATGGACTTCGAGTTTGGATGTATAGTCCTGGATTGTCCCTAGGTTAACTCTTGTAAATTTCTAGTGGTTGACACTGGAAGTGAATCTGAATCCCTCGTTCTCTTGATTTGTTAGATCATGTCTGGTGCTCGCGGTGGTGGACGTCGTGGTGGCGGCGGTGGCTGTGCTGGCGGCGGTGGTCGTGCCGGAGGCGGTGGTCGTGGGAACATCAACATGACCCAAGCTGAACTGAACAACTTGCTCCAGCAGCAAGTGAACATGGCTATGGCTAATTTCCAGGCTGGAATTAATGCCATGGGTGGTGAGTTGATTTCTGTCGACCTTGTCTCATTTTTGGGTTTCGTGTCCTTTCGTCTGTGTTTTATTCGTGTACCATGTTTCAGGTGTTGGTGCCAATCCACCCCCACCTCAGTGCTCTTATAAGAAGTTTCGGGACTGTCAGCCCCATAACTTCGCTGGAACTGAGGGAGCGGTGGGACTGCTCCGATGGCTGGAGAAGGTGGAATCTGTGTTTGTTATGTGTAACTGTCCTGCTGGGGACCGAGTGAAGTATGCTACTGCGACATTTGAGGGGCCTGCATTGTCGTGGTGGAATGCTACTACTCAGAACGTGGGACTGGGAGAGGCTATTGCTATGCCTTGGGCGGAGTTTGTGCAGCTTTTGAGAGGTGAGTACTGTCCGAGAGAGGAGATACAGAAGTTGGAGCATGAGGTCTGGAGTTACAAGATGGTTGGATCGGAGATTGAGGAGTACACTGTGAGGAGGAACGAGCTGGCGGTGTTGTGTCCTGACTTACACACACCCGAATACAGGAGGATCGAGCACTATGTGTCTGGACTAGTGCCCGAGATTGCTGGGTTGGTGGCTGCTGGGAATCTTCCCACTATTGCTGAAGTTGTCCGATCAGCTCATCGGATGACTAACCTGAAGGTGGCGGAAGGCGTTTTGCCACCCAAGGGTGCTACTGTGAAGGTTGCTGAGGGGAACAAGAGGAAGTGGGAGAGTGTGGGGAAGAGTGTGGTGCCAGTTCAGCCGGCGAAGAAGTTTGATACATCTGGGTCTTCTCCTGGGTCGAAGACGGGTGGGTATGTTGGGAAGCATCCCAAGTGTAACAAGTGTGGTTTTCATTATTCTGGGAGTTGTGATAGGGCTCGTTGTCATCGGTGCCATCAGTTGGGGCACCATGCTAAGGATTGCAAGGTGGCGCTCACCCCAACTCAGACTCCTGCGGCTGCTCCTGCTCCTGCTGCTCAGGGGACTCAGGGGAGGCAGGGGTGTTATAACTGTGGTGACACGGGACATTTCAAGCGTGACTGTCCCAAACTGAAGCAGGGCGATAATGGGAGGGGCAGGAACGGTAACGAGAACAACAGCGGCGGAGGCAGGACTGCACGTGCTTTCGTCATTGAATCTGCGGAGGCTAGGCAGGATCCCGACACAGTTACCGGTACGTTCTTCTTAATGATCGCTATGTTTCTGTCTTGTTTGATTCTGGTGCCGATAAGAGTTTCGTATCTTTGGATGTTAGTCGATTGCTAGATATAGTACCCACACCTTTAGAGGCTAAGTACTTAATAGAATTGGCTGATGGTAAGAAAATCGAAGCGACACACACCCTTAGGGAATGTCGCTTGGAACTGTCGGGTTTGTCTTTCCCCATTGACCTTATGCCGGTACCTCTGGGTAGTTTTGATGTCGTGGTCGGCATGGATTGGTTATCGTTGTATCGCGCGGAGATCGTTTGTTTTGACAAGGTTATTCGGATCCCTCTCCCTGATGGAGAGATTCTGTCGGTTCGTGGCGAGAAAAGCGGTGCTCCGCTGAGTATCATTTCTAGCATGAAAGCCCGTAAGTATCTTCGGAAGGGCTGTTCGGCCATTCTGGCGCTTGTTAACGTTTCTACTGACGATGAGAAGAAGATCGAGGATATCCCGGTGGTTCGTGACTTTTCTGATGTGTTTCCTGATGATTTACCTGGTCTTCCTCCCCATCGTCAGGTTGAGTTTGGTATTGATCTCACTTCGGGCGCAGCTCCTATTGCCCGAGCTCCGTATCGTCTTGCACCTCCCGAGATGCAAGAGTTGTCCAGCCAGTTACAGGAACTCTTGGAAAAGGGTTTCATTCGACCGAGTTCTTCCCCGTGGGGAGCTCCTATTTTGTTTGTGAAGAAGAAGGACGGAAGTCTTCGCATGTGTATTGATTATCGTGAGCTGAACAAAGTGACCATCAAGAATCGTTATCCTCTCCCTCGCATTGATGATCTCCTTGACCAGCTTCAGGGCTCTAGCTACTATTCGAAGATTGATTTGCGGTCCGGTTATCACCAGTTGCGCGTCAGGGAAGCTGACATTCAGAAGACTGCTTTTCGCACTCGTTATGGCCATTTTGAGTTCTTGGTCATGCCTTTCGGTCTCACTAACGCATCGACGGTGTTCATGGATCTGATGAACCGCGTTTGCAAGCCTTACCTTGATAAGTTCGTCATCGTGTTCATTGACGACATTCTGATTTATTCCAAGAACAAGGCAGATCATGACGAACATCTGCGGTTGGTTTTGGAACTTTTGAGACAAGAGCAGTTATATGCTAAGTTCTCAAAGTGTGACTTCTGTTTACGTGAAGTTCAATTCCTAGGACATGTGGTGAATGAACTGGGAATTCATGTCGATCCGGCTAAGATCGAAGCTATTAAGGACTGGGAAGCACCAAAAACGCCATCTGAGGTGCGGAAATTCCTAGGTCTTGCGGGTTATTATCGTCGTTTCATCGAGGGATTTTCGAATATCGCTCAACCCCTCACTGCTCTTACCCAGAAGGACCGAAAGTTCGACTGGGATGAACCACAAGAATCGGCATTTCAGATGCTGAAGCTTAAACTTTGTTCTGCACCTATCTTATCCCTGCCTGAGGGTACGGACGACTTTGTTGTGTACTGTGATGCTTCTATTCGGGGTCTTGGTTGCGTATTGATGCAGTGCGGGAAGGTTATTGCTTATGCTTCTCGTCAACTCAAAGTTCATGAGAAGAACTACACTACTCATGACTTGGAACTGGGTGCAGTAGTCTTTGCGTTAAAAATCTGGAGACATTACTTGTACGGTACCAAGTGTGAAGTATATACCGATCACAAGAGTCTCAGCATATTTTCGACCAGAAGGTGTTGAACATGCGGCAGCGTCGCTGGGTTGAACTCCTAAACGATTATGACTGTGCCATCAAATACCATCCTAGCAAGGCGAACGTTGTGGCGGACGCTTTGAGCAGGAAGGAGTCTGCGAACTCTCGCCGTGTTCGGGCCTTACAGCTCACCATTCATTCGTCGTTGCCTGACCGAATCCGTTCTGCACAATTGGAAGCCTTGAAAGAGGAAAACCTTAAGGCTGAAACTATGCACAGTGCTGACAAGCATCTTGAGCTCAGGACTGATGGCTTACACTATTTTGCGGGACGTGTTTGGGTCCCATTGTTCGGAGGATTGCGCGAGCTTATACTGGATGAAGCTCACAAATCCCGGTATTCTATTCACCCTGGCTCCGATAAGATGTATCAGGATTTGAAGATACTTTATTGGTGGCCGAACATGAAAGCTGATATAGCCTCTTACGTCAGCAAATGTTTGACTTGTGCTAAAGTCAAGGTGGATTTTCAGAGGCCGTCTGGTCTCCTGCAACAACCAGAGGTTCCAGAATGGAAGTGAGAACGAATCACGATGGATTTTGTCACCAAGCTGCCAAGGTCACCTAGTGGTTACGATATGATCTGGGTGATTGTTGACCGGCTGACAAAATCAGCACGTTTTATACCTATTAAGGAAACCGATGGACTCGAGCGGTTAGCTCAACTTTACCTTAAGGAGGTGGTTGCTCGGCACGGAGTGCCTGTTTCTATTATCTCGGATCGTGATTCTTGTTTCGCTTCGCGTTTCTGGAAGGCTCTGCACAAGGCTTTGGGTACTCAGTTGGATATGAGTACGGCTTATCATCCGCAAACTGATGGACAGAGTGAGCGGACGATTCAAACCTTGGAAGACATGCTTCGGGCATGTGTCATCGATTTTGGCAAGAGTTGGGAGATCCACCTGCCTTTAGTCGAATTCTCCTACAACAACAGCTATCACTCTAGCATCAAGGCAGCTCCGTTCGAGGCTCTTTACGGACGGAAATGCCGATCACCACTTTGTTGGGCCGAGGTGGGCGAGAGCCAACTCACTGGTCCGGAACTCGTGTACGAAACTTCGGAGAAAATCGTACAGATCCGTCAACGTTTGGCTGCTGCACGGGATCGTCAGAAGAGCTATGCTGATCGCCGTCGGAAACCTTTAGAGTTCCAGGTTGGGGACAAAGTACTTCTGAAAGTTTCACCTTGGAAGGGCGTCATACGCTTTGGAAAGCGTGGCAAGCTTAACCCTCGTTATGTCGGACCGTTCGCCATCCTGGATCGGATTGGACCGGTGGCATACAGACTTGACTTACCGGCGGAGCTCGGTAGTGTACACAACGTCTTCCATGTGTCTAACTTGAAGAAGTGCTTGGCTGATGAATCTCTCATTGTACCACTGGAAGAGATCAAGGTTGATGATCGCCTTCGCATTGTGGAGGAACCTGTCGAGATTCTCGACTACAAGATTCGTAGCCTTCGTCGGAGTAAAATCCGCATCGTTAAAGTCCGTTGGAACTCGAACCGTGGACCGGAGTTCACATGGGAACGGGAGGATCAGATGAAATCTAAGTATCCTCAGCTCTTTCCGAAGCGCGCGTTTGAATCGAGGCATGTTACTGCTGAAGCGGAATGAATCTCGGGTCGAGATTCCTTTCAACGTGGGGATGATGTGACATCCGGTAATTTTCTTTTCGTTCTGTTCTTTTCATTTCTTTCTTTTTGGGCTTTGCGCAATTTTCGGGACGAATATTCTTTCAACGTGGGGATGATGTGACACCCGGCATGTTCGGCTTAAACATATTAGTAACATCTAAGTCTACCTTAGCGAGAAACATTTATAAACAAACTTAACTGGGTTAGTTGAGTCGGGTCAAGTTAGGATTGTCCAGGGTACAATGATCTGGAGGATCATTGGGGAGTCGTTTTGGTAATACACTAGTACCGGGTTCCGTTGTTGGTGACATTACATGAACTAATTAAGTATATGTGTAGATTATGGGTCGTGTGGTGGATTATATACATAGATGTGTTTAAATGATATGTAAATGATTATCTGTGCTTAAATGTGTTAAATATAGACTAAGGATGCATGCTTATGTGTTAAGATGTGTTAGAATGCGTTAAACACGACAAACTGGAAAACTAGTTAAAAAGGGGTTCTGGTTCGACCACTTCGAGTGGTCGAAGGAGAAGAAAAGTGTCTGGTTCGACCCATGTAAGTGGGCGAACCAGGGAAGTGGAATTTGAGGAATTCCCTTCGACCAAACAGGGCTCATTCGACCATGTGAAAGGGGCGAAGGAGACCACCTTCGACCAATGAATTGGGGCGAAGGAGGATTAGTATAAATACCAACCTTTGTCATTTTTCATCATTTCACAAACCCTAACTGTCCCAAAACGCTCTCAAACGATCTTAAACACTAAGGAATGAGTTTTTGCTCTTCTTTTTAATAATCTAACCCATCTACAACATCTAAACAAGAATCCAAGGTGTGTTCATAATCCTAAATCTTTTAAAAGCATTTTAATTCGTTTTCATCTAACCCTAATTGTCCGGATCTGTTCTAAGGGTGTTTTTATGATTAAAAACCTTTTAAACATCCTTCTAAATCAAAACATGATCATTTAACATAGGTCTTCATAATGAATAACATGTGTAAATTGTGTGTTATGTGGTATTATGTGTTGTTCACTGATTTGCTACTATATCTATGATAGAAACATGATATAGGATTGTTGTTAATGATGGAATATTGTTGTCTAGGGTTAGGATTGGATATAATAATATTTGGGGGTTTTATCGGATTAATACTTGATGTATGAATATTTATGATCAATAGAATGAATAAGAAAGATCAGATAATCGCCAAACTGAGTATTTTAAGCTAAACATGAATCGATTTCAAAAGTTTCCAAATTGGGTAAATAATTCATGCATGAAAGTGATGTTTCCATAATCTTTACCATTTTGGGAAAGGGCTGAAACGGACGTATTATTGGGGGAAATCGATGGGGTTTTGTAGGGATAAGTTATCCATACTTGACTGCTGTGTTTGATGATGTTTCGGGTCGTTTTGAATGTGTTTGAAGCGTTTTTAGGGAAAATTATACAACAGGGGCGAACCTGGCCTCCTTCGACCAGTCGAAGGTGTGAAGGAGGGATCCAGGGTCGAACCTGGGTTTATATTGGACGAATGTGATAAAACGGGCGAAGGAAGCATCAAACGGTCGAACGAGATGTAAAACGGGCGAAGGAGACAAAAAGGTGCGAAGGAGACTTAAAACTGACTGGTTCGACCGTTCTGATGCAGAAATGAGATTTTTGATACGAACTAAGTGTTTTATGCTTGAACCTTGTGTGTAATCTATGTGTACTTGGTTACTTAAGGTAATGGGTCACCAACGGGATGTCGGGTCGGTCTAGTGTGTCTGTTAAACATCTAAACACGTTTTAAAACATACTTGGTTACGATCTGGACAATCGGGGACTAGATAACCTTATGGTTATTAGTCAGAACACTTATGTGAACATTTTGATAGATCTCCGGTAAAGGGATTATCAAGGGCTAAACATCTTTACTTGTATTTGAAGAACGCTACTTAAGGTGAGTTCACGGCCCCACTTTTACTGTTTTAACTTTTGGGGGAGAAAACATGCGCTAAACGGTTTTGGTAACATATGTCATACTATGGTTTTAACTTTATATTGCTATACGATCTTTTGGAAAGTCCCGGGGAAACCATGAATGTGCGGGGTTGCACAACGGGGGAAATGTGGATAGATCTATTGGGCGTGACCTGCCCCACTCGTCGGCTTGGAGGGCAGGGCGGGTGCATATTGTCTCGAACAGGTACATTGGTATCATGCTGAACATACGGGCTGCTTAAACATGCTGAACATTGCTAAACGTGTCTAGTAATGGTTTCCAATCGTAGTAGTAATGAAACATACGCCTAGCTAGCGTACTTGGTAACATTGATATAGTATGGACATGGTAAAGTTTTGGTAATATTCTGAACAAACCTGTGAACTCACCAGCATTATATGTTGACATCTTTTTGGCATGTTTTTCTCAGGTCGCTAAGGTAGCAATGAACGGAACTAGGCGCACGGGTCTGCATTGGCGTCTAGACTTAGTGCACGTTTTGTAATAAAAGTATTTTCGAATAACTTTTGAGATGATAGCATAGTTGATTAAATGCTACTGAAACGCTTCCGCTCGTTAAACTAAATGTTATGTCTATTTACGTTTTCATATAGAGTTGTTTATTGTGATCGTTGACTTGGATCCTGATTTGTCATGCGCCTCGCGGTAAAACCCCGCAAGTGGTAATTTGAGGGTGTGACAACCATCACCGTCACCACTACTATCACCACTAAACGTCGCCACCCACCACCCATCGTCGACGCCGCCATTGACCACCACCACCATCGTCACCGCTGCCACCACCACCTCCGCTACCACCAACCACTGTTGTCAGCACCCGCTGCCAACAACCACCGCCATCACTCGCCACTGCCGATTTTATTCCTTTGTCTTTTCCTACATACCAACAATACAAAGTATTGATTCATTCTATTTTTACGTATAACTAAACCAAACCATAGAATGGTAATTATCAATTTCATTCCCTTGTTCATTCTATTGCTCCATGCCAAACGGACTCTAAAGATTTATGCATGTTTGAGATGTGATATAAATTAGGTGATACTTTAAAACAAACTCTTATATATTTGTATGTGTCAAAACTAAATACTTCATATAATCTTTAAAAATAATATTTTGTAGTTGCTAGAAACTTTAAAGTGTTAAAAGTATGACATCGTTAGAATTGTACTTGAGTTTATGATATTCCAATTCAGTTGGTAGGGTGAGCGTGAGATCTGGTTTCAGGTTATGTAGGGACGGATCTAGAGAAGGAGCAGGGGTAACGTTCGTTACCCCTCAACTTTTTTGGCGTAGTGTATTTTTAGTGTATTTTTAAATTTTTTTACGTGTTTTATATTACGTTACCCGTGAAAATTATGTAACGTTACCCCTGAAATCTTGGTCTAGATCCGCCACTGAGGTTATGTGAATCGTTAGGGGTAAGTTTTAATCACATGAGATAATAATTAACGACACATGCAATACCAAAGTAAAAACCGTGAGCACGAATAGTAAGGAGTAATCAAATACCCCGTGGGTATGAGATCACGATTATCATAACGCATCTTATGTCTACTTTTTTGTGTTTTTAGTGTTATAGGCTAAACCGGTTTCACTTAAAAACCAAAGCAAAATCATAACAAATATCTATACAAATTAGAATGTGTGAAGTGCACGTTTGTTTAAGCCAGATGTAATTTATTACACCAAGAAACTTAGGTGGTGTTTGTTTTTGAAGAGGTAAAAGGTCTGCAGTCTGCGGACCAAATCTGTAGACATTTGCAGGAGAAGAGGTGGACCAAAGGTCTGCAGTCTGCAAAAAGAAGACTGTTTGTTTGCTAACGTCTGCAGCGTAACCTAAAATCATAACCCATCATAACGATAAACAACCATAACCATCATAACCATAAAATTCATCCATCTTTTATTTATATACATATATATATATATATCACCGTCACTTTTTGTGACATTTTCTCTCACTTCAATCTTTTTCACACTCCAACCAAAACAAAACTCTTCACCAACAAATTTGATCAGATATGTCACGATTTACTCAACAACTATCATCAAACCATGAAATATCTTCTTAATCCAAACCATCTTTGAACCCACCTCCACCAACAGCGACGAAAGGAGGGGAAGGGAGGGGTTCCACGACGGGGAGGAGGAGGGAAGAAGAGGGGACGGTGGGAGGAGGGGACAGTGTGGAAGAGGGCAGCAGTCGAACTGAGGAGGAGGAGGGCGGCAGTCAAGGCGGGGAGGAGGAGGGCGGCGGCCGACGGTGGGGAGGAGGAGGGAGGAGGAGAGTTGTTATGGTTTGAGAGAAAAGATAATGTGTAGAAGAAGGTTGAAGAAGAAGAAGGTTGGAGAAGAAGTTTGAAGAGCCTAGAAGTGGTTTTGATATGTCTACCTCAAGAAGAGGACAAACAGACATATTTTAGGGCTATGTCTTCCAAAAAACAAACGGTCTGCAGAATCTCAACGTCTGCCCGCGTCTGTGCGGCGCAGACAAAAGAGATCAGGAAGTACTTTTACTAAAAATAACAAACACCACCTTAGTAGTTCAATGGAGGCAGTGGCGAAGCTTGACCAAAAACTTCGGGGGGTCGGAAGTCACCAGGGGTTCGAAAGTCACTAGTTTCGGGGAGTCGAAACCGTATATACCAAAAAAATCTATACTAATACTATATAATCGGAACTAATGAGCCAAAATTCGGGAGGGTCAACCGCCCCTCCCCGCCCTTGAAGAGATGCGCCCCTGAATGGAGGCATTACCCCCTTGGCAGGGTCCATGGTAGCGCCATGGTGGGGTTGTATATCAATAACACTATTACAAGTTACTGTTGATATAACTGATACACTCCCTCATGAAGAGATGTACTTTTTTAACAAAACGTTGTAATTGTTCACTACCCATGTAAAGAATGTCTTTAAACGTATTCGATTTAGTTTTCTTCTTGAATTATTCATTTAACTTTGAGATTACCACAAAACAAAATACAAAAGTGGTTATTAAAGAAATCAAAGACATCTAGGATATTTGCAAACTACAAAACATACCCAACTTATTTTTTTTAACAACTAACGAATAAAAGCTCGGCTTTTACAGGATAACCTAATGGCAAAAGGTAACCTCACACACATGTAATCGCAAACAACGTTTGGTAGCCTAATCCCACCATCACAAATATGCATTATTACACAAATACTATTAATAAATGGGGTCAAGTTATCTTATATAATGTAACAAAAATGAGAAATGTGAAAATGATACAAAAAACAAAATAGATCACGACATATGATACAATAAGCCACAAAATATAACACAATGATGAAGAAAAAAAGACACAATTAATCGTAAAAATAACACAATGATGAAAAGAAGAAAAAGTGACAATGCTACAAAAAAGACACAAAAAACTATAAGCAAAAAATCCGAAAAAGCAAAAACCTAAACACTAAGATCGTAGGGTTCGATGAGACGGTCCCAATGCCGCTTGAATGAGTTCAATCGGAGTCCTTTTAATACACTTCCTATAACTTCCTATTTTTCTTTCATTGTGTATTTGTTCATAACCCACTAATAAATATTAGAGTGAATGAATTGGTTTTTAAATATTTATACCTTTTTTTTACTATTTAGTTTATTTTTAAATAGTTGGATTATTATTATTATATTGTTATCTTATCATATCATATCTTACTTCATATCATATCTTACTTCTTTTTTTTTTTTTTTTTGAACGATCAACAAAATCTTATTCACCAAATGCTAGCGGAAAACTAGCTATACACCTTACAAAACACCACATACACAAAATAACGGCTTTACAATAACACCTTATACTAGAAAACAGTAAAAGAGCTCCATGACTCCCAATCGAGCGAAGGTTGTCTCGCTCTCGCTTTCACCCAAAATAAAGTAAGTGATTTAATGTCCCCAAAAATCCACTGAAGCGATACCTGTGAATGGTTGAACACCGCATCATTCCTATATTTCCAAATATACCATATAGTTGTCAACACGATTGCGTAGAAAGCCTTCTTCTTCTTTTTCGAACCCATTATGAATCCATGAAGTTCAAGTAAATCTTTAAAGCGAAATAAAATCGGATTGCCCACTTTACACAATTGCGCCACCAATTGCCATATAGTTTGTGCGAACCCGCAAGATACAAATAGATGCTCCGTAGATTCAACAGCGTCACCACAAAACAAATACATTTCGTCTCCAACCGGTATGTTTCTGCGAGCAAGGGCTGATTTAGTAGGAAGTCTGCCAAGCTCAGCCCTCCAAGCAAGTATAATTGCCTTCCTAGAAACCATGAGTTGTTCTTTATGATGAATTCAGCTTGGACAAATCTAGACACGTGCAGCCTCCCTTTCAGCGACTTAACTGTGAAGGAACCGCTGCTGTCGAGACGCCACATCCATCTGTCTTGTAAACTGCTCAGAATCGGCACCGAGATAAGCCTGCATAGCTGCCCAAATTCGGCCTGTTCCACTGCAGAAAAGCTGCTGCGTTTCCATTCCCAAACCCACTCGCCACCCAACGGTAGTACACAATCAGCCACTAAGGCTGATTTATTCTTCTCCAAGGCGAACAGAGCTGGGAAAACAGACGCCAAAGGCAAGTCCGTAACCCAGCTGTCCACCCAGAAAAAAATACCCAGCCCGTCCCCCAATAACCCACGCATAGCCCAACCCATGTCCACCCCAGCCCGATTAATCAATTGCATCGAATTTGACACCTGTTTCCAAGGACCGGAATCGTCATCCGCGTAGGAATCGGACTCCAATCCCTAGATGAGCTATGAATAGCCCAAACAACCTTCCTCCAAAGCGCGTTCCGATCGACTTTAAAACGCCACCACCACTTAGCTAGTAAAGACAAGTTAGCGTCTTGAAGGGAGCCGAAACCAAGACCACCAAACTCAACCGGGGCGCTAACCCTTTGCCAATCCACCCAATTCATCTTTGCCTTTTCTTCCGAACCACCCCAAAAGAAAACCCTTCTAAGTTTGTCCAATTCATCAATAACCTTCCCCGGTGCCTTAAAGAGAGAAAAATAATAAGATGGTAATGCATTGAGAACCGATTTCAAAAGTGTAACTCGGCCACCAAATGAGAGCGTCTTAGCTTTCCAAATCGAGAGCTTATTCTTAAAAGAATCCACCACCGGCTTCCAATTCTTATGAAGGTTCATATTTTCCCCAACTTGTAAACCAAGGTATGTAAACGGGAAAGAACCCGACCTACATACTAGTACATCCGCCATATGTTGAATATCACTTTCCTCCACCCCCAACCCAAAGACGCTACACTTCCCAAGATTTGCCTTCAAGCCCGATACTAAATAAAAACATCTAAGAATCCGCTTAAGACTTAGCGCATTTTCGTTCGACCACTCGCCAAGGAATACTACGTCATCCGCATATAATAGATGTGTCAATACAAGACCACCCGAACCACAACCCAACCCTCTATATAAACCGGCTTCACTAGCCCTCCTCATGACGCCGGTTAGGGCTTCCATGGCCATAAGAAATAGGAACGGCGAAAGGGGGTCGCCTTGTCCAAGACCACGACCACACACGAATTCGTGTGTAGGCGAGCCATTGATCAAAACCGACGCCCTAGCCGATCTCACAATAGCCATCACCCAATTGCACCATTTACTAGGGAAGTTCATTTGTATCAAAATGGACTCCAAGAACTCCCAATTTAGCGTATCGTACTCCTTCTCCAAGTCCACTTTAAAGACCATCCCTTGCCTTCTATTCTTTTTTAGCCACCCAATCACCTCATTTAGCATAAGAGGTCCATCCGTAATATTTCTACCATTTAAGAATGCCGATTGCTCCGGTGAGATGAGTTTCCCCATTAACGGTTTTAGTCGAGCCACTAGGACTTTGGAGAGTACCTTATTAACACACCCCACCAAGCTAATTGGCCTATACTCGTGGAAGCCCACCGGATCGCCTTTTTTGGAATTAAAGCAATGAAAGATGACGAACACCCCTGCCCCAAGCCGCTTCCATTATAGAAATCATTGAACAAGCGAATAAAATCCTCCTGGAATCCATCCCAACATCGCTTAAGGAACTTGAAGTTAAAACCGTCTGGTCCCGGCGCTTTATCCCCATCGCAATCCCAAACCGCATCCTTTATTTCTTGGATCGAGAACGGACTAGTTATGAGGTCAGCCTCTGCATCAGAAATTCTGTTCAGAGACGGACACACCAACTTCGGCCGCCGGTCCACCGGTTCTCTAAATTTTTCTTTAAAAAACGTAAACGCACTGTCTTTTATCACCGTAGGATTTGACACCCATTCTCCATCAACTAGCAACCCATGAATCCTTTTATTCGCAACATTCGCACCAATGATACCATGGAAAAACTTCGAATTCTCGTCCCCGTCTATTGCCCATTTTACCCTCGCCTTCTATTTCAGATCCATTTGTTTCTGCCGATCAAACTCGAGAACAAAGGCCCTAGAACTGGACTGTAAATCAAGCTCATGTTGCACCAAGTTTCTGTCATCGGCCAATCGATCCAACCTCTCAGCTGTAACATCACACAAATTTTCTTTATATATATATATATATAGAACTCCCTCGTTTATTCATCCGATTCATGATTACAGTATCTTTACCATCCATTTTGTTAATTTTTTTTGTTTAAATAATGACGTATAATCAATATTGTAACACCCCAACCGATGGCGGAAACATCGGGATGTCACGTATTGATGATTGTTCAGTAGCTCATGGTAAATAATAAATTTCATTATATGATTTAAATAAATTACATACAATTGTTCTACAAGAATTCGTACATCAAATTGAATAAAACTATGCACACATCTTCAAGCATTAATTCAAATCTTCAAGCAAGTAGAACCTGAAACATGTTAAGTTGAAAATATTTTGGGTCAACAAAAGTTGGTGAGAATTACATAGGTTTTGATAATCGAATAAAATTGTTGTGCAATTCATGTGTCATGGCAATCTAGTCCATATGCGAAAACATACTAGAAGTAAATCGAGTGCATAATCAACCATTGTGACTGTTGTATTGTGGTACATCCCATACGCTCATGGTTCACTCGTTTATATTGCAGTAACAAACACTCACGCTACCTTTGTAGGAGGCACGTATCCGGGTAGGATTGTCAGTCTAATAGATCTATCAATGTATACCGTTTGGCTGATGAATGTTTATGCTAGAATTGTTCTTACCCTAGTCATGTTCAAGACATAATGCAACATAGAAAAACACATAGACACATTGATGATTGAATTGCATAAATGATGTTGTAACATGTTTCACCCCAAAAATGGTGATAAATAGAAAAGGGGCTATGTAAAACTCACCTTAGCAAAGTATTAAGTCTCGAGAAATAGAATATGTGTAGCCCCAAAGTTGCCAATTACAAGAGCTTACAATCAAAGCTTCAAGTGTAGAAGTAATAGACTATAGAAGAAAGGTATGAGGGAAAGTTTAATCGGATTGAAACAATTAGAGGTGCAAAGTATAATGGGTCATAGGTGGGTTTTTATACTAGTTTTGGAGTCAATTAGCCATTAAAATTGGTCAACACCATAAAGTAAGGTTTTATTATGAATTGACTATTTGACTAAGACTTTGACTGTTTGACTAAGACTTTGACTAGGACTTTGACTATTTGACTCAAAGCTTTATTTAAAAAAAAAATCTTGTATGTGAAAAAAAAAAGAATTTAGAATCATATTATTATTATTATTATTATTATTATTATTATTATTATTTATATACATTTATGTATGTATATAAGTTGTGAGTTAGGATAAATAAAGACTTAGGCACATTTGTATAATATTAATGATAAAGGTGTAATAAAAATATATATATATATATAAGGGCTTTTTATGTATTAAAATTTTAGGGAAAATTTTGCGATGTTACAAATATTAAATTGGATTGTATTAAAAATTCTGATTTAAAAATGTTAAAAAAAATGTTTGCCTGTGCCAGGATTCGAACTCGAGTCCCAAGCGGGCTAAACCTTAACCACACCACACAAACCACTACACCATTTGGTGTTTTGTGATGTTAATTAAAACCAATTAAACTTAAACCCTTTCAAGGTCCCTTAGTTAAACCTGAAAAGTCAAAGTGTTAGTTAATATGGTCTTCTAGTCAAGTCAAAGTTGTTCCTAAATTCTAGCCTACTCAGAGTAGTCCCTAATTACAACTCCAAATTTTACACTATAAATACACTAGCCTACCATTCAACTCTTTATACCATTAAAAAAACATTATTATCCCATCTCCCATATACTAAAGTTTTCATCCGTCATTATCTCCTCTAGCTAGTTTCGAGTTTTCCAAGGCATTATTACTAAGTGTTTGCACGCTCAATAAAACGCACGAACTCATTATGCACCTAAGGTGAGTTTACATAGCCCCTTTTTCTGTTTTACATTTTGGGGTGAAACATGTTTAAACATTTTATACTCTATCATTTACTCATTCTTACATTGTTGAAACTTGTGATTCAATTACACTATCATTTACTCATTCTATCATTTGACTGTAACAAAAGACACAGTACAATCATTAACATTGATCAAGCCGCCTGTTTAGATTATAGAGCTATAGGTCTGACAAACCCATCCCCCCCGCATAAATTCAGGGATGATCGATAACAGTTACACTTTTACTAACTTGCGAGTTAGGTCTCAGTCGACACAAGGTTTGATTGTACAAAAGACGCATTGTTACATATCGGACTCATATTCTATCATTACTCATTATTATACTTCAACTATGATTGTTATACAACATATTGTTTTCAACTATATGCAAAACCTATGTATTCTCACCAACTATTTATAGTTGACCCCCCCCCCCCCCCATCTTTCCAACTTAACATGTTTCAGGGTTATTTGCTATTGGAAGTTGTACAAGTCTTGGAATACATAAGAGCTTTGGACCTAGTTTATATTAGTCAACTTTTGTAATCTTTACTTGTAAGATGAATTGTAAATTGTTTAATATTATTCAACTTTCATTTAGTACCATGAGCTATTGAACAATCATCACTACGTGACACCTCGATGTTTCCGCCATCGGTTGGGGTGTTACAGATTGGTATCAGAGCCATGGTTATAGGGAATTAGGTTATTGGAAAAAAAAATAATCTAGTCTATAACCATAGGATTTTAACCAGTACTTGCTCCTTTTACTTGAAACCTTACTTGTTTCTATTCTCTATCCTACTTCTTATCCTTACTTTAGTCACTACAAGAAGAGTGCTCTCCATCACAAGATCTACTCTTAGACTAGTAGGACAAATCCTCAGGTTTAGCCTGAACCACCTTGAAGATCTCGTCGAAGTTCTAAATTTTAATAACGAACACGTGCAATCTGGAAGGGTGAACGCCTGTATTCTGAGTTTTCTGTCTAGGACTGGCATTGCGCATAAATCCCAATCAGACGAGGGACCTGGATGCCTACCTGGGAATTCTCGGGATGAGTGTTCACTTATAGGCTAAAGCATGTCTTCACTATGTTATTAGAATCTAGAAGTTTTGATAAGTCAACGTTTCGTTTATTCGTTTTAATTAATGAATAAATGATTACACTCACTTTCCTTAAACTAAGCTCTAAAATCTCAAAATTTTACAGCTTAAATCAATATTATTTCATAACCATCTATGGATTTCACAATCACACTTCACCTTACCATCTTAGCCACTTTTTAAATATTCAACACCCTACCCAAATCATATTATTTCATTTCTCCACATGTTACTTATTTTTAAAAACTATAACCTCATACCTTAGCACAAACTAAAGATTTCTAAATCCTGTTGTATTTTCATTACCTAGTAACATTACAAAGTACATATTTTTTTTTCAAAAGATGTCCTCGAACTTAAATTCAATTGTTTATTTATTGACGTAACAAACAATTTTCTATATAATGCTTTAAACTATTAAAAAAATCACTTAATAGAACCTTGATCTTCAAAACCTAATGTCATGTTTGAAATCTCCAACTAACGGGAATATTTTACTCAAAGCCCACTTAGCTTGTACTATTTAACAACTTTTGTTTTATGTATAAAACCAATTTTGAAAATAAGATTTTTTTTTATCCATAGGAATAATATCTAGTCTCTAAATTCTCCATCGACACTCACTCATTTTCAACTTGTTCAAATTTTTACAATATTTGGCATATACCACAATCATGTTTTCTTATACACTTGATTATAACATTTGATCCAAACCCCAAAATTTACACTGCTACATAATCTCCTTACTATAAAATAAACTCTTTATCAACTATCTTCACATTTACTATCTCTCACAACCTTGATTCTGCTTCAAGATTTTTCATCATCCTCTCAAGAACTAAATTCATATCCTTCACCTTCTCACACATGAGCTAGTTACCCATGATAACCAAACTATTGAAACTTGATTGTGTGTTGCATCAAACATAATCCTTAGTTATACAAGAGGATTTGACTATCTACCATATTTGAACATTTGAAACTAGAATTCATGGAATATAAACTATTTGCTATAGACACACCTAGAGTCATTAACCTTGTCTAGGGCAACTCTATTACAACTCGTATGCTATACTTGATACTTGATTGCTTACATGTACATATTATCAATTGGCAATTCATGTGTGTAATAATTGGTACACTTAATCAAACAACTGATTGAGGATGAAGTACTTGCTCAACAGTTAGTAGAGTACCAAATAACCTACTCAACGATTGGTAGAGGTCATCATGCCTGCTCAACAGTCGGTAGAGGCCCTACAACCTGCTCAACGACTAGTAGAGGCTATCGCACCTGCTCAACAATCGGTAGAGGTTCTTACTCCCTGACTGGTAGAGGTCTTTTTCCTGCTCAACAGTTGGACTTATTTTTGGATACATTGTATACGATTCAATCACAAGGCTATTTTGCATTACTTACATGTGTGTTTAGAGTCATAGAAGGACACAAAACCCTAATGTAAGGTAAATTGGTGATTGCGGTCCGGAACGTAATCATGAATTTACAGGTACATTAAGGTAGTGTGAAATTCTATTAAGGTTTTGGGAGATACCCCGTATGTTTTCGAAGTATCAAAGGTGTGATGGGTTAGCTGCGGTACACCCTATATATAAACACTAATGATACGTGGAAAGGGATACTGTAGGGTCAGACCAATAACAAACCCTAGTTATTTGGTAGTCCATCTAGCATTTATGGTTATCTTATACATTCCTTAAACTCTTACCCTACTCTGAACCATAGTCACCCTAACTATCCTCAACACTATTCAAATGTTTCTTCTTAAAATAAACTTCGGGACGAAGTTCCTAAAAGTAGGGGAGACTGTAACATCACACAAATTTTCTTTATATATATATATATATATATAGAACTCCCTCATTTATTCATCCAATTCATGTTTACAGTATCTTTACCATCCATTTTGTTAATTTTTTTTGTTTAAATAATGACGTATAATCAATATTAAATTGGATTGTATTAAAAATTCTGATTTAAAAACGTTAAAAAAAATGTTTGCCTGTGCCAGGATTCGAACTCGAGTACCTGGCAGGCTAAACCTTAACCACACCACACAAACCACTACACCATTTAGTGTTTTGTGATGTTAATTAAAACCAATTAAACTTAAACCCTTTCAAGGTCCCTTAGTCAAACCTGAAAAGTCAAAGTGTTAGTTAATATGGTCTTCTAGTCAAGTCAAAGTTGTTCCTAAATTCTAGCCTAGTCAAAGTAGTCCCTAATTACAACTCCAAATTTTACACTATAAATACACTAGCCTACCATTCAACTCTTTATACCATTAAAAAAAACATTATTATCCCATCTCCCATATACTAAAGTTTTCATCCGTCATTATCTCCTCTAGCTAGTTTCGAGTTTTCCAAGGCATTATTACTAAGTGTTTGCACGCTCAATAAAACGCACGAACTCATTATGCACCTAAGGTGAGTTTACATAGCCCCTTTTTCTGTTTTACATTTTGGGGTGAAACATGTTTAAACATTTTATACTCTATCATTTACTCATTCTTACATTGTTGAAACTTGTGATTCAATTACACTATCATTTACTCATTCTATCATTTGACTGTAACAAAAAGACACAGTACAATCATTAACATTGATCAAGCCTCTTGTTTAGATTGTAGCGCTATAGGTCTGACAAACCCATCCCCCCGCATAAATTCAGGGATGATCGATAACAGTTACACTTTTACTAACTTGCAAGTTAGGTCTCAGTCGACACAAGGTTTGATTGTACAAAAGACGCATTGTTACTTGTCGGACTCATATTCTATCATTACTCATTATTATACTTCAACTATGATTGTTATACAACATATTGTTTTCAACTATATGCAAAACCTATGTATTCTCACCAACTATTTATAGTTGACCCCCCATTCTTTCCAACTTAACATGTCTCAGGGTTATTTGCTATTGGAAGTTGTACAAGTCTTGGAATACATAAGAGCTTTGGACCTAGTTTATATTAGTCAACTTTTGTAATCTTTACTTGTAAGATGAATTGTAAATTGTTTAATATTATTCAACTTTCATTTAGTACCATGAGCTATTGAACAATCATCACTACGTGACACCTCGATGTTTCCGCCATCGGTTGGGGTGTTACATCAGCTTCCTTCTTACTCACATTATATATGTTCTCCCTATTCCTTCTTTCGACCCCCACCCACTCTTTAATTCTTTTCTTGAGGAACTTTAGTTTAGTAATGATAGCCAAATCCGATGGACCCATGAACACAAACGCCCCACATAAACTCATAACATACTCCGTGAAACCAGGAAGTTCCAACCACGAATTGAAAAATCGAAATGGGATATGACCAAAGTCGGATGGAGTTATCGAGAGTATCACCGGACTATGATCCGAAATATATCTTGAAAGAGCCGTGACAGTCGCATCGCTCCACCTAGTCATGAAATCACTACACACCAAAAACCTATCCAATTTGCTCAATTTTTCACCATTATCCGACATGTATGTGAATTTCAAACCCCCCATATTATATTCATGTAGGTCAGCCCTTCTAATAAAATCATTAAAATATGTAGCATTCAACGACACGAACTCGGTATTTCTCCGTTCCGTGTGGTCTCTCACATCGTTAAAGTCCCCAAGGAATACCCATAAACCCACCCGAGAGAACCGCACCGCCACCAAATCCTCCCATAAGTTACGTCTCAATATCGGATCATTGGGAGCGTACACATTTGCCACATTTAAAGTAATTCCCAAGGCCGCTATAACACCCGATGTAACCAGAAAGTTTCTATTCTTAATAACTGATGACACCTGAAAAACTGACGGATCCCAAATACTTATAATACCCTCGGATCTACCTTCGGCATAACCTGTTCCGCACAAAAAACTGACCTTCCCCACAAAGTATTAAACTAAAAAACGTACCTTCGCAGAGTTTCGACTCTTGAATCCCAACAAAGTTTGAACTGTGACATGTTTTCAGACCTTTTATCCAAGATGTTTTCCTATCATCCCGTACCCCCTAAGATTAATCGTCAAAAAATTCATTGACGACCTGCAACAACTCCTTCACCATTAATTACGTCCCTGACCATACCATCGAATCCATCTAGATTAACCCCAATAACATGACCTGCTTGTGTAGTGAGATTGGTTTCCAGTTGAATGTCGTTACCCCCCATCCCATTCTGACCAGTTGTAACCGGTACTGACCCATTAATACTCCCGTCTATAGGATCAATAATATTATTATCATTATGAGTGTTAGTAAAACCGTTGACCAAGTTGTAGGTGGTATTATTATTATCATTATTGGACTCCCCAACCCCACCTTCCAAAGTCGATCCCAACTCCATTCGGGTAGGTCTCAAGAGAGAGTCTGCCACTAAAGTATCCCCACCAGAACCCCCAAAGTTTGTACTAGGAATATTTGCCACATTGTTGACCGCCGCTTCATTTAGTCTATCACCCAAAGAAACATCAATTTGGACTGGCCCATCAAATTTACACGACAACCCAACCTCTTCCACAACTGGGCTCCTTGTATGACTGGGCCTCTTTCTGGATTTGTTAGTCTGGCCCAAAGAGTTAGCAACACCCACTGAGAAATTCTCCACAACTTGATTTAAATCAAAATTCCTGCCTCTCTGCCCCACCTCATTTAATGGACTAGTATTCAATGCCCTTTCCTTTTCCCCATGTGACTTTTGCATTCCCCCACAATCATTGGCCTTCCCATGCCCATGCAACCTGTTCGCCTCCCTCCCCAACCCAAGATCAGCTGCACCCGTATCCGCCATTGAATTGACCGGAGTAGACGCCGGAATGTTCCCTTCCCTGAATTCGCCATCTTCCAACTCTTCCTCATTAGCAACCGACCCCTCAGAAACCGGTGTGTAACCGTCCCACTTCGAAGTTAAACATTCAACCGCCTCCGGGATTGTCCGGTCTTGCACTTCAGTGACCCATACCCTGTAACTGCATCCATTTCATACGACATGAATCTCCTCATCAATTCGCTTATCTAAAATTACCTTTACCCATACTCTCCCCTCTGAGTTATTCATCGATAACCATGTGAAATCGGATTCTTTAACTACCACTCCGAACAATTGACCTACTTTGTTGAAAAAATTAACATCCCTTAGTTGCAAAGGCATCCCACATACACTAAGGCACACCACTCTGTCAAAAACCACCTCACCACCATCCCATAAGATTGCAGACGATAGAACATTCTTCCATAACTCATCCTTTCTTCCGATAAATTCTAAAGCCGTCCTCTTATCTCTTAAAACTAACATGACCTTCAAGCCTCCGATAAAACTGTCCGGTGTCTCGACATAGCCCCTGGTCATCAATTTGTTCTTAATTTCAAGTAACGCTTTTACATCTATTACCTCCCCTATCACTGTTCTCATTATACAGTGATCCAGATATAAAGCTCCCCTCTCATTCACCTCTAACACCTTAGACGATACAGTTTGAACTCCCTTGTCACCCGTGGTGGCATCCTTGAAAGATACTCCGGCAGCCTTGTTGACCGGGACATACCTTGCCCTAGGATTTGTTGACGTCCCGACCTGTGCCCTTTGCTGTACCCCAGTTGGAACCTGATGAACGAACGTTCGTTGTACGTGCTGAACCATCGGAGGCTGATAACCAGTTCCCTGGTGGTCTTTCCCGAACTTAGCAACCGCAGCACCCACCTTTGCTTCAAATATCTTAACCGTATTCATATTCATAAGCACCTCGTTCAGGTTCTTAACCCCCCAAGCACCTCACAAATCCAAACCAATTCCCCCTCGCATCAGTTTTCCGAGCAACATAAGCGTCTTTGACAATACCGTGTGGTTGAAAGGCTTTCCATAGTAGCGTGTCCGTCACCCCCTTAGGCAGATTGGATATAAAAAACGTTGTTATTGGCCTTGGATCAGTCATTCCCCGGTTGAAGTTTTGTCGCCGGTAGTCGGCGTCCCTTCAGCTCCTATGCATGTCTAGAGTTCTACAACATCAGTAGCGGTCCTGTTTTTCTATATTTTATTGCATAGCATATATCATATCTTACTTCTAATAAAGGATTCCATTTAGCATCACATAACATTCTCTCATTTAATTAAATAATAATATCATTAACTGTTAATATTAATATACTAGATTATATCCCGGGAATGTCCTGGGGTTGAAACTCTAATATGACATATTAATTTTACATATGGAATAGAATAATGCGCTTTACAGTTATATGTAGGAAAGTTTCGGGTAGCACTTAACCTAAAACAATTGACAATGTATCTCTAATGTTAACGCCTAACCTTAAACAATGTATAACTCTAACATCAATACCTAACCTAAAACAAAGTACAACTCCAATGCTAATACATGTTGAAAATAGAATTCATATTCACTGATTTGAACATAATTAGTGACTTGCCAATACTTCTATACATGATTAATGAATTACCTGAACACTATGTGTTTATTTCTCTGTATGAACAAAACCCTACAAAAAATAATTGTTTTTTTCTTCGTTTTTTATATAACACTATGGTACTCTTTGGAAAGATAATAAAACGCTCGTTAATTTGGTGTAATTTTTTTCTTTAAAAAATCTCGTATATGAAAGATATTAACGTTTAAAAATTATAGGAGAAAACACGAGAGGGAAAAATCTCATTTTAATTTTTTTTTCTAAAATCAATTAATGTCACATGACACACTCAAGGAGGAAGGATGCCCTCTTTAAGTGTCATGTGAGATTTGTTGTTTTCAATTATTATAATAGACTAGTAGAGTGCCGACGCGATGCAGTGGGGAGCACAAACACTTCTAAGTTCGGTTTAGTTTGATTATTAGTCTCAACCAAAACTAATTAAAATAAAAGTCATCAATTAATCAATCTTATTAAACAATCATTTCCTTGGTTTGGTTAGTATTGTTAGTTTATCGGTTTTTAGTCTGTTTTAGTTAATTTTGGTGAATAACAAAAACCAAACTTTGGCTAATTTTTTTTTTGTCCAGAAGTACATGAAATGGATGTATAAATACATGAAATAGAGGCATAAATAGGCCTGTAAATGAACCGAATGTTCATGAACTGCTCGTGAACTTGTTCAGCGTGAAGTTCGTTTAGGCCGTTTATTTAATAAAAGAACAAACACGAAGAAAAAAAAATTGTTCGTTTAGTGAAATGAACGA
This sequence comes from Ambrosia trifida, assembly GCA_028751855.1. Lineage (NCBI taxonomy): Eukaryota > Viridiplantae > Streptophyta > Magnoliopsida > Asterales > Asteraceae > Ambrosia > Ambrosia trifida. The sequence goes on along the minus strand of CM054131.1, from coordinate 38,750,234 downwards.
ACATGAACAAACGTTGTGTTCGTTCATTTATGTTCGTGAATGTCCGTTTATGTTCGTTTAAGTTTATTAATTACATACGTAGTTATATTTATATAAATATAAACATAAATTGGGTTTTAGCTACTTCTATAAATATATAACCAATTAGTAATTGGGTTTTTTAGTAATACAAAATCGTTCACATTTATTATGTTCGTGAACGTCCGTTTATTTTCGTTCATGAACTGTTCATTTAGGTTTTAAACCAACGAACATAAACAAACATGAAAATAACAAATTTTTTAATGAACGAACATGAACACAAAAATGTGTTTGATTATGTGTTCGTGTTTATTCGGTTCGCTTACAGGCCTAGGTATAAAAGCTAAAAATATATGAATATATAAATGATTTTGTTTCAGTTTGGTTGATTTTGGGGAGCTAAGTGTACAGAAAACCATAACTGATTGTAAGTTAATTTGGTTTTTGGTTAATTCAGTTTTCGATTGCTTTTGGTTCAGTTCTTTTGTTTTTTTCTTCGGTTTCAGTTAAATGTTCAATTATTTCTCACCCCTAGATATCTATACTATATATAATATATTTGATAGGAGCATTTTAAGATACTCAAAAGTTAAGAGTTAATTTTTGTTTATTTAAATAACAGTTACACATTTTCTCATTATTTTAAGCCAACTGCCAACTACTCAGCTTCAAACCATGTTAGAGTATAATTTGCTATATACTTTTAATTAAAAATTTGATTTTTTTACATGATTAACAATATCTTGGGGTGAATAATAATTGAACCCTCAACCGAAATCGAACAAAAACATACAAAACGAACTGAAAATTAACAAAACCTGAGTTAACCTAATATCAGTTTTTTTGTACCGTAAGTTAACCAAAATTAACAAACCGAAACTGAACCATTTATAAATTTATATCTTTTATACATTCATTACATGTATTTATACCTCCATTTCATGTGCTTATAAGCAAAATTTTAACCAAAGTTTGGTTTTGATTATTAACCAAAATTAACTAAACCGAACTAAAAACGACAATGTAACCAAATAGACTGAACCAATTAACCGGTTGGTTAATAAGATCGATAAACTGATAATGTCGATTTTTGTTTCCGTTGACGCTTATAACTGAACTGAACCTAACCCAACCATAAACCAATAGAAATGTCTGTGTTCTCTACCACATCGTGCGAGCACGTTGTTATGAACATATGAATTGGTCCGTTTCAGTTTAAATAATTTCGGTTAACTAAGGGTACAAAAAGAAAATTGATAATTGATTTTAAGTTAAATCGGATGTTTTCAGTTTCAATAGATTTTGGTTCAGTTTTGTCTGTTTTTTTGTTTGGCTTCGGTGAACGGTTTAGTTATTGCTCACTCCTAGATATTGTTAATCACGTAGTACATAAAGATTTAAAAAAACAATACTATACTCAAATTAAAGATAATAAAAATCTTCATTATTATGATGTAATTTTTTTTATAGAAGTATCGACGTATGGAAAAAAATGACTAATTAAAAATCATAGGGATAGTTTGCTTAAAATAAGGAAAACAAGTTTAACTATCATTTAAATAAACAAAAGTTATGTAAAGTTTGGGGAATTAAAATGTAACTAAGATATGGTATTAAAATGTAAATAATGTATGAATGACTATTTTACCCTCATTTCAGGGTTATAAATGATAAATAAGTTCTTAACTTTTGGGTATCTTAAACTACCCATCTCTCATGCATTATAATATAGTATAGATAGATTAAATTGTAATTATCCTTATTTTCTCTATTTCCAAATAATATTCTTAAATCATAATTTGATGCGTCTCTCATATTTTATTATTTTATTTTATTTTCTTGACTATTTCTTTTATTTTTCGCTCATCAATAACAATTTAATATTTCATTGATCCAAACATATATAATACTACACAAGCTTCCAACCTAATAATAAATAAAAAAATAAAGTAAAATTTTATAACATGTGTAATACACAAATTTGTAACCTTATAATAAATAAAAAAACCAAAGTAAAATGTTATAATAAGCAAATAGGACATCAAAGTTCATTTATTCAAACACATATCTTTATGAGTATATGTTTAACCCACTCAATACACCTGAGTATACGTTTTACCCATTCAATAAACATGTTTAACCAGTTACGTTAGAGTTGTTCAAATCGTGTTATTTAACCAATTCAATACACATGTTTTTAAAGGTGTAACTTTTTTTATTAATAATACATCATCCACACTTTATTCTATAATAAAAGAAAACACATGAGGGACACATGACACTCCCTCATGAATTCTCTCATTTTATTATTTAATACATTAAACTCAAATTTAATTATAATAATTGATTTGCAAAACCATGATATAAGTTTATTAAATTAAATTTTAGTAATTATATTAATAATCATAGTTGTAACTAAATCATTAATAAAAGAAAACACATGATTCTTTTTTATATAACATATTTATATTTATGTATTATTAACCTTGAGTTTAAATCATGTACCTTAAATTAACCCATTTTTTAAAAATTTAATCTGTTATTCTAAGTTTAAATTTAATTTTGTTACAATATTTGACAAATGATTATTAATTTTTATTATTTTGATCATTGTTTTAGATGTTAAACTATGTTCAGCAAATACATATTAATTTTAAATGCTTAAAATAGTTCAAAAGTGAAATAAACAAATTAATAATAACACAATGCAATTAGTCAAGCTTATTTGTGAGACTTTTATATTGTTCAAAACAAATAAATAAAATAAATCAATCAACATTAATCGATTTTATCTATAGTTATAAAAGACAGCACATGGAGTACATAGAACTCCATTATAAAGCCTCCCATTTTATTATTTCAAACAATACATTTATTTTAATTTGTTTCTTTATTTAATAATTATTACTTATTCAGTTTTTGTTTGTTACAACTATGATTATTAATATAATTACTAGAATTCAGTTTAATATATATATATATATATATATATATATATATTCTATGTTTTTGTAAACCAATTAATATAATTATATTTTAATACAAAATAAGAAATAAATTAATACACATAATTTGAAAATGTTTATGAACTAACAAAAGTAATCTTTATTAAAAATTATTTATTTTTTTAAGATAATGTATTTATATGTTATTAAATTTAAATCGTGTACCTTAAAAACATGTTTTTAATATGTGGTCTTTCACTATAAGTTTAAAACTATATTTCTTACAATATTCTAAACAAATAAAATAAAACAAATCAATCCACATTAATTAAATATTTGATTCAATACAAAACTAAATATGTTTGGCTATTTTCGTATTATAATAGCTTGATATATAAAATACATTTTACATATGAAAAATCATTAATTGAAATCTTCATTGACTTTGTTTTTTCAAGTTACTTCAATAGAGAAATGCAATATCTAAGTAGTCTTTGCATTACTAATTCGTTTCAATCTTTATTTTCAGGCTATTAATTTACACAATCTTTTTTTATAATACAATCAAATTGAACCAATAAATGTCATTATGTTTAAGGACCTTGATGTTAGAAAAAAAATGATTATACACTCAAGGTTAGAAATACTTTGGCTTTAAGGAAACTTGATGTCAAATTCCGAAATGAACAATACTCAATTGGGATGGTTTAACAGATGAGGAGATACTTTTAAATTAATTTCATTTTTATTATATCTTAGCCTAAACAGATTTACCTTTATTACTTTTTTATTTTTGTTTTGTTTTGTTGTACCTGCAATCTACAAGGTAATAGCTGTGTATGGAAGATATATTTTGGATTGTTTGAAAAAAGTTTTATGTAAATAAAAATGTTTTTACAAGAAATCATTTAGGGGTTGATGAATATTTAATATTTTTTCAGTTGTACAGGAATTTTTTTTATTTTAAATAAAATATGTAATCTAATTTTTCTTAATTATATTTTAAATTTATATATAATATATATAATTTAAATTGTTCAACCCGGGGTACATATTGAAGAATATATGTGTTGATCGACCGTATTATATTAATTTAACTCATGTTATACATGTCTTTATTCAATACATGGGTTTTTTTAAAGATGTAACATTTTTATTACTTAGTATATAAAATTTTATTTATTTAACTCATGTAATACACGAATATATAAGCAGCTTAATATATAAAAGTAATTTTAAAGCATTTGTGTAAATAAAACTCTGGGAATATATATTGTATTAATGCCACATTGATGCAAGCAAACTCTTTGTGGGGTGTATTTTCTATTCCTTTTAGGCTATGCGGTGTGGTTATTGCTTCACTCTTCTCCTCTTTTATCCATCTCAGCGTCACATCACACTACCCCTTCATTCCCTCATTTTTCCCCATCTAGAGGTGTGATTCCCCCTTCCCTCATTTTCAACCTGTGCCCCACATCATACTCCCCTTACCTCTCCTACCCTAACTTAAATATTATTATATATTATTAGTACAATATAATATTATTATTTGTGGGTAATGGATATATAATATTACTAGTGGATTCTTTCAGTAATTAATATATATCCGTTTATTTTAGATTCTTTCAGTTAAATATGCAATGTAATAATAACTTGTATATAAAGCATTTCTTTCTTGTACATTTCAATCTACACGTCGATATTGACTAAGACAAACATCAAAACGTCGAAAAAAATGAGCTGGTCGTCACGGTATTTTTGATTGTTTTTAAAACATAATAGTTTAAAAATTATGATAGGATTAAATAAAAGAATTATAATTTTATAGGGGATGTATGGGTGTAAATGACATGTAGCGGCTCAAGAGCTACTCGGGATCGGCTCGGTAAAAAGCTCAAACGAGTCGAGCTTTAATGAGCCCGAGCCTGAAATATGACTCGTTTAGCTATCGGGCCCGAGTTCGACCCTCACATACAAAGCTTGTTTAGGGTCGCGAGCCTAAACAACCCAAATAAATGTTATATCATTTATTTTATGTATGCGATTTTGTCTTTTGAACATGTTCAATTTTAGTTAATAATATTGGTGAGCCGAGCTCGAGCCGAGCTCTTAGGTTTTACTTTTAAGCCGAGATCGAGCTCAGAATAGTAGGCTCGAACTGAGCCAAGCTCGAGCCTCAAAAGAGCATGATGAGCCGAGCTCGAGCCTAGTCAAGCTCCGACTTGGCTCGGTTCGTTTATAGTCCTAAGCGGAGGGTGGGGGGGGGGGGGGGGGGAATTGTAACTACTAACTAAAAATGAGAGAATTAAAGTAACTAAAATGAGTTACTAAAGTGTAAAAGTGCTTGAATGACTATTTTCCCCTAATTTTAAAGTTGTTAATTAAAATAAAGTTCTTAACTTTTGAGTATCTTAAACTACCATTATCTCATACATTATAATATAGTATAGATACAACAACTGTACCAAGTAAATCCACCGTAACTAAAAGATACTGTTAGGGTTAAGAGAGGGTAGGATGTAAGCACACTTTTCCCTATCCAGGATGATAAATAGGCTGCTTCCAGTGAGACCCCAGCTCAAAAAACAACAACAACAATAATAAATAAATAAATAAATAAATAAATAATGTACTCGGACAGATGGTAGAAAACGTAGTATTCATAAAAAAAAATACATATACAAACTCCTATCACAAACCATGTCCCCAGAGAGGCAAAATCTACACCTAGCGTGCTTAGGTCACTAAGCCAAACACAAGCCTTAACTACCCTTTGACCTTAATCCTACTTCTCCACAAACTCCTATCACGAACCATGTCCCCAGAGAGGCGCAACTCTGTCAAATCATGTTTAATCTGCTCATCCCAAGACAATTTGGGTCTGCCTCTGCTCCTTCGCCCCTCCACAGTGATGGTTTCTACTATTCAAACTCGCTCTGTCGTTTGTTTCCTCTTCACGTGCCCAAACCATCTCAATCTCCCTTCCCTTATCTTATCCGATATGTTAGCCACTCCTGATCTTAGACGTATAACATCATTCCTTATCCGATCTAACTTTGGGTGCCCACACATCCACCTTAACATCCACCTTAACATCCCCATCTCTGCCGCCTCCATCTTACATGCATATGTCTTCTTAGTGGCCCAACAATCTGTTTCATATAACATAGTTGGTCGCAATGGCATCCTATAAAACTTCCCATTTAGGCTATTTGGGAAATTCTTGCCGGATAGTACACCTGAGGCCACCCTCCACCTGCACCAGCCTGTTTGAACTCTATCTGACACACCACTATTTATATCCCCGTTGCTCTATATAAACGAACCTAGGTACTTAAACTTAGTTGTGTGCGGAACGGCTTGACCTTCAATCATGATATGAGTGTCGTCGTCGTTGTTACCACTAAAGCCACAATGCAGATATTCGGTCTTAGAATGACTAATCCTTAAGCCTTTACTTTCTAAAACACATTGCCACTCCCCTAGTCTCTCACTTAAACTACGTTTACTTTCTGCGACTAACACAATATCATTAGCGAAAAACATACACCACGGAACTGCCAACCGATATGACTTTGACAACTTGTCCAAGACAACTATGAATAGAAAAGGACTTAATGCCGCCCCTTGATGTAGGCCTAGATCCACAGGGAAGAATTCAGTATCACCCACAGGCACCCGGACGCTTGTTTCAGTCTTATCATACATATCTCTTATTACATTTATATACTTCTCAGGAACACCTATAACCTTCAAACTATCCCAAATAAGTCTACGAGGCACACTATCGTACGCCTTTTCAAGGTCAATGAAAGCCATATGCAGATCTTTCTTCTTCTCCTTATACTTCTCCATCAGTCTTCTAAGAATGTGTATGGATTCCGTAGTAGATCGACCTGGCATGAAACCAAACTGGTTAACTGTAACTTGAGTTTCTTTCCTAATTATAGTCTCAATTACCCTCTTCCATAACTTCATAGTATGGCCTAACAACTTAACTCCCCTCTAATTCCTAGAACATTGAGCGTCTCATTTGCTCATATATAGGGGGACTACAACACTCCTCCACTGGTCTGACATTCTTTCGATTTTAAAAATAAGATTGAACAAGGTAGTTAACCATTGGATCCCTTATTCTCCCAGACATCTCCAAGTCTCAATGGGTATGTTATCTAGTCCAACAGCCTTACCGATTCTTATATTTTAAGTGTTGTAGTCACTTCTTCTTGTGTGATTCGCCTAAATAGCCGTTATTACTTTGATACATGAAAATTTCGGTTACAAAGTAATATAAGGATAGATACTGAAAGATAAATGATAATATAAGGATAGCTTTGTTATCAAGATAACCATCAAACTTCAAAGTCATTGACCCCCATTGTCTCCCATTTAAAGTCATCCCCATGATTCAATTATCTTCACAGCTAGGACATGCATCACCCACACACACACATGTCAGCAGTAACACCAAGTGTGTACAAACCTCTACTTTTTACATGAGCCACAATGATACCTTAGTTAAATACTAAATAAATGAAAGTATCCGTTTTCTAAACTAAACATAAATACATTTTTAATTCCTAATTTGTTTTGTAGTTTTCATTAATTAAACTACCTATGTATCCAAGCTAATAAAGTGCCTTGAAAGAATATTGTTATCCAAGACACGTATGATTCTATCCACAACATTGTAGAGCCACAAGGGTACACCTGCAACTTAAAAGGGACATGCTAGTTTTTTAGGAATAAAAAAATGTAAGGAGATTAAAACTTTAAAAGCTAAAACAAATACTTTAAATGCACAAAAATGAGTATACATGTATAATGAATTCCTTTAAACCACTTAACACAATCCCATTTTAATGTATGCCCCGCCCCATTTGATAAAATATGTGTACTCACCTTAGACTTGATCTAAAACCTTAGGAAGTGTAGAATTGTAGAAACACCTTTTGCTAAATAACGCACCGATCCACAAACCAAATATCCTATAACTCGAGCAAAGCTTACAAACTTTTATATGTTTTGTGTGTTGGGTTAATCGGTTCGTTTACAGGTCACGGGTCCAACATACGGGTCACTGGTGATGGTTGCGGATCGAGCTGCACGTTCGAATAATGAATAGTTGGTTTATGTGTTATATTTTTATTAGGTTTGATTGTGTCAAGTAAAATAATAGTGGGTCAATAGGTCAAGGTTTGTTTCCTACTTTCTTGGCATATTTACGTCCATTATTTGCAGTAGAGTTTAGTTCCTTATCTTTAGGATCAAGTTTATTTGTTTGTTATATAATGTAAGTTAAATTTGCAATTAATAAAAAGTAGTTCAAGTAGTAAACACCAAGTCTACATTACGTGAGTTTTTGAGTGTGTTATTCTGTGTGTTTTGTGGGCTTGAACCAACATTGTGGTCTTGCACAACGTCGCATTTTCTCTTGTTTGTCAAATACTTGTATAACATATGTTTTTGTTGAATTATCAAGCGTACAAGATTATACACGAACAAAAGCTCATGCCCAATGGTATTATCACTTATTTGATGGCTTCAAGCCTACAATTGTAAAATTGTCCTGCAATGCTAAACAATTATAACGCACATTTAAAACGAATAACGTCCCGCTCGCGGTGTAAAGATATGATGTATATATGCGTGGGCTTTCAGGGGGCAAAAGTGAAATTGCACTAATTTAACTTTATCTTACTAGTTTCATAAAACTACGTTTACAGCGGCGGACGGTTAATCATGCATTAGACGGTGTTCGTTCATAGCCGAAAGGCAAAGCGTACGTACATGCAACAATCGGCCTCTATCCCGAATGTTAAGTGTTATGTGTCTTATGTCCAAGGTATGAAAAAAAAAACTACCATCGAGCCGGGGGTCTCACTGGAAACAACCCGTAGATGGAAGGTTGTCTATATCTTACACTTCTCATTTTTTTTAACGACTAATCATCCTTTTTTAAATACACACTTTTGTTTTTGCCTCTTATGGGGCTTACCTCCTCTTTGAAACTTTACACCTTTACCACCACACCACAAAGGGTGGGACATCTTTTTTTTAACGGCCAACGGTACACACCCATAACGAAGCCTCGCACCCTTAAGGGCCGGTCCTTGCCCCCCGCCCTAAGGTTCAGCCCCTCATGTGACGACCGGAAAAGTTTTTCTTTCTTATCATTTCATTCTCTTTGACTTCGAGGGAAATTTTCGGGACGAAAATTCTTTCAACGGGGGATGATGTGACACCCGACATGTTTAGGTCAACATTTTTCAAACACATAAGTCTACCTTAGCGAAAAACATTTATTCAAACATACTTAACGAGGTTAGATGAGTCAGATTACATTCCGTATCGTCCAGGGATCAATGATTCGGAGGATCATTGGGATTAATCACACACACACACAAGTCATGAGTCCCGTTGTTGGTGAATTACATGAATTAGATTAAGTAACAAACATGAATTGATCTGTATACGGTATATAATGTACAAATACTTGTTTAAACGGTGTTTAGATAATTATCCATGATTATATATGCTTAACATATGCTAGGATTGCATATTCATGTGTTAGGATGTGTTAAAATGCGTTAAAACGACCAAACTGGAAAATCTGGAAAACACATGTTAGGTTCGACCTTAAAGGGCGGTCAAACCTGGGAATGGGAAAGTTAAAAAATCTCACTCGACCAAAAAACTCTCATTCGACCTAAGCAAGGGGTCGAATGATCCCTAAGTATAAATATCACACTTTGTCATTTTTCATCATTTCACAATCCCTAAACGCCTCTAAACACTCTCTAGCAACTTTAATCATGGGGGAAGGAGTTTTTGCGCTTGTTTTTCATAATCTAACCTACAAACATATTCTAAACAAAGATCCAAGGTGTGTTCTTCATTCAAAACCCTTTTTAATCATTTTTTATTCATTTTTATTAAACCCCAAAGGTCCAGATCTGTTTTAAGATGGTTTTCACAATTACAAATCTTCCTAACATCTTTCTAAACAAAACCTAATCATTAAACATGGGTTTTCAAACAAGTTGACATGTGATATGTTTTGTTAATGATGTTTTAGGTGTGTTATGTGTTGTATGATGATTATTTGCTGCATAGAAGTTATAAAGATGTAATAGGGCTGCTATGGATGATATGTTTTGGATATTCTAGGCTATCAATTGTTGGATGATGATATTTTGCTTGTTTTAGGAATTTGATTCATGATGCTATTAGGGATGATATGGTTAGGGGTTTTGCTTCACATGATAATCTGAACATGTTGAGTCGATTATTGAATGATTTCACAAAGTTTCCTGATTTGGTAAAGTTTTCATGCATGATGTGACGTTTTCATAATTTTTGCCATTTTGGGTAAGTATTAAAATGGATTGATTTTGGAATAAAATTGGTAGGGTTTTGTAGGGATATGTTATTCACACTTGACTGCAGTGTTTCGTGATGTTTCGTGATGTCTTCGGATAGTTTTGATACGATTTGATGCGTTTTAGGAAGAAGGAAGCTATAGGGCTCGAACCTGGGATACCTTCGACCAGCGTGGGATCGAATGTAGAGCCCAGGGGTCGAATGTAGCTTCCATTTGGTCGAATGTGCCTCTGTTAGGTCGAACGCACTTGATTTAGGTCGAATTAACACATGTTAATGTCGAATGAACATGTGTTAAGGTCGAATGAACTTGTATTAGGTTGCATGAACATGTGTTAAGGTCGAATGAACTTGTATTAGGTTGCATGAACTTGTGTATGGGTCGAAAGAGCGACACAGGGGTCGAACCAAGCCTGTGTGGGTCGAACCTGGACCTGTTTTATGCTGATTCGACCTTATAACTCCATATGTGCGATGTTTGATGCAAACTAAGTGTTGTATGGTTGAAACTTATGTGTTAATCCTATGTACTTGATTAACTAATGTCATGGGTCACCAACGGGATGTCAGGTCTCTCTGGTATGTCCGGTTAACACATAAACATATTTCTAAAACACACATAGTCAAGATCTGGACAATCAGGGACTAGTTAACCTTCAGGTTAGTAGTCAACACACTTACTAAAACTCCTTGATAGGTCACCATTAGTCGGGACTATCACGCACATATTGGATTACTTTTAACGGAAGACGCAATCTAAGGTGAGTTCACGGCCCCACACTTTACTGGTTTTGTTTTTGTGGGAGAAACATGCTTACACATTTTGAAACACACATTTTCATGTTATACTATGGCTATCATTTTATTACTATACGGTTCATCTAAGTCCCTTAGAAACCACTAACAAGGGGATCTAGCGGGGAAATGTGGATAGCGCTATTGGGCCTGACAAACCCCACTCGACGGCTGGAGGCCGGGCGGGTGCATATTGTCTCGATCTCACAAGGCCAACCGGAGGTGACGGCAGTCCATGAATAAGGGTTTCACACAATAACATCACAGTCAGCAATGGTTTCACCCGTAGTAGTAATATACATAACGCCTAGCTAGAGTTCACACAGCATAGTAGTAACGGTAACTGTTTTAAAGGATTAACGAAACATTTATTGAAAAACCTGTGAACTCACAAGCATTATATGTTGACGTTTTTAACATGTTTTCTCAGGTCGCTAAGGTAGCAGCAGTTGGGCTAGGCGTACGGAGTCGCACTCGCGTCAAGGATTATGTTTCTTGTTTTGGATTGTCGAAACTTTAAACTCATGTTTTATCTTTATTCTGTTTTTGTAAAACTTAAATTGCCTCCGCTGTGTTTTGGATCATGGTTTTTAAACTATTGCATAGTTTGGTTTGCGTATCTTTTCATATATAGTTGTCGTTCGTTGTGACCGTTGACTTGGATCCTGGTATGTCACGCGCCTCGCGGTAAAACTCCGCATGTGGAATTTGAGGGTGTGACAGATTGGTATCAGAGCCAATGGTTATAGTGAACTAGGACTGCATGTAGAGTCTAGTCTATAGTCGAGTCTCATACACATTAGACGGTCACACATATTTACGAGTCAATCATCACAAAAAAAAAAAAAATTATTAGTGTCAGTATCCTCATCACACAGTATCATATTATCTATCTTTGGTTATCCCTGCCTTTACTCTATCTTCTTCTTCGGGTTCGAAGATGAAGAGGCTTATCGCTTACGCACGATGGTGGTGTACATTGGGGTGGCTTCGGCACACTTTTGAGATCTGTCCAGGATTCCGATATCTCCCCTCTATGCTCTAATGGACACACTTGCCTACACACACACACTATCATGCACTAGTACTTGTCATAGTACACCCCTGAGTGATTGTTCACTTTGGGATCATTGTGCGATAAAAGTTTCTTTTAAGAATGTGGGTATCGGGTGACTTGAAGTTCTAGCTAGGAGCACACCTAGAGGACCATGTAGAGCGATTTATCATTTCGGGTGCACACGAAGTTATAAATCGAAATGCATGAAAATCTTGGTGGACTTCGTGTTCGAACCGATGGTTATGCTTGAATCCAGTTCTGAATTTCCTTGGTCACTAGCAGTTTGATCTTATGGTGACACTGAGTATCTTATTCCATGTTTTGGCAGAACATGTCTGGTCGTAACGGTGGACGTACTGGGGGACGCCGTGGTGGCGGCGGCGGTCGCCCAGGCGGTCGTCGAGGTGGCGGGAATATCCTTTTAACACAGCATGAGTTGAACCAGATGATGTAGCAACAGTTGAGCGTTACACTAGCAGCTTTCCAGGCTGCATAGTAGGCCTTTGCCACTACTCCGGGGCAGGCAGGGACCGCCTAAAAGAGGTTTAAGGATTTTCAGCCCCACAACTTCCGAGGTACTGAGGGAGCTATGGAATTATTGAGGTGGTTGGAGAAGATTGAGTCAGTGTTTGCTTTATGTGAGTGCCCAGCTGCTGATTGGGTGAAGTTTGCTACGGGAACCTTTGAGGGACCCGCTCTGACGTGGTGGAACTCCACCACAAAGACAGTTAGCTTACGGGAAGCCAACGCTATGCTATGGACTGAGTTTGTGTTTAAGTTGAAGGCTGAGTACTGTCCGCGTGAGGAGATCAAGAGGTTGGAACATGAATGGTGGAATCACAACATGGTTGGATCTGAGGTTGAGGAGTACACTATCAGGCATAACGATCTGGCGGTGTTGTGCCCGGGGTGGCTACACCCGAGTATAGGCGTATTGAGCAGTACATTGCTGGGTTGGTGCCAGACATTGCAGGATTGGTGGCTTCTAGGGATCCTACTACGATTGCTGAAGCTACTCGGTCGGCTTACAAGATGACCAACATGAAGGTGTCTGAAGGTGTGTTGCCTCCTCGAGGCACTGCTGTGAAGGTTTCTAAGGGTAGTAAGAGGAAGTGGGAGAGTGTGGAAATGAGTTCAGCCGTCGTTCAGCGACAGCCATCGGCGAAAAAGGTTGAAGCGTCTAGGATAGCATCGGATCAGAAACAGGGAGGGTATGTAAGAAAGAACCCTAAGTGTGGACTGTGTGGTTTTCATCATTATGGTACTCGTGATAAGTTTCGTTGTGAGAGTTGTAATCAGACTGGTCACTATGCGAAGGATTGTAGGGTCAATCTTTCATTCAAGTCGGCTCAGGCTACTGCTACTCCCCTGCTACACAGGGGAAACAGGGCTGCTACAAATGTGGGGAGACGGGGCATTTCAAACGAAACTTCCCAAAGTTAAACCAAGTTGATGCAGGGACTATAGGGAAGGGCGGAAACAACGAGGGTAGCGGTCGGGCTACTCGTGCTTATGCTTATGTCATTGGTGCGAGGGACAACCATGAGGACCCTGATACTGTTACCGGTGCGTCTTCTTTTCTTATCTTTCGTAATACTTTGGTTTTATTCTTACCTGTATCGTTAGGCATTTCGTATTCATTGAGTGTTTTCAGTATTGGACTTGGTCATCGTTTTGCGTCCTTTAGTTTGATGTGGGTCCTTTGGAGATGCTACTTGGACGGTACCGGTTCATTTATACCGATCACAGTAGTCTCCATTAGGCCTTCGGTTAGGAGGAGTCTTTTGTTCACCTGGGGGAAGTGGTTCCCCGACACGGAGTATCTGTTGTTATCACCTTTCGTTCATGATTCTCATTTCGTTTGCATTTCGGGGAAACGTTACTTGGGTTAGGTCGGCACTAATTACTGTTGAAGCTGAGTGAATCTCGGGACGAGATTCCTTTCAACAGGGGGATGATGTGGCGACCGGAAAAAATTTTCTTTCTTATCATTTCATTCTCTTTGACTTCGGGAAATTTTTGAGACGAAAATTCTTTCAACGGGGGGATGATGTGACACCCGACATGTTTAGGTCAACATTTTTTCAAACACATAAGTCTACCTTAGCAAAAAAACATTTATTCAAACATACTTAACGAGGTCAGTTGAGTCAGATTACATTCCGTATTGTCCAGGGATCAATGATTCGGAGGATCATTGGGACTAATCACACACACACACACACACAAGTCATGAGTCCCGTTGTTTGTGAATTACATGAATTAGATTAAGTAACAAACATGAATTGATCTGTATATGGTGTATAATGTACAAATACGTGTTTAAATGGTGTTTAGATAATTATCCATGCTTATATATGCTTAACATATGCTAGGATTGCATATTCATGTGTTAGGATGTGTTAAAATGCGTTAAAACGACAAAACTGGAAAATCTGGAAAACACATGTTAGGTTCGACCTTAAAGGGGAGTCGAACTTGGGAATGGGAAAACTTAAAAATCTCATTCGACTAGAAAACTCTCATTCGACCTAAGCAAGGGGTCGAATGATCCCTTAGTATAAATATCACACTTTGTCATTTTTCATCATTTCACAAACCCTAAACGCCTCTAAACACTCTCTAGCAACTTTAATCACTGGGAAGGAGTTTTTGCGCTTGTTTTTCATAATCTAACCTACAAACATCTTCTAAACAAAGATCCATGGTGTGTTCTTCATTCAGAGCCCTTTTTAATCATTTTTTTTATTCATTTTCATTAAACCCCAAAGGTCCAAATCTGTTTTAAGATGGTTTTCACAATTAAAAACCTTCCTAACATCTTTCTAAACAAAACCTAATCATTAAACATGGGTTTTCAAACAAGTTGACATGTGATATGTTATGTTAATGATGTTTTAGGTGTGTTATGTGTTGTATGAGGATTATGTGCTACATAGATGTTATAGAGATGTTACAGGGCTGCTATAGATGATAGGTTTTGGATATTCTAGGCTATCAATTGTGGGATGATGATATTTTGCTTGTTTTGGGGATTATGATAGATTTAAGGATTTGATTCATGATGTTATTAGGGATGATATGGTTAGGGGTTTTGCTTCACATGATAATCTGAACATGTTGAGTCGATTATTGAATGATTTTAGAAAGTTTTCTAATTGGGTAAAGTTTTCATGCATGATGTGATGTTTCCATAATTTTTGCCATTTTGGGTAAGTATTAAAACGAATTGATTTTGGAATATAATTGGTAGGGTTTTGTAGGGATATGTTATTCACACTTGACTGTAGTGTTTTGTGATGTTTCGTGATGTTTTCGGATAGTTTTGATGCGATTTGATGCGTTTTAGGAAGAAGGAAGCCACAGGGGTCGAACCTGGGATACCTTCGACCAGCGTGGGGTCGAAGGTAGAGCCCAAGGGTCGAATGTAGCTTCCATTTAGTTGAATGTTCCTCTGTTAGGTCGAATGAACTTGATTTAGGTCGAATTAACACATGTTAAGGTCGAATGAACATGTGTTAAGGTCGAATGAACTTGTGTATAGGTCGAATGAGCTACACAGGGGTCGAACCAAGACTTTGTGGGTCGAACCTGGACCTGTTTTATGCTAATTCGACCTTACAACTCCATTTGTGCGATGTTTGATGCAAACTTAGTGTTGTATGCGTGAAACTTACGTGTTAATCCTATGTACTTGATTAATTAATGTAATGGGTTACCAACGGGATGTCAGGTCTGTCTGGTATGTCTGGCTAACAGACAAACATATTTCTAAAACACACATAGTCAAGATCCAGAAAATCGGGGACTAGTTAACCTTCGGGTTAGTAGTCAACACACTTACTAAAACTCCTTGATAGGTTGCCATTAGTCGGGACTATCACACACATATCGGATTACTTTTAAGGGAAGACGCAATCTAAGGTGAGTTCACGGTCCCACACTTTATTGGTTTTGTTTTCGGGGGAAAAACATGCTTACACATTTTAAAACACACATTTTCATGTTATACTATGGCTATCATTTTATTACTATACGGTTCATCTAAGTCCCTTAGAAACAACTAATACGGGGATGTAGCGGGGAAATGTGGATAGCGCTATTGGGCCTGACAAACCCCACTCGACGGCTGGAGGCCGGGCGGGTGCATATTGTCTCGATCACACAAGGCCTACCGGAGATGACGGTAGTCCTGAATAAGGGTTTCACACAGTAACATCACAGTCAGCAATGGTTTCACCTATGGTTTTAAAGGATTAACGAAACATTTATTGAAAAACCTGTGAATTCACCAACATTATATGTTGACGTTTTTAGCATGTTTTCTCAGGTCGCTAAGGTAGCAGCAGTTGGGCTAGGCGCACGGAGTCGCACTCGCGTCTAGGATCATGTTTCATGTTTTGGATTGTCGAAACTTTAAACTCATGTTTTATCTTTATTCGGTTTTTGTAAAACTTAATTTGCTTCCGCTGTGTTTTGGATCATGGTTTTTAAACTATTGCATAGTTTGGTTTACGTATCTTTTCACATATAGTTGTCGTTCGTTGTGACCGTTGACTTGGATCCTGGTATATCACGCGCCTCCTGGTAAAACCCCGCATGTGAAATTCGAAGGTGTGACACCTCATTTCGGAATAACCCTACCCTGAGTGGGATTCGAACCTGTGACCTCTCAGGACAAGAACCCCATAAAGTGGGTAAACCTTCCCATCTCTATTGCAACCACTAGGCTACAACATTATTGATGGGGCATCTTACATTTATCACACTACTTTAGATTTCAGGCTATTTATAGATTATAGATTTATTGAGTATGATGATATAAAATGAGTACTATACTTTCTTGATTCTCATATAAGCGAAGACATAAAGTGTAATTGATGAAATTTGGTAAGCTTTTTTAACTAACCTCATATTAAATTGAGTGTAGTACCGTTAGGTTCATTTGATTTCAATCCATAGACCTTGAAGTCCAATCTGTCTAATTGAGTGAGACATGTCTAATTTGATTTAACGACAGACATCATTATTATGTTTTATTATAAAGAAATATTTTAAGTCCCACTCAATTTCAAAGTAAAAAGTTAAACATAACCTCTATATAGTTGTTCGTTTCTTCTTACACATGTGAGTATCTTAGACAGTTTAGTGATTACCTCACTACTATAGTCCAATAGACTTACATAACAAACAACGTGTTTTCTTTTCTTCATGTTTGGGAATTTTGTTGTTACTTCAAACTATATAAATTATATTTTACATAATTTGGAGAAAACAAAGAAAAGAAATTAAAAAACCAAACAAACCAAAAAAAAAAAAAAAAAAAAAAAAAGTGAAAGTTGAACCTAAAAGCAAAACAAATTGCTTCTAACGGAGAACCTATTTTCTCCATCCATACTCTCGGCATTTCGTTACCCTACACCAACTAATATACCGACGAAAACATCCACACGACCATCATAATTTAAAAAGCTAAAAGCAATTAAAGTGGGTCTAACTGTGTCACCACAATAGGGCTTCTAACCACATGCTTTCCATCTACCCATGACAACGACCCGAACACTGCACCCGAATCACCCATCACTGCATTGCTACCATCAATCCTTACCGTCACATAGTAACTCAATTCCCTCACCTTATCGGAGAACACCAACCTCCCCGGCTTCACCGTCACGGTGACCCCCTTCGGCGCCTCAACCTTCACCGTGTAAACCGAATTCACATCCCCAACATTCCTCACTCGCCTCACTAAAATCTTCCTCAACACCCCCTTTTTAACTGTCGAAAACATAGCCGCGATTGATGGGTAGTTTAAATTCTCTGGGGCCGGTTTCCTTCTCATCGGGCAAGCGGCTGGCGATCGAGTGATCACCTGGATTGTTTTCGCTCCATACCCAATTGAGCATAGGAAACTAACGTAATCCTGATTGGTTAGATCATACACAAGACCCGGATCCATTGCAAGATCAAGGTTTAAATGTCCTGCACCAAAATCATATGGTGTGGTTGCGTTTCCAGTCGATTCATCCGTCATTGGTTGAAGCTGTTTGTTCACCGTGCTCGCGGTTGTCATGATGGCTGACTTTATCGCCGCTGGTGACCAATCCGGGTGAGCCGATTTCAACAAAGCCGCAGCACCACTCACATGTGGACACGACATAGAAGTGCCCGACAGTATATTGAACTCCATCTTCCGAGTATCCGAATCCAACCCTGTCGGCCCAACCGCATCTGTCCACGCCGCTAAAATATTAACCCCGGGAGCAATCAAATCCGGTTTAAGAATCTCCGGGTTCATCCCATTAGGCCCTCTACCCGAAAACGACGCCACAACAGGCGCCGGCTTAATCCCAAGCACCGTCCCTTGAAAATTAATAGTGGCCGTCGCATGGCCAGTGGCGGCATAAGCTTTAATCTTATCCCCTTCATCAGAACCAACCGAACAAGCCGGAATCAAATGAGCATCTCCAACGAGCCCTTCACCATTAGACACACCATTAGACAAAATCATCCCAACACCACCAGCTTTCTTCACAACTAACCCTTTAGCAACCCTGGGGTTACTACCTCTATCACAAATTACAATTTTACCCTTAACAAGGTTAGGATCCAAAGCATTATCCATACACAAAGAGGCAGATAACATCCCGGATTTACCGGGATAGATTAGCGGATACTTTCTTCCGCTAATCGCGGGTCCAGCGTATAACGACACGCCCGCAAGCTTCCTACCATCACCTAACACAACCTCAGCAGGAAAATTCCTATCAATCGTACCCGCACCAACGGTAGTCAACCAAGGAGCCAGGTTCGTAACAGACATACCATTAGGACCATCGTTACCAGCAGAAGATGACACAAATACCCCTCTAGAAACCGCCCCATACGCCCCAATAGCAATCGGGTCAAGATAATATGGAGACGATATCCCATCACCACCACCAATAGAAATAGAAATTACATCAACACCATCATTAACAGCAGCATCAAACGCAGCTAATATATCTGAGTCAAAACAACCAGAGCCTTTCCAACAAACCTTATACACAGCTAACCTTGCTTTAGGAGCAACACCTTTAGCTATACCAGCAGCATAACCACTCATACTAGCTTTAAAAACATACCTCCCAGCAGCTGTTGACGCCGTGTGTGTCCCATGGCCGTCAGCGTCTCTGGGAGACTTAAACTCAACGGTCTCATTAATCCCACCGCTTCCGAATCCTATACCGATTCCTCCAGCAGCAGCTTCATGGCCTTTGGAGAAGAATCTGGCTCCTATTATTTTCTTGTTACAGTCTTTGGACCTAAACCGAACACCGGTTTGGCAAACGCCTTTCCACCGGTTTGGAACCGGTCCAAGGTTTAGATCGGAGAAGCTACGTCGTTCTGGCCAGATACCAGTGTCGAAGACACCGATGATGACGTCAGAGCCGTAGTCTGATTCAGACCATAAGCCTCTTTGGTTTCTTAAGCCGACGAATTGAGGTGAGCGAGTGGTGTGAAGTTCTCGACGGCGATCTGGGATTACAGCTAGGATATTTGGGTGTTTTTGTAATGATGATGCTTGTAATGGGGTTATTGAGGCGGAGAAGCCGTGGAAAACGGTGTCGTATATGTGTAGGATGGAGGTGGATTCGGTGAACTCTGAGGCGTACCAGTGGTAGTGAGTAGGGAAAATGGACGGTTTGGATTGAGAGTCTACTCGGATAATGTAGGTTTTGAGGGTTGGATCTGTGGATGTGGAGATTGATTCGGTGGTGGTGAGGAAGAAGATGAGGGAAAAGAGGAGTAAAGCCATCGAAGGGTTTGGGAGTGGGAGAACTGTGAAGTGTGGGTATGTGTGTTGGAGAGTGTGCTTATAAACACATAATAAGCCTGGTGATTTTTTTTTAATCTCAAATTGTATTAACGTATTAGAAAAGCTTTGATTAATAGAATATTCATTACCTTATACGGTTTTTTTTTATTTGGAAAAATAGTTGTGTACCGACAAATGTGTTCAAAAATGGGTGGCGGCGCAGCTTGTTGCCCGTCTACCTGCTATTATGATGTAACTTTCGTATTTTGTTTTAATGAGAAGCTCTCATTTGTTTCCTCTTAAAAAAAAAAAAAAAAAAAAGAAAGAAAGAAAAGAAAAGAAAAGAAAAGAAAAATTAGTTGATTCACATGTTCACTAGTAGATTAAGATAGATATGTCTCTGGTAACTAATTTTTTTTTTTTTTGTAACTTTTATCCATTTTAAGGGATATATTGTTTGGTTAGGTAGCACACCTTTTCTCTTTTTCTTTTTCTTTTTCTTTTTAAAATGCATAATTTTAGTTAGATATCTTTATTGATGGTAAATAAAACTTAAAAATGTATTGTTAAATATAAAATTGAGAAGAATATTAGATTATTTTAACATTTAAAATATGGAAGATTTTTAAATGAACTTTGAAGATGAATGGGAGCTAATCATGAAACATAATAGTTCAATGAGGTGAGTTTGATGAGTCACAAGTTACTTGCTTCCTTTAAAAAAGAACAAGTTACTTGCTTTGGTGGAGGCACTAGGGAGTTGGGAATACAGAATCAGAATTGGATTCCTTTGAACCACGAATAATTTTCAAGAACAATATTAGAATTTAGAAGACGGGAATGTAAATTTGTAATTTATATATTCCTATACTAACATTTACAAACGAATTTCTTATCGGTTCATATTTTATTTTCATATTAACATTTTATTATAGATTTATTAAACATATACATTATTGTTAGTGTTAAATCACAACATGTACTTATTTATGTGCATACTTTTATATATATTATTTCATGTTGTTGATGTCATATGAAGGATCACGATTTGTTTAAACACAAATTACATAAATCAACATTTATGTTTGGTAAAAAATATAGGTTCCTACTTTTATGTTTCATTTGCACTGAAAACAACTTTATCTATTGATTTTACTACGGGTTTTAACCTTTGTGACTAAATCAGTTAATTATCTTGGTTAAGTCCCCTCACGTGCATATCACGTGAGGGTGTTTTTGTCATTTTCCTAATCTCCTTTAACACATCTTTGATTCAAAACCCTCTTTAAAAGATGATACAACCGTTACAAACCCTAATATTTCCCAAACCTTCTATCATACAGAATGCCGACGATATATTGTAGATGTGGGAGTCCGGCAACGATCAAAACATCGTGGACCAGTAAAAACCCAAGTCGTCGATTTTATTCATGTCCAAGGAAGGGCTCACAATGTTCAGGTTTCTTTGGATTGGTTGACCCAAATTTGTGTAAACGAATTGAGTTTGCAGAGTTGCAGAAAGCAAAGATTGAACTAGAAGATGATATTACCAAGCTTGAAGTTTTGAATCAAGTTTTATTGGACAGATTGAAAGCCAGTGAAGATAGGTCTAAGAAGAGGATGAGAAAGTTGATTTTAAGTTGGGTGTTTTGTGTTCTTGTTGTTAATATCAAGTTAGTATAATTGTAATGCACAATGTTGGTATCAATTTAGTATGTAATGTACAATGTTCTAGTTTGTAATGGTTTGTGAGCCTATGTAATGTAGTTATGATAATGAAATGTAATGAATGGATTATGACAAAAATCAATAGGTATGCATCTTGTTTAAAAGGTTAATACTACCATACACATAAGTGTAGATAACAAAAGACATATAACTTACCACACATCAAAATTCATAACCACACATTAGTGCTTAGAAGGTTGATACAATCATACACACAAAATTTTAGACAAGTAAACAAGAAAAGACATAAGTTCAAAACAAACAAAACAACTAAACCCATTAATGACTTGTTGCTTACACCTTCTTCTGTTTTTTTTTTTTTTTTTTTGGGTTGCACATTGTTGCTGGATCCTTCACCATTTGCAGCAGTAGCCTTGCACTTCACAAGTTTTTTGGTCTATACATTCTTCCCATTCTTAACCCCTGCCTTCTTTTCCTTCATCTACACATTGCTACTAGTTCCTTTAACTTTTTTTACCCCTACCTTCTAATCCTTCTTCTGTTGTCCCTTTCTCTTGACAGTTTCATCTCTGGGCCTAGTACAAGTCCTGCTGTTATGCCCCTTGCCCTTGCACTTGCTGCATCTACCTTGAACATTCTTTTAGGACAACTTTCCACCCCTGTGCACATCATCATCATCCTCAAAATTCACCCGTAGTTCTTTTCTTTTTTGGTCTACCCACTGGTTTAGGATAGATGGGTGGTGTAAGGGTGGTTTAAACCCTTGATGGTATCCATAAAGACTGGCCATTAATGGGAAATATCTTGAACTTGTAGGCTTGCTTCCAAGTCTCTAAATGGTAAACTAGATGCACCTAAGATTCTGGTATCCCAACCTTTTGACTAAAACTTTGCATGTTCCAAATTGTGGCAACTGCATGTGAGCAGGGCATTCCTGTGACTTCCCACCTTCTGCAAGTACAAGTTTTGCTTCCCATATCTACAACATATTTCCACTTACCAGGTCCAGCAACCCCAAAATGATCCCCTCCATTCCAGCTGACTCTACACTCTACACTTACCAGGGACAAGGATCTCATAATTGCAAGATTTGCCAACGAAACCACTAGGGCGAATGTTACTTCAAGAACAAACCATGCCCAAATTGTGGTAAAACCGGGCATATACTTAGTGATTGTTCCTCCAAAGTGAGAGTTTTCTATTAGTGCTACCAACCAGGCCATGTGAAAGCAACGTGCCCGGAATTGTTGAAGGCTAAAGAAGCTAAAGATGCTAAAGCTCCGAAGGAAGAAACTCCTAAAGCTCGAGCTAGATCTTTCCTCTTAACACCCGAGGAGGCTAAAGTTGAACCCGGTGTGGTGGCAAGTATATTCTTAGTCAATTCTATACCTGCTCATGTATTGTTTGATACGGGTGCTAATAAACCCTTTATCTTACATGAATTTATTAAACACCCCTCATTTCATTTAACAAAATTAACCGTACCCATAGAGGTAGAGGTAGGGAATAACCGAAGTTTTCTTGTTTATGACATGTGTCGAGGGTGTAATATCCTCATTAAAGGCAAAGAATTTAAAATTGATTTAATGCCAATGGCTATTAAGGAATTCCACATAGTGGTGGGAATGGATTGGCTATCCCGCTATCGCGCTAACGTGAAATGCTACCGCAAGGTGATTGAACTAACCTCACCTAGTGGGAAGCTTGTCACCATACACGGGGAAAAGAAGCTAAATCCCATGTTGTGTTCCTACCTTGAGGCAACCAAGCTGATTCGACATAGGTATAAGTCATACTTGACCCATGTAATCGATTCCACCATACCTTCACCAAAGTTTGAAGAGTTACCGGTGGTGAAAGAATTTGAAGATGTGTTTCCGAAAGAACTACCGGGAATACCACTCGAACGGGAAGTGGAATTTCAAATAGAACTGGTGCCGGGGGCTAAGCCGGTTGCCAAGGCACCCTATCGATTGGCACTGCCCAAACTCTGAAAGTTGTTTTCACAATTACAAGACCTTCTAGAAAATGGGTTCATTCGGCCAAGTGTTTCCCCATGGGGAGCACCGGTCCTATTCGTAAAGAAAAAGGACGGTAGCATGCGTATGTGCATTGACTACTGAGAATTAAACAAGTTAACTGTGAAGAATATATACCCTCTACCTAGGATTGACGACCTATTCGACCAATTGCAAGGTGCAAGCTGGTTTTCTAAGATAGACATGAGACCAGGATATCATCAATTAAAGGTGCGCGATGAAGACATGCCAAAGACCGCCTTTCGGACCCGGTACGGGCACTACGAATTCCTCGTGATGTCTTTCGGGCTAACAAACGCGCCTACGACATTTATGGATCTCATGAACCGAGTGTGCAAGCCGATGCTTGACAATTCGATAATAGTACTCATTGATGACATTCTAGTTTACTTCAAGAGTGAGGCGGATCATGCCAAAGCTAAACACCTGCGGGAAGTACTAAAGACTCTAAGAAGAGAGAAATTATATGCAAAATTCTCAAAATGCGCCTTCTAGATTCGGGAAGTGCAATTCCTCGAGCATGTGATAAGTTCCGAAGGAATGAAGGTCGATCCATCCAAAATTGAGGCAATTACAAAATGGGCTCCACCAAGGAATCCAACCAAAATTAGAAGTTTTCTTGGGCTTGCGGGATATTACCGAAGGTTCATACAAGACTTCTCCAAGATTGTCATGCCTTTGACAAAGCTCACCCACAAGGATAAAAGATTTAATTGGGGAGACGATCAAAGCGCCCATCCTAACACTCCAAGACAGTTTCGGTGACTTAGTTATGTATTCCGATGCGTTACATCAAGGTCTCGGGTGCGTGCTCATGCAAAATGAAAAAGTTATTGCATACGCCTCAAGACAATTGAAAATACATTTGAGGAAATACCCGACTCACGACCTTGAGTTGGCAGCAACGGTCTTGGCATTGAAGATATGGAGGCATTACCTCTATGGGGTGAAATGTATCTTGTTCACCGACCACAAGAGCTTGAAGTACTTCTTCGATCAAAAAGATCTCAAAATGAGACAACGAAGATGGCTCAAAACGATAAAGGATTATGATTGCGAGATCCATTACCACCCCGGGAAGGCAAATGTAGTGGCCGATGCCTTAAGCCGAAAGGGGGATTATAAGCCGATACGCGTGAGGTCTATGCAACTGGTAGTAACCTCGGGACTACTTGATCAAATTCGGGCGGCCCAAATGGAAGCTATCAAAGAATAAAATTGGAGGAAGAAGAGAATTGTGTGACAAGTAAAAGATTTAGTGGATGGCAACGAAGGGTTGAAAACCTGGTTTAATAGAGTTTGGGTGCCAAACACATGTGGTGTTAAAGGGCTCCTACTTGATGACGCTCACAAGTCTCGCTATTCAATTCACCCGGGTGTCACAAAAATATATCGGGATCTCAAGTGAAACTATTGGTGGTCGGGAATGAAACGAGATGTGGTAAAGTATGTGGAAAAGTGTTTGACTTGTCTGCAAGTTAAGGCCGAACACCAAAAGCCCTACGGAAAATTACAACCCTTGGAGATACCAACATGGAGGCAATAAAAAATTGGGAGGCGCCTAAAACTCCTATTGAAGTTCGACAATTTCTTGGCCATGCGGGTTATTATAGAATATTCATTGAGAATTTTTCTAAGATAGCACAGTCCTTGACCATCGTAACCCAAAGGATAAAAAGTTCGAGTGGACTGAAAAACAAGAGTCGGCTTTCCAATTGTTGAAGGATAAGTTATGTGGTGCACCTATACTGTCACTCTCTGACGGTACTGAAGATTTTGTGGTCTATTGTGATGCTTCGCATCAAGGGTTGGATTGCGTGTTAATGCAACGGGAAAAAATGATTGCCTATGCTTCCAGACAATTAAAGCTCCATGAGAAGAATTACACTACACACGATTTGGAATTGGGTGCAGTGGTATTCGCTCTCAAAATTTGGAGGCATTATCTCTATGGCACTAAGTGCACGATCTTCATGGATCACAAGAGCTCGCAACACATTTTTTATCAGAAGGATTTGAATATGCAACAACGGCGATGGGTTGAATTGTTGAATGATTATGACTATGAAATTAAATACCATCCCGGTAAGGCGAACGTCGTAGCGACGCCTTAAGTCATAAGGAACAGGTTAAGCCATTACGTGTCCGATCTTTGAGTTTGACTATTCACATGAATTTGATGGACCGGATTTGTGAGGCCCAGAATATTGCGTTCAAGCCCGAGAATGTGAGGAAGGTGTAGAGGATCGGATTGTAAGAAATCAACTATGTAATCATACAAGTGAAATAATTTAGGTGCGGAATCCCTAAATCACATGCAAAATGATAGAAAACAAATCAGAACACGATTAAATCCTTTTTAATAAACATTTCCATTGATAAACTTTGAATTACAATCAATAACGATTAGGTTTACAGTGAAAAATGACTTTCAGAAGGTCCTAGACACACCTTGGAAAACACACACACGCACTAGACAAAATGACCAACGGAATACATTCAAAACAAAACATTAACTATATATAGGAAGTCCCATTCGATCCTTTGCAGAGGTCGAATGGACTCCTTCGACCCTTATCCTAGCTCGAACCAAAAACATAAGCATAGATAATCTTCATTCGACCAAACCAAAACTCCCTTCGACCCCACGTTAGGTCAAATGTGTCTTCAAAATATCAAAAGTCCTTATAATAAACGCCATTTCGTGTAAATCCAAAGAGATAGTCACATTCGTGCACCTATAGAAGGAAAGGCTTCGAGGAATGGGTGATTCATTGGAACCTAAGGCAGATCGAGCTGGTATTGGCTGAAGCTCACAGCTATCAATATTCTATTCATCCCGGTGCGGATGAAATGTTCCATGACTTGAAAAACATTATTGGCGGCCGAATTTCAAGAGAGTCATAGCGGCTTATGTTGCGCGTTGCCTAACTTGTTCCAAAGTTAAAGCCGAACACCAAAGGTCGTCTGGTTTACTCCAACAACCAGAAATTCCTGAATGGAAATGGGGAATATATTTCCATGGATTTCATTACAAAATTTCCCAAAGACATCGAGCGGCCATGACACGATTTGGATAATTGTCAATCGATTGACGAAATCTGCACACTTCCTTCCAATCCGCGAAATGGATAAGTTGGAAAAATTGACCCGTATGTATATCAAGGAAGTGGTGTCTGGGCATGGTGTGTCTATCTCTATTATTTCTGATTGGGATAGTTGTTTTACCTCAAGGTTTTAGCAAACCTTACATGATGCCCTAGGTATTCGCCTAGACATGAGTACCGCTTATCATCCCCAAACCGATGGTCAAAATGAATGGACCTTCCAAACCTTGGAAGATACGCTACGGGCATGTGCAATCAATTTTTGTGGTAATTAGGACAGCACTTGCCACTCGTGGAATTCTCATACAATAATAGCTATCATACGAGTATCCAAGCTGCACCGTTTGAAACTTTATATGGACGTAAGTGTAGATCTCCACTATGTTGGGCAGAAGTCGGAGAGAAACAACTTACCGGGCCCGGAATTGTTCAAGAGACAACTGATAAAATCTTTTTGATAAAAGAACATCTCAAGACGGCCCACGACCGACAGAAAAGTTATGCGGATATGAGGCGTAAGCCTTTGGAATTTCAAGTCGATGATAGAGTTCTATTAAAAGTGTTACCTTGAAAAGGTGTTGCACGTTTTGGGAAGCGTGGAAAGTTGAATTTTCAATATGTTGGTCCTTTTGAAATATTGGCAAGAGTAGGCCATGTGGCTTACAAACTTAAGCTACCGCAAGAGCTTAACGGGATACATGCGTGTCAAATTTGAAAAAGTGTCTATCCGATGAGACCCTTATTATCCCTGCCGACGAAATCCACATTGACGATAAGCTTCACTTTATCGAAGAACTAATTGAAGTGACTTACCAGAAGGTTCAGAAGCTTAGGCGTAGTAGGATCAAACTATAAAAATGGCATCTATATAGCAATTACGTGTTGGAGAGCGTCCCGGATTGAAATATCTAATATGACATAATAAAATATCTAATATGACAACATAATTAATGACTTGTCAATATATGATTAATGAATATTATTATTATTATTATTTTAAACAAATCTCTGCCATAAGTTATCATATTCTAATATAAAAAAAGGATAATTGGGTCGGGTATCACCTAATCCCAGGCCCGACCCAAACCCACAATTTTTTTTTAAACTAATTCAAAACCTGACACAATACCTGCCGGGTTACAAAAAATAGTCGTTTTTTTCTCCGTTTTTTATATAGCACTATGGTACTCGTTGGAAAGATAATAAAACGCTCGTTAATTTGGTGTAATTTTTTTCTTTAAAAAATCTAGTACATAAAAGATATTAACGTTTAAAAGTTATGAGATGAAACATGAGAGAGAAAATAATAAAGTTTTAATATTTACATTTAGTAGATTAGATATTTAATAGATTGTGTTAAATTATATTTAAACCATATTTATTCCTTTTTTTTAATTGGTCTATAGTTGTCACATCACATCCTATGTGACATCTCTCAAACAAGAGATTACATAATATTATGACATGTCATAAAAATGCTTTAGATAGATAGGTATATAGATTATACTAGTTTTTATCCCGGGAGCGTCCCGGGTTGAAATATCTAATATGACATAATAAAATATATTATTGTTATTATTATTATTATTTTAAACAAATCTCTGCCATAAGTTATCATATTCAAATATAAAAAAAAACGAATCTCTGCGCCGGGGTATAAATCTAGTGCCATTACAAATGAATTCGGAAGTTTTTAATTGATCATTCTAAAAAGAACTAACATAAAATAAGAAAAAAAAGTTATTATTGAAATATCGAACGCATTAGTCTAAGGGTTATGTGATGCGTTAAAAAATTCATGGGTATATGATCGGGTATATAGTTCGGGTATTTGGGTATGTTGTTTCGGGTAATCGGGTCGGGTATCACCTAATCCCAGACCCGACCCAAACCCATAATTTTTTTTAAATAATCCCAAACCCGACACAATACCTATCGAGTTACAAAAAATAGTCCTTTTTTTTCTCCGTTTTTTATATAGCACTATCGTACTCGTTGGAAAGATAATAAAACGCTCGTTAATTTAGTGTAATTTTTTTTAAAAAAAAAAAATATCGTATATAAAAGATATTAACGTTTAAAAGTTATGGGAGGAAACATGAGAGAAAAAAATAATAAAGTTTTAATAATTAGATTTGGTAGATTAGGTATTTAATAGATTAGCTTAAAGATTATAATAGATTAGGTTAAATCATATTTATTCTTTTTTTTAATTGGTTTACACTTGCCACATTACATCTTATGTGGCATCTCTCAAAAGAGAGATTACATAAGAGTATGACATGTAGGATTAATCCCTTTGTAATATATATAGATATAGATATAGATATAGATATAGATATAGATATAGATATAGATAGATATAGATATGGATATAGACGGTTGTTTTATATTTTAACCAACTAGGTTGATGGGTATTCGTGCTCTTGAGCAATTTTGCGTTAGAGATAATTTTGTAAAAGATTATGTTATAAACATATTTTTTTTAATTAAAAGTAATTAGATTCATCACTATATATCACAGGAAAATGCTCATTTCAAAATTGTGATTTTTAGATTATTACTATGCCATCAAATGAGCTATAATCTATTAATATATATAAAAGAATTGAATATTGCTGATGTGGCGTGCAATGGTGCCTTCAACCTCTCCATAAAACTGTCACTTGGCATCATAATTGAAATATTTTAGTGTTTTTGAATTATTTTCTTTTTTAATTAAATTGAGTTATTTTAGGAAAAAATAATTTAAAAATAAATTTAAAATTTTCTCTCTCATATTTCCTCCTATAATTTTTAAACGTTTATATCTTTTATATACAGGATTTTTTAAAGAAAAAAATTACACCAAATTAACAAGCGTTTTATTATCTTTCCAACGAGTACCATACTGCTATATAAAAAACGGAGAAAAAATCGACTATTTTTTGTGTGGTTTCGTCCATATAGGAAAAAAACACACAAAGTGTTCATGTTATTCATTAATCATGTTTTTTCTTTTAAACCAGGTTCTTATCTACGATGTTGAAAATCAGCCCAATCGCCATGTTATCATTGGAATTTTACTAGGTATACTTTATCAAGAGAAGCTAGGAGAAAGAATCACGCAACACTGCAACACATGGTGTCAGCTTATAGCAATGTTATTTTTTTATTTATTTAATTACAAGAGTAATAATTATTACTAATAGTATTAGTATTATTAGAATGATTATATTTTTCAACCCCGGGATGCTCCTGGGAAGAATTGATAGTTGCTGGCGTGACGTTCAATGGTGGCCTCAACCATCTCTTGATTATGCCACGTGACATAATGAGATGCAATGGTTACAACTTCCAACTTAAGTGTTTGTTTAGTTGATTAGGTTAGGAATTATAAGAGCCATTAGAATGTGAGAAATTAGAGAGATGTGATGAGTTTTTGAATAGTTGCAGCTTACATAAGTGATTCTTTAGATGATTACTGATTAGGTTTTAGATTAGGGAATATGAGTTATTACTGATTAGAATACTATGAACATGCAATGATTGGGAGATTTTGTGGTTAGTTAACTTTAGCCATTTGCAATAGGTTATCACGTAAAATTAGATTTTTCAACCCCGGGACCTTCCCGGGGTAATCAGCTAGTGCTTTCATATATGTACTAGCTGATTACTCCGGGAGGGTCCTGGGGTTGAAAAATCTAATTTTACGTGATAACCTATTGCAAATGGCTCAAGTTAACTAACCACAAAATCTCTCAATCATTACATGTTCATAGTATTCTAATGAGATAATTTTGTAAAATAATATTTCTTTTATACTATTATCATTATAATTTATTTCTTTTCACTCATAATCACTTTAAAAATTATTAAAAAAAATATAGAGGTAAACAATGTTACATAATTTTTTTTTCTCTCATTTACTCACAACCATTTACTACCACTCTTTATAATATAAAGAACAAAGGCCTGAATACTCTAAGACATGCATTAATATTCTAAGGGTATGTTTGGCAAAACTAGCTGGAGGCTGGTAGCTAGAAGCTGCAAGCTGGTATCTGCAAGCTGGTAGCTGGAAGCTTTTTAAATATATTTTGGTGTTTGACAGAGTAGTTGGAGCTTTTAATAAAATGTATAAAATGACCAAAATGGTCATAATTAAAAGATTGTAAAGAAGGTTTTTATTTTATTTATAAAAGGAATAATGGAAATAAATAATCTCAACTATTCACTATTGGCCAATAACAGTCCCAACTACAAAAATCACCAATATTGGTCCCAACTTTCGACATATTGGAAACCAACGGACCCAAACTAACGGAGGCTAACTCCGTTAGTGTGATGCTGACGTGGCATGCCATGTAGGATGCCACGTAGGATCATTTTGCCACGTGGCATGCCACGTAGGATGCCACACAGGATTATTTTGCCACGTGGCATGCCACGTAGGATGCCACGTAGGATCATCTTGCCACCTAAGCATGCCACATCAGCATCACACTAACGGAGTTAGCCTCCGTTAGTTTGGGTCTGTTGGTTTCCAATATGTCGAAAGTTGGGACCAATATTGGTGATTTTCGTAGTTGGGACTGTTATTGGCCAATAGTCAATAGTTTGGATTATTTATTTCCATTTTTCCTTTATAAAATAGAATGGGTATTTGTGTCATTTACTAACTAAAAGCTTGTATCTAGTAGAGCTTTTTCTTAAAAGCTACTACTAGTAGCTTTTCACTGTAGAGCTTTTTTTATAACCTAAAAGTTTCCAGCCCTTTCAACCAAACAAGGCTTTTTATTAAGTAGGAGCTTTTTCTTAAAAGCTTGAAACTTGAAGCTCCTAAAAGCTCTTAAAAGCTCCTTGCCAAACATACCCTAAGTAAATAAGTATATTATTTTTGAAAAGTGAATTTCATAAAAACGCGAAAGTTTCTCAAAAGAAGTTCATAAATAAATACTTTTTTTTTTAAAAAGTAAATAAATACATGCTACGGAACAAATATTTAGTGGGAAGGATAACGGTTAGGGCAGCAGAATGTTGGATTGAGTCAGGTTTGATTAATTTATTGTATTGCACGAGATATCCTAATCAATATAAATTATTGCGTCTCAGTGACCGTTAAGAGATAGAATCTCGGTTTCATTAAAAATTAAGAATAATGAAAATAAATAATCTCAACTATTTACTATTGGCCAATAACAGTCTCAACTACGAAAATCACCAATATTGGTCCCAACTTTCGACATATTGGAAACCAACGGACCCAAACTAACAGAGGCTAACTCTGTTAGTGTGATGCTGACGTGGCATGTCACGTAGGATCATTTTGCCACGTGGCATGCCACGTAGGATGTCACATAGGATTATTTTGCCACGTGGCATGCACGTAGGATGCCACGTAGGATCATCTTGCCACCTAGGTATGCCACGACAGCATCACACTAACGGAGTTAGCCTCCGTTAGTTTGGGTTCGTTGGTTTCTAATATGTCGAAAGTTGGGACCAATATTGGTGATTTTCGTAGTTGGGACTGTTATTGGCCAATAGTCAATAGTTGGGATTATTTATTTCCATTTTTCCAAAAATTAATACTTTAAAAAATGGGAATATTTCATAGAATAGAATAGTAACCAAGTTTCAAAAGTGTTTCAATTAGGTCACTCATTCTTTTTTTGGCCCAATTAAATGACTAAACATTCAAATTGAGTCTTGTAAAATTTTGTATGTGTCAAGAATGACATGGAGGAGAAGATGTTGGGGTTAGGATTTTAAATATATATGTAAATGTATTAAAAAAAGAAAATAACATGTTAATTATATTAAAAAATTAAAAAAATATATGATAAATTCACATCATCACTTAACGTCGGCATTAATAGATAGGAAAAAAATAAACAAAAAGCCACATTACCATAGTTACCTACAAAATAGATGAAAAAACCTCTAATTTACATACTAAGTGAATGTTGAGTGACCTAATTGAGACAAAAAAAAATGTTGAGTGACCTAATCGGAACACTTTTAAAAGTTGGTTACTATTTTATAAATTTACCCCTAAAAAATGCTACTGTTAGACAAAAAAACAATAATCCTTCGACACTGGTGAAGTGGTGGAGAGGCCTTATGTTCACTTAGGTGATTAAAGGTTCAATTGCCACTTCCAACATTTATGGTTGGATATTTTACCAAGTGATAGTTGAGCATACCCTCTTTGAAGGGGACAGGTTTGATTCTGATGGACCCCCGGTTTTCTATTACCGTGCATTTACTCCAGAGAGGTTTGCCTCTTGTGGAGGGTAACATCTGTCAAGTGGCAGGTGGCGGGAAATTTTTCGGGTGGAAGCCTTAGTGCCCCTTATGCGCAGCCTCGACTCGCTTGTGGGCTGGCCATTCTTGCGTCAGCGTGGACTCGGTTAAGACAACATAGTCTGACCATTATTGGGTGGCTAGGGGATCCCCTTCTAGGGGATTGTGATGAACTCTAACACAACATAGAAAATCACCTTAAAAAAACAGACAAAAAAAATAATTATTATATATAACAATTGAGAAACCTTGCTACAGTAAATCCATAATAAAAACCATTCAATTTCGCAGTATTTACCAAAATGCCATTGCGTTAGTTTCATTGTTATAAATCCATAATAAAAACCCTTCAATTTTGCAGTAATTACGAAAATACCATTACGTTAGTTTTATTATTAGAAACTTCAACCGTCAGTCGTGTTCTTCGTCACGCACTTCTATGACATTTGTAGCATCTCGCTCTCATCACAGGACTTTGTAAGCAGCGTCGTGGCGTTACTGCGTTTAGGTGGTCGATGTCGTGGCGGCGACAGGTGGTCAGCACTAGGAAAGAAGCGTAAATGGTGCTACCGCGTTTAGGTATGACGTCGGAAGGCCGATACTAACAACGCCGGTTATAACGGTTGTGAAAGTGGTTCAAAGGTTAGCTGACGCCAATGGTTTGACCTGAGACAAGGGTCGCACGAAGGAAAATTCGATAAGCTGCATGTTTCTGCGCCGCGCAATATACTAGTTATATATAAATACAATTACTAAAGTCGGCTGTGAGGGGAGTTACTATAGCGCTACAGTACTCGATTTTTCTGGGACGTTTGCGTTTTTCTGGGTGGTTTGGACTTTTTTGAGTGCTTTGGCTTCTTTTGGGCGGTTTCATTCTTCTTTTGGGGGTATAGTTTTTTAAGCGGATTGTTTTTTTCTTTTTTTTTGGGCAGAAACAATCTTTTAGTAATATACATGTTCTTTGCTTATTTTCTTTATTAACAAATATGTTTGTATCTTGAAATAGCTAAATTATATCTGGGCTATGATTAGTGGCCAAGCTTGGTTTTTGAATTGGTCGGGGCCGGAATAAATTATTTTTGATCAATAGTGGTCGGAATACTAAATCGGTGTGATCTGGACTTAGCCCAGACACTATTAACCTACGAAAATCGCAAAATTCTACTACTATGCAAAAAATCAGTGGAGGCCGAGGCACCCTCTGGCCCCCAAGATGCTTCGCCCCTGGCTATGATGGATGACTGAGCCTTGAATGGTGTGAACAACATTTATGATGCATTGTAATGTGCTTTGGGTATGTTAAAATTCCGCCTGCTATGGTGTTTTTCTTAGTACAATGATGATATGTTCGCATGTCACACATATAACAAAGTCTTGCAAAAACCAGGCTGTCGCCGCAACGCGCGACACACGTAAAATACTAGTTTAATATAACATGTACTATAATATTTAACTAACGTCAAAACATATATAATCATTGTAATATGTCAAGCATAGAATTTTGATAAGTTGGTAGTGTTGGGGAAGGATCTTTGATTAACTTTTGGACTGATGCTTGGCATGATAATGAACCGTTAAGGATTAAGTATCCAAACCTGTTCGCGTTAGAGAAGAAAATGTGGGTATCATGTCAAACCGTGTGATGGGTTCAAATGGTGAACGAAATTTGGTTTGGGAATGGCAAAGAACACCTTCTACTCGTGATGAGATTATGTAATTGTTTGATATGTTAGAGGCCATTTATAATTATCAATGGAGAGGAGGTTGAGATCGTTGGGAATGGAGGTGAGAAAAAGACGGAGTGTATATGGTTAGTAAAGCAAAGCGATTGTTTGCTAACATAATGCCGAGTACTTCCGCTGCAAAAGTAAAGTGGAAGGGTTGGACTCTGTTGAAACACAATATTATGATTTAGAGAGCCGTTTAAAATCGCCTTCCTACAAAAGTAGAGCTGCAAAAACGTGGAATATTTTTAGACAAGTTAAATTGCTCACTGTGTATTGCTGCTGTAGAAATAGCCACACACCTCTTCACAGGGTGTTATTTTTTTGTCGGAGGTTTGGGCTCGTGTTGGGAGTTGGTGCCGGTTGATCCCAATATATGCATTTGATGTTTGCGATTTGTTGATCATGTCAGATACTTATGTGTCACACCCTCAAATTTCCACATGCAGAGTTTTACCGCGAGGCGCGTGACAAACCAGGATTCAAGTCAATGGTCACAATAAACAACACTATATGAAAAGTACGTAAACTCAAAACATAACTCTTATATCATAAAACTGTAGCGGAAGCATTTTCAAGTTACAAAACCAAGTGACAATATGTTCCAAAATGATTATTTCAAAAGCATGAAACTAAGCCCTAGACGCCATGCAGACTCGTGCGCCTAGTCCATGTGATGCTACCTTAGCGACCTGAGAAAAACATGCCAAAAAGACGTCAACATATAATGCTGGTGAGCTTACAGGTTTTTATAAATGTTACCAAGTCCAAAACCTGTCAATACTATGTCAAGTGAAACCAAAGAACGCTAGCTAGGCGTATGTTTTATTACTACTACGATTGGAAAACCATTACTGGACACGTTTAGCAAGTTTAGCATATGTTCAAGCCGCCCGAATAATGTTTAGCAAGTTCGAGACAATATGCACCCATCCGACCTCCAGTCGACGAGTGGGGCAGGTCACGCCCAATAGATCTATCCACATTTCTCCCGTTGTGCATCCCCGCACATTCATGGTTTCTCCCGAGACTTCCAAAGATCGTATAGCAACTCAAAAGTAAACCATAGTATGACATATGTTACAAAATATAAGTTTAGCGCATGTTTTCTCCCCCAAAAGCAAAACCAGTAAAAGTGGGGCTGTGAAACTCACCTTAGGTTGTGTTCTTCAATTAAAGAATAAAGCTAGGTCCTTGATAATCCCAAACTACCGGAGATATACCAAAAAGTTTACATAAGTGTTCCGACTAATAACCATAAGGTTATCTAGTCCCTGATTGTCCAGATTGTACCCAAGTATGTTTGAAAACGTGTTTGACTGTTCAACCGACACACCAGACTGACTTGACATCCCGTTGGTGACCCATTACAATAACTAATCAAGTATACATAGATTATACATAAGGTTCAAGCATAAAACACTTCGTTTGCATTAAGAATCGCACATACGGAGTTGTAAGGTCGGATTAGTACGGAAACTGAACCAGATTCAACCCCCATTATGTTCCTTCGACCCTTACCTAAGTTCATACAACCTATTACATGTTCATTCGACCTTAACACATGTTAATTCAACCCTAACATGTGTTAATTCGACCTAAATCAAGTTCGTTCGACCTGACTGAAGCTGATTCGACCTACAACTTAATACATGCTTATTGATATGAAAACTCATGTTTAATGATGGGGTTTTATTTAGAAAGATGTTTGAAAGGTTTTTAATTATAAAAACATCCTTAGAACAGATCTGGACATTTGGGGTTAAAATAAAACGAATCAAAATGCTTTAAAAAGGGTTTTGGATTAAGAACACACCTTAGATTCTTGATTAGATGATGTTTGTGGGTTAGATTATGAAAAACGAGAGCAAAAACTCCTTCCCCAGTGATTAAAATCGAAAGAGAGTGTTTAGAGGCGACTAGGGTTTGTGAAATGATGAAAATGACAAAGTGTGATATTTATACCCAGCCTACATTCGACCCCTCACTAAGGTCGAATGAGACTACAGAGGGTCGAATGACCCTTTTGTTGGAAGATCAACCCTGATTCGACCCCCCTTAGGGTTGAACCTGTACCCAAGTTTTCCAGATTTTCCAGTTTTGTCGTTTTAACACATTTTAACACATCCTAACACATGAACATGCAATCCTAACATATGTTAAGCACATAGAAGCACGTATAATCATGTTTGCACCTTTGAAACACGTATTTTCATATTATGTTACATGTACGTTAACAATCTACGTATCCTACTTAATTCAATTCGTGTAATTTCACCAACAACGGGACTCAACACTAGTGTATTCACAAAACAACTCCCAATGATCATTCAGATCATTGAACCTTGGACAATCCTAACCTGAACCGACCCAACTAACCCAGTTAAGTCTATTTATAATTGTTTTTTTTGCTAAGGTAGACTTATGTTTTACCAATATGTTTAAGCCGAACATGCCGGGTGTCACATTATGCGAAGACTAAAGAGGAGAAACAGATCCTAAGAGGCATCATTTATACATCGATATGGTGCATTTGGAATGAACGAAATGCTAGAATCTTCACGGGTAAGAGTCGAAGAGCAATTGAAGTCGTGGAAACTATAAAGTCGTCTACTTTCTTTTGGGTCCGTCATAGATCTAGATTAAAAGTAAATTTTTGGAATGTTTGGTGTAAATACTCTTTGAATTTGATGTAATCTCGCTTGTTCAAGGGTCGCCGATTTGAGGTCCCCTTGTGGCGTTTTTGTTTTCAATGAAATTTATCTTTCAAAAAAAAAAAAGTAAAGTAGGTCTTTTCCACCATTGCGACGGGAAATAATTGTGAGGAGTTATGAAAAATAGGTGCTTAATAATCTCTCCCAACAATTTGTTGAGTCGGTTTATTATCTTTACTAACTAATTTATTAACTTGGGGGTTGTTTATTTAAGCTCTTAATGAGCTCTTAGCGGAACAGATGTCCGAATCGGTCAAACATAGTTCATTCAGACTGTTTGTTTTGTAAGCAAATGTCTGAATCAGACAGACGTTTGCCTCTGAAAGAGTAAGCCTTATACTGAGTCTAAATGGTTTGCACATCTTACTAGTTTAGCACTTAATGGTTTATATCTCTTACTGGTTCAACACTTACCCATTTAGAAAGAGCCAAAGAGCCCCTTAGTGTTTTGACTAAATCCCAAATAAAACAATGTAAGTAACAAATTATTAACAACGAAGCCCAACATAATTAACAAACTAATTAAAGAAAAATTATTAACAACCAAACTCAACACATTATTTTGCCAAGTGGCTACCAAAACAATATGAAAGAAGGGAAAAATATTATCCAAAAGTAGCCTAGAGCACGTTGCGCACAAAACAATCTTAAATCTTGCTACAATCATAAAACACTTTAAAAAGTATAGGTAAAAAACAGAAAGAAACTAGAAGCAATGCAATAAAAAATAGTTAAAATATCAGTGAAAAAAACCAACAAACCAAGGAGTGAACATGGGTAGATATAGAGGTCGCAGCACGCAACCTTCTGTTGGGCCAAGCGCCTTATCGAGCATATACATAGTACACATCTTAAAACTGAAGATCGGATGGCGTCTTAGAAAGATGCAATATCTGAAGTTTTGGACTTGTTTACGGATGTTGGGGGCGCTCTTCAGGAGGTGGATAAATGGTTGTGTGGGAGGCGCATGGCGATGTGATGTGTCACAAAATTAACATATAAACATTTTGGGCCAAAACAGATGAAAACCGGAGATTCCCGAGGATACGAGACTTGCATCATGTTTTCCGTATGTGTGAAGACCTTCCGGGACTTAAACGTTGATAAAATCAGCCCGGGACTGACCCAACACGCCCATGCACACTTGCACGGATGCCCTGCACACTAGAAGACAATGCAACCAACTTGGGGGACAAGAAATCCAGTTGTGCCCACTTGCACGCCCGTGCAGCTTCTTTGGTACGCTCGTGCAATAGACAACGTACAGACGGTGCAGATCTGCAGCAACATAACGTACGTGGGCTGGTGTGCATGCCCTTGCACACTCATTCTGCACGCCCGTGCACCCCCTGGCAGCTCTATAAATAGCAAGCTTCACTCCATCATTTGGCATCCCATCTCATTCAATCTTGTGCCTTCTTGGGTCAACTTCCAAGCTTCTTCCAGAGATCTTGGGGTCTTGTGAGAGGCCTTAGGGCCATCCTAACATCCCACCAAGTTTAGGCTTCATCCTATCTTGATTATCTTGGCCAAGCATGGGATCGTAGAGTAGTTCATGCAATAAAACATCGAGGGTCGTGAGGATTACAATATATACATAGCACTAAGGATATGGAAGGCTTGTCTATGAGCAGCCATGATTCTTATGTTGATCGTTCATTGTGGTTGTATCTTTCTATTATCCCTGAAACCACTTCGATTTGTAGACTTTTATTAGTAGTAGTAGTTTATTATTAGCTATTTGGTGTGTTATCTTCTTAACTAATTCTTGTTTGTTTATCTTTGTGTCAGGTTCAATTCATGATTAACGTGTTAAATTTTTACATCAACCTTAACTTAATTAATAAACTATCATGAGGTTTAATCAGCTTCTGGTAGTCCCGAGCTATATCCAAGGCGAGAAAACTGGTAGTGAGACAGATCCTTCGGGCTTCTGATATCCAAATCGGGTTCTAAGCAATGGCTTCTGAAGTGGACCAAATCTGAGTGACACATTTCTAGTTCTTACAAGATGTATGAGTGACTTTCTTGGCAAAGGGCGGATTCCCTACGGGTGCACCCGTGATCTTCGGATTACACACCTTTAGGATTATGTTCCACTTTTGTGTAACAACCCACTCCCATACCGCGATATTGTCCGGGCATGTCCCGATTTTGCATTGGTCGTAGGCAATTCCCTCGCCAAAACACGTCACGATAGGGAAGGTATCCCACCTCTTATAAAGAAGTGTTAGTTCTCCTTCCCAACCGATATGGGATCATTACAATCCACCCCCTTAAGGAGCTCAGCGTCCTCGCTGGCACAACAACCCGGCCCTGGCTCTAATACCATTTGTAACAGCCCACTCCCGTACCGCGATATTTTCCAGGCATGTCCCGATTTTTCATTGGTCGTAGGCAATTCCCACGCCAAAACGCGTCACGATAGGGAAGGTATCTCACCTCTTATAAATAAGTGTTAGTTCTCCTTCCCAACCGATATGGGATCGTTACATTTTGTTAAAGATTTCAATCATCTCGGGAGGTTATGGGTTGGGTTTGTTAAGTCATAAATCACTAAACCAGACTTTTTATTTACCTGATCAATAAATAATTAAGTTGTCACTTTTTAAGATAAATAAAACAAGAATACTATATCTAGGTCTCGTTAGTACAAAACCGTTAACCAATGGAGGATATATGCTGCCTAGGCTGACTTTAAGAGAGATCCTTCGGTGTTCGTAGCCGTTAACCTATTTAGGGGATACGATGTTGCTAGGGCTGACTCTAAGAAGAGATCCTTCGGTATGGAACGCGAGAGCTAAGGGAGGTTGATAACTCAAAAAGTTAACATATAAAACGGGCATAAACAGTCTCATAATAGGGTACAATTAAGGTAATATTGTTAAGATTTGATACTTAATTCATTCCTATTTGTACTTTACAGGAAAATGGAGCTCCAAAACGAAAACGAAGGATTTTCGGGCAAAAACAAGTAAAAACAGGAGATTTCTGAAGATACGAGACTATCAGCCGGTTCACTGTATGTTTTGGAGACAACCCCGGGACTTAAAAAATACTAAAATCAGCCCCGGAGTGACCAAGCACGCCCTCGCACACTTGCACGAAGGTCCTACACGCGAGAGAACAACGCAACAAACTTGGAGAGCAAAAAATCAAGATAAACAGCAGATGCACGCCCGTGCCACATGCACTGACACACCCGTGCTCAGACAAAAAGGACAGACAATATATGCCATGCAACAAAAGAACGTACGTGAGACAACGAGCACACCCTTGACACATTTGGGCACGCCCGTGCTTTCCCCTGGAGGTCTATTAATAACAAGCTAACCCCCACCATTTGTTCATCCCTTCTTGTGCTCTCTTGGGCCGACTACCAAGCTTCTTCCAGAGATCTTGGGGTCCATTGGGAGGCCTTCTAGTCCTCCTAACATCCCTCAATGGTTAGGCTTCGACCTACCTTGATTAGCTTGGCCAAGAAGAGGATCGTAGAGTAGTATGCAATAAACATCGAGGGTCATGAGGATCATGAGAGAATACATATCACTTGGAAGATGGAGAGCTTGTCTATGAGCAGCCATGATCCTTGTGTTGATCAATCTTATGGTTATATCTTTCTGTTATTTGTGAACCCGCTTCGATTTGTAGACTTTTATTATTAGTAGTAGTAGTTTATTTTTAGTTATTTGTTGTGTTATCTTCTTCTAATCTTTATTTGTTTGTCTTTGTGACAGGTTTGACTAATGATTAACTTAATAACAACCTTAACTTAATTAATTAATAGTATAATCAGCTTCTGGTAGTCCCGAGCTAGATCCAAGGCGAGGAAATCGGTAGTGAGACAGATCCTTCGGGCTTCTGATATCCAAACCGGATTCTAAACAATGGCTTCTGAAGTGGACTAGATCAGAGTGACACATTTCTGGTTCATACCAGATCGTTGAGTGATCTTCTTGGCAAAGGATGGTTCACCTATGGGCGCACTAGTGATCTTTTGTATCATATGCCTGTAGGGTTAGGCGCCACCTTTGTTAAGGATTTCATTCAGCTCAGGAGTTATGGTTAGGTAATTAAGTCATCATTTATTTAAAACCAACTTTATATTTAACAGGCCTGTAAAGTGTTACTAAGATAAATAAAATAAAGGTTCTTTA
Organism: Ambrosia trifida; assembly: GCA_028751855.1. Lineage (NCBI taxonomy): Eukaryota > Viridiplantae > Streptophyta > Magnoliopsida > Asterales > Asteraceae > Ambrosia > Ambrosia trifida. The sequence goes on along the minus strand of CM054131.1, from coordinate 38,708,517 downwards.
TCTAGTTCTCGTTATTACAACGGCGTTAGCCAATGGGGCCCCGCCTTGCTATGACAACCGTAAGAGAGATCTTTCAGCTTTGACCGTTAACCAATGGGGATACGAGGTTGCCAGGATAAAGAGAACCTTCGGTACGGAACGCGAGAACTAAGGTGAGGTGTACGGTGTCCCTGGTTGGGAGTGAAGCCTCCAATTTAAGAAGATGATAAGTTTGAAGACCCGAAGACTTGACCGCAGTTTGAGGAGCCCGCTATACGCGAGGCCCTGGTGAAGTAACCCAGGTGGACGCACGCTGGAGAGGTTCTGCATTCTACTTAGTAGTCGCCTTCGCTTCTCTATCAAGGAGTCAATACTTCAAGATCACTCTCGTCTTCATCACAATTGACTATCTTAAATTATTAATTTTAATATTAAACTTAACTACTTATGCGGAGGGCCACGAGATGTGCATATCTATCTACTATTTTATCCCACCTTATCTTTTATAAAAACCAAACCTTTTTCAAAAACTCTTTATAAAGAACCCCTCCGTTTTATTTTTCTTTTTTAAAACCCGATCGGTCAATGGATGAGTGGTTGAGTAGGGGAAAGTGTGAACCTTGGAATACGATACTCAATACTTACCACCGAGACTATACTATGCACGTCAGGTTCTCTGCCTATGTGTTGGTTTTAGTTTCTAAAGTAATTATTGTTTACTTTATAAATTTAAATCTTTGTTAATTAGGGTTTAGTAATATCAGTCTTTTCCCCCAAACCACTGTTTTGGGATTGCTAAATCAAAGTATTTGGCACCGGGGAAAATGACATCTTCTTAATGCTAAAACCAAACGCATCAAAGGTCTACGATGTTCCTGGTCGGAAGTCAAGCCTCCATGTTACATTAAGAAGATAAGTTAGGGGACCAGTGGCTTGACCGCGGTTTGGGAAGCACCTGTAAATGTAGGGCTCAACCGGTGAACCTTCACAGTTATGCGGACGCGCATCTGAAAGTTATGCATACTACTCAGTAGTGACACCACTTCTCTGATCTTAGAACCAAACACTTCAAGTTCACTCCTGTCTTCCTCACCGATAATTAAATCTAATATTGTTTCTAATAATAAAATTTACTACTTATACGGAGGGCCCCAAGATGTGCATGTCCACTATCAATAATATTTTATCTTTTTATTTTATAAAACCAAAACCCTTTTTCTTCAAAACCTATTTTTCTTAAAACCTCTCCATTTTATTTTCTTTCCAAACCCGGTGAGTTATTTGATGAAAGCTTGAGTAGGGAAAGCGTGTTCTCTAGGAATACGAGACTCAGTATTTACCCTAGAAAACTATACTTTACACGTCAGGTCAGGTTCCCTGCCTATGTATTGGTTTTAGTTTCTAAGTATTTATCGTTACTTATAAATTTAAAACTTCTTTAAAAGATTTAGTAAAAATTAGTCTTTTTCCTAAAACCAATGTTTTAAAATTAAAGCATCAAGTTTTTGGCGCCGTTGCTGGGGAACACAATAAATTTCCAAAGAAAGACCCAAGTCACTTAACTGATCGGTTTATTTTTATTTTTAATTTTCTTTTCACTTTATTTTTCTTTTTATTTTTGGTCCTCTTTGTTTTCTTTTTTCATTTTTATTTCTCCTTTATTTTCGATGATTGCGGTTGTTTTAGTTTTTCTTTGCAGGTTTACTTCCAGATTGGCCACCTTGGAGAATTCCCGTAAAGAAAGCCGAGACCACCAATTTCATCAATTTTCTTTTTTGACGGTTTTTGTTTCTTCTTTATTTTTGTTGGAGAGAGGTTTGTCACACCTTGAGGATCGCCAGGTAAGTGAAGGAAACGTGGAGAATAAGCCAGGGGAAAATTTTTCAAAAATTTTAAACTTAAACTGTTTTCGAACTTAAAATGGGGTTTTAAAAATTATTTTGGAGAAATCCACCTAAAATTGTTAAAACCGTATCTTTAAAAACAGTTTAAACATTGAAAAATGCGAAAAACGGAGTTTTCTGGGCTGCACGCCCGTGCCAACTCCTTGGCATGCCCGTGCAGAATCTGCAGAAAAAAAAATAAGTGAATAGTCCAATTTTTGAAAGAAAAAAAATAAACAACCCACACCACAACCCACTCCTTAAGCCATTCCTCTCACCCTTAATTTTGAACGAAAAAACACTCCTGCCTAGGGTTATTCAAAAAGCTTGCAGATCGGAGCTCGCTCAATATGACTTGGTTTAAAACAGACCCGAGCCGGCTCGGCTCGATTTAGCTAGGATAATTTTGCTTGTAATATATCATTTTATTTTATCAAATAATATAATATAAGAAAAATGTTTATTATTTTCATGTATTGAAGATTGTGGATGGATATCTAGGGCATATTTGTGTGTTGATTGAGAAGCTAATGAACACATATTTTATTTACTGAAATTTGAAGCTAATTTTGTAATTAGTCGACTTTGATTTTGATCTCAAATGTATTAAGTCGAACTTATTTTTAATGTGTTCTTTTGAACTAGTTACTAATATTTCATATTATTGAATTTTGAAAGCAATGTATTAAGTTTTTTTTCTTAACCCAAACCTAACCAAGTTGAGTTTGAGCTTAGATTTCTATATCGGCTTCAAATCCGAGCCGAGCCGAGACTTCTCAGTTTATATTCGAATTTCAAGCTTTCAAATGTCGAAGAGAAGAAATCTATTAGGTATTTGTTTAATTTATTTATTATCGTTTTCTTTTTCTTCTTCTTCTTCTTCTTTTTTTTTTGCTTTATTACATTGTATGAATGTACGATAAAAAGAATTCTAAACGTTACCCCTAGAGTCTTGTTTTATATCCGCCACTGATAAGGACGTAAAATGCAATTTTATCAAATAGCTATATGAACTAATTGTTATGTTATTGGTCATTCTTAGAAGAGTGCCAGCGCGATGCGGCGGGAAACATATGCATTGCCAGTGTGTGCATGGTTTAGTCGGGAAGCTTATGCTGAAGTCACCAGTTAGTCAATTCTGTTAAACAATCGGTTTTCAATTAACCAATTTGGTTTATTCGGTTAGATTGACAGTTTTTAGTCCACTTTGTTTAATTTTGGTTAATGACCAAAACCAAACGCTGCTAAAACTTTTGCTTAGAAATACATGAAATTGAGGCATAAATACATGAAATATAAGTCTAAATACATGAAATGGAAGTATATATACTAGGGCTTACCAATTCACAGTTTCGAACCGTTAGAACTAGAGAATTCCCAGTTCTTAAATTTGGGCAAAAGTGGTTCTCAGTTTGGAAGCGACGGGTCCATTTAAAAAACCGATAAAACTAGGTTGGGTTTAAACTATAAATATTATACTTAAAAACCTTATTAATTTTGATAGATTTTCCATGTAGTCTGTAGGCCGACCATCCACATTCTCAGTTTCTTAGTTTAATCTTTATATAGAATATTAAGTATATAAAATCTAACAAACTTGTTGATTTTTGAGTTCCATTGGAATTATGTAACTTCTATAAAAACATAATAAAGCATGATAAAACGAAAGAAAGTAGCTTAAACTGACGCTTACAAAATCATTTATGACGTGCACGGGTTGACTTATAATGCGTATCAGACAGTGATGTTGTCACATGTGGCATTAGTAAGCAGGACACAAGTTATATGTAGTGTCAAAACTATTGATCACTTTATATATGTGGTTGATGCCGTTCACTTTAATATGTCAATCGAATGTAAGAACTACCTATAATTTAGTCAGGTTGTAACCATCACATACACAACCTTTTAGTTGGTTGGTCAAGTCATGTATCATAAGTTCTTAATATAACTACGATTGCCCAACTTAGCTTTACTAAAGTTGTCTTTTATTTAATTGTTAGTTTTAGGATCTACTTGACAATGGGTCCTATAGGTTTTGGTTCTTATATTTACCATTTAACAGTTTTGGTTCGTTTCCAGTTCTGTTTGGTTTTAAATCATTGTACACCCCTAATAAATATATAAACGGGGGTATAAAATATGAAATTTATGAACTGGAGGTATAAAAGCTAGAAATAAATTAAAATATGAATGCTTTGTTTTGGTTCAGTTAACTTTGGTTAAATGAGGGTATAAGAAAACATATAAACAATCTTTGGTTAATCCAGTTTTCGGTTAACCTATTTTTAGTCAATTCGGTTTTTTGCTGATTTGGTTACGTTTTCATCTATTTTTGGTTTGGTTTTGGTTAACGATTCATATATGGCTCCCCTCTAAACACTGTTAATCACGCAACATGCCAGTTTTCTTAACCAAAAAATAATATAAAAATATTATACTAGAATTAAAGAGAATAAAATGTTCGTGTTTATGGTGTAATTTTTTTTAAATATTAATATACGAAAAAGTTATGGCCATTTAAAAATTGTGGGATAGTTAGTTTTTATAAGAGTGATAAAGTGTAACTACTAAACTAATTATCCAAAATTTTGATAAAGATAAGGGAATTAAAGTGTAACTAAGATGACATGATTAATTGTAATTTATGTTTGAAGACTACTTTACTTTTCATTTTAGGGTTGTAAACGAAGATTTTTTTTTTAACTTTTGGGTATTTAAAAAAATTCTTCTCAAATGCATTATAATATAACTAGTTTTTATCCCGGGAGCGTCCCGGGTTGAAGTATCTAATATGACATAATAAAATATATTATTATTATTATTATTATTATTTTAAACAAAGCTCTGCCATAAGTTATTATATTCAAATATAAAAAAAAAATCTCTGCGTCAGGGTATAAATCTAGTGCCATGACAAATGAATTCGAAAGTTTGTAATCGATCATTCTAAAAAGAACTAACATGAAATAAGAAAAAAAAAAGTTAATTATTGAAATATCGAACGCATGAGTCTAAGGGTTATGTGATGCGTAAAAAAATTCATTGGTATATAATCGGGTATATAGTTCGGGTATTTGGGTATGTTGTTTTGGGTAATCGGGTCGGGTATCACCTAATCCCAGACCCGACCCAAACCCATAATTTTTTAAAACTAATCCCAAACCCGACACAATACCTGCCGGGTTACAAAAAATAGTCATTTTTTTCTCCGTTTTTTTATATAGCACTATGCTACTCGTTGGAAAGATAATAAAACGCTCGTTAATTTGGTGTAATTTTTTTCATTTAAAAAATCTCGTATATAAAAGATATTAACGTTTAAAAGTTATGGTAGAAAACATGAGAGAAAAAATAATAAAATTTTAATATTTAGATTTAGTAGATTAGGTATTTAATAAATTAGGTTAAAGATTATAATAGATTAGGTTAAATCATATTTATTCCTTTTTTTTAATTAGTTTACACTTGCCACATCACATCCTATGTGGCATCTCTCAAAAGAGAGATTGCATAAGAGTATGACATGTAAGATTAATTTCTTTGCAATATATATATACTAGCTTTTATCCCGGGAGCGTCCCGGGGTTGAAAAATATAACAATTCTAATAATACTAATACTAATAGTAATAATTATTACTCTTGTAATTAAATAAATAAAAAAATAACCTTGCTATAAGGTGACACCATGTGTTGTAATGTTGCGCGATTCTTTCTCCTAACTTCTCTTGATGAAGTATACCTATGCATCTTTAAAAGAGTAAAATTTCAATGAAAGCATGACGATTGGGCTGAATTTCAACATCGTAGATAAGAACCTGGTTTAAAAGAAAAAACATTATTAATGAATAACCTAAACACTTTGTGTTTTTTTTCCTGTATGAACGAAACCCCACAAAAAATAATCTTTTTTTTTTCTCCATTTTTTATATAGCACTATGGTACTCGTTGGAAAGATAATAAAACGCTCGTTAATTTGGTGTAATATTTTTCTTTAAAAAATCCCGTATATAAAAGATATTAACGTTTAAAAATTATGGGAGGAAACACAAGAGAGAAAAATTTAAATTTGTTTTTAAATTGTTTTTTCCTAAAATAACTCAATTCAAATTTAGTAGATTAGGTTTTATATATTTTTTTTTAAATTGCCACATGGCATGACACATGACACACTCAAAGATGAGAATGCCTCCTTAAATGTCATGTCATTAAAATTGCTTTTAATTATAATATATATAGATATAGATATATATATATATAGGGGGCGGTTATTCTACAAAAACAAACATTCGTGCGAAGCGTGCGAAGGAATGCTAACCGTCGATCAAACAACAATCTTACGTCATTAATTAAAAAAGTACGCGGTGTCAAATTCGTAAATAAGTGAGAGATTAGACAGTTAATAAGGGTATAATCGTCAATTTTTCTAAAATCAAATTATAAGAGACCGTTCAGTCTCATTAATCGCTCAAAACTTCTCCCCAAAATTACATAATAAACTCTGAAACCCTAGTTAAAATCATCAATAAACTCCATTTCTACAGAAGATTAACCATGAAATACTCAAAAGTATACGAAAGTAAGTACATTACGTTATTCTGTACCAAATTTTACATTGAAAAACTATATAATAACTTACATTATGCATGTTACAGGAAGAAAGAGAGGAACAGAGTATGAAACTGAAAAGAACGTCGTTGATGAAGGTAAATAAGTATTACGTCAATTAATATTGTTAATACGTTGTGAAATTTTACTAAAATACGTATTTCTAATTATCAGGACCTAGCAAAATTCAAAAAACCAATGATAAAACTGACAAATCAGAGAGAAGAACAAAAGCAAACCATGACAGGCCTTCAAGGAAAAATGGTACAGAGAAATTTATTTTGAATTTATTTTGTTATGTGTTACGTTATTTTAGTAATATAACTATAAATGATTTTGTATATGATACGTTATTTTAGTAATCGGAATGTAGTGATTCTGTCAAAAATGTTAAATGCTTTTAGAAAAATGATTATGTCTATGGTGCATCATAATTATGTCTATATTGCGTTATTTTGGTAATGGAAATGTACTAATTATGTCAATGTTACATCATTTTAGTAATGGAAAGTATGTCTGTGTTACGTAATTTTATTAATAGAACTAGAAATGATTATGTCTGTATTACGTTATTTTGGTAATGAAATTTGTAATGATTATGTCCTTGTTACGTTATTTTAGTAATGAAAATGTAGTTATTCTGTCATTGTTAAGCAATTGTAGTTTATGATTATGTATATGTTACGTTATTTTGGTAATGAAAATGTAGTTATTCTGTCATTGTTAAGCAATTTTGTTAAATGAAAAACAATAGTTTATGATTATGTCTATATTACGTTATTTTGATAATGAAATTTGTAATGATTCTGGCCATAAATATATGATGATTATGTATATGTTACGTTATTTTAGTAATGAAAAAGTAGTTATTCTGTCATTGTTAAGCAATTTTGTAAATGAAAACAATAGTTTATGATTATGTCTTTGTTACGTTATTTTAATAATGAAATTTGTAATGATTCTGGCCATAAATATATGATGATTATGTATATGTTACGTTATTTTAGTAATGAAAAAGTAGTTATTCTGTCATTGTTAAGCAATTTTGTAAATGAAAACAATAGTTTATGATTATGTCTTTGTTACGTTATTTTAATAATGAAATTTGTAATGATTCTGGCCATAAATATATGATGATTATGTATATGTTACGTTATTTTAGTAATGAAAAAGTAGTTATTCTGTCATTGTTAAGCAATTTTGTAAATGAAAAAACACTAGTTTATGATTATGTCTTTGTTACGTTATTTTAGTAATGAAAAAGTAGTTATTCTGTCATTGTTAAGCAATTTTGTAAATGAAAACACTAGTTTATGATTATGTCTTTGTTACGTTATTTTAGTAATGAAAATGTAGTTATTCTGTCATTGTTAAGCAATTTTGGTAAATGAAAAACACTAGTTATGATTATATGTCTATATTACGTTATTTTGGTAATGAAATTTGTAATTATTCTGTCATTGTTACGTAATTATAACATTTGATAATAACGCAGAGATCAATGAAAATGAATTACTCCTACAACAACAGCCTGCAAATTCACCAGAAGAGCCTCAAAATTCACCACAGAGAAAGCAATTTGTTCTGTACTCGAATATAAAATTACAAGTAAGGGCGTCTGTTGATAACATGAATGAGGCGATGGCAAGCTTATCAAGTGCACAGAAAAAAGCAATCAAACAGATGGGATTTGAAGCTTTTATATCAATGAACATCAAAACAGTGCCAACAAAGTTAGCAAGATGGTTATTAGTGAATTATGATGATAGACGAGATGAATTGAATGTAGGAAACCACATAATTCAAGTTACAAGCAACAAAGTTCAACAAGTACTTGGTGTCCCAATAGGTAACCAGACAGTAAATGAAAAGAACAAACCAAGGAAGGGTTCATCTAACACGCTTACTGTATGGAAGTCCCAGTTTGAGCATAACAAGATTTTAATCTCGGATGTGAAGAAGAAAATAATTGAAAGCAAAAGCGGAGACTGGATTTTCAAGTTGAACTTCCTTGTACTTTACAACTCTATATTTGGGCAAGTAACAAAGAGTTCAACAGTAAATCAAATGTTCTTGAAAGGAGTGAAAGATGACAAATCAATCAAAAAATTGAATTGGTGTGAGTACTTAATTTCCTGTCTCAAAAGAACGAAGGCAAGCTGGAACGGAACTGAAATGTATAATGGACCTTTGCCTTTTCTTGCGGTATGTTTTTTATTCATAATTATGTAAATGTATAAGAAATACAAAATTACGTAATGTGTTATTACTAATTACGTAATGATCAAATGTTAACTTTATTCACATGACAGATGCTTTATGTACATGAAAAGAGGTTATCACATGCTCCTGAAACAGCACAAACACCAGCAATTAAGTACATTAGCACCCAGAATTTGTCTGATGTTGATAAACATTTGTATGACAATGGGCCATTTTCAACTGATGAAGAAGATAATGATGAGGATGAAGAAGGAAATGATGAAGTAGAAAGTCCTAGAGATGAAGAAGGACATAATGATGAGGATGAAGAAGATGATGGTGGAAATGAAGATGCTGGTGGTGTTGGTGGAGATGATTATGATGGTGAAGAAGCTGATGCAGAAAAAATGAATGAAGATGCATACATTCAGCATGATGAACAGCAGATCTTTCTTGAACAACAAATCCTTGTGGATAATCTTCAAAATCAAGATTCAGAAGAATTCAACAACGTCTTTGAAACAACAAAATCACTCTCTGACATTGATGAAATCTTGGAAAATTACAACACTCCACAAGTCCCTATTGTAAGTGCAATAACTGTATAAAAATTACATAACATGCATATGTATATATGATTTTAAAAAATCACGTAATGTTTGCAGGTTGGTGATGCAAAAAAGGCAACAACACCAAAAATACAAAAAGTTGCAAATCAAAAATCAACAGATGAAAGCATAAAAGGGTCAACAAGGAAAAAGACAATGGGAAAGAAGAAAAACAAAAGTCCTTACCCAGTTAATGAGAATGTAAGTAACTGTAATTTATTATGTCAAACATCAACAGAAATAATGTAATTTATTCACGTATTGTTTGCAGGAATGGATTTCAAAAATAGAAAACAAAATGGAAAAGTTTCAAACATATGTTGCTGAAATAGATGAAATTTTCGAAGAAGCCACTTCAAATTTTTTAGACAGCAACATTATACGTGAGAAGCAAACAACATGGAAGTCATGGGTAGCAAGTTATAAATCAAGTAATGAGAAAAACATAGAAGGTAAAATTTACGTAATGTATATTTAAATGATAAAAAAGTTAGTTAAAAATTACGTAATGGATATCAAAAAAGTATATTAGTAGTTGCAGGTGAAAAGGAAAACCAGAACAGTGTTAGCACAGGGATGCTAGATGCAATAGTGATTGCAGCTGAAACACTAGAAGGTAAAAAAAAATCACGTGACACATTATTTGTCAAAAACTTATTAATGATCAGAATACGTAATTACAGGTGAAAGGGAAGATTTGAATGAAAAGACAACAACTTCACAGAGTGTTAGCACCGGAATGCTAAATGTAATGATCGCCGCAACTGAACAATTTGAGAAAACAAATGATGAAGAAGCTGTGAACAACATAATGGATGCTTTGAACGATGCAACAAGAAATGAACAACCTGTCAATGAAGGTAAAAAATCACGTAACAGATTATTTGTCAAAAACTTATTAATGTTCATAATACGTAATTACAGGTGAAAAAAAAAAGATTTGAATGAAACGGCAACAACTTCGCAAAGTGTTAGCACAGGAATGCTATATGCAATGATTGCCGCAACTGAACAGCTTGAAGAAACAAATAAAGAAGAAGCTTTGACAGATATAATGGATGCTTTGAAAGACGCAACAACAAATGAACCACCGGCCGATAAAGGTAAAAAAATTACGTAATGTATATTAAAAATGTTTATACTAAATGGAACTTATATGAATATATATAAATTGTTAACTAAAATCAGGAAATGAGGCCCTAGAGAGTGAAAGCACAGATATGATTGCTGAGATGATAAAAGCAGCCGACAAAGAAGAAAAAAATGCAGCTTTGCAAACTTCAACCACACAAACATCATCCGAAAATGTCAGTTCGCAATTCTTGAAAGAATTGAATGAGTTTGAAGAGAGATCTAGGAAAGGAAAACAGATCGAGACATCGGAAGGAAACAAAATAGAAGAAATACAGAAAGAAACCTATGAAGGACCAAGTTTCGATCTGAATATCTCACAAGATGATACACCTACAGATGTAATTCCAGATCTACCATTCCTACAAAACTCTGAAGCTGATATCGAAACACCAAAAACAGTAGGGAGACTAATAGTTAGTCAATCACTGGAGTCAACCATAGCCAATAAACACGTTGAACGTGCAAAAAGAGGAAGGATGTTGGCTGGACCTCTGAAGTCTCCTTACATTCAACGGCAGGTGGTGATGAAGAACAAGATAACTGAAGATGAAAACATAGTTGCGCAGTTTATATTTGCAGCAACCGAGGCAACACAGTAAGAAAAACCTTATATTACTTTAATTTGTCATTAGAAAAATTACATAATGAATATTTTCAGAAACATAGTTTATTACAAAAAATTACGTAATGTGTATTAAAACTTATCTTCCACAGTGACATTGTATTCGAGCCAGAAGATGGGACTCCATTCTTCAAAGTGGTATTTGAATGCTTATACCCTGGGATAACATTATCATCTAATGTTTTGGATGCATGGTCGCATGTGCTGAACCACGACGAGAAGAAAAGAGCTCCGGGTTCACCATTTAGATTGTTTGTTCAAACAAATATTCTGGTATGCTCCTTAGCTTTTTCATGTAATACATAAAATTATAATAACGTAATGGTTATGCTAAAATACGTAATGTATGCTAAATTTACAGCCAAGTGACTGCTTCACGCCTGAGTATGATGATTTAAAGCGAATGGACACCATGACATCGAACTTAAATCTTGCACTTAGCAAAAATGAAATAAAATCAATCAATGAGGTGGATTTGTTGTTCATGCCCATCGTATCTTCGGACCACATATATGTAATATGTTTCAACATGAAGACCCCGAAGATAGAAATACTAGACAACAGCAAGCTTGGAGCGAATAGCAAATATGACAACATCGTAGTGCCATTGGTAAAAAAAAAATATTTTTACTTAATATTATTTTGATGTTAGTTAATTACGTAATGCTTATGATAAAATTACGTAATGTATGCAGAAAGAAGCTTTATGCAACTATATGATGGTCAATGAACACCCCATGACTCCTAAAATAGTAAGTAAAAATCCAGTGAGAGTCCAAATGGAATGGAGAACTTCACATAACAAAATCGATTGTGGGGTGTTCACAATGAGACATATGGAGACTTTCATGAGCACATATAGAAGAAAATGGGTAACTGATTTTCAAAAAGAAGGAGCAGCTCAACAAGTGCAGATTGATGACCTTCGCTACAAATATCTATAAAAAATCCTACTCTCCGATGCCAACAAAAATAAAAATTTAATTGATCGTCTGGCTAGGGAGTTTCATCAAAAGGAATACAGTGAGAAAGCGAAGTACAAGAAGAACTTATTCCAAACTCTAGTGAAAAGACAAAATGATCATGTTTGAAATAGTTTTAATTCCACGTGTCGGAAAATGTCATGATACAATTTAACATTTGGTTTATGTATGACAAAATGTCCTGATACAATTTAACATTTTGCTTGTCACATACTACATTATATGAATGATTATGTATGTTTCTGATTATGTTGAATGATAATGTATGAATGATTATGTATGAAACTGATAATGGTTACCTAACATACAATTACGTAACATACAAAAAACATGTATGATAATGGTTATATGTTAATCATGTATGAAACTGATAATGGTTACCTAACATAAAATTACGTAACATGTGAAAAAAAATGTAAAGTAATGGTTATATGTGAATGATTATGCTATGATACAATTACGTAACATGTCAACTAATTACGTAATGAAATGCAAAAAAACCATATGTGTACAAAAAAATCACGTAACAATGTAAAAAAAGAAAATGTTTCAATCATCGCAAACTTCATATTCCGAATCTAGACTATTATCCGCATCTTCTTCATTGACGGATTCTTTCCCTTCGTTGTTAGCTGTTGAAGTCCCTTTAAGAACTTCACAGGTGCGCCTATCATGACCACTACCCCCACATACTTTGCAATTTCTTGATCTCTTCCCTGCACGACTAATCGCTTGTTCACGTTTTGATTTAAACCTTTTGCGTGACCATCAACCCTTATTCCTAATACCATGAGGAACACGAACAGCAGCCTCAGTTTGATGTGGAGCCCCAATAATAGCTTGAATAATTTCTTTCTTCTTGGCTGATATCCTCTGAATACCAGCTTCATCTGTCTTCTCTTTCGTCGCTTTTAGCTCGTCTCTAAACAGCTTCAACTTTTCAAAATCAGTAATCAACTTATTAACTACATACTCACTCAAATGCATTATATCACGAACAACATCATTAACACTTTGATGGTCCCCATTTTCATCAGTATGCATCACCAACGACAAGCTCGACCGAGAGGGACTATTGCAAATAACATCACTCCTCCAGCGATCAAGAATGTATCTGCTGGGAATTTCATTTATATCACACAACCTTAAAACTAAAAAGGCATGTCGACACAATAAACCATATCGCTCAAAACGCTTGCAAGAACATAAAATTGTCAAATCTTCCAGGTTAAATTTAACCTGCAATACAAAAAAGATCTCCATAAAAAAATAAAATACGTAATGAGGTATATGAAACTGAGAGACTAATTAAATAGGTAATTACGTAATGTCTGTTACAATGATATGTAAAAAATTACGTAACATAGAAAAATAAACTATACATACCTCTATCAAACCGGCACCATACGCAGAACGATCTTTTATTAGAAACGTCCCTATATCTCCTTCATGTGAAAGAAAGACATTTATGCATTTATGCACAGATCCGTAAATTTCTTCTTGGACATCAAAGAAAATACTTCTTGTATATAATTTCGCAGCTTGCACCTCAATAGCATAATCAGTCCAAAAATCCGGTGTTTTATACCTCGTCTCATGATCATTTTTCCTATGAGTATACCTTTGAGATTCCATGGCAGTATCAAAATGACTAATAAACTCAAGAAGCGTTAATTGAGCATTTGAAACTTGACCAAAAAAATGATTTTCACATTCAGATCTTGAAGTAGTACGCATAAGACCTGACATTGGCTCATCGCGATAAAAAGCAGGAATCCACATTGCTCTATTTGAATAAATGTCACACAACCAGTCGTGGTAAAAGAGATTAAAATCAAAAACAAGTTGCTCCCACCCCTTTTCAAACTCTTCTGGTGAAATAGAATCTGTCCAAACAATGTCGCAAATACGCTGTTTAAAATCTTCATTGTTGCATAATGCAGGACCAACCTATAAAAATAACAAAAACACATATTGTTATGAATTTGAATAATCACGTAATAAAAATATGTTATGCAAATAAAAAGCCTTGAAAATCACGTAACATACACAAAATCAAAAAAATCATATCATAAAAAAAAATCACGTAATATACCTTATCAAAAATACGTAACATATAAAAAAATCAAAAATCATAGCAAAAAATGACATATACCTTATCAGCAACCTTTTTCATGATGTGCCACATGCACAATCTATGCCTACTATTTGGTAAAACTGATGCAACTGCTTGTTTTATAGCAGGATCTTGATCGGTAACTACAACAAGCGGTTCTTTACCAAAACACTTCTTGAAACAAGTTAACAGCCATGAGTAGGATTCAATTGTCTCTGAACTCAGCAATCCAGCACCTAAAGTTATATTGTTGCAGTGATTATCGATACCGGTAAATGGAACAAATACCATCTTGTATCTAAAAAAGAAAAAAAAATTAAGTAAACTGAAATAATTACGTAAAATGAATAACATAATTACGTAATGAACTTACTTGTTAGAATTGAAAGTAGCATCGAATGAAACAACATCACCAAAAACTTTATAACTTCTTTTTGCATGCTCATCAGCCCAAAATAATCCAGTTAACTGTCGTTTAGTGTCATGACTATACTCAAAATAAAAATCGGGAAGAAAGTCCTGCTTCTTCTGCAGCATATTAACTACCATATCCGCATCATACTCACCAATATATAAGTTCAAATCCCTTTTAAAATTTTTGAAATCTGCAGCAGTAGCACCAACTTGTTCAAAACCACCATAAATCGTCCTCATTAGATTAAAAGCCTTAACAGGACCCATGTTTACTTTGGACATATTGCACAACACTTGCATCTGTTGATATGTCAAATTACGTGATGATGGAAGAAATTGCATATCTTCTGGAGAAACCAAATAATGGTTATGCTCTTCAACAAACTTTGAAACTTTAAAATTTTGTCCATTCTCTGACGAAAAAACTATATGAGCATTACAACCTGTTCTCTGCGATGGTTTATTCCTACTTTTAGCATTTTGAAGACTATCAAACGCTTTACAAGGTTTGAATCCTTCCTTTGAACAAACCAAATGCTTCAACTTAAGAATCTCACCATGAACATATTGACCTCCTTTGTGAACACTAAATCCAGCATTTTTTGCATATGTCACATAAAACTCATACGCATGATCAATCGATGGAAATACCATATCAACACATGGCATCATAGAGGAGGCAACTTGTGGTTTATAAACTGTTGAAACAGCCTGAGTAGAACTACTTTCACCTCTATCATTGAAAATAAAACCTGAAATCACGTAATAACTATTAACACAGTAACATAAAAATGCCTAATAAAAGCATAAAATATAATAACGTAATGAAATAACGTAATGAAAGTTACGTAACATGAATATAATAAAAACAAACAAAAAAAAACACGTAAAAATGTGGCATTGTGATATGAAACAAACAAAAACACAAAAAAAAAAACGTAAAAACTATCATTAATACAAAGAAATCAATAAAACTAAGAACACATAACAAAACTAAGAACAAATAACGTAATGCTTCCATAAAAATAGAAAAACAACGTACAATCAATAAAAAAAAGCTGAATTTAATTCAAATTCTACTAAAATAGAAAAACAACGTACAATCAATAAAAAAAAGCTGAAATCACGTAATAACTATTAACACAGTAACATAAAAGATGAATTTAATAACAAAACTAAGAACAAATAACGTAATGCTTCCATAAAAATAGAAAAACAACGTACAATCAATAAAAAAAAAGCTGAATTTAATTCAAATTCTACTAAACAGAAAACGAAATCATTAAAAAGAAAGCAATCGAACAACACATTACGTAATAGATAGCTCAAATTATACCTGCACAATCATTATTCACAGACATCTTTAATGAATGAATAAAGGAAAAATCGTTTGGAGATATAATCGAAAGAGAATGAGCTGATTTATGATTGAATGAACTGATTTATGATTGATTTATACTGAATTCAAAATCTAAAAACAGAGTAAAATACGAATTTGAAATCTGATCCTTTTATAAAAGATATGGGTTTTAAATATCGAGTAAAATGACGATACTACCCTTCAAGAAAACGCGCGTAGAAGCCTTCGCACGCTTCGCACGTTTTTTAAACTTTTTATTTGAACCGATCCCTATATATATATATATATACTGGTTTTTTTTTTTTTTTTTTTTTGGAACAACTAATATTACTCTTTTACATCAATAATTCTAAGTTATACACCTTTGCCTAGGCCTAGGTAAACATGAGACCTCATCTTTAAAATACAGGTGACTCTACCAAATGAACTACCCTATATTGGCTAATACAATATAGATAAAATCGTGTGTTGTAGAATAAATGTGGAGTCCATTAACTAGCAAAAAATGTTGCCACTTCAATGCCACGTAAGCACATAAACAATAATTAGACCACCAAATAACTAAATGTTGTAGAGTAATTAAATATAGTAAAAAAAAAATTTTTGAACGGCAAATTTCTACTTTTTATAAGACTTGAACCCATGATCTCCTCTTAGGTGTTTCTAGAAACTTTGCTTCTACCATTAGGCCACCAACCCCAATGGCATTAAATATAGTAAAATAAAAAACAAAATAGAAAATAGTCAAAAGAGGGGTGGACCCCACCTTCCTTAATTCTCCTCCTTCACAAGCGTTAAAGGATTTACAATGGCCCCATAACAAAAGGAAGACGGTTGAATGAAAATTAAATTGATATCTATGACCATTGAAAAGGATAGTACAAGATACAACATATAAAAGGAGATGTTACACATAAGGACCTAAACAAAACAAGATAAGACATTTATAACACCAAAGTTTAATACTATCTAACATTTTCTCGCAAGCTGAACGATGGTTGACCAATACGAAGCATCTGATGAAATTTATTAAATTGGGAAATTGAAAGACTTTTTGTAAAGATATTAGCCACTTGAAGCTTGGTAGGAACAAACTTAGGTGCAACTTTTCTCGCAGCGACTAACTCACGTAAGAAGTGATAATCAAGCTCTATATGTTTTGCTTTGCAATGTCAGGTCTGATGATCGTTAAGTATTGGAGAACATCTACAATAAAATGATAACGTGCAGCATTCGGAAAGATGTAACTGTATAAACAAAAGACATATTGGTGCTTAAAGGTGTTGTGCAGGTTTAGCATACCATAAATGAAAATTAAATTGTAATCTCTAACCATTAAAAAGGATATTACAAGATCCAATATATAGAAGTAGATATTACACATAGGGAGGGACCCAAACAAAACAAGATAAGACATTTATAACACCTTTAATACTATCTAACAACGGTGTTCAACGTGTTAGTGAGTTATGTGGCACCCCTCATCATTCCACGATCTAAGACTATGTGTTGTGGCTCACCTCTAGCTATAACTTTATCCTTTCATATTGCACCATGTCAGCACCTAGTTGGCAGCTTAATAAAGCTGTTGGTCGCTCACCTGATCCTGTTGTGACTAAAGGTGAGCAGCAGCTTTATCCAGTTTTTTTTTAATTTTTTAAGACTTTCTAAATTTGTCTAATTTATAATATTAATACAAAAATAAACTTGGCTAAAAATTAGATTAATGTTTACAATATTACAAACTATAAAAAAACTAAAAACGAATCTAATACAAGATCATCGTGATGTCTAGCCCACTAATGCTCGACTAATTCATGATAGAGGTTTCCGTGTATCTCACGGTTCTTGAAATTGTTTATGTTGTCTAATCTTTGGATATCAGTGATTGCCGATTGGGCACGTGGGGTATCACCTTGGTAATTTTGACATATCGCCACGCCTTGGTCCTTCAATATTATGATATGTAGAATAATACAAGTATAGACGACGTCCATAATCATCTCTCGTGTCCAAAACCTTATTGGGTTAGCAATCAACGAAAATCTTTTTTTAAGAACGCTAAACGCTCTTTCAATATATTTTCTTGCCGACTCTTGTTTATTTGTAAAGTACTTGTGTTTGTCTTCAAGTTGAGACGAGTAAGCTTGAACAAGTGTTGCCCATTCGGTGTAAATACCATCGATCAAGTAGTAGACATAATTGAAATTTACATTATTAGTGTAAAACAATTTGGGCGGCTCAACCCCGTCGATAAGGTCATCGAATATAGGTGATTGGTCGATAACATTTAGGTCGTTATTTGACCCAGCAAATCCAAAAAAAAAAAATAAAATGCCAAAACCAAAGATCATGCGAGGCCACCGCTTCAAGTATATTACTAGGTCCAGAATGATCACCTCGATGAAACTGACCTCGCCAAGCTGTAGGACACATAGCCCAACCAACATGCGTACAATCGAAACTACAAAGCATTCCGGGAAACCCATGTTTTTCACCATGAAACTCGTATATGCGTTAGATATCATACATTGTTGGTTTACGCAAATATCTTCATGAGTAAATAGATATGATCCCTACGCATATATATATATATATATATATATATATATATATATATATATATATTAAATGACATTTGATAATAAAAGTGTAAACAATATGTGTAAGGTAAACTATATACACATATATATATATATATAGATATATACCTTGACAAAAAAAATGAAGCGAGTTGCGCACAACTTTTTCGAACATGGCAATATACTCACTCATCCATTGCGTCCGATGAAAGCCTGTATGCTAGTTGCCGAAGAGTGGCCGTACATTTTTGTACGTAGGTGAACCCTAGTCGGCCCTTTGCTTCTTCTCTTTGTTGAAAAAAAGGATAACGCTCCAACAAATCATTTAATAGGCGCATGAATAATTGCCTGCTCATTCGAAAGCGTCGCCTAAAATGTTCTTCACTGTACACGGGATCCAGGCTGAAGTAGTGTTGTATCAAAGTTTTGTTTGCTCCCTCTCTATCACGATCAAGCGTTGGTTGTCTGGTTAGCGTGGGAGTTCTTCGTCTTCGAGACCGGGCCATCAAGTATTCAATCGTTATCCTTCCCACTTCCATAAACAAATCGTCTTCTTCGGACGAGTCGGACGAAGAAAAATCGTTCCATGCCAAAGCTATTTGTAGAGAATGAATTGAAAAAAAAATTGATTATGAAATTGTGAGAATTGAAGATTTTGATCAAAACTTGCCAAAAATACAAGCGTAGCCAACGGTCGACTTTGACCAACCAACAGCTATATTTGAACCACTACCACACGCCAGTGTGGTAGCTTGACATTGCTCGCGGTTGCTTTCAAGTATGGGTATTATGGTCTGAGCGATCCAAGTAGATCAATTTGTGACTCACGACATCTCACTCACGTTCCACAACAAACAGTGTAATAGTTGAAACAACTTACAAAGAAGTTGACCTTTTCAAACAAAGCCCCACACACTCAAGAAGGCAAGAACTACCTTTTCAATAATATTTATGGTTTTAAATAAAATTAAAATTACTGGAAATAAGCCGCGTGTTGCGGCATAAATTACATATGGACAAAACTTGAAAAAATTAAATATGCAGTCCATATAGAAAACCGTGTAATCAAAACATCAAAACACCAAAACCACGTAAAAATCGGGGTAAAATGCTAAAATCGCCTCTGTGGTTTATTGAAAGTTGTTACTTACGTACAAATTTGAGATTTTTGTCATAATCGTACCCTGGTTTTAATTGTTCGTCTAAATCGTCCCTGATACCAACTCCATCCAGTTAAGTCAAGGGACGATTTAGACAAACAATTTAAAACCAGGGTACGATTATGACAAACAATTAAAACCAGGGTACGATTGTGACAAAAAATCTTAAATTTGTACGTAAGTGACAACTGTCACCAAACCATAGGGACGATTTTAGCAAAAATCGGAACCTACACAAACTTAACATTCCAAAATCTAATTTTATAAATACTCTAATTCATTACAAATTTACAATACTGTAAAAGACTGTAAAATAACTGAAAGAAAGGAAAAGAAAGGACACATATCACTTCCTTCTGTTTCCTTCCAAATCGAAAGAAAAACTAAACTACATGATTTGGCTTAGTTTTCCTTCCATTTCCTTATTTTCCTTTCTTAACACTTCGTTCTAGAGTTTCATTTAAGTGGAGAAGAGAAATGATTGGGAAGGAAGTAGGGAAAAAATGTGTTTCAGAGTTTTTTGTAGGAGGGAAAGGGAGAGAATGAGACGGATAATACAGAGGATTTGGGTGTGATTTTCAATCTTTCCAATTTGGAAGGAATTGGAGAGAAAGGAAGGGGAGGGAGATCCTTTCTCTTTTTTCCTTAAGTCAATCTCTAGAACACAGCGTAAGTGAAACTCGGGAACATAACACGTTTTATTTTCCTTTATTTTTCCTTCTTTAAATGAAACTCGGGAACACAATAAAGTTTTCATTTCCTTCCAAATATTTTCTTTTTCTTATTAAGTGAACTCAGGAACACAACCTAAGGCTACTCGGTGTAATGGCGTGAAAATGGCATGTGGAGCCCTTCCACGCTAGTCCACCACACCGCACCAAGTGTGAAACAGGGCGCAGACACATCCGGTCAATAGTTTTACCGGCGTGTGGCAACACCTGACGGTTGACCTACATTCGTTCATTGGACCGTTATTTTTACTGTGCTTTGACCGTTTGACAAGGGCAGGTTTGCAATTAATTTTGTTTATTTTTTTTTACCTTAATTCATTTCATATTCAGTTATAAAAACCATTGCCCCACCATTCTCATACCCCACAAAATAACCATCTACATCACCGTTCCCTTTTACCCCACCAAACACCCCACCCTTCGAAGAGGTTCAATGGACCGAAGAAGAAGAAATTACTCTTTGTTTGACGTTAACCCACCACGTCGGTGTTTGATTTGGCCCCACATCCTGGTGGTTCAAACCGAACCACCGACTCACTAAACTAGAAGTGAACGGACCTGTAGAACAAATGTAAATCTTTCGAGGCAGTCTACCAAAAAATTTTGCAACAATCACCCGCACCCCACCATAATACCCCCCTCGATTACGAGGTGGTTGATCTCACCAAGATCGAGTACGAGGTTCAGAGACACGGTGAGTTTTCCCATTTATCGGCTAGGCAAATGATCCGAGGCACTTAGATTAGGTTTTAATTTATGTTTTTGATGTTTAATTTAGGTTTGTTTATGTTTATATAAGGCCTCGGCTATTCACACCCCCCACTTCTATTTAAACCCCCCCCCCCCCAAGCGTCTCGCTTAGGCCAAAGCGAGGCGCATGGGGTCAAATCGTACGAGGTGGCAGGGGGGCAGAAAAAGCTGATCCAAAGCGCATAGCTTAGGCCAAAGCGAGGCGCTTTGGATTAAAGTTTTAATTTTGGGTATTTTTTTGGTGTTTTGAATTGGTTTTAATTTTTTAATATAATTATTTTAAAAAGTTAAAAAAAATAAAAAACAAAGGTCTTAACTCTAATCAAACGTCTATATAGGTGTTTTCGATTTCCAAATGAATCAACGAGTTAAACTTTACATCATCAATCACAAACAAAGGTCTTAACTCTAATCAAACGTCTATATAGGAGTTTTCGATTTCCAAATGAATCAACGACTTAAACTTGACATCATCAACCACGTATAGTCAAATGATTTTAACAAATATATTCAGTTAAGTACTAACACAGACCTTGATCTGCAATATTTGAAAATTATCATTTCTTGACATGCTTGGTAACAGAGAGGAACACTTTCTTCTTTTGTTCTACAATATTTTTGTTAGTTGTTAATGTTTTTATAGTTTTTTCTACTTTTAGAAAAAATAAAAAACCACGTATAGTCGAATGCGGTATGCGAGGTAAATTTCATTAAATAAGTGAATAATCAAGGGATCCGCTTGGAGTCTAAAGCTTCGCATGTCATCTCAAAGTATTCAATTCCGATAATCCACACCTTTTTTCTAAAGCAAAACCTCTCTAGGTTTACCATCACCAAACGGATTCACCTTAGACCTCGGTTTGTCCACTTTAATTCCTAACATTAATTCCACCGGTGCATTCAGAATCTGAAGAGAAGTTATTATCACCATCATCATCCACAATGTTCTTACCTAGAGCTACCAACCATCCGGTTGAAGAAGATGACAGATATCACTAACATAACTTGCACCGGCTTGAGATATGAGTTTGACTTTCAAAGGATCCATGACACGCGATAATCGCTACGGTTAGTGGATACCATGGATCAGAGAGATTCAAGCTAATCAAACTCATATCTCAAGTTGATCCAACAACTGAATTTGACTTGCTTGCATTGGAATCTTGTACGAAATCATCTCATTGCATATTCTCCATATCCATACTTTGTTTCAAGTATCTTGTAAAATTCATTTCGTCTTCAAGATTCCTAGGAGTCAACAAAGGTTGACATCTTTGAGCATTAACCATGACTATATTACATTATTATTAGTATAATAATTTGTTATTATATTTGTAACTTAGTTGCTTTGTTTTATTATTATAATAATTTATTATTATCAAGAATCGGAAATTAGCAAAACAATTTATGAAAGTATTAAGAATCGGGAATTAGTAAAATGATCGGATGTGACTTCTGAAAACCACAAACGATCAATTAAACATTACGAAACGCGTCAAACAGAGACCGGAAGTCCAGCATGTCGATTAGACATGCAAAAATCGTGTTTTGAAAAAATATAGGTATCGACTGTATAGTCGGAGCACCAAGTAGAATGATTCATGAAAGTTGAACAAACTTGGATGTTTCAACCAAAACACACAAACGAGCAATAAACGACCCGTAACGCCTCAAACGAATTTTGTTGTATTGGGAACAACTAAAAACATTTTAAAATGAATTAAAACAAGTTAAGTTTTTTTTTTTTTTTTTTAAAAAAAAAGGCCAAAGCGCCTGCTGATCTTGATTAGAGAATAAGGCATCAGGTTGATACTAGCACCTAAGTCTGCCAACGCGTGGTTTTGAGTGTCACTACCAAACATACACGGGATTGTAAAAATCCCGGGGTCTGTCAATTTCTCTGGTAGCTTGTTCAAAACCACCGCAGAATATCCCGCAGTCAATGGAATGTTTGAGACCTCCCCCAGCCTATCTTTCCTTTTTAGAAGATCTTTAAGGAATTTGGCATATTTAGGCATATGATGGAGGGCCTCAATGAACGGGAGATTGATTTTAAGCTGCTTAAACATATCTAGAAAGTGTCCATACTCCTTAGCATATTTTTGGTTCCTAAGGCGGGCTGGGTATGGAAGACGAGAAGGATCAATCTCAGGGGTAGGCCTAATCGGTGTGGGTGTCCTACCTACAGCCTTCTCTATCTGAGGCTCACTATTTGGTGCGGTACTTGCTGGGACTAGCCTAGGTTGCACCCTACTAGGAGCCTCCATCTCTATTTCTTCATCTACCTGCTCCTCTATCTCACTCTCTACCTGCTCACTGACTCTCTCTGCCCCTCTACCACTACGAGTGGTGAGTGCTTTCAGTTGGGCGGCTGGGTTGGGCTGAGTACTACCCAAGAACTGACCTTGGGGCCGCTCTTCCTACTGCCTAGCAATGTCACCAGCGGTACGCTGAAGATCTAAGAACGCAGAATGGTGATTTTTCAAGAGCATAGCCTGATTTTTCAACAAGGTGTCATGCTCTACTAGAGTTTTTTGGGTGTGGGCATCTTTAGCTACCAACTGGGTTAACAGATCTTTTATTTTACCCAAACCACCCTCAATACCCGAACCTACATTATTACCCGAATTTCCTCCCGAATACTGACCCTGCCCCTGACTATGAGTAGAGTTTTGTGAGAAACCATGGGGATTACCGGAAGATTTCCAGCTGAAGTTTGGATGATTCCTCCAACCTGGGTTGTAAGAATTTCCATAAGAGTTATTAGACCCACGGTTCTGACCGCCTACAAAATCTACTTGCTTCTCCTGGTGAATCAAAGGGCATTCAGAAGTAGCATGCCCTCCCCTACATATCTCACACTTTTCAGATTTCAACTTCAACTCCTTCACTTACTTAGTTAATGCATCTAAAGCAGCAGCCACACTAGTATCCAATGTGACTTGGTGAACACCTCGAGCTGGTGAGGTGGTACTAGGTCTAGGAATAGAATTCCTGAGTAATGTCCGCTGCTCATGGTCTGTCTGGGCAAAACTTTCAAATAAGTCATTGCATTCGGCCGCAGTTTTCTTACCCATCATGTGGCCGCCTGCAGAAGTATCAAAACGGTTCTTTGCCTCATAAGTTAAGCCATTGTAGAATTTCTCTACAAGGGCCCAATCAGCCAGACCATGTTGGGAGCACCTGCTAAGCAAGTTTTGAAAAAGCTCCCATGCAAGATAATAAGGCTCATCAGGTTCCATCCGGAACGAATGGATCTGATCGCGAAGGCGGGAAGCCTTGATAGGGGGAAAGTACTTATTAAAAAACGCTTCTTTAAGGGCATCCCAAGTGGTAAAAGTGTCGGTAGGGTGAGAGTCGAGCCAAGTGGCGGCTCGACCAGCAAGGGAAAAGGGGAACATGTGGAGGAATTTAGCGTCATCTGTGGCACCCTGTAGCATAAAGGTAGCTAGGATGCGAGTAAGACGGGCTATGTGGGCTGGGGCATCCTCATCATCACGGCCGTGGAATTGACACGTGTTAGCAATGGTCGTCATGATGTAGGAGGGGTATCTGCCAGGACCCCTCATTGTTGATGGCTGAGATGGTAATAGGGGAGTTAACTCCCGTAAAACCCTGGGTGGATTGTTGGTGGACAGTGCGACGTTCAGCCATTTGGGGAAGGTTTGGTGGTGGACTGGGTGGTGGGGAAGACGAACTAGAAGACCTAGAAGAACTTACCTCTTCAAGCTTAACTTCAGCAGCTGACTTGCTCCTCGAACGAGTAACTGGCATAAAACTGCAGAGTAGACAATAAAATAGGTAAGAGAATAAAAGATAGAAGAAACTAAGAAAAATCGAAAAGACTCAAAATAAAAATAAAAATTAACTGAAATAAAAATAACAAATAGCACATATATTTCAGATAAGTTCAATCAAAGCCAATTAACGCAATCGCCAAGAGTCCCCGGCAACGGCGCCAAAAACTTGATGTGCTGAAAGTAGTTTAATAAAAATAACTAAATTAAACCTAAAACTAGACACCTAGTAATACTCTAGACTCTCTAAAACTAAACTACTGACAGGCAAGTGAACCTATCGACTCTAGTATAGCTAAAGTAAGTCCGGATATCGAACCCACGAGACTCTAATGGAAAACAAAAACTAGACTCGATTACTTATCCTAAAACTAATTAAATTGATTTATTATTTTAAAGGGGGGTTTTACTGAAAAATAAATTGCTATAAAATAAAGGTTAACTAAGACGAGCTAAAGTGAACTAAAAAAACGAGAACTTAACGGAGTCGAATTCAGATGATGACAAGACACTACCTAGACCAGACTCCTAAATATGCCTAATAAGCTTCTATGGTTATGGAACTGATTTGGAACCGGGATCTTAAAATACTAAACATCAAGAATAAACTAGACACCCTCGACCCTTCTCAAGGGGAAACCCTATAATATTTTTGTGCTGTTAAACCATCGGTTGGAGTACAAACCCTCACAGGTTATCTAACTCTTATGATCGAGTACCCGCTAGACAATCTACCTCACAGCGCGAAAGCCTCACTACACTAGGTGTAAGGGGGTAATTATTGAAGCCTAGATCGAACTTGATATGCAGGAGTTGAAAGGGAAACTAGGCAGATCTTCTCACAAAGCCTCTAACCTAGCAATTTAACAACCTAGACATACCAACAAGTCCTCACCTCACAGCTATTGAACTTGGAAGAATACCTAAAATCTTCTAACCACCAAATATCACTCTTATGGTAAACTCGCGACTATTGACCATAAACTAGTTGCTACACAAAGTCTGCAACCTAACTAGCACTCATACATGAAAGACATTCACAAAAGTGCAAGTGGAGTGAACAAGTGACAATCAAAAAAATAATAGATACGCACATACACTAGATCTAGAGAAATCAAAATCTTTACTGAATCATAAATCCAAAACACGTTCCAAAAACCATAGAAAAAAGCAAATGAAAACATACTTATTTGTCTTAGTCTAGGTAGCTATAAATGTTTTAGCCACAAATCATCTTGAAAAGAGAAACAAAGACAAATAAATATTCAGCAAACATGGTCTAGAACAAAGATAATAAAGGAATGAAAAAACCGAATGATTAACACCCGAATACTCGCTCCCTAGCTTAGAACCTTTGATCCTTGGCTTGCCTCTCTAATAATATTTTCTCCCATTCTCTGCTCCTCTGCACCTCTTCAAGAATTCGCTACTATCCTCCCTTCCTAGAAATCGTGCGCCACTGCTTTTCTCGAAATTAATAATAACTCCCCCCAAAAATGGAGCCCTTCAAAATCCAATTTGGTTTTACTTTGGGCCTGAACCAAAGTGACGTGAAAGTCACGTTTTGTCTTATTATTATTATTACTAGGTTAGAGTCCCGTGGGGACCCACGGTTCACCCGAAAGTAAAATAAAAAAAAAGTAGGAAAATAAGAATTGTATTATGCAATTTGTTTCGGTTACTAAATGTTTGATAATGCAACATGTATGAATTTTGATGTTAAATGCAAAATGTCATCTAAGAGTTTAATGCAACGAAATGATGGATATATCGAGTAAGTAAAGTTTAATTTGACAACTGCAAACTACATAGCATACTATCACAATATCACACATTACATCATTTGGGTAATATCTATATTCTAATCATAACTAAGCTTAAGCATAGAACACTTATCATTTAGTTGGGGCTTAACGAACTTCAACCAATATCACACATTACATCATTTGGATAATATCTATATTCTAATCATAACTAAAATTAAGCATAGAACACTTATCATTTAGTTGGGGCTTAACGAACTTCAACCAATGGTCCATTTTCATTACTTCAATCAAAATCTTCCAAGTCTTGCTCATTGATAGCTGATTTTTCACCTTCGAAGTTGTTATCATTGTCATCACAATCCTCGAAATGCAGCTTATTTTCAATAATTTATGAAAACCTCTACCATTGTATTCCATATTTGTGTTCTACATAAAATATAGTTGTTGTAAAGATATGGATACGGTGATGAGTAAATCAAAAAACAATCCTTAACCCACTTACTTGAATGGGTAGCTTAAATTTTACATGTTATCTCTCTAATGGTTCAAACCGATTACATAGCTAAAAAACAGCTAATAAGAAAATGGGTCCAATGTCACATGCTGTAATATAAATTTCCTATATTTTATTAAAAAAATAGACACCAAAAGGATCAACCCCAAACCCATTTCAACATGTAGCCAAAAGGACCCATTGTACACACACTTTAAGCAACTTTTGACATGTTACAAAATGCCGCCAAAAAAAGTCATTATTTAAACTGTGTAAATATAGTACTTAACAATTAAAAATCTTAATAAATAACATCAAAATCATAATCAATCATTCAAATCAATGGCATTAAAATAATCCCTGTCTGAAATTGCCTTACCCATTATATACAAATTTTTATTGACATCTAAAAATTAGCACACTTAAAATTAGCACACTTATTGAAATCAAGATGATGATTATCGTTTAGTGACAATTGATTAAAGAAAAGTCGTAATATCAAAATGAAAGTCGGTCAACAATGTTAAAATGAAATTCGTAATATTAGTAACATCAATAAATACGATTAAAAATCTTAATAAATAACATCAAAATCATAATCAATCATTCAAATAACGACATTAAAATCATCAGCGTCTCAAATTTCCTTACCCATTATATACAAATTATCATTGACATATTTAGTAATCATTATTAGTTATGATTGAAGTAATATAATTATTTAACAGAAAGTAACATTTTGA
This sequence comes from Ambrosia trifida, assembly GCA_028751855.1. Lineage (NCBI taxonomy): Eukaryota > Viridiplantae > Streptophyta > Magnoliopsida > Asterales > Asteraceae > Ambrosia > Ambrosia trifida. The sequence goes on along the minus strand of CM054131.1, from coordinate 38,680,585 downwards.
AAATTTATATTATCATTTAATTTCGTTGTTAAAATTGGTATGACGATTAAATGATTTTATTATTTGTTAAGGTTTATATAGTATTGATGTGTCTCGAATAATTCTACAAAATTGGAAATGCTATGTCTCGATTGACGTGATCAAGTAGGAATTTATTTATATATTTGAATTATAAAAAATAGAAGGATTGGTAATTGACGTGAATTGGTCAACAACGCTTAAAATTAACACAATCAAACTCAAAGACATAAAGTTAAAGAATTGGCCTCCATCAAATTAACAAAAACGTAAAAAGTTTTTACTCAAATTGGATCATAAATATTAAAATTAAGGTCGTAATATTAGTAATAGCAAAGAAAATTATCTTGAATACATTATATATTTTTGAAAACTGTTAAATAGATTTGAATTATATTTATTGGGGAAAGATCTTGTACAAAGTGTTTTTTTGTAAGAACTGTGAGAATCAAATGAGGGTATTTTTTTTCGAAATTTTTTTCCCATATTGTTAAACATATATTATAGTATTGAAATCTAAAAAAACAAAAAAATAAATAAATTTTGGTGTAGAGTAATTACGTAATTACTGTTGTAGAGTAATTACATAATTACTCTAGTGTAAACTAATGTATTTACTTTAATGACGTAATTACACTAAAAAAATTAATTTTTTTTTGTATTATTCATCTAGAAAGTATGTTTAAGCACATGGGAAAAAAATTCTAAAAAAAAAAATAAATCCCCCCTGATTCTCACAGTTCTCACAAAAAAAACACTTTGTATTTGATCTTTACTCTATATTTATTATTAAAAGAATAATAAAAGTGTAGGAAAATAAATGTACACTCCTATCTTCGGATTATATTTAAATTATAAACTGTTAAATATATTTAACATTGTTATATATATTTAAATAAATGTTTAAAGGATAGTCGTATATGTTTAAAAGAATATCGTTTCATGACAATTGATTAAAGGAAAGTCTTTGAATTATAAAAAATAGAAGGATTGGTAATTGACGTGAATTGGTCAACAACGCTTAAAATTAGCACAATCAAACTCAAAGACATATAGTCAAAGAATTGACCTCCATCAATTTAACAAAAACGTAAAAAGTTTGTACTCATATTCGGTCAACAATATTAAAAGTAAGGTCGTAATATTAGTAATAGCATTGAAATTTATTATGAATACATTATATATTTTAGGAAACTGTTAAATATATTTAAATTATATTTATTATTAAAAGAATAATAAAAGTGTATGAAAATAAATGTACATTGTTATCTTAGGATTATATTTAAATTATAAACTATTAAATAGGTTTAACATTGTTAAATATATTTAAATAAATGTTTGAAAGAAATTCGTATATGTTTAAAAGAATATCGTTTCATGACAATTGATTAAAGGAAAGTTGTAATATCAATATTAAAGTTGGTCAACAATATTAAAATGAATTTCGTAATATTAGTAATATCAATAAATAAGATTAAAAATCTTAATAAATAACAACCAAATCATAATCGATCATTCAAACCAATGACATTAAAATCATCATAAATAATATTAAAACTTTTCATAAATAACATCAAAATCATAATTTAAATTTCAAAAATCAACGACATCTTGTGGAATAGTAAAACTAAATGGGATTAGTATTAGTAATTATTAGTAACTAGATTTTAGTCCGCGTGTACACGCGGTTCACCAACGTACATCTATTTAGGGAATTATAACGTATAAGAAAAATACATTAGAAATATTGTATTAAAGTATAACACAACGAATACAAATTTTATTCAATGAAGAAACTTTAATCCCTATCCTCCCGATGAGCAACCCGTAAAACCCGCTAACACCAGTGTTTGGTTAGGTTCTCAGTCCACATTATTATTCTTGTTATGCTTTTTCTACCTTGTTCCGGTTGCAACCCTGGCGGACGACCCAAAAAGACTAATGGAACCCTCTTATACAATTTCTCTTCTGTGACTCTTGGCTCAAAGATAAATCCACTCAACATTTCAAATAACTAAACAATAGAAAAATATGATGTGTCAAAAAATAACAGAGTAATAGTAGAAAATATGGGACAACCTACCCATCATCAGAAAGGGTGGAGATAAGTAAATAAGGAAAGATCCTCAATATTAAGCCCAAAAAAACTCTAAATGTGGTTGCACAGGATATTACAACCACCCACTCTGCGTATACTTATCTATCAACAACATACACTCTTGGCTTTTATAGATATCCTATGTACAATTTAAAACGGGGTTCACTAAAAGCCATAACAGATCATATGTGCATGAATTTAACTATTCAAATCGATATTCTCACAGCTGACCTATCATGGCTGACGTTCAAAATAACTACTGCAATATCCAACTTGTTATCATGGGCATTCCTACATAGCGATATATCTCTTAAACTGTTTCTGAACCGAATAAGTGATTTTAAACCTACCATATCCATATCAGCACAGACACAAATTTGTAACAAAATGTGTTAAGCCTACACCTATGAGCAAGGCCCATCACTCCATCACAAATCACTCATGATACTAATTCTTGTATAAAACCTAGAGCCATCATAAGTACAATGGGAAATTCTTATGTGCATTTTGCAAGGGATTCCCTCGTTTCTCTTTTGTCACTAATCGGAACAAATATATTAATGCTTAAAGTTTCCCTAAATTGCAATAGCAAAAGTAGTCAAGCCTTTTTAGAGGTTTTTTCATTTTCAATAGGCAGATATACAAACGTGGATAATTAGAATCCTTAAACCACTTAAATTAGTCAAGTAACACAAATTAAACAAAATCCAACAAAATGCTCTAATTGTCTGATAAAGCAAGTAGCTTTCGGTACAATCCTCTTAAAATTGCAACCTACAATCACAAATTAAGGAAAAGTGAACAAAACCTGATGAGGTCGTAGCCGTCAATTTCAACACAGATAATAAATTAAAGCCGCTGACTCTCCTGGTGCACCTCGATTTCCTGCACTGGAATCTCAAAATCCAAACTAAACACAAACATACCTATCGATTAACACCAAGAAAGGGTTCATATTCCCCTTCAACTGATTGCCTCACCAGTACAATCCTCTTAAAATTTCAACCTTCAATAACAAATTTATGAAAAGTCAACAAAACCTTATCAGGTCGGAAACGTCAATTTTATCAGAGATAATAAATTAAAGGCTCCGATTCTCCCGGTGCACCTCGGTTTCCTTCACCGGCATCTCAGAATCCAAACTAAACACAAACATACCTATCGATTAACACCAAGAATGGGTTCAGATTCTCCTTCAACTTATTGCTTCACCAGTGCAATAAATGGCTATCAAACGAATGCCATTAGAACAGAGGAAAAAACATAAATCAATGCTAGAAAGATGAATTTAAAATTTCAATTTTAGGCTGAATGTGGCATGATTCTATGCTGCTTCGTGAGGTTCGTTGACACAATCCAAACCTACACGAAGAACAGGTTTCAACCATGACCATGTGTTATCATCATTCGGTCCTCCGACGCCCTGCACTACATGAAACAAACACACGTTAGCACTAAAAACTAACGGAGAGATGTAAACTACCATGAAATTAGATGGACATTAAGTTTTTATAGCCATGATTTCGTGAACGGTGGTGGCTTTGTGGTTGCCGATTGCCAGTTTGATGGTGGTGGAGATGTTGATGGATTAGCATCCCTTCTATAAACTATGCGTCACAACCTGAAACAACTGAAACAAAATGTTGTAATGATTGTTAGATTTTGTAATAGTGATAGGTGTGAGATTGTGAAGACGCTAATGAAAACCTTAAAATTGAATACATTTAAGAACTAAAACATCTGCCTTTCTGTTGTTCCTTCCTTCTCTAAATAAAAAAGGAACCCCCAAAATCAATACAAAAGTTATAAGTGAAATCAACGACACTAATGTATAGCATATTATAATGACACAAATATAGAAGAATGTAGGAAAGAAAATGTAAAAATTATTGCTAAACGATTTTGTCAATAAACTTTCGGAAGCACCTAATGCGACACTCAAGACAATGTCGATGAAACTGTACATGGTGTTTAAACGAATTGTAAGTAATAACAATATTTAAGGAAAGATAATATCAAAATCATAAACTTTGTAGCAATGCACATTGGAGTAAATAGGATGGCTCTACCAATTCGTATACTTCTTCCCCTCTTTCTATCAAACCTTCAGGTTGCAGGTTTCATGATCTTGCGTTCTTCAAGAAAGTGACTATTGTGGAATGTTGTTTAGAAAGTTAAGATTTGCTGATATCCACCTATTCATAAACACCCAATTTACAAAAGAAATACGACTGTTATGGAAAACTATTTGCTGATTTTCATACTTTCCATTGTCTCTGATATCGTATCCCGATTATATAACAATAAAGACTTCATAAGTTCAAGGTCTGTTACTCACTGGAAATGCAGTTCTTTGTCTCATTCTATCCTCTCTTGAAGCTGGAACTTCTGGATCCCTTTAACAAAATACGTTTATTAGATGAGAAACGGACATTATATATTGTATGAATTTAAAGTTAAGTTTATCATTATCAGTAGGCAACAACAACATAAACCTTCATTTTGTTTGTTCATTGAAAAAAAAAGAAGTCACTTTCAAGTTACATTGTATCTTTCAAGAAAACATTATAGAGATATGATTATTCAAGTAGCAAAAAAAGATAGATACAGAGCAAGACATCATAATCTAAGATGTATTCTAGTTTTTACATTCACATTTAAAATTAAGAATTGAATAGAATAAATTTTATCCATTTTGTTTAATATTTTTCGAACACTCGAACATATATCTTAAAAAAACTTATGTTATATAAGTAAAAGTAGTATGACTATACCTTCAATACCTTGCACCAGACCTTCTGACCTTGTACCATAATTACATTCACACATCAAATCTCCACATGTGTTCCATTTTCTTTTCTCTTTCTAGATACCTCCTCAGTAGGGTGTTGACTTGACTGTTTTGATAATGGAGCAGGTTTGCGACCGTTTGAGAACACATAGAGTGGGATCTATCTTCTACGCACATGAGAAACATAAATATCCATCCTGGGTACCCAAAACACATACATACCAACATGAATACATTACATACATAGTTGCAAATTCCTAAAAAAAAAATAGCAATATATGTTTAATGATGGTTCGGTGCCGGTTTCAAGTTCCAAACCATTAGCGAAACAGTCATTAAACATCTGTCAAAACTTTTTAATAATGATCTTTCTAGCCGCCTTGCGCATTGCGCCTAGAAAACCATTGATCACATCATTTTGCATAGCTAATGAAACGGGTAAAAAACTAAACATGTGAAGATCTTGACAAACGGAAGAGAGGCCGCAATGGCATAACACCATTAGCAAAGTCTGAATGGTATATAAACAACATTATCAAAGACTCTAACCACATGTCTACCTTTTGAAATTATTGAAGATCAACACAGTCAAAGATCCCATCCACAACAACACACTAACAACACACCAAATATATCAATAAACACATGTATATCTCTCAGAGCCCCTTAAGTCAAGACATACAAAAAAATTTTGTTTTGTATGAATATTGCATACTTTGTTTTTGAAAAATATGTAAGTACCTGATGATGTACCACTAAAGGCTGGATCGCTAGAATATTGAGCGCCTAACGATACCTAAAGACAATAACACCTGAAGAGGGGAGAAAACAAAACAGAAACTAAAATTCGTTTTAATTTTTTAACTACTATATTTATATAAGACAACCTAAAAACTAAAATTCAAGATAAACCTACATATGTGTACAGGTCAATAAAACACACAATAGAAATGTAAACTATGAACTCACATACCTGTAACGGATGATGGTTACCAGTCTTGATTATAAATGGACGATTTTTCAGTGATTGACAATGAGTATGAACGACGACCACCTTGTAACTGTTCCGACGGACCTTGGTCCGTGCGCAAGGGCTTAGAGATATGATTAATGGCAGATTCATATCACTGAACTAAACCCTAGAAAGCAAATCAACACAGAACTGATCAGTAAAAACTCGCTGATTTAGGGTAAATCCCATAACTATGATGAATACAAAAGCAAAACATCTAGATTTATAAGAAAAAACCTTAGATTCAAAAATAATTGAACCATACCTGACGTTTATAAAATAGATTTAAAAACAGAAAGCATCCAAATAAACCCTAAAACATCAATAAAAAAATCAAAACAATTAAGAACGATTGATTAATATAGAATGGAATAGATGAAACCTTGGAGAAGAGATGAAAAAAATGCTTGATTCATGCAATCGTCGTGCAATCGTCTGATTAGGGTTTCGGTTCACGAAGAGGATGATGGCTGATTTGGGATTTAGGTTATGAAGCGTGTTTTCTTTTGACCTTATATATTTTTCTGATTTTTGAATTAAAAAAAAAAGAAAATTTTATAAAATCTCACAATGGGACACTTGGCACAAATTGATTGGCTATGTAATTGGAGGCTCAATGTGGGATTGACAAGGGTCCACATTGAGTTTCATATATTAGTTGTATAGATTAGTAATATATTCGTAAAAATAGTAATAGAAAATTTTAATTCAGTCAATAAGATATAAATGGGATTAAAATTAAAAATTGTAATATTAGTTTTAGTATTAGTAAAAAATTCGTAATTGAATTCGGTCAATAAGAAATAAATGAGATTAAAATTAAAAATCGTAATATTAGTATTAGTAATATATTCGTAAATTAATTCGGTCAATTCGGTCAATAATAAATAAATGAGCTTAAAATCGTAATATATAACATTAAATTCGGTCAATTATTATTAATGTCATTAAAACTCATAATAAATATCATTAAAAAATAAATAAATCCTATTAATTGCCGAAAAGACCAATAATAATTCGAACAAATAGTAATATAAATAATATTAAACATAATTTCATAAATATAGATTAAACATAATTTTGTAGTAATATTAATATAAATAAATGAGATTAAAAAATCGTAATAAATAACATTAAATTCGGTCAATTATTATTAATGTCAATAAATAACATTAATTTTAACATACTAAAAATACATTAAAATGATTATATCTTATTAAACATAAATTCGAAAAAAGGTAATATTAATAAATGAGATTAAAAATTTTAATAAATAACATTAAATTCGGTCAATTATTATTAATGTCAATAATTAATATTAAATATCTTAATAAATAACATTAAAAATGAATAAATCTTATTAATTGCAATCAAGACTAATCATAATTCGTATGTGAAAACTGTAACGTCATTGCATATGATGTTTTTAGATAACAGAAATTTGATCATGGCCTTCGACACAGTCTGGAAAGACACGTATAAAAAAATCATTTTATAAAACGAAATATGCATTTTTACACAAAAAACTAACAAACATACGAACACGGTTGACGAAGGGTCATGCAAAACCTTGAAGAATTGAGAACCTTTGTGATAAGATATAATAACGTTGGTGTGTTCGGATGAGATCCTGTTTTTTAAAATAAGTAAAACATAGAATGATTAAGTCCATTTAAAGGTAAATCCGATTCACTGTATATCTATCAATATCGATTTAAAAAGTCGGTATTTCTAATGAATATTCATTAACTTACCATTTATACTGGTAATCGATTCTATATTTTGAATAATATACAAATGAATGCTTTATTGAATTTATTAAATTTGTATAGTAAAATGTTTACTTACCATTCTCTATTTAGTATTTTGGGAGATAAGATACATAAATATAACTTCTAAAAATAAGATTCGTCTACAGTTGTTTATATTTGATGTTTTACAATGACATCAAGATTATTTTTAGTAGGAGGAGTCAACATTGTTATTAATGTGATTACAGAAAATTAGTGTGCTTATATGGTATTAACAAAATTTGTTTTTGTTTTATTAGAATCCACTTATATACATAAACGTCCATTACAATTATTTTTATATAATTAATATTACTCATAAATTCAAAATTGTTAGTGCATTGACGTTTATATTGGGTAAAAAAAACTAATGAGATTAAATTATGGTAAACCTAAATTACGGGTTAAATTGATTCATAATTACAGATTAAATTGATTCTTAATCAATCATACATAAATTCGGTCAATAAACTATGGTAAGCTTAAATTACGGATTAAATTAATTCATAATCAATCATTAATGCAAAAAAAAAATTGATTAAATTGATTCATAATTACGGATTAAATTGATTCATAATTACGGATATGATTGATTCATAATCAATCATACATAAATTCGATCAATAAATTATGGTAAGCCTAAATTACGGATTAAATTGGTTCATAATCAATCATACATAATAAAAAATTGATTAAATTAATAATTACGGATTAAATTGATGTGCCATCTTACTGATTAAATTTATTAATAATTATCAAAAATAATTTCGTACTAAAATTAAATTCGTCTCATTAAATTATGGTAAGTCTAAATTACGGGTTAAATTGATTCATAATCAATCATATATAATAAAAAATTGATTAAATTGATTCATAATTACAGATTATATTGATTCATAATTACCAACAATAATTTCGTATTAAACTTAATTTCTTCTAATTAAATAATGGTAAGCTGAAATTACGGGTTAAATTGATTCATAATCAATTTAATGAGACATAATTTCGTAAAATAATTTAATAAGACGAAAAAATCGTAATAAATTTAATAAGAGTTATTATAGTAAACCGAATTTAATGAGACAAAAAAATCATAATAAATATGGTAAATTTTGGTCAATTATTATTAATAATAATAATAAATAATACCAAACAATCGTAATAAATGTGGTAAATTTCGGTCAATAGTAATATAATTTAACGAGACAAAAAAATCGTAATAAGTATGGTAAATTTCGGTCAATTATTATCAAGGACAATAAATAATATTAAACAATCCTAATAAATATGGTTAATTTCGGTCAATAATAATATAATTTAATGAGACAAAAAACAATCCTAATAAATTTCGGTGAATGGTAAATTTCGGTCAATAGTAATATAATTTAATTAAACAATCCTAATAAATATGGTATATAAAACGATTACATAAAATATAGTAAAGTTAGTTTGACACATTAAAAACAATATTAAAAAATAAAGAATCGTTTTTTAAAATTAAGTAATTATGTTATGATAGCCCCAAATAGCGGCGACCTATCATAAGACGTGTATAAGTATTGGACTAATAACCCGCAGGCTAACTAGTCCCCGAATGTCCAGACCGTGACCATAAACGTTTGAAAACACTTTTAACTGTTAAACCGACCGTGCCAGACAAGACCCGACATCCCATTGGTGACCCGACATTCCACGTGTTAGATAAATACAAGACATCATGCAACATATGCAATTAAACACTTAATACGCGCCATAGTTCACCTAGTCTAGCATAATGTCCGATTAACGCATAATCAGGTCCGAATACGTCTTACTAAGTCATTGGGTGTATCCCGGGGTTCCTAGCATGTTCCTAGGTGTCAAATCGTGTTCCGGGATGTCAAAACGCGTTCACGGCAGCAGTACATGCGATTAGGAAAGTCACACGCGAGTAGGCTTTAGCCTACAGGCGATTAGGGGCCCAATCGCATGAAGTTCCAGGCGATTAGGGTCCTAATCGCCCCTTTTGTCTGCATAATCGCATAGCATCAGGCGATTAGGATTCCTAATCGCCTGCTGCTGCTGTATAACGGATTTTCGCGCGTTTAACCCTCCAAATCAGATCCGAAACATGCAACAACACCCAATATCAAACCTAAATCATTTACCAACCCATTCCAAGCAAAAACCCCCAACATATCACTGATCTGTCATGTTCTAAGCAATTATTTCCTAAAATGGCAAAGTACTAGGTTTCACCAACCAACCTTATCTTTCCTTAAATGGAAACAATCAGATTTCAATCTCTACAAACATGTAAATCATCAAACCTCTGATCTAACATCTTCCTAGTATGAATTCTAACAACATTGCATCAACAATCATACCATAATCATCCTAAATCTTCAAGAACATACAAATGGGTCAAAATACACATTTTCTTCAAAACACCACAATAATGGCTAAAATTCTAAGACAACCTTCCTAATAATCTCTACATAGCAGAAGTACAATCATATCTTGGAAACAATCATGTTATAATCACCAAGAAGACCAACATATGCATGTAAACTTCACATATAACAAGCATTAAGGTGTAAACTTGGTTTAGAACTCTTTTGAAAGGTTTTTAAAGACACAAACTTAGTAAAACAAGGTCTGGACCTTTGGGGAACCCAAAATAACAACTTTACAAAGGTTAGGGATGAAGAACACACCTTGGGTTTTGTTATAGGAAGGTGTGTAAGCTTGGAGATGGTGATTTTTGTAGCAAAAAGAGTTCCAGAGGTGTTTCAAGGTGTGTGGGTGGCTTGGGAGCAGCTAGGGTTGTTCTAGAGGTGTTTGGGGAGTTAAGGGTTCTATTTATAGGTGTTTTGACCCGGACTCTGCTGTTCATGCGATTAGCAATGCATGTCACGCGATTGGGGGCCTAATCGCATGAAACATCAGGCGATTAGGTCCCAATCGCCTGTAACAATTCCTACTCGCCCCATATATAGGCGATTAGGGGTTCCTAATCGCCCCTGTGGTGCTGGAACGAGTTTTTGGCGCGTTAAACACTATTTTAACATATTTAAACACGTATTCACATACCGATAAGTCACATAATGATTTCAAACATATAATGCATGATAACTAACATGTTTACATCCGTTCACCAATTCCCGGGACTCGAGACTCGTGTGTGCATTAAACCCGGTGATTCCACGAATCACCAATCCTTGTACCCATGGTTATGGACCGACTCCCGATGACCCCGCGGATCATCGTAACGACTCCCGATGATTCCCCCGAATCATCATACCGACTCGACTGACTCCGTTAAGTACGTAATATGCATGACTTGCTAAGGTAGACTTACTAGTTTAGTCAACGTTACTAACCTGAGTTTGCCGGGTGTCACATCATCCCCCTGTTGAAAGAATTTTCGTCCCGAAAATTGCCCAAGGCCAAAAAGGAAGAGACGAAGAGAAGAAAAATTTTCCGGTTGCCACATCATCCCCCTGTTGAAAGGAATCTCGACCCGAGATTCATTCAGCTTCAGCAGAGACATGTCTTGATTCGAACGCGCGTTTAGGAAATAAATGGGGATACTTAGCCTTCATTTGATCTTCCCGTTCCCACGTGAACTCCGGTCCACGATCAGAGTTCCAACGGACTTTAACAATGCGGATTTTACTCCGGCGAAGGCTACGGATTTTATAGTCAAGAATTTCAACCGGTTCCTCCACGATACGTAGACGATCATCCACCTTGATCTCTTCGAGAGGAACAACCAAAGATTCATCCGTCAAACACTTCTTCAGATTAGAAACATGGAAGACATTATGAACATTACTGAGTTCAGCTGGCAGATCAAGCCTGTATGCTACCGGTCCAATCCGTTCCAGAATTGCGAACGGTCCTACATACCGAGGATTCAATTTGCCCCGCTTCCCAAAACGTATAACGCCCTTCCACGGAGATACCTTCAACAAAACCCTGTCGCCAACCTCAAACTCCAGAGGCTTGCGACGACGATCGGCATAGCTCTTTTGACGGTCCCGAGCTGCTGCCAAGCGGTTACGGATTTGTACGATCTTCTCGGAAGTCTCGTACACATGTTCCGGGCCGGTGAGTTGACTCTCACCCACCTCGGCCCAACAAAGAGGAGACCGGCATTTCCGCCCGTAAAGAGCCTCGAACGGAGCTGCCTTGATGCTAGAATGGTAACTGTTGTTGTAGGAGAATTCCACCAATGGTAGATGACTCTCCCACCCCTTGCCAAAATCGATCACACATGCCCGAAGCATGTCTTCTAGCGTTTGGATTGTCCGCTCACTTTGGCCGTCAGTTTGCGGATGATACGCTGTGCTCATGTCTAACTGAGTACCCAGAGCCTTATGCAAGGATTTCCAGAAGTTAGAGGCGAACCGAGGATCACGATCAGAAATAATAGAGACAGGCACCCCGTGCCGAGAAACCACTTCCTTGAGGTATAACCGTGCCAGACGCTCAAGACCATCGGTATCTTTGATAGCGAGGAAGTGCGCAGACTTTGTCAACCTATCGACAATCACCCAGATCATGTTACAACCACTGGGCGATTTCGGGAGTTTGGTCACAAAGTCCATCGTAATCCGCTCCCACTTCCACTCAGGAATTTCAGGTTGTTGCAGAAGGCCGGATGGCTTTTGATATTCGACCTTGACCGTGGCACAGGTCAAGCACTTGCTCACGTACGAAGCCACGTCCGCCTTCATGTTTGGCCACCAATAAAGTATCTTTAGGTCTTGATACATCTTATCGGAGCCAGGGTGTATAGAGTACCGGGACTTGTGAGCTTCATCAAGAACAAGCTCCCGCAAGCCCCCAAATAAGGGAACCCAAATACGTTCAGCGAAATAGTGTAGGCCATCGGACCTGAGTTCAAGGTGGCTATCAGCACCATGCATGGTTTCAGCTTTAAGGTTTTCCTCCTTCAAAACTTCTTGCTGCGCTGAACGGATTCGATCAGGTAAGCCGGAATGGATGGTGAGCTGAAGAGCTCGAACACGACGAGGTTTAGCCGTTTCCTTCCTGCTCAAGGCGTCTGCGACCACATTCGCCTTGCCAGGATGGTATTTAATAGCGCACTCGTAATCATTAAGAAGCTCGACCCAGCGACGCTGTCTTATATTCAACACCTTCTGATCAAAGATATGCTGGAGGCTCTTGTGATCGGTGTAAATAGTGCATTTGGTACCGTACAAGTAATGCCTCCAAATCTTTAAAGCAAAGACCACCGCACCCAATTCCAGATCATGGGTGGGGTAGTTTTTCTCATGAACTTTGAGCTGACGAGAAGCATAGGCGATGACCTTCTCGCGCTGCATCAGTACACAACCGAGACCCCGGATAGAAGCGTCCCAATAAACCACAAAATCGTCCGTGCCCTCAGGCAAGGACAAGATAGGAGCAGAACAGAGTTTAGCCTTTAACATCTGGAAGGCCGACTCCTGCGAATCACCCCAGTTGAACTTCCTGTCCTTCTGGGTAAGCGAGGTGAGGGGTTGAGCGATCTTCGAAAATCCCTCGATAAAACGACGGTAATAACCTGCAAGGCCTAGGAATTGCCGCACCTCAGATGGCGTCTTTGGTGCTTCCCAGTCTTTAATGGCCTCAATCTTAGCTGGGTCAACGAGAATTCCTTTCTCATCAACAACATGACCAAGGAATTGGACTTCACGCAACCAGAAGCTACACTTAGAAAACTTGGCATACAACTGTTCCCGCCTCAGGAGTTCCAAAACAAGACGCAAGTGTTCCTGGTGGTCCACCTCGTTCTTGGAATAGACTAGAATATCATCAATGAAGACAATCACGAACTTATCAAGATAAGGCTTACAAACACGGTTCATCAGATCCATAAAGATGGCAGGTGCATTGGTGAGTCCAAAAGGCATGACCAGGAATTCAAAATGGCCATAGCGAGTTCGAAAGGCGGTCTTCGGAATGTCAGCTTCTTGAACCCTCAACTGATGGTACCCCCGACCTCAAATCAATCTTCGAATAGAAACTAGAACCCTGAAGCTGGTCAAATAAGTCATCGATGCGAGGGAGAGGATAACGATTCTTGATGGTAACCTTGTTTAATTCCCGGTAGTCGATACACATCCGTAGGCTTCCGTCCTTCTTCTTGACAAACAAAATAGGGGCTCCCCACGGGGACGAACTAGGTCGAATGAAACCCTTCTCTAACAGCTCCTGCAACTGGTTCGATAACTCCTGCATCTCGGGAGGCGCAAGACGATAAGGGGCACGAGCTATAGGGGCCGCACCTGGAGCGAGTTCAATACCAAATTCGACCTGACGATAAGGCGGAAGACCAGGTAAGTCTTCAGGAAATACATCGGGAAAGTCACGGACAACAGGAATATCTTCAATCTTCTTCTCTTCAGACGAAACCGAAACATGTGCCAGAATGGCAGAATACCCCTTCCGAAGATACTTATAGGCTTTCATACACGAAATGATACTCAACGGGACCCCGCTCTTCTCACCGTGCACCAACAGAATTTCTCCATCAGGGAGAGGAAGTCGAATGACTTTATCAAAACAAACGATCTCAGCATGATACAGAGACAACCAATCCATACCCACGACAACATAGAAACTACCCAAGGACACCAGCATAAGATCAATAGGGAAGGAATAACCCGACAACTCAAGGTGGCACTCCCTAAGGACGTGCGTCGCCTCGACTTTCTTACCATCAGCCAATTCTATCAAGTACTTAGCCTCTAAAGGTGTAGGTACCCTATCAAGCAATTGACTAAACCCAAGAGATATAAAACTCTTATCGGCACCGGAATCGAATAAAACCGTAGCATAGCGATTATCGAGAAGAAACGTACCAGTAACAGTGTCAGGATCTTGTCGAGCCCCGCTCGAACCAATCACGAAGGCGCGAGCATTCTTGCCTCCGCCCCCATTGTTTCCATTACCCGACCCGTTCTTCCCAGCCTCGCCCTGCTTCAACTTGGGGCATTCACGCTTGTAGTGACCAAGTTCACCACAATTGTAGCACCCCTGTTTGCCCTGATTTCCCTGGGGAGCAGCGACAGGAGGAGCCGGAGTAGGTGTAGCAGGCGGGTTCCGGTTACCCTGAAGATTAACCCTGCAATCCTTTGCCTGGTGCCCAAGCTTATGGCACCTGTGGCAACGGTTCCGGTCCTCGCAACGACCGTTGTGGTGAAACCCACACCGGTCACATTTCGGCAGTTTCCCAATATAACCCCCCGGTTTTTGCTCAGACGACGATCCCCCAGTATCAGACTTCTTCACCTGCTGAGGCTGAGCCGAGCTCGAGCCCTTCCCCACGGCTTCCCACTTCCGCTTATTACTATCAGAAGCCTTCACAGTAGCGCCTCGAGGAGGCAAGACCCCTTCAGTCACCTTCATGTTGGTCAACCTGTGAGCCGACCGAACCACCTCAGAATAAACAGTGAGATTACCCGCAACAACTAACCCTGCAATCTCCGGTACCAACCCAGCGACGTAATGCTCAATCCTTCGGTATTCGGGTGCGTGCAGATCGGGGCACAACACCGCCAACTCATTGTGCCTAGCAGTATAAGCTTCAATCTCGGATCCCACCATCTTATGATTCCAGACTTCATGCTCAAGCTTCTGAATTTCATCCCTCGGGCAGTACTCATTCTTCAGCAACTGAATGAACCCCGCCCAGGGCATAGCGTGGGCTTCCCCAATACCCATAGTCTGGGTGGTGGAGTTCCACCAAGTCAAAGCTTGACCCTCCAGGGTCGCAGAAGCATATTTCACCCGGTCGCCTTCCGGGCAGTTGCACATCGAGAAAACAGATTCAATTTTCTCCAACCAGCGGAGCAGTCCCACTGCCCCTTCAGTGCCACTAAAGTTGTGGGGCTTGCAATCCATAAACTTTTTGTAGGAACACTGGGGTGGAGGAGGATTGACAGCACCACCTGGAACAGACACGCAGGTGAGAATCAAGAAAAGGTAAAGTACCTCAGAACAAGGTAGAATAGATGAGAATCGACGTACCACCCATAGCATTATGGGCGGCTTGGAATGCAGCCAGAGCAATATTCACGTGCTGCTGCGTCAGGTTATCCAACTCAGCTTGGGTCATATTAATGTTCCCGCGGCCACCGCCGCCACCACGGCCGCCAGCGCGACCGCCAGCACGGCCGCCCCTGCGACCTCCACGAGCTCCCGACATCTTCTGTCACAACATGAAACAAAAGATTTAGGCTTGCCCGTGGTATAACCCATTAGGAATTTCAAGAAACTAGACCGAGCCCAGCTCGGGTCCATCCGTTCAAGCCCAAAGTCCGCCAGGGATCCCATGCATCACAGTTTATGATCTCGTGTGCACCCGACATGATAAACTGTTCCACATGGTCCTCCAGGCGCGCTTTAAGTTTGAAGTTCAAGTCACCGAGCACTAGCGCCCCATCATGGTATTATCATAAGTATAAGTACAAGGTAATATGCATAAGAACGAGCGTGTTCATTAGGGCATAGAGGGGAGATGTCCAAATCCCTGGACAGATCTCAAGAATACGCCGAAGCTACCCCAATGTACACCACCGTCAAGAAAGTTCAATAGTATATCGTTCGCCATCGGATCATAGTAAAGATGAGTCAAGAAATGGGATGATAAAGAGTAAATAGATGATGTAGCGTAGAAGACGATGACACCGACACCCCCGACAAGTCATATTGTTACCCACTTGCTAAGACTCGACTAATTGTGACCGTCTAGTGTGTGCGACTCAGTTATAGACTAGACTCTACATGCAGTTCTAGTTCACTATAACCGTTGGCTCTGATACCAATCTGTCACACCCTCAAATTCCACGTGCGGGGTTTTACCGCGAGGCGCGTGACACACCAGGATCTCAGTCAACGATCACAATAAACATACAACAAACATGCAATCATAATTATATTTAAAACCAAAATATCATGCTTTGAGCTGTAAACCAGCAGCGGAAGCATTCTTGTTTACAACCAAAAGACATATCATTGTTTACAAAACATTGTTTAATATGCTTCAAAATATTAGACGCTGTGCATGACTCCGTGCGCCTAGCCCATTGACTGCTACCTTAGCGACCTGAGAAAACATGCCAAAAATGTCAACATATAATGCTGGTGAGTTCACAGGTTTTCTTTTATAAAAGTGTTGTCACAAGTTTACAAAGATCATTTCCGTTAATACTATGTCATAAGAACGTTAGCTAGACGTTAAGTGTTTTTACTACTACGGTTGGGAACCCATTACTAAACATGAACCAAAAGATGATACCAGCCCAGACGACTGGGCTACCGATGCCTCGGTAACCCGATAGGTAGAGACAATATGCACCCGCCCGGCCCTGCCGTCGAGTGGGGCTTGTGAGGCCCAATAGATCTATCCACATTTGCCCCGTTGTGCGTTCCAGCACATTCATGGTTTCCCCCTGGGACTTTCCATAATAGCCGTATAGTAACATAAAGTGCCCATAGTATAACATGACCTTTAAATAGTTCGTACAAAGCATGTTTCTCCCCCCGAAAGCAAGACAGTAAAAGTGGGGCTGTGAAACTCACCTTGGATTGCGTTACTTGAAAACAGTTAAGTAATTATGTTATGATAGCCCCAAATAGCGGCGACCTATCATAAGACGTGTATAAGTATTGGACTAATAACCCGCAGGCTAACTAGTCCCCGAATGTCCAGACCGTGACCATAAACGTTTGAAAACACCTTTAACTGTTAAACCGACCGTGCCAGACAAGACCCGACATCCCATTGGTGACCCGACATTCCACGTGTTAGATAAATACAAGACATCATGCAACATATGCAATTAAACACTTAATACGCGCCATAGTTCACCTAGTCTAGCATAATGTCCGATTAACGCATAATCAGGTCCGAATACGTCTTACTAAGTCATTGGGTGTATCCCGGGGTTCCTAGCATGTTCCTAGGTGTCAAATCGTGTTCCGGGATGTCAAAACGCGTTCACGGCAGCAGTACATGCGATTAGGAAAGTCACACGCGAGTAGGCTTTAGCCTACAGGCGATTAGGGGCCCAATCGCATGAAGTTCCAGGCGATTAGGGTCCTAATCGCCCCTTTTGTCTGCATAATCGCATAGCATCAGGCGATTAGGATTCCTAATCGCCTGCTGCTGCTGTATAACGGATTTTCGCGCGTTTAACCCTCCAAATCAGATCCGAAACATGCAACAACACCCAATATCAAACCTAAATCATTTACCAACCCATTCCAAGCAAAAACCCCCAACATATCACTGATCTGTCATGTTCTAAGCAATTATTTCCTAAAATGGCAAAGTACTAGGTTTCACCAACCAACCTTATCTTTCCTTAAATGGAAACAATCAGATTTCAATCTCTACAAACATGTAAATCATCAAACCTCTGATCTAACATCTTCCTAGTATGAATTCTAACAACATTGCATCAACAATCATACCATAATCATCCTAAATCTTCAAGAACATACAAATGGGTCAAAATACACATTTTCTTCAAAACACCACAATAATGGCTAAAATTCTAAGACAACCTTCCTAATAATCTCTACATAGCAGAAGTACAATCATATCTTGGAAACAATCATGTTATAATCACCAAGAAGACCAACATATGCATGTAAACTTCACATATAACAAGCATTAAGGTGTAAACTTGGTTTAGAACTCTTTTGAAAGGTTTTTAAAGACACAAACTTAGTAAAACAAGGTCTGGACCTTTGGGGAACCCAAAATAACAACTTTACAAAGGTTAGGGATGAAGAACACACCTTGGGTTTTGTTATAGGAAGGTGTGTAAGCTTGGAGATGGTGATTTTTGTAGCAAAAAGAGTTCCAGAGGTGTTTCAAGGTGTGTGGGTGGCTTGGGAGCAGCTAGGGTTGTTCTAGAGGTGTTTGGGGAGTTAAGGGTTCTATTTATAGGTGTTTTGACCCGGACTCTGCTGTTCATGCGATTAGCAATGCATGTCACGCGATTGGGGGCCTAATCGCATGAAACATCAGGCGATTAGGTCCCAATCGCCTGTAACAATTCCTACTCGCCCCATATATAGGCGATTAGGGGTTCCTAATCGCCCCTGTGGTGCTGGAACGAGTTTTTGGCGCGTTAAACACTATTTTAACATATTTAAACACGTATTCACATACCGATAAGTCACATAATGATTTCAAACATATAATGCATGATAACTAACACGTTTACATCCGTTCACCAATTCCCGGGACTCGAGACTCGTGTGTGCATTAAACCCGGTGATTCCACGAATCACCAATCCTTGTACCCATGGTTATGGACCGACTCCCGATGACCCCGCGGATCATCGTAACGACTCCCGATGATTCCCCCGAATCATCATACCGACTCGACTGACTCCGTTAAGTACGTAATATGCATGACTTGCTAAGGTAGACTTACTAGTTTAGTCAACGTTACTAACCTGAGTTTGCCGGGTGTCACATCATCCCCCTGTTGAAAGAATTTTCGTCCCGAAAATTGCCCAAGGCCAAAAAGGAAGAGACGAAGAGAAGAAAAATTTTCCGGTTGCCACATCATCCCCCTGTTGAAAGGAATCTCGACCCGAGATTCATTCAGCTTCAGCAGAGACATGTCTTGATTCGAACGCGCGTTTAGGAAATAAATGGGGATACTTAGCCTTCATTTGATCTTCCCGTTCCCACGTGAACTCCGGTCCACGATCAGAGTTCCAACGGACTTTAACAATGCGGATTTTACTCCGGCGAAGGCTACGGATTTTATAGTCAAGAATTTCAACCGGTTCCTCCACGATACGTAGACGATCATCCACCTTGATCTCTTCGAGAGGAACAACCAAAGATTCATCCGTCAAACACTTCTTCAGATTAGAAACATGGAAGACATTATGAACATTACTGAGTTCAGCTGGCAGATCAAGCCTGTATGCTACCGGTCCAATCCGTTCCAGAATTGCGAACGGTCCTACATACCGAGGATTCAATTTGCCCCGCTTCCCAAAACGTATAACGCCCTTCCACGGAGATACCTTCAACAAAACCCTGTCGCCAACCTCAAACTCCAGAGGCTTGCGACGACGATCGGCATAGCTCTTTTGACGGTCCCGAGCTGCTGCCAAGCGGTTACGGATTTGTACGATCTTCTCGGAAGTCTCGTACACATGTTCCGGGCCGGTGAGTTGACTCTCACCCACCTCGGCCCAACAAAGAGGAGACCGGCATTTCCGCCCGTAAAGAGCCTCGAACGGAGCTGCCTTGATGCTAGAATGGTAACTGTTGTTGTAGGAGAATTCCACCAATGGTAGATGACTCTCCCACCCCTTGCCAAAATCGATCACACATGCCCGAAGCATGTCTTCTAGCGTTTGGATTGTCCGCTCACTTTGGCCGTCACTTTGCGGATGATACGCTGTGCTCATGTCTAACTGAGTACCCAGAGCCTTATGCAAGGATTTCCAGAAGTTAGAGGCGAACCGAGGATCACGATCAGAAATAATAGAGACAGGCACCCCGTGCCGAGAAACCACTTCCTTGAGGTATAACCGTGCCAGACGCTCAAGACCATCGGTATCTTTGATAGCGAGGAAGTGCGCAGACTTTGTCAACCTATCGACAATCACCCAGATCATGTTACAACCACTGGGCGATTTCGGGAGTTTGGTCACAAAGTCCATCGTAATCCGCTCCCACTTCCACTCAGGAATTTCAGGTTGTTGCAGAAGGCCGGATGGCTTTTGATATTCGACCTTGACCGTGGCACAGGTCAAGCACTTGCTCACGTACGAAGCCACGTCCGCCTTCATGTTTGGCCACCAATAAAGTATCTTTAGGTCTTGATACATCTTATCGGAGCCAGGGTGTATAGAGTACCGGGACTTGTGAGCTTCATCAAGAACAAGCTCCCGCAAGCCCCCAAATAAGGGAACCCAAATACGTTCAGCGAAATAGTGTAGGCCATCGGACCTGAGTTCAAGGTGGCTATCAGCACCATGCATGGTTTCAGCTTTAAGGTTTTCCTCCTTCAAAACTTCTTGCTGCGCTGAACGGATTCGATCAGGTAAGCCGGAATGGATGGTGAGCTGAAGAGCTCGAACACGACGAGGTTTAGCCATTTCCTTCCTGCTCAAGGCGTCTGCGACCACATTCGCCTAGCCAGGATGGTATTTAATAGCGCACTCGTAATCATTAAGAAGCTCGACCCAGCGACGCTGTCTTATATTCAACACCTTCTGATCAAAGATATGCTGGAGGCTCTTGTGATCGGTGTAAATAGTGCATTTGGTACCGTACAAGTAATGCCTCCAAATCTTTAAAGCAAAGACCACCGCACCCAATTCCAGATCATGGGTGGGGTAGTTTTTCTCATGAACTTTGAGCTGACGAGAAGCATAGGCGATGACCTTCTCGCGCTGCATCAGTACACAACCGAGACCCCGGATAGAAGCGTCCCAATAAACCACAAAATCGTCCGTGCCCTCAGGCAAGGACAAGATAGGAGCAGAACAGAGTTTAGCCTTTAACATCTGGAAGGCCGACTCCTGCGAATCACCCCAGTTGAACTTCCTGTCCTTCTGGGTAAGCGAGGTGAGGGGTTGAGCGATCTTCGAAAATCCCTCGATAAAACGACGGTAATAACCTGCAAGGCCTAGGAATTGCCGCACCTCAGATGGCGTCTTTGGTGCTTCCCAGTCTTTAATGGCCTCAATCTTAGCTGGGTCAACGAGAATTCCTTTCTCATCAACAACATGACCAAGGAATTGGACTTCACGCAACCAGAAGCTACACTTAGAAAACTTGGCATACAACTGTTCCCGCCTCAGGAGTTCCAAAACAAGACGCAAGTGTTCCTGGTGGTCCACCTCGTTCTTGGAATAGACTAGAATATCATCAATGAAGACAATCACGAACTTATCAAGATAAGGCTTACAAACACGGTTCATCAGATCCATAAAGATGGCAGGTGCATTGGTGAGTCCAAAAGGCATGACCAGGAATTCAAAATGGCCATAGCGAGTTCGAAAGGCGGTCTTCGGAATGTCAGCTTCTTGAACCCTCAACTGATGGTACCCCGACCTCAAATCAATCTTCGAATAGAAACTAGAACCCTGAAGCTGTTCATCTCATACTCAAACATACACAAATCATGCAACTTAGTACTTAACATGTGTTAAAGTTCAACGAGTCTCACACATAGGTCAAATAACGCACAAACAAGTCCATACATGTGTTACTATGTTACTAGGCATGTCACGGGGTTCCTAGCATGTTCCTAGGTGTCGAATCGGGTTTCGGAATGTAAAAATACACTTATAACAGCAGTACACGCGATTAGGAACTTAGCATGCAATTAGGAAAAGTCAACATGTGATTGGGGATGGTCAACAAGCGATTGTGAGGCTAATCGCCAACTTTAGCATGCTATTGAGGGGCTAATCGCATGCTAAGAGGGCTAATTGCCTGACTTAGCATGCGATTAGGAAAGCTAATCGCCTGCTAAGGAGGCTAATCGCCTGCAGCTGCTGCGCGACGCAATTTCGCGCGTTTAACCCTCCAAATCAGATCCGAAACATGTGTAAACACCCAAAATCAATCCTAACACATTAACAAACATATTTCAAGCAAAACCCCTAAGTTTTCATCATTCTAACAGTCCCGAATGCGAGCGTTTTCCCAAAATAGTAACTTAACATGTAAACATCACATCAACATGCAAGAACTTGCCCTAAATAGCAAATATCCAGATTTCATCACATAACCACGTTGTCTGATAGCATCCTACTACTCTAACATCATCCTAAAGCAAACCCTAACATCATACAATCAACAACACACCTCATAGCATCCTTAATCATTCAAAATCATTCAAATGGGTCAAAACATCAAACATCAACAATATACAACCAAAACCATTCAAACTCCTAGAACATCATCATACTAACTTGTAACAGCCATAAACACTTTAATAACACAAAGACAGTCATGTTTCAATCCTAAAAATCCTACCTTTAATCACATATAACACATATAACACACATAAAGGTTTGGGTTTGTTTAAAAACGGTTTTTAATGGATTTTCAAAGACAAAAACATTTATATGTCAGGTCTGACTTTTAGGGAACAAAATATAATCATTTAAAGGTTTGGGTTTGAAGAACACACCTTGGATTTAAGAGGAAATGATGGAATAAGCTTGGAAATGGTTGTTTTGATGTAAAAACGAGTTCCAGAGGGTGTTTGTGTGTTGGTATGGGTTATGGGACGGCTAGGGTTGCACAAATGGTGTTTTGGAGGTCAAGGGTGGTATTTATAGGCGTTTCTAGTCGTTTAAGACACGTCAGGCGATTGTGGAGCCTTATCAGGCGATTAGGGCTGCTAATCGCCTTCACTACCATGCGATTAGCCCCAATCGCCCATTAGTCAAGCCCAATCGCCCCTTAAGTGTTGCCAATCGCCTTCCTGAAGGCGATTAGGGCTTCCTAATCGCCTGCAGGGTCTGGTTCTGTGTATTTTGCGCAAGGTTTTCAGAACCGGACCGGACGTCGAACCGGACCCCCGGCCGGTTCACTGGTTCGACCGGTCCGACCGGTTTGACCGGTTCGACGAACCGGCCCAAAAAACAAAAAAATTAAAAAAAATAAAAACAAATTAAAAAATCCGGTCCCACCGGTCCGGTTTCCGGTCCGACCGGCCGGTTCACCGGTTCAACCCCGGTTCGCTTCAAAAACGGTCCGACTACCCGAACCGGACCGGTCCAGGCCCCGGAGCCCGGTCCGACCGGCCGGCCCGGTCCGGTTTTCAAAACAATGATTTTGCGCGTTAAACCCCGTTTTAACATATGTTAACACTTTTTCACATACCGACAAGTCATATAATGATTATAAACACATAATACATGAAAATAAACACGTTCACACTCGTTTACCAATTCCCAAGACCCGAGACTTGCGTATGTGCGTTAAATCCGACGATTCCACGAATCACCGATCCTTGTACACTTGGTTATGGACCGACACCCAATGGTCCCTCGGACCACTGTAACGACTCCCGATGATTCCCGAATCATCAGTACGACTCAAACGACTCGGTCAAGTATGATATTAAGTCGTTGTTTTCAATGTTTTCGTTGAGGTAGACTCGTATGTATGCAAAGTATGAAACGTATGTATGTAGAGTATGAAACGTATGTATGTAAAGTATGAAACGTATTATGTATAGTATGAAACGTATTAACCTGAATATGCCGGGTGTCACATCATCCCCCAGTTGAAAGAATTTTCGCCCCGAAAATTTCCCGAAGTAAAAGAGAACGAAGCGATAAAAAGAAAAATTTTCCCCAGAAATCAAAAATTTCCCGGTCGTCACATCATCCCTCTGTTGAAAGGAATCTCGCCCCGAGATTCACTCTTCGACAGTGATGAGTGTCGACCTGACCCAAGTAACGTTTCCCAGAATGCAAACGAAAGGATAATAGCGAACGAAGAATGAGAGAAACAGATACTCTACGCCGGGGAACCGCCCTTTCCAAGGTGAATACAAAACAATGATTCCTCCTGATCGAAGGCCTTCCAGAGACTACTGTGATCGGTATAAATGATACACCGGTACCGTCCAAGTAGCATCTCTAAAGGACCCACATCAGACCGACGAATGCAAAACGATGATCAAATACCAAACTGAATGCACACAATGAATACGAATCGCCAAGCAATGTGAATGAAAATGAATACAAGTATAACGAGATTCAAGAAAAGAATACTCACCAGTAACAGTATTAGGATCCTCCTGGTTCTTCCTAGCACCAATGACATAAGCACGAGCCGGAGCAGTTCGACCGCCACCCTTGCCCTGCTTCACTTTGGGACAGTCCCGCCTGAAGTGCCCAGTGTCGCCACAGTGATAACATCCCTGATTTCCCCTGGGTGCAGCAGTGGTAGTAGTAGCAGTAGTAGGGGCAACCACCTGTTGCTGAGCCTGAAGATTCACCCTGCAGCTCTGGGCCTGATGCCCGTTCCTCTTACATTGGGTACAATAACTACAATCCCTAAGATGATGGTACCCACAACGATCACATCTAGGCAGCCTCCCAGTATACCCACTCTGCCTCAGCTCAGAAGATGCACCTGTAGCCTCAAATTTCCTCGGCTGCTGCTGCTGAGGCTGAACTGTACCCTTTCCCGCGCTCTCCTATTTCCTCTTGTTGCCATCAGAGGTCTTCACCACAGTACCCTTAGGAGGCAAAACACCCTCCTGAACCTTCTGCTTAGTCAGCCTATGAGCCAATCGAATGGTATCCCGAAGTGTAGTAGCATCATTCGCGGTCACCAACCCGCGAACCTCGGGCACCAACCCGCGAACCTCGGGCACCAACCCACTAATGTAGAACTCAATAGCCTTATATTCAGGCGTCACAGAATCCGGGCACAAAAGTGCCAACTCATGGTAGCGAGTGGTATACTCCTCTATCTCAGATCCCACCATCTGATGATTCCACAGCTCATGCTCCAAACTCTTGATCTCATCCCTGGGGCAATACTCCCTCTTCAAACGAAACACAAACTCGGTCCATGGCAACGCATGGGCCTCCAGTAAACCAATAGTCTGCACCGTCGAATTCCACCAAGTCAAGGCACGTCCCTCGAATGTCCCTGAAGCATACTTCACACGATACTCCTCTGGGCAGTTACACATGGAGAAAGCGGACTCGACCTTCTCCAACCAACGAAGTAGTCCCACAGCTCCCTCAGTCCCACTGAAGTTATGGGGCTTGCAGTCCTGGAACATCTTGTAAGTATAGTGGACTAGAGGAGGTGGAGGTGGTGGAGGAGGAAAAGCACCCCCTGTTACAATAAGCAACATGGTCAGAAAACGAACATCACACGACAAAAGATAAGGAATGAGGGTAGGGGTAATTAAAATTACCACCATGGCCCTGCTGGGCGGCCTGCTGCGCAGCAATAGCAGCTGCCACGTGCTCCTGGATCAGATTATTCAGCTCCGCCTGGGTCATGCTGATGTTACCACGACCCCCATTACGTCCACCGCCATTTCGGCCAGCAGCGCGACCACCAACACGACCGCCACGACGTCCTGCCATCTTCTGTCAAGGTCAAAGACAAGACATTAGATTCCAGAATAGATAACAAGGTATCGTAAAGAAATCATAAGTAACAAGGTTAACCAGAGAACTGGATTCCATCATGGTTATTAGATCAAACACAGAGTTCACCAGGATTTCCATGCATTTCAACTTATTATTTCGTGTGCACCCGAAATGATAAGTCGCTCTACATGGTCCCCGAGGCGTGCTCCTAGCCTGACTTTCAAACCACAAGGCACCCATGTTCAGGAACAGATAAGAACTCCTACGTGGTAAAACACCCAAGATATAAAACAGCAAGTACAAGTGTGCGATAATGTGTGCGAGCAAGTGTGTCCATTGGAGTATAGAAATGGGAGATGTCCGAATCTTGGACAAATCTCCGAAGGATGCCGAAGTCACTCCAATGTACGCCACTGCCGTGCAAGAATAGTAAAGCTCTTCGTCTTCAGCACGATGATGAAGAACATGATAGGAAATAAGAGTAATAGATAGATGATGTAAGCATAAATGATAATAACGAATGTAATACTGACACCCCGGCAATTCCCATATGTCATGACTTATATGAATGTGACCGTCTAGTGTGTGCGACTCGGCTATAGACTAGACTCTACATGCAGTCCTAGTTCACTATAACCATTGGCTCTGATACCAATCTGTCACACCCTCAAATTCCACGTGCGGGGTTTTACCGCGAGGCGCGTGACAAACCAGGATCTAAGTCAACGGTCACAATAAACGACACTATATGATACGTAAAATGACATAAACAAATCATCAAGTTTTCATAATCCATCGCTGCGGAAGCGTAACTTTATTACAACCCAAAATGCAAAGTACGTAAGTCTGAAAAAGATAAGAAAATGCATATGAATCCTAGACGCCGTGTGACTCCGTGCGCCTATGATAAGCTGCTACCTCAACGACCTGAGACAAACATACTAAAAACGTCAGCAAATAATGCCGGTGAGTTCATAGGTTTTATGTTAAACGTTTAAGTAATGAAAGCCATCATGTTATCACTATGTCAGAAATGATAGCGTAAGCTAGACGCATGAGTAATACTACTACGACCGGAAACCATTACAGACAACGATATATGATTTTTGCCCGAAACGATTATGCACTACCTCCAGTAGCGATATGACCGAGACAATATGCACCCACCCGACTCCCAGCCGACGGGTGGGGTCTGTCAGTCCCAATAGATCTATCCACATTTCCCCCGTTATGCTATCCAGCATATTCATGGTTTCCCCGGGACCTTACGTATCATATAGTATGTAAATGAATCAACACTAGTATAACATGATAATTTATGAAATAAGTATGAGCATGTGTCTCCCCCGAAATGTAAAACGTAAAGTGGGGCCGTGAAACTCACCTGATGCTGCTTTTCGCACTAAGACAAGTAAACCTGCTCAATAGACGGCACCAAATACCGGTGACCTATCATGAAGAGCGTATAAGGTGTTAGACTAAAAACCCGTAGGTTGATTAGTCCCTAGCAGTCCAGACCATAACCGTGTACATATGAAATGATGTTTAAACGTTTAACCGACCACACCAGACAACGCCCGACCTCCCATTGGTGACTCGACATTCCACGTGTTCATCTCATACTCAAACATACACAAATCATGCAACTTAGTACTTAACATGTGTTAAAGTTCAACGAGTCTCACACATAGGTCAAATAACGCACAAACAAGTCCATACATGTGTTACTATGTTACTAGGCATGTCACGGGGTTCCTAGCATGTTCCTAGGTGTCGAATCGGGTTTCGGAATGTAAAAATACACTTATAACAGCAGTACACGCGATTAGGAACTTAGCATGCAATTAGGAAAAGTCAACATGTGATTGGGGATGGTCAACAAGCGATTGTGAGGCTAATCGCCAACTTTAGCATGCTATTGAGGGGCTAATCGCATGCTAAGAGGGCTAATTGCCTGACTTAGCATGCGATTAGGAAAGCTAATCGCCTGCTAAGGAGGCTAATCGCCTGCAGCTGCTGCGCGACGCAATTTCGCGCGTTTAACCCTCCAAATCAGATCCGAAACATGTGTAAACACCCAAAATCAATCCTAACACATTAACAAACATATTTCAAGCAAAACCCCTAAGTTTTCATCATTCTAACAGTCCCGAATGCGAGCGTTTTCCCAAAATAGTAACTTAACATGTAAACATCACATCAACATGCAAGAACTTGCCCTAAATAGCAAATATCCAGATTTCATCACATAACCACGTTGTCTGATAGCATCCTACTACTCTAACATCATCCTAAAGCAAACCCTAACATCATACAATCAACAACACACCTCATAGCATCCTTAATCATTCAAAATCATTCAAATGGGTCAAAACATCAAACATCAACAATATACAACCAAAACCATTCAAACTCCTAGAACATCATCATACTAACTTGTAACAGCCATAAACACTTTAATAACACAAAGACAGTCATGTTTCAATCCTAAAAATCCTACCTTTAATCACATATAACACATATAACACACATAAAGGTTTGGGTTTGTTTAAAAACGGTTTTTAATGGATTTTCAAAGACAAAAACATTTATAAGTCAGGTCTGGACTTTTAGGGAACAAAATATAATCATTTAAAGGTTTGGGTTTGAAGAACACACCTTGGATTTAAGAGGAAATGATGGAATAAGCTTGGAAATGGTTGTTTTGATGTAAAAGCGAGTTCCAGAGGGTGTTTGTGTGTTGGTATGGGTTATGGGACGGCTAGGGTTGCACAAATGGTGTTTTGGAGGTCAAGGGTGGTATTTATAGGCGTTTCTAGTCGTTTAAGACACGTCAGGCGATTGTGCAGCCTTATCAGGCGATTAGGGCTGCTAATCGCCTTCACTACCATGCGATTAGCCCCAATCGCCCATTAGTCAAGCCCAATCGCCCCTTAAGTGTTGCCAATCGCCCCCTGAAGGCGATTAGGGCTTCCTAATCGCCTGCAGGGTCTGGTTCTGTGTATTTTGCGCGTTAAACCTCGTTTTAACATATGTTAACACGTTTTCACATACCGACAAGTCATATAATGATTATAAACACATAATACATGAAAATAAACACGTTCACACTCGTTCACCAATTCCCGGGACCCGAGACTTGCGTATGTGCGTTAAAACCGACGATTCCACGAATCACCGATCCTTGTACACATGGTTATGGACCGACACCCAATGGTCCCTCGGACCATTGTAATGACTCCCGATTATTCCCGAATCATCGGTACGACTCAACCGACTCGGTCAAGTATGATATTAAGTCGTTGTTTTCAATGTTTTCGTTGAGGTAGACTCGTATGTATGCAAAGTATGAAACATATGTATGTAGAGTATGAAACGTATGTATGTAAAGTATGAAACGTATTATGTATAGTATGAAACGTATTAACCTGAATATGCCGGGTGTCACATCATTAGTATACATATTAGTCATCCGAATAAAAGAGGAGTCAATATTATTATATTAGTAATTAGGAATAAACATTTGAAGAGTAGGATGGATGATTACCTTGAATCGGTTGTGGAGAATGAACAAAGGATGCAAGATGAAGAAGGAAGATTGAAAGTTTGGTTAAGAAGAAAAGGAGAGGTATGTTGTGGAGATTGAAAAAAATAAATAAAAGAAAACGGTATTTATAGATAGATGCATGGAGCTCCATATAGCTAATTGGATCCTTGATGCCCTCTCTAAAGCCTCCATTCGACCCGAGTGTATTGATTTATTATATAGATAGATTATTATTATTATTATTATTATTATTATTATTATTATTATTATTATTATTATTATTATTATTATTATTATAACTTCGTGCTTTCGACTCGGACGTTTTTGACTTGACCAAAGTTGCTCGTTCACGCTCCAACGTCCACACGAACACCTACCAAATAAAAATAAAATAGATAAATACTAAAAAAAGACCTAAAACTAATAAAAATCTATAAAAACCTATCTATACTATATTACTAGTGGAATGCCCGCGCGTTGCAGCGGGTGTTCCGATTGATATATGATTCAATTATAATGCTTGTTACAAGCCACCTCCCATTCTGGTTTCTAACCTTTTATTCCATTCAACGACTTTGTAATATTTTTCCTTCATTTGAATAACGTGTAAAATGATGCATGCATGAAATTTAAATATACAAGATTGTATGCAACACTCAATGGAATACAAAATAGCATATTATACATCAGATGAAAAACTTCATTTTTATTATCTTCATGACTTGTTTCTAACACGCAGTCCCTTGTAATTTTTATGAGCAAATGCCCATTGGTCAACCTAAAAGTTGTTTACGTTTATGAAAATGCCCGAACCAGTAAAGAAGCTTCCTGTAGTAGGTTCTTGTACACCCCTGTCTCCTGTACACAAACAAAATTTAACAAAAAAAAAAAAAAAAAAAAAACAATATATGAAGCAACAACGAGCATGAACAACAAAGTAGAATCAAACTTGACATTTAAGGATTATGAAAAAAACACCATTCTAACTCACCACATCTCTAGGAAAACATTGTTTAAAATTGCATAAGTTATCATTCAGGAACAAAAACACAAATAAAAAATGAAATGTCCTATATGTTGTAGGTCTATCTTTATTTAAAAGAATTGGATAAACTTCACTATCAAAAAACCCAATTGTTGGTAGTGAACCCATTAATTACCAATCTTTGTGCATGCAATCCAAACTTCACATAAGTTGCTCAACTACGTTATACAAAGATTTAACTGTTGGACAACTGAGTATAAGAATAGTGTTCAGAAGTAATTGTTTAATACTTATTTTTTGGTTGTAAATTTATATTTTTAGAGTACTAATACGCAAATAAAATAAGATATATTAATTTAAGTTAAATGGGTGGTTTCTTGTCAACACGTGAACCTCGCGAGCCACATTTAGGTTTTATTTGGTTTCGGGTTCTGTAACGTCATCATGGTATTGATTAATTTCAAAATGTGTTAATGTACATACACCAACAGGCTTGACTCCCCCATTTGACCCATTCTTAATAAAAACATAACCTCATCCTAAATGGGTTTAAAATCAAAACTGCCAAATTATGAAAATGAAAAAACAAGTGTAACATACATCAAAATGGAAATAATTTACATTTAATGTCATTCTCTTTTCTATCTATCTAATATGATATGCGCTATTACTGTAATACCCGGAAAATTAAAAAAAAAACTCTATATAAACAAATAGTCGATTTATTATGTCGATCTTAAATGAGTTTAATACATTGTGTAAGATCCAAAGTTCAGATAAAAAATGATGTATTGATTAGGCCAAATAACTAAAGTCAAAAAATCCTTTAGAAAACTATATGAAAAGCTCACCACCGGATTGATGTGAACAGGACAGGACTGCAATGTTTCCCATTCGATCTGAAACAATAGTTGTATCGATATTTATAAGATGGCAAGCCAACCTCTGCAGAGGGTCACTGTATAGTTTCTCCACTTTCTTATAATCCTATAAAAATGATTTACTTCAATGACATAATTGTGATTAATCTGTTTGATAGAAAACTATTGAATCATATAGTGTATCAAAGTAATAGGAGTGATATCAACTGACATACCTCATTATATGCATAAAAAGAATGCCAACTCGACAATCGCCAACAACAATTGTAGTAAAGTGAGTGGTCAAAATCTCTTTTTGATTCACAACTTATATTCCGTGGTTGCGGTTACAAGTGCAGTGTGCGAAGACGATGGCGATGTGGCACAAGGAGATGGTCGGTGGCTGTTGGTTTTTTTGTGATGGCGTTTGGTGGTTGTTGTAAAGCGGCTGATCGCTGGCTTCGAGAGAGAAAATGTGTGATGGGGAAATGATTCGAAGGATTTTAAAGATACGGCACACTTCTTAATAGGGGGTGATGGTAACGGGTGGAATTGAAGAGGATGAGACCCTTCGTTGGCCACCTTTAGTTGAAGAAGTGATCTTTCATAAAACCTGGAATTATTGCTGAATTGATGATTATTAAAACTTACATTTATTTAGGTTTAATGATACAAGTGGCTAAGGTGAAAGGAGGAAGGGTACTAAGGGAATGATATTTTACCTTATAACTAAAAACATAACATAAAATTACAATAATAACCATGTAAGTGTCTTAATATACCTCTAGGTGACTAATTTACCCCTATCAATTAAGCTTTACTAACTTGTATATGTAGCTACAAAACTTGTATCCATAACAAAATTACAATCTTAGCCATCACTCTTCCTTAATAAGATAATATAGATAATGCATGAGGGAGGGGTATTTTAAGATACCCAAAAGTTAAGAACTAATATTTCATTAACAACCCTAAAATGAGAGTAAAATAGTCATTCATACATTATTTACACTTTACTACCCTATGTTATTTACACTTTAATTCCCTAATTTTTAGTTAGTAATTACATTTTCATCTCCTCCTCTACAAAATTATAATTTCTTTTATTTAATCCTATCATAACTTTAAAACTATTATATTTTAAAAACATTCGAATATACTATGACGACCGGCTCATTTTTGACGACGTGTCGGTGTTTATCGTAGTCAATACCGATGTGCGGATTGAAATGTACAAGAAAGAATGCCTTATGTACAAGTGATTATTGCATTTTATGTTCTAAATACTAACTAGATGAAATATAATATGGATTTATTGTTAATATGGATGTTGAATCATAACACCATTTCATGATCAAGTAAAACTCAAAATTGTAAAATTGAATTTGGTGTTAAATACTGTTCCACCCAATAATGAAAAAATCACATAAATCAAATGCAATGATTTAAAAAACCAAACAGGGCACTCGAAATCTACATATCAGCTTTGATGATTCTTAAAATATGATAATGTTGTTAAGCATTATGGTTCATCCTTGCTTTGACAGACAAATAACTTGTCACACGGTAACAAAACTGCAACACAAGACTGGGCTCTAAGAATGCTTTATCACATTTTTTACTGATAGCTTCAATTGTAGTACCCTATTTAAATAATCAACATTAGCAATATGTGCATATGTATATGGGTATGCATGCATATATTAATGGGTATACACATAAATATAATTAACTAAAAGAAACCTCATTAAACTTTTAAATATACATAATTAGCTAAATATATAAAACTTTAAAATAATTAAGTTTAGAAAAAAATATAAAAATGCATTGTAGATATTAATTGTAGGTAAATTTGTTTTAAAAACCTCAGCTGCATCACTTTGGTAGAAAGCACATGATGCATATTATATATCCATATGATATGAACATCTATGTTAATAACAACAAAACTCCCTAATTTGAAGGGGTTCTTTTTAACAAAGTTTAAAAAAAATGCACTCGTATTCATAGAAAACACAATAATTTTTTATAGTTTAGTCAAAGACAAACAAAATTTCCTAATTTAAAGGGATGGGAAAATCATCAATTTCAAATTTTAAACCATGTCCTAACCTACTAAAGTTTAACAAAATTTCATATTTTAAAGGGGCGAGAAAATCATGAATTTGTAAATTAAACCATGTGCTAACCTACTAAAGTTTATTTATGAGTAAAATGTCATTTTCGTCCCTGAGGTTTGGCCATTTTTGATAGTTTAATCCAAAAGTTTATTTTTTCTCATCTGAATCCAAAAGTTTTCAAAATCTTGCCATTTCCATCCGACTTGTTAACTCCATAAATTTTTTGTTAACTTTTAGTTAAAAGACCAAAATACCCTTTTATATATTGTTTAAAAAATAAATCTTTATATATATATATATATATATATATATATATTCCACCACCACCATTATCAACCAAACGTCATCTCCCCCACCTGCAACTCAATCACAATCATCAAAAAAAAAAAAAAAAAAAAAAAACACAAATCTATTAATTTAGCCACCAGATCTGAACAACCATCAATAACCCAACCATTGATCAATTTCCTTAAAACCTTCTTTAACCATCAAAACCCCACCTTTATAAAAACCCAACCCATCCATCCCTACCCTTAATTCTACACACACACATCATACTATTATAGAGAGAGAGAGGGAGAGAGAGGGAGAGAGAGAGAGAGTCGAGAGATAAAGAGAGCCAGAGAAAGAAAATCAGGAGGAGAGGAAAAGAGAGCCTTGGGTTCCGATTGAGTTAACAGCGGTTGTAGGTGGTCGGAGATGGTGGTAGTATGTGGACGTAAGGTGGTTGCAGGTCATCGTGGTTGTAGGTGGTTGCAGATGGTCGTGGTGATGGTGGTGGTGGTGGTGGTGGTGGGCTGTGGGACTGTGGTTGATCGTGTGGCGGTGCTTATATGCAGAGAGGGAGAGCAGGGAGATGGTGGTTTTCTCATGATCTACAATAGCTTCATTGGCTGAATTTGTTTGGGAATCTGAACTGCCTAATAACTATGATCTTTTTGTTTCAATAGTGTTTGATGATAACAAGTTTTGTGATAGTCTTTATAAAATGGGATGTTTATGCAAGGGTTTGATAACTATAATCTGTTTGTGTTCACCCACTTTTATTGAACTTTTTTTTTAACGGACCCACTTTTATTGATGGTGGCAACAAGGTTTGATAACATTATTATTATTATTATTATTATTATTATTATTATTATTATTATTATTATTATTATTATTATTATTATTATATAGATAAAATTTGAATTGACAACTTTGCCCCTCAGTTAACTGAGGTTGACTAACGGAGTTAGGCACTTGGATGGAACCAGCAAGAATTTGAAAA
The DNA here is from genome assembly GCA_028751855.1 of Ambrosia trifida. Taxonomy (NCBI): domain Eukaryota; kingdom Viridiplantae; phylum Streptophyta; class Magnoliopsida; order Asterales; family Asteraceae; genus Ambrosia; species Ambrosia trifida. The sequence goes on along the minus strand of CM054131.1, from coordinate 38,645,971 downwards.
CTTTTGGATTCAGATGAGAAAAAATAAACTTTTGGATGAAACTAGTAAAAAAGGTCAAACCTCAGGGACAAAAATGGCATTTAACTCTTTATTTATAAATACATACTAATGCACACATATTTCACTTGCCAAAATACGTAGGCATGGATACTGAATTCAAAAGTTGAAGCTTCTAATGTTGGTTATTTGTTTGTTTATGGTTTTCATTCGTCCCATTTTACTAATTATACCTTTTTTTACATACTTAATCATTTAAGTGTTAACTTCTTGGTTTTGTAGATTCACTTAGATGAAAAACATACGGAGATGAACAAACTAATAGCCATACAAGCGTCTAAAGTAGCGTCTAAGGTTGTATTTATTAATGTTTAATTTTTTAATATTAACATGGCTGTTATTTTATATGGTATATTGTATGTGTTTTATTGCAGGATAATGGTGATAATAGTGTTGAGATTATTTGCTATGGTGTAATGTTTAGTCCCTACAAATCTGATCTTCAACATGAATTTAGTGAATAGGTAATATCAACATTTATTTCATCTTCTATTAACTTGTGTATTAAATAGTTTTAATTTATTTTAAGGATCAGATGCATGAAATTAATAGGAAGAGATCCAAGATGCTTTCTTAATGGAAATGGAGTCAGGTTATTTGATCTAGACAGTTCTGATGAAAATGACAAAGAAGACATATTTGATGACACTTTAGATAGGAGAAAATGGAGGAAACTCATCCTCACCAAAAGATGTAATAATCAAACATGGAGATATACAATAAATTTTAGTGATCGTTCTTGATGACGAATGGTGGGCAGACAATATAGACGAGATCATGCAGACTTGAAACCTGTATGACTAAATTGATCTCATGATTCAAGTAGTTCACTAGCTTTTATTTTTCTCAACTTTTATGTTTATTAATACTTATTTTTTCCTTTTGTATGTTACTTTATTTTATCAAATGTTTCTTAAAAGTACTTTACAATTTAAATGTTAAATCTTTTTAGTTACTATACATGTATAACACTTATGACGTATATCCACCGTAATGATACTACAACAAATACTATACGAATTTGAAATAAGTACCGAAATAAAAAGTGTCACTCCCACCGCATCACGCGGGTTTCCTACTAGTATTAATAAAATAGACCGGTACAAGCCTAAAACTAATAAAAGTACTATCTAAATGACTCAAAAATTATACAAACTATACAGTAAAAATAGATGTATTTTACAATACATCAAATGCAGGGCTCCCAAAGATGTTTTCGGCTGATACAGTCAACACAACAGCCTATCTTATCAATCATGGACCCTCAGTACCATTAGGATTCAAGCTTCCTTAAGAAGAATGAAAAGGCAAAGCTGTTGAGTATGATCACCTGAGAATCTTCGGGTTTAGTGCTTATGATATCAATCCTAAAGGTGACAAGTTGGATGCCAAAGCAAAGAAGTATATCTTCATTGGATATGGGGTTGATAAAATGGGCTACAGGCTTTGGGATTTTGAAAGCAGAAATGTATTCAGAAGCAAGCATGTTGAGTTCAATGAGAAGAGTAGTACAAAGACAGAAACTTGGATAAGTCAAAGGTTCAGAAAGAAATAGTTGAGTTTAGTGTTAAGAATCAGAGGAACAAGTCTGTTGCTGAGCCAGTAACATAATCTGAAGATGACACGGAACCAGAGACTAAAGATGGTGAGAATGAAGAGTTAGTGGGAGTTTTTGACAGTGGGAATTCAGAGTCTGAAGACGAACGGTCTCCACAGCAGCCTGACCAGTCTGATACTTCAGTCAGGAGATCCACCAGAGTTTCTAAAGCGCCAGACTGGTACACTCCCAGTCGTACCGGCCCCTTAGTAAATTATATTCTCTTGATAGAAAATGGTGAGCCAGAGAGCTACTCTGAAGCAGACAAGATGAAGGACTCATTCCGGTGGGAGCAAGCAATGAAAGAAGAAATGATTTCACTAGACAAGAACAAGACTTGGGTTCTTGTAAAGCTTCCGCCAGACAAGAAAGCTCTTCAGAATAAATGGGTTTTCAGGGTCAAAGATGAGTCTAAACGGTATAAAGCCCGTTTAGTGGTCAAGGGGTTTCAGCAGAAGAAGGGAGTTGATTATGATGAGATCTTCTCCCCGGTGGTGAAGAAGACCACCATAAGGTTAATTCTGAGTATTGTAGTAGCAGAAAATTTGCATCTAGAGCAGCTAGATATGAAGACAACATTCCTACATGGTGACCTTGATGAAGATATTTACATGGCACAACCCAAGGGATTCCATGTTATTGGAAAAGAGAATTGGGTGTGCAAGATGAAGAAGAGTTTATATGGTCTGAAACAAGCGCCAAGGCAGTGGTACTTGAAGTTTGACGATTTCATGGTGAGGACCGGTTACAAGAGATGTGAAGCCGATCACTGTTGTTATCAGAAGAAGTTCAAGAGTTCGTATATCATTCTACTTCTGTATGTAGATGATATGTTGATTGCAGGATCAGATATGAATGAGATAAGCAAGTTGAAGAAGCAAAGATGGGGTTATGTTTCAAAGGGAAGGATTTAGTTCTCAGAGGTTATACAGGTGCTGACTTGGGTGGCTGCAAAGAGACATTTAAAAGCACCACAGGTTTTGTTTTCACAATGGGAGGAACTTCAGTTAGTTGGATGTCCAGGCTCTAGAAAAGTGTAGCTTTGTCCACAATAAAGGCAGAATACATGGCTATAGCTGATGCTAGTAAGGAGCTAGTATGGTTTAAAGCTTTTTCTGGAAGAATTAGGTAAGAAGCAGACGGAGTACTCGTTGCATTGTGATAATGAAAGTGCAATGAAACTTTCTAAGAATCCCGTGTATCACAAGAAGAGAAAGCACATCGGGATAAGGTATCACTTCGTGAGAGGATTGGTTACTGATGGCATAATCAACTTGAAGAATATCTTAGGTGCTAAGAATCCAGGGACATGTTCACCAAATGTGTAACGTTGGATAAGCTGAAGCTGTGTGAAGCTTTAGCTGGTCTCCAGGAATAGTGTTAAGGATATCGAGGTAACTAGAGGTGCATTGAAGATCAAGGGAAGATCTTATTTACAGAAGTACAGAAGAGACGGTGCAGTTCGTGGTTCGAAGACACCAAATGGGAGATTGTTGGAGATGTTGTCTTCAGCCCACATATAGGCCTAACCCGGTATGATTAACTTGTTGTGCAAGTTTAGCATAGGGTTTTAACCTAATTAGTGCCTATAAGTATATCTCTTGTACTTGTATTTTGTATCACTTAATAAAAAGAATACCCCAGTTGTCCCTGTGGACGTAGGTCAGTTTAGACCAAACCACGTAAATCTTCGTGTTCGTGTGCCTGTGTGTTCTCGATCCTAACATATATAAGAAAGTGTGGTTGAAGTTGTTCAAAGATATCGAGTTGAATCAAGTTTAGTATATAAATTTTGCAATTTATATTTTATTTAGTATTGTATACGGTATTAGACATTTATATTTTCTATGAATAACAAGAATCTCGTTATTATATTTATTATTATTGTTTTTTTTTCAATAAAAAGTGAACATATTTTTTACATATAGAATGTAAAGTGGAATAACTGAGAACGTGAGTTTGGATTGAACTTTCTCTTTCCAATCCTCTTTGCTTGTTATTTGTTTTAACTTTGCTAAATTACTTGCTTGCTTGTTGTTCTTGCTTGAGTTTGATAAAAATTATCTGACCCACTTGCTAACTGGACTTTGATCGACTTGCTGCATTTGATTTTGGCCAACTTGCTAACCAAATTTACTTGCTTACTCCCGACGAACTTGGTAATCAGGGCTTTGTATTCCTGACCTACATGCAAATTAGGTTTTATGTGCTTTGGGCGTACTTGCTAATTCGGTTTTTATGAACTAACTTGCTATACTCAACGAACAAAAGTTAAGAGTTATTTGCTATACTCGACGAATAACGAAGTCTCGGAGCTACATGCTATTCTCAACGAACCAAAAAGGCTCGAAGTTTCTTGCTACTTGCTATTCGAATAGTTGTGATTTGATTTGACGTGTTATGAGAACTTTAAATAGTTTTGGTTTTCTTAAAAATCAAAATCCTTATTTTGATTTTATTTTAAAACAAAACTTAATATTTGTGTTTTATTTAAAAGCTACTAATTTTTTTTATTGAACCGATAAAAAAACACATCGATTCTTCCAAATAATTGAAGGTAAAATTGTAAAATAATTTTGGCCCTTTCTTTTACTGATTATTCAATTTTGTTTTAAACACTTGTATGTTGTCAACAGTCAATGTTCCCCATTAACTTTCCCTAAATCACCAAACCCACTCCTAAATAAAACGGATTCCTTTAAAAGAATATAAAGTCAAATCTATCTTATATCCCATAGGACTATACCTTGGTACGCGACGAAAGCAAGCGTGAGCCACATGCCCGGCCCAAAGCAAGGGCAGGCTGGGCTACTATTGAGGGCCATAATCAAATTAGGGCCCGTAATATTTTAAGTCTTCAAGGTCTAATCCATTTTTAGGTTATTATGTTGGGGTTTTGATCTTGTAAGGGCAGGCTGGGCTACTGCTGAGGGCCATAATCAAATTAGGGCCCGTAATATTTTAAGTCTTCAAGGCCCAATCCATTGTTAGGTTATTATGTTGGGGTTTTGATCTTGTAATCTGGAGTATTATGAACGGCAAAACTGCAAAAGAAACCAAATGACAAGTCGACAACGTGAAGCTAATAGCAGCGCCTAAACCAAACTCTTCCAACATTCCTCACAGCTAATCAAAACAGCAGCGCCAAAACGGTAAAACAATCATGCTTCCGAGTTCCGAGTCAACTTCTATCTAATTCTTCTTGTTTTGTTGTTGATCTTCAGACTCTTCGTTTTAAGTTTTCTCTTAACCATTGGGCATTTAATATAAGAATGTTGGAGTGTTTATGAATAATGATGGCTTGAAACTTTCCTTGTTTGGCTACTGATCTTCGTGCGTGTTAATGAATAATGATGGGTGATAATTCATATGAATCTTATTTTCCATTATTCCATATATATGTAACATGTTAATAAAATAAGTAAAAACTTTGATGTTACTCACTACTCAGTCAGTCAGTCACCTAAATTGTTAGTATATTTCTGATTGTTATTTGAATGTTAAGCATTAGCCTTTAAATATTCATGTTTGAATGTTTACTTAATTAATTATATATGAACTTGGATGCTTTGTATATGATGAAACTTTGAATGTTTTTTTGTAGAAACTATGCCTCTCATTCCCAAATACAAACACTAATCGGGTAGTAAAAACGTAACAAAAAAAAAAGAAGCTAAAGGTGTCACACCCTCAAATTACCACTTGCGGGGTTTTACCGCGAGGCGCATGACAAACCAGGATCCAAGTCAACGATCACAATAAACAACTCTATATGAAAACGTAAATAGACACAACCATTAATTTAATAAGCGGAAGCGTTTAAGTAGCATTCAACCAACTATGCTATCAACTCAAAAGCTGTTCAAAATACTTTTATTACAAAACGTGCAACTATGCCTAGACGCCAATGCAGACCCGTGCGCCTAGTTCCGTTCATTGCTACCTTAGCGACCTGAGAAAAACATGCCAAAAAGATGTCAACATATAATGCTGGTGAGTTCACAGGTTTGTTCAAAATGTTACCAAAACGTTACCATGTCCATACTATATCAATGTTACCAAGTACGCTAGCTAGGCGTATGTTTCATTACTACTACGATTGGAAACCATTACTAGACACGTTTAGCAATGTTCAGCGTGTTTAAGCAGCCCGTATGTTCAGCACGATAATGTTCCTGTTCGAGACAATATGCACCCGCCCGGCCCTCCAAGCCGACGAGTGGGGCAGGTCACGCCCAATAGATCTATCCACATTTCCCCCGTTGTGCATCCGCGCACATTCATGGTTTCCCCCCGGGACTTTCCAAAAGATCGTATAGCAATATAAAGTTAAAACCATAGTATGACATATGATACCAAAACCGTTTAGCGCGTGTTTTCTCCCCCAAAAGTTAAAGCAGTAAAAGTGGGGCCGTGAACTCACCTTAAGTAGCGTTCTTCAAATACAAGTAAAGATGTTTAGCCCTTGATAATCCCTCTACCGGAGATCTATCAAAATGTTCACATAAGTGTTCTGACTAATAACCATAAGGTTATCTAGTCCCCGATTGTCCAGATCGTAACCAAGTATGTTTTAAAACGTGTTTGAATGTTTAACCGACACACTAGACCGACCCGACATCCCGTTGGTGACCCATTACCCTAACTAATCAAGTACACATAGATTACACACAAGGTTCAAGCATAAAACACTTAGTTTGTATCAAAAATCTCATTTCTGCATCAGAACGGTCGAACCAGTCAGTTTTAAGTCTCCTTCGCACCTTTTAGTCTCCTTCGCCCGTTTTATACCTCGTTCGACCGTTTGATGCTTCCTTCGCCCGTTTTATTACATTCACCCAGTAAAATCCCAGGTTCGACCCTGGATCCCTCCTTCGCACCTTCGATTGGTCGAAGGAGGCCAGGTTCGCCCCTGTTGTGTAATTTTTCCTAAAAACGCTTCAAACACATTCTAAACGACTCAAAACATCATCAAACACAACAGTCAAGCATAGATAACTTATTCCTACAAAACCCCACCGATTTCCCCCGATAATACGTCCGTTTCAGCCCTTTCCCAAAATGGTAAAGATTATGGAAACATCACTTTCATGCATGAATTATTTACCCAATTTGGAAACTTTTGAAATCGATTCATGCTTAGCTTAAAATACTCAGTTTGTCGATTATCCGATCATTCTTATCCATTCTATTGATCATAAATATTCATACATCAAGTTTTAATCCAATAAAACCCCCAAATATCATCATATTCAATCCTAACCCTAAACAACAATATTCCAACATTAATAACAATCCTATTATCATGTTTCTATCTTAGATATAGCAGCAAATCATTGAACAACACGTAACACCACATAATACACAATTTACATATGTTATTCATCGTGAAAACCTATGTTAAATGATCATGTTTTGATTTAGAAAGATGTTTAAAAGGTTTTTAATCATAAAAACACCCTTAGAACAGATCTGGACAATTAGGGTTAAATGAAAACGAATCAAAATGCTTTTAAAAGGTTTAGGATTATGAACACACCTGGGATTCTTGTTTAGATGTTGTAGATAGGTTAGATCATGAAAAAGAAGAGCAAAAACTCCTTCCTTAGTGTTTAAGATCGTTTGAGAGCGTTTTGGGACGGTTAGGGTTTGTGAAATGATGAAAAATGACAATGGTTGGTATTTATACTAATCCTCCTTCGCCCCAATTCATTGGTCGAAGGTGGTCTCCTTCGACCCTTTCACAGGGTCGAATGAGCCCTGTCTGGTCGAAGGGAATTCCTCAAATTCCACTTCCCTGGTTCGCCCATTTACAAGGGTCGAACCAGACAATTAACTCTCCTTCGACCACTCGAAGTGGTCGAACCAAGACCCCTTTTTAACTAGTTTTCTAGTTTGTCGTGTTTAACGCATTCTAACACATCTTAACATATAAGCATGCATCCTTAGTCTATATTTAACACATTTAAGCACAGATAATCATTTACATATCATTTAAACACATCTACGTATATAATCCACCACACGATCCATAATCTACACATATACTTAATTAGTTCATGTAATGTCACCAACAACGGAACCCGGTACTAGTATATTACCAAAACGACTCCCAATGATCCTCCAGATCATTGTACCCTAGACAATCCTAACTTGACCTGACTCAACTAATCCAGTTAAGTCTGTTTATAAACGTTTCTCGCTAAGGTAGACTTAGATGTTACTAATATGTTTAAGCCAAACATGCCGGGTGTCACATCATCCCCACGTTGAAAGAATTTTCGTCCCGAAAATTGCGCAAAGCCCAAAAAGAAAGAAACGAAAAGAACAGAACGAAAAGAAAATTACCGGATGTCACATCATCCCCACGTTGAAAGGAATCTCGACCCGAGATTCATTCCGCTTCAGCAGAAACATGCCTTGATTCGAACGCGCGCTTCGGAAAGAGATGAGGGTACTTAGCTTTCATCTGATCCTCCCATTCCCATGTGAACTCCGGTCCACGATTCGAGTTCCAATGAACTTTCACGATACGGATTTTACTCCGACGAAGGCTACGAATCTTGTAGTCGAGAATCTCGACAGGTTCCTCCACAATGCGAAGACGATCATCAACCTTGATCTCTTCCAATGGTACAATGAGAGATTCATCAGCCAAACACTTCTTCAAGTTAGACACATGGAAGACGTTGTGTACACTACCGAGCTCCGCCGGTAAGTCAAGTCTGTATGCCACCGGTCCAATCCGATCCAAGATTGCGAACGGTCTGACATAACGAGGGTTAAGCTTGCCACGCTTTCCAAAGCGTATGACGCCCTTCCATGGTGAAACTTTCAGAAGTACTTTGTCCCAGACTTGGAACTCTAAAGGTTTTCGACGGCGATCGACATAGCTCTTCTGACGATCCCGTGCAGCAGCCAATCGTTGACGGATCTGTACGATTTTCTCCGAAGTTTCGTACACGAGTTCCGGACCAGTGAGCTGGCTCTCGCCCACCTCGGCCCAACAAAGTGGTGATCGACATTTCCGTCCGTAAAGAGCCTCGAACGGAGCTGCCTTGATGCTAGAGTGATAGCTGTTGTTGTAGGAGAACTCCACTAACGGCAGGTGGATCTCCCAACTTTTGCCAAAATCGATAACACATGCCCGAAGCATGTCTTCCAAGGTTTGAATCGTCCGCTCACTCTGTCCATCAGTTTGCGGATGATAAGCCGTACTCATATCCAACTGAGTACCCAAAGCCTTGTGCAGGGCCTTCCAGAAACGCGAAGCGAAACGAGAATCACGATCAGAGATAATAGAAACAGGCACCTCGTGCCGAGCAACCACCTCCTTAAGGTAGAGTCGAGCTAACCGCTCGAGTCCATCGGTTTCCTTAATAGGTATAAAACGCGCCGATTTTGTCAGCCGGTCAACAATCACCCAGATCATATCGTAACCACTAGGCGACCTTGGCAGCTTGGTGACAAAATCCATCGTGATTCGTTCCCACTTCCATTCCGGAACCTCTGGTTGTTGCAGGAGACCAGACGGCCTCTGATACTCCACCTTGACTTTAGCACAAGTCAAACATTTGCTGACATAAGAAGCTATATCAGCTTTCATGTTCGGCCACCAATAAAGTATCTTCAAATCCTGATACATCTTATCGGAGCCAGGGTGAATAGAATACCGGGATTTGTGAGCTTCGTCCAAAACAAGCTCGCGCAATCCCCCGAACAATGGGACCCAAACACGTCCCGCAAAATAGTGTAAGCCATCAGTCCTGAGCTCAAGATGCTTGTCAGCGCTGTGCATAGTTTCAGCCTTAAGGTTTTCCTCCTTCAAGGCTTCCAACTGTGCAGAACGAATTTGGTCAGGTAACGACGAATGAATGGTGAGCTGTAAGGCTCGAACACGACGAGGGTTAGCAGACTCCTTCCTGCTCAAGGCGTCCGCCACAACGTTCGCCTTGCCAGGATGGTATTTGATGGCACAGTCATAATCGTTCAGGAGTTCAACCCAGCGACGCTGCCGCATGTTCAACACCTTCTGGTCGAAAATATGCTGAAGACTCTTGTGATTGGTATATACTTCACACTTGGTACCGTACAAGTAATGTCTCCAGATTTTCAACGCAAAAACTACCGCACCCAGTTCCAAGTCATGAGTAGTGTAGTTCTTCTCATGAACTTTGAGTTGACGAGAAGCATAAGCAATAACCTTCCCGCGCTGCATCAACACGCAACCGAGACCGCGAATAGAAGCATCACAGTACACAACGAAGTCATCCGTACCCTCAGGCAAGGATAAGATAGGTGCAGAACAAAGTTTAAGCTTCAGCATCTGAAATGCTGATTCTTGTGGTTCATCCCAGTCGAACTTTCGATCCTTCTGGGTAAGAGCAGTGAGGGGTTGAGCGATCTTCGAAAATCCCTCAATGAAACGACGATAATAACCCGCAAGGCCTAGGAATTTCCGCACCTCAGATCGCGTCTTCGGTGCTTCCCAGTCCTTAATAGCTTCGATCTTAGCCGGATCGACATGAATTCCCAGTTCATTCACCACATGTCCTAGGAGTTGAACTTCACGTAACCAGAAATCACACTTTGAGAACTTAGCATACAACTGCTCCTGTCTCAAAAGTTCCAAGACCAACCGCAGATGTTCCTCATGATCCGCCTTGTTCTTGGAGTAGATCAGAATGTCGTCAATGAACACGATGACGAACTTATAAAGGTAAGGTTTACAGACGCGGTTCATCAAGTCCATGAACACCGCCGGTGCGTTAGTGAGACCAAAAGGCATGACCAAGAACTCAAAATGGCCATAACGAGTGCGAAAAGCATTCTTCTGAATGTCAGCTTCCCTGACGCGCAACTGGTGATAACCGGACCGCAAATCAATCTTCGAATAGTAGCTAGAGCCCTGAAGCTGGTCAAAGAGATCATCAATGCGAGGAAGAGGATAACGATTCTTGATGGTCACTTTGTTCAGCTCACGATAATCAATACACATACGAAGACTTTCGTCCTTCTTCTTCACAAACAAAATAGGAGCTCCCCACGGGGAAGAACTCGGTCGAATGAAACCCTTTTCCAAGAGTTCCTGTAACTGGCTGGACAACTCTTGCATCTCGGGAGGTGCAAGACGATACGGAGCTCGGGCAATAGGAGCTGCGCCCGGAGTGAGATCAATACCAAACTCAACCTGACGATGGGGAGGAAGACTGGGTAAATCATCAAGAAACACATCAGAAAAGTCACGAACCACCGGAATATCCTCGATCTTCTTCTCATCGTCAGTCGAAACGTTAACAAGTGCCAGGATGGCCGAACAGCCCTTCCGAAGATACTTATGGGCTTTCATGCTAGAAATGATACTCAGCGGAGCACCGCTTTTCTCGCCATGAACCGAAAGAATCTCTCCATCAGGGAGAGGGATCTGAATAACCTTGTCAAAACAAACGATCTCCGCGCGATACAACGATAACCAATCCATGCCAACCACGACATCAAAACTACCCAGGGGTACCGGCATAAGGTCAATGGGGAAAAACAAACCCGACAGTTCCAAGCGACATTCCCTAAGGGTATGTGTCGCTTCGATTTTCTTACCATTAGCCAATTCTATTAAGTACTTAGCCTCTAAAGGTGTGGGTACTATATCTAGCAATCGACTAATATCCAAAGATACGAAACTCTTATCGGCACCAGAATCAAACAAGACAGAAACATAGCGATCATTAAGAAGGAACGTACCGGTAACTGTGTCTGGATCCTGCCTAGCCTCTGCAGATCCAATGACGAAAGCACGTGTAGTCCTGCCTCCGCCGCCGTTGTTCCCGTTACCGTTCCCGCCCCTCCCATTATCGCCCTGCTTCAGTTTGGGACAGTCACGTTTGAAATGTCCCGTGTCACCACAGTGATAACACCCCTGCCTCCCCTGAGTCCCCTGAGCAGCAGGAGCAGGAGTAGCCGCAGGAGTCTGAGTTGGGGTGAGTGCCACCTTGCAATCCTTAGCATGGTGCCCCAACTGATGGCACCGATGACAACGAGCCCTATCACAACTCCCAGAATGATGGAAACCACACTTGTTACACTTGGGATGCTTCCCAACATACCCACTCGTCTTCTGCCCAGAAGAAGACCCAGATGACTCAAACTTCTTCGCCGGCTGAGCTGGCACCACACTCTTCCCCACACTCTCCCACTTCCTCTTGTTCCCCTCAGCAACCTTCACAGTAGCACCCTTGGGTGGCAAAACGCCTTCCGCCACCTTCAGGTTAGTCATCCGTTGAGCTGACCGGACAACTTCAGCAATAGTGGGAAGATTCCCAGCAGCCACCAACCCAGCAATCTCGGGCACTAGTCCAGACACATAGTGCTCGATTCTTCGGTACTCGGGTGTGTGCAAATCAGGACACAACACCGCCAGCTCATTCCTCCTCACAGTGTACTCCTCAATCTCAGACCCAACCATCTTGAAACTCCAGACTTCATGTTCCAACTTCTGTATCTCCTCTCTCGGACAGTACTCACCTCTCAACAGCTGCACGAACTCCGCCCAAGGCATAGCAATAGCCTCTCCCAATCCCACGTTCTGAGTAGTAGCATTCCACCACGACAATGCAGGCCCTTCAAATGTCGCAGTAGCATACTTCACCCGGTCCCCAGCAGGACAGTTACACATAACAAATACGGATTCTACCTTCTCCAGCCATCGGAGCAGTCCCACCGCTCCCTCAGTTCCAGCGAAGTTATGGGGCTGACAGTCCCGAAACTTCTTATAAGAGCACTGAGGTGGGGGTGGATTGGCACCAGCACCTGAAACACGGTACACGAGTTAAACACAAACGAAAGGACACGAAACCTAAAAATGAGGCAAGGTCGACAGAAATCAACTCACCACCCATGGCATTAATCCCGGCCTGGAAATTAGCCATAGCCATGTTCACTTGCTGCTGGAGCAAGTTGTTCAGTTCAGCCTGGGTCATGTTGATGTTCCCACGACCACCGTCTCCGGCACGACCACCGCCGCCAGCACGGCCACCGCCACCACCACGACGTCCACCACCACGAGCACCAGACATGATCTAACAAATCAAGAAATCGAGAGATTCAGATTCACTTCCAGTGTCAACCACTAGAAACTTACAAGAGTTATCCTAAGGACAAATTCAGGACTATACATCCAAACTCGAAGTCCATCGGGATTTTCATGCATTTCAGTTTATTATTTCGTGTGCACCCGAAATGATAAACTGCTCTACATGGTCCTCCAGATGTACCCCTAATCTAGACCCCAGTCACCGAACATTGTCGCCTAATAACGTGTGCAAGTGTAAGAAGGCATGTGTGTGCTAGAACCAGCAAATCAACCCCTCCTTCTTCAATCCAGAAAAAGAAGACAAGAGCAGGTAAGAACCCAAGTAAAAGCGGATGATGTAACGGAGAAACATGATGATGATATAAAGACACCCCGACAACGTTAGTACGTATCCCACTAATAGACCCAAAGTATGTGACCGTCTAGTGTGTGCGACTCGGCTATAGACCAGACTCTACATGCAGTCTTAGTTCACTATAACCATTGGCTCTGATACCAATCTGTCACACCCTCAAATTACCACTTGCGGGGTTTTACCACGAGGCGCATGACAAACCAGGATCCAAGTCAACGATCACAATAAACAACTCTATATGAAAACGTAAATAGACACAACCATTAATTTAATAAGCGGAAGCGTTTAAGTAGCATTCAACCAACTATGCTATCAACTCAAAAGCTGTTCAAAATACTTTTATTACAAAACGTGCAACTATGCCTAGACGCCAATGCAGACCCGTGCGCCTAGTTTCGTTCATTGCTACCTTAGCAACCTGAGAAAAACATGCCAAAAAGATGTCAACATATAATGCTGGTGAGTTCACAGGTTTGTTCAAAATGTTACCAAAACGTTACCATGTCCATACTATATCAATGTTACCAAGTACGCTAGCTAGGCGTATGTTTCATTACTACTACGATTGGAAACCATTACTAGACACGTTTAGCAATGTTCAGCATGTTTAAGCAGCCCGTATGTTCAGCACGATAATGTTCCTCTTCGAGACAATATGCACCCGCCCGGCCCTCCAAGCCGACGAGTGGGGCAGGTCACGCCCAATAGATCTATCCACATTTCTTGCGTTGTGCATCCCCGCACATTCATGGTTTCCCCCCGGGACTTTCCAAAAGATCGTATAGCAATATAAAGTTAAAACCATAGTATGACATATGTTACCAAAACCGTTTAGCGCGTGTTTTCTCCCCCAAAAGTTAAAGCAGTAAAAGTGGGGCCGTGAACTCACCTTAAGTAGCGTTCTTCAAATACAAGTAAAGATGTTTAGCCCTTGATAATCCATCTACCGGAGATCTATCAAAATGTTCACATAAGTGTTCTGACTAATAACCATAAGGTTATCTAGTCCCCGATTGTCCAGATCATAACCAAGTATGTTTTAAAACGTGTTTGAATGTTTAACCGACACACTAGACCGACCCGACATCCCGTTGGTGACCCATTACCCTAACTAATCAAGTACACATAGATTACACACAAGGTTCAAGCATAAAACACTTAGTTTGTATCAAAAATCTCATTTCTGCATCAGAACGGTCGAACCAGTCAGTTTTAAGTCTCCTTCGCACCTTTTAGTCTCCTTCGCCCGTTTTATACCTCGTTCGACCGTTTGATGCTTCCTTCGCCCGTTTTATTACATTCGCCCAGTAAAATCCCAGGTTCGACCCTGGATCCCTCCTTCGCACCTTCGATTGGTCGAAGGAGGCCAGGTTCGCCCCTGTTGTGTAATTTTTCCTAAAAACGCTTCACACACATTCTAAACGACTCGAAACATCATCAAACACAGCAGTCAAGCATAGAAAACTTATTCCTACAAAACCCCACCGATTTCCCCCGATAATACGTCCGTTTCAGCCCTTTCCCAAAATGGTAAAGATTATGGAAACATCACTTTCATGCATGAATTATTTACCCAATTTGGAAACTTTTGAAATCGATTCATGCTTAGCTTAAAATACTCAGTTTGTCGATTATCCGATCTTTCTTATCCATTCTATTGATCATAAATATTCATACATCATGTTTTAATCCAATAAAACCCCCAAATATCATCATATTCAATCCTAACCCTAAACAACAATATTCCAACATTAATAACAATCCTATTATCATGTTTCTATCTTAGATATAGCAGCAAATCATTGAACAACAAGTAACACCACATAATACACAATTTACATATGTTATTCATCGTGAAAACCTATGTTAAATGATCATGTTTTGATTGAGAAAGATGTTTAAAAGGTTTTTAATCATAAAAACACCCTTAGAACAGATCTGGACAATTAGGGTTAAATGAAAACGAATCAAAATGCTTTTAAAAGGTTTAGGATTATGAACACACCTGGGATTCTTGTTTAGATGTTGTAGATAGGTTAGATTATGAAAAAGAAGAGCAAAAACTCCTTCCTTAGTGTTTAAGATCGTTTGAGAGCGTTTTGGGACGGTTAGGGTTTGTGAAATGGTGAAAAATGACAATGGTTGGTATTTATACTAATCCTCCTTCGCCCCAATTCATTGGTCGAAGGTGGTCTCCTTCGACCCTTTCACAGGGTCGAATGAGCCCTGTCTGGTCGAAGGGAATTCCTCAAATTCCACTTCCCTGGTTCGCCCATTTACAAGGGTCGAACCAGACAATTAACTCTCCTTCGACCACTCGAAGTGGTCGAACCAAGACCCCTTTTTAACTAGTTTTCTAGTTTGTCGTGTTTAACGCATTCTAACACATCTTAACATATAAGCATGCATCCTTAGTCTATATTTAACACATTTAAGCACAGATAATCATTTACATATCATTTAAACACATCTACGTATATAATCCACCACACGATCCATAATCTACACATATACTTAATTAGTTCATGTAATGTCACCAACAACGGAACCCGGTACTAGTATATTACCAAAACGACTCCCAATGATCCTCCAGATCATTGTACCCTGGACAATCCTAACTTGACCTGACTCAACTAATCCAGTTAAGTCTGTTTATAAACGTTTCTCGCTAAGGTAGACTTAGATGTTACTAATATGTTTAAGCCAAACATGTCGGGTGTCACAAAAGGAAGACAAAAGAAAGGCCGATGAAACAAAACAAAATCATATATACGAGTTTTTCTCAAAATTACCTCAAAGTTCTACTTCTAATGTGGATGCTAATGTGGGTAAAGATAATGTGGATGTTAATATGGATGAAGCTAATTTGAGTGAAGATAATGTGGATGTTAATATGGATGAAGCTAATGTGAGTGAAGATAACGTTGATGAAGCTAATGTCAATTTGGGTGAAGATGATGTTAGTGTTAATGTGGATGTTGATGAGAATGAAGAGGATGTTAATGCTAATGTAGATGAAGCTAATGCGGGTAAAGATGATGCTAATGTTAATCCGAGTATTGAGATCCTAGAACTTGGGATGGGCTTAATCATAACTTGATTAAAGAATTGGTTAAGAAAGGTCCAAAAAGAGATTTGACTATTATTAAGGGTCCCATGGATGAACATAGAAGACGATTTTCTACAACCATGTATACTAGAATTCTAAAAAACAGGGAGACATGTGATAGAGAATGGCAAGTGTATTCGAAAGAGCTTGACAAACTCTTTTGTTTTTGTTGTAAACTTTTTAGAAAAGGGCATCCAAAAGGTGGGTTGGATAGTGAAGGTTTTATAGATTGGAAACATGCTAATCGTAGACTTAAAGAGTATGAAGTTAGCTTGGATCATATGAAGAATATGAATCAATGGTTTGAAATGCGTCAAAGGTTGAATTGCAACGAAACAATTGACAAAGTAGCATATGAGCAATTTAAAAAATAAAGAGATTATTGGAAACAAATCATTTTCAGGAGTATTGCACTTGTGAAATTTCTTTCAAAGCATGGCTTAGCATTTCATGAATCAAATGAGAAGTTGTATAAAAAAAGCAATGGAAACTTTTTGGGGTTGGTTGAGATGTTGGAGTCTGATTATGAAAGAACATGTGCGACGTATTATGAACGATGAACTCCATGTACACTATCTTGGGCATAATATCCAAAATGAGTCGATAGAATTACTAGCTAATCAAGTTAAAACGGAAATTATCAAGAAGATAAAGGAAGCAAAGTATTACTCCATCATACTCGATTGCACCCCTAATACAAGTCATCAAGAACAAATGTCCATAATTGTGAGGTATGTGACTTTTAACTCTAATTCTGTGACCGTTGAGGAATCTTTTTTTTGGGATTTTGACTGTTGGTGATACTACAGGTAAAGGACTTTTTCAAGTTATAACCAATGAATTAGAGTCTCTTGGTCTTTATATCAATGATATGCGTGGTCAATGATATGATAATGGAGCAAATATGAAAGGAAAACATAGCGGAGTTCAAAGGAGACTTTTAGAAAAAAAAATCCTAGAGCTTTTTATAGAGCTTGTGGTTGTCATAGTCTTAATCTTGCATTGTGTGACATGGCTAACACTATTACAAAGTCTAGAATTTTTTGGAACAATACAACGGATTTATACTATCTTTGCCAATTCTATTAATAGGTGGCAAATTTTGAAAGACAATGTCAAAGGATTAACTCTTAAATCATTGTATGCCACTCGTTGGGAAAGTCGTGTAGATAGTATTAAGCCTATTAGAAGTCAACTTGTAGATGTAAGAAAAGCTTTGAAAGAAGTTAGGGCCACCGATAAAGATTCGAAAATTCAAAGTGAAGCTAAATCACTAGAAAAATATAAAGTTAGTGACTATGAATTTTTGCTACAAATCGTCATTTGGTATGAAATATTATCACATGTGAATGTTGTGAGCAAAAGGTTGCAATCAAATGATGTAGTTCTTGATTTTGTTATTGATGAAGTGGAAAAATTGATTAAATACTTCAAAAATTATAGAGAAGTGGGGGTTTCAAATGTGATTGATGAAGCTATATAAATTGCCAATGAAATGGGTGTTGATGCGGAATTCCCTAAAAAACGTGTGATACGTAGAAAAAAAAACAATTTGATGAGAATTCAAATGCAGAAGAATTGTATTTTCACTCAACGAGGATTTTACAGTCAATTACTTTTTATGTATTGTTGATCAAGCTATAAGTTCTCTTGAGACTAGATTCGATCAGTACCAAAAATTTGAAAAAAAAAAAATATTTGGTTTCTTGTTTCCAAAAAAGTTGAAAACACTTGATGAAGCGAGTCTTAAGTCTTGTTATCGTCTTCAAGATGCGTTGAAGTATGAAGAAGAATCCGATGTTGATGCTAATTAACTTTATTTGGAGTTGAAGTTGATCGAGACATTTTTACCGACTCACATTGTTAGCCCTCTTGATGCTCTAAACAAGCTCAAGCATCTTGGTTTTTTTCCTAATGCTACAAATGCTTATAAAGTGTTGTTGGCAATTCAAGTAACGGTGGCATCGGCAGAAATAAGTTTTCAAAATTGAAGTTGTTGAAGTCATATCTGCGATCGACAATGTCTCAAGAAAGGCTTAATGGATTGGCGATGATAGCTATTGAAAGTGAAATATTAGAAGGTATGGACTACAAAGAGTTGATCGAGACGTTTTCTTCGAAAAATGCTAGGAGAGCCACACTGTTCGCTTAAGTAAAGTGTTTCTATCATTTTTCTAAAATACTTTTGTTTTCTTTTTCTTATAACAATATCGTCGTATTATATGGTAGGACCCAACTTTTTTATGTTAGTGAGGGCCTAATTTTTTTAATAGTTTCGGAGACGGCCCTGGTGAGCGAGCTACGAGTGACGTGGTTAGCAAACATGACAATAAGTTGGCTTGAGGGAGGCCGCTAGCAAGCGAGCGTGAGGGGTCTCGTGTGGGCTAGCGTGGGAGGGAGAGGAGAGGAGAGGAGAGCCACAACAGGGTCAGGTGAGCGAGCAACTTCCTTTTTATCTTGTGCCAAGTCAACATCCAGTTGGCGCTATATGTGAGGATAAAGGTGATGCTCAAGGTGAGCCCTAACACATCGTCTTAAGAGGATAGGGTAGGGGCACAACCCTCTTGTACTCTAACATCACCCAATTTTGCATTGCCACCTCATTTCTACCCTCAAGAACCTTCAAATAACACCTATCACACTAGTAACACCTATCTTCGTGTACCCTCCTCCTCCTCCTCCTCCCCCTTCTTTGAAACAATTTAAACAGTAAAATCACAACCCTCATGTACCTTAACACCAACCAATTTTGCATTGCCACCACATTTTTACCCTCGATAACCTTCAAACCACAAAAATCACTAACAACACCTACTCTTATGTACCCTAGAACTTAATCTTTTTTTTGTTCTAATTTCAAAAAATTCATACAATAAAATGTAATTGTAAGAAAATAAACAAAAGAAAAAAAATACGAAATTTAAATAAATCAAGAAACATAAATAAAAAATAAAATAGAAAAAAAACTTATTGGATATAAACTAGGAAAAATAATACATGCTCATAGAATGAAACTAGTCCTAATCCAACTCTTTGAGGTATGGTACATCTTGAGGTGCAAGATGTGTCACAAGATCAAATCGAAGTCGATAATGCGTGTCAGGATACATCAACTCGCCAAGGGCAACATTGTCCAAAATGGGTTGCATGGGAGGATACCTTATGTGGACCGCTGAGAAAGCTCTTCCTTCATCCTTTAGGATCATGTTGTGTAATATGATGCACGCATACGTCATACTCCTGATCTTAGTTACAGTCATAGCTCGCACGGGTCGGTTAAGTATGCCTCATTTTCCCTTTAGAACACCAAAAACGCAATACACATCTTTTCTTGCCGAATCTAGCAATTTCTTGAACTTCTTTTCATTCGTAACGGTCGGATATGGAAACGTTTTCACAAGCGTTGACCAAGTTGGGTAAATCCCGTCGGTTAGATAGTATCCACGTTTGTATGTATGTCCATTCACTTGAAATACACACTTAGGTGCGGTTCAATTCCGTTGAGTGGGAAAAATAGGATATTATTGGAGAACAATGTTATGAACCAGGCAGACCACAATATGCATGCGAAAACCATAAATCTTGTGATGTAACTGCTACAAACATGACTATGTGGTATTCATGATCATCTCTCATATATGTACACTGTAAATGTCTGGGACACATCCTCTAAACAAGATGTGAACAATCGATGCTGCCCATCGTCCTAGGATTGTTATATTTTTCTTATTGTCGTTGAAAAAAAAAACCTTGACATCATGGCTTGTTAGTCTACGCAAGAACTCATCATCGTACAACTTATTAACAACGTTGTGGAAAAATTGTAGGAATTCCCGTGAAGTCCTTTCAGACATACATAAATACTCGTCACCGTCGTCAGGAGTATCACCCGTCTTGAATTGTTTGATGGCAGAGGTGATTTTTTACAATCATAGATTGCATGGATCAGTTAAGTATGCTTCATTTTCACTTTAGAACACCAAGATCGCAATACACATCTTTTCTTGCCGAATCATGCAATTTCTTGAACTTCTTTTCATTCGGAACGGTCGGATATGGAAACGTTTTTACAAGCGTTGACCAAGTTGGGTAAATCCCGTCGGTTAGAAAGTATCCATGTTTGTATGTATGTCCATTCACAAGAAATACACACTTAGGTGCGGTTCAATTCCGTTGAGTGGGAAAAATAGGAGATTATTGGAGAACAATGATATTATTTAGTGAACTAGGCAGACCATAATATGCATGACTATTTGGTATTCATGATCATCTCTCATATATGTACCCCGTAAATGTCTGGGACACATCCTCTAAACAAGATGTGAACAATTAATGCTACCCATCATCCTAGGAATGTTATATTTTTCTTAGTGCCGTTGATAAAGAACCTCGACATCATGGCTTGTCGCTCTACGCAAGAACTCATCATCGTACAACTTATTAACAACGTTATGAAAAAATGGTAGGAATTCCCGTGAAGTCCTTTCAGGCATACATAAATACTTGTCACCATCATTAGGACTATCAGTCGTTATGAATTGTTTATGGCAGATGTGATTTTTTGTATTGTCGTAAAACTCTTTTTCACCCGCCCATCATACACCTCTTGAAACCATGGAAATCGTGCTTCAACATTTTTAACAATTTTTAAGAACAACCGTTTCGACATACGAAAACGGTAACGGAAAATATTGTCATTGTATTTTTGTTCCTCCACAAAATAATCATTCACAAGAATTTTGTAACCTTTCGCGATCACGTTGAATGATCATCCTCCTTGAAAGATGTTGATGTGTCATTCTCTTCTTCTCGCTCGATGAGATCTTAAAAAAAACAATAATTACTATCATTTGAAAAAATATTGTTATCGCAAGGGATTCTGGAATGAATAATATGATATCATCGTGTAGGAAATCAGACATGCTAAAAAATATGGTGAATAAAAATAGAGAAGGTTGGGTTAATAAAATGGTAAAGGGTTAGAGAAATGGTGAAAGGTTGAATGAGTAAAAATGGTTAACTAGGGGGGGGGGGGGTTGATAGTGGTGTGTGGTGGCGGGTTGAAACCCAAAACATCTCACTAAGGCTCGGCAGTGTGGGGGTGTCACCCCCTTCCACCTCAGTTGTTTGTTACCCCCAACACCATCTCTTGTAACCAAATGGGGCGATACTACTTGATGGCGTTGCTACTTTGGTGAGCGTTAGAGGGGGAGATTGTGGGACCATGGACCAAGAACCAATCATATTACTTTTGCTTTTCCCATCCTTTTATTAATAGCTATGGTACTTTATTCCACACAATACTAATTTAGGGTGAGGATTTTAAAACCACTCTATCTAAGTGATACAAAAGTGGCGTCTTAAAGCTCCTTGAGGATTTATTTCACATCACCCAACCTAAGATGCAAGAACCTCTACTATGGGTATGTTTGGCAAAACTAGCCGGTAGCTGTAGCTTTTTATATATATATATTTTGATGTTTGGAAGAGTAGCTGGAGATTTTAATAAATGTATAAAATGACCCAAATGGGCATTAATTAAAGCTTGTATGCATGTTTTTTTTATTTTTTTGAGTAAAATGCCATTTTCGTCCTTGAGGTTTGGTCACTTTTGCAACTTTCGTCCAAGAGTCTATTTTTTTTGCATTTAGGTACTTGAGGTTATCAAATCTTACTGTTTCTATCCAACTCACTAACTCCATCCATTTTTTCTGTTAACTTTTTATAAAAAAAGACGTAAATAACCTTGTTTATATAATTTATGTTTTTCTTATATTTCCCCACTACATAAACCACCACCGCCACCTCCATCAAACGCCCAAACCATTAATCAATACCCAACACCCAAACCACTTTAATTATATGTCTGTGTATGTTAAACAGAGAGAAACACCTAAAACATTCATCGAAGACTTGTACACACCCAAACCGTTAAGAAGATGATGGAGCGATGATGATAGTGCGATTATATGGTGGCTGCGATAAGATGCTAGAGTGTGACAGTGGTGGTGGAGTGGTAGCAACAGGATGGAGTGGGTCGCTGAAACTGACAGGACGGTGAAGGTGGTAGTGGCTGGTTAAACTGATGGGAGTTGATGGCAATTTTCTCATATCTGAAATCAGTGGGGGTTAGGGTGTGATGATGGTGATGGCGGTTTCATGGCGACGGGTTAGGTGTGGTGGTGGTGGCGATGTAGGTGGACAATTGCTGTGGTGGTGTGATGGTGGTGGTGGATGTATGAAGAGGTTGATGAAATTAGGGTTGAAGTGGTGGTGCTGGTGGTGGATGTAAGAGAAGCTAGTTAAAAAACTTGTACATATTTCTACATCTAGGAAAAGACCAAATTGCTCTTTTAGTTAACTGAGAAATAGGATGGAGTTAACACGTTGGACTATAATGGCAAGATTTGAAAACCTCGTGGACGCAGATGAGAAAAAATAATCTTTTTGATGAAAGTCACAAAAGTGACCAAACCTTAGGAACGAAAATGATATTTTACTCTATTTTTTAATGATAGAATGACTATTTGTATCATTTACTCATTAAAAGCTTATAGCTAGCAGGAGGTTTTTTTCTTAAACGCTAGTACTAGTAGCTTTTTTAATATAGAGTTTTTTTTCCTAACCTAAAACCTTCAAGCTCTTTCAACCAAACAAGACTTTTTAGTGAATATGAGTTTTTTCATAAAAACTTGAAATTTGAAGCTCATAAAAGCTCCTTACCAAACATACGCTAAATAAGTTAGCCCCACATTTGTATACCAACCAAAATTGTAACTTCAATTTTACATAACCTAACCAACAAACCATTTAATGCACTCTTTCAAGGAAACAAGCCAAATACGTATTAACAAGTCACAACGTAGAGCATCCACAACATTTTCTCTATCTCGGCTCTCATGATTTAACTAAAAATCATTTTAAAAAAACAGTTAACTCTCATTTTTTTAAACTTGTCGCATTAAATTCCTCATCCATATCTTTGTATTTTTTTATTATTTATTTATCTTTCATCCATTCTATATATACTTAAAACATGTCAGTGCTACAGTACACCGACAAAAAGACCATTATGCCCTTATTTCAACTGCAAAATTACGGGTCGACCTATGCGCCTAAACGCCGTCACACCAATGTAATAATTACTCAGTTGAGGACCATCCGACTACCGACAATGTCGTCGTCACCACAAGCGACATCACCACCGCTGTCGTCTGCCTAATCCGTCGGCCATTTCTAAGACATCACCAACGCCTGATGTGTTGTTAACGGTTATCACCGTCACAAGAAAAGCTACGACTACAGGTCGTTAACATTGGGTGTCAGAGAAGGAATGCAAATACAAGACTGAAACGACATAGAAGTTGAAGGTTTGTACTTTAGCAATGCCGATCTACACCGAGACAACACATGCAAGCTTAGATCGGGTTACCAGAAGTTCGCCGAAACACTAGATTTTTTACTACAGTGTCGTGATGATAGTTTGAGAAGGTTGTTGCGGTTAAGTAGTGGTGTCGTGCCATTATGGTCACGATTAGGCGGTGGTAGTGGTGTCGGTTTTAGATGGTAGTTGTGGCAGTGACGGTTGGTGGTGATTTTGGTGTGGTGGTTGTGATTTGATGGTCTGGGTGTTAAATGGTGTCGGTGTTGGTGTTAGGTGGCTGTGACTGTGGCGGTTGGCGGTGGTGGTGCTGTTGAACGGCAGTTGGTGGTGATGGTGGTGTTGAATGGCAGTTGTATTGACAAAGGAAAAAGGTAATGATGCAGAGAGAAGTGAAAATGTAGAGACCAGAGTGAAGGCCCTGTGTCTTTGGATGCCAAAAACAAAAAACCCCACCATCAGCCAGTCGCTAACGCTGGGCTGGGAAGATACTATCAATTTATTTGTAAATAGGGTGATACATTTCCATAATTATTTTACGTTCATTTCAGGTTGGTCAATGTTTCAACGTAAATTTTGTTTCGAACCGAGTTAAAACCATTATGTTTTACACTTTTTAGTAATTTTCTTTTACGCATTGTGTTTTACGAACTGTGTCTATCGCATTATGTCTTACGAATTGTGTTTTACACTTCATGTGTTACTGCATGGTTCAACCCATCACGCGCTGCTGCAACGCGCGGCGGGCAAAATACTAGTTACAATCTTAATTACTAACTATTTTGACGATCTAATTTATGGGAAGAGATAACTTAGAAAGCTTCCTTAACGTAAGAAGCGTAGAAAGGCTTCCCAGCCCTTAGATGTAGGCAGTGGCATGATGGTAAGTATCAACCTTAATCATGGCCGGCTTAAACAAACCAAGGGTAAATTAGGAAAAACGTTCAAAAAAAATTTTTTTGTTCAACAAAGGCTTAAACTGAAAATTAATTTAAACAATTTCAAATCGATTAAACATTTTGAAAGATTACATAATAAAAAAACAAATAAAAAGTCGATTACATTGAAAGAAAACGTAAGAACAGTGATTCATTCTAAAATGAGAAAACAGAGGATTATACTGAAACGATAAAGAAAACGATGTAATGAATAAACGCTCATTATAGTTGTGAAATACTTTCGATTATATTTCAAGAAGATGGATTAAACCTAAAACAATTAGGTTAAAAGAAGTTGCAGAAGAAAAGGAAGAAGATGGTGATAACAAAGTGTGTTAAACGCACGTACATATGTGTTCTATATGTAACATGTGTTTAAAATTATTTGCGTGTGACAAACAAACGCACGTTCATTATTTGAAACGCACGTTGTAAATGTTTAGATGCACTTGATGTAGAATTTAAACGCATATACCTTGAAACGTACGTTGTAAATACCTATGTATATATAAACGCATGTTTATAAAATACCTATGTATATTAAACGCATGTTACAAAGGGACCATGTATATTTAAAAGCATGTTTATAAAATACCCATGTATATATAAACGCACAAACCAGATAGATCAGAATCAAACTGCTTATTATAGTATTCTTTTTCTTATTCTCCCAATCCATGATTTCATCATTCATCCCACCAAATCAGGGTCGAGTACATAGAATCATTAACAGAATAAGAAGCAGCAAACGAAGAAAAACAACATTTCAACGACCCAGAAGAAGAATGATCAGCGTTGTGGCCATAATAATCGCTCCGGCTCTCACACTTGCTGACGTCAGCATTAAGATTGTTGTAAGCCTCTCTGTCACACTTGTTGCAGCCATGGGAGGGAGTGAATGAATTAGGTTTGGGTTTTATTTTTTTTCTGTTTTAGATGTATGTGTGTGTGTGTGTGTTGATGTTGGTGCGGTGGCTCCACCGTTCGAGTGGTGGTTGATGACCGGAGCTCCGCCGTCGATGGCAGTGGGGAGGTCTCCGGCTCCTCCCTTCTATCTCTGTTCTTTGTTTCTTCTTTAGATGTGTGTGTGTGTGTGTGTGCGTTATAATAGAGAAGTGTGAGTTTGGGTGTTTTATAAAAGTCTAAATTACCTTTTTAATAAACCAGAATTGAGTTAATTAGGGTTACAAGGGCCAAGATTTGATGTCTTCCTACACTTCCTATGTTAAAGGCACTTGAGTGATTATAGAGAGATACTTTAAGGGTTAGTTTACTACAAATACATATTTTGTATTAAGAAATGGGCATCAAAATAAAGAAATGGGCATATACATTATCAGTCCCTTTTACCATAACCATCATCTGATTCTTTTTTCCTGTAAATCAACAAGAAAAGTTCAATTTAGACATGTGATACTATTGCTATTAATCCTTTATGATTTAAACAAACACACGCACACACCTGTGTATATGTTTCTCATCTAGAAACTGATGCCCCGATTGTTATGATGAACATAAACTCGTCCCTGTAACAAAACCTGACACTATTGTTCCGTAAATCAATTTCAACTAAGAGACTATTATTTTTGTTTTCGGGTTAATAAGAATCGAGTAGGTTTTCAATTAACCGGGTTGGGTTAATAGGTTGAAATTGTCAAACTTCAAAAATTAACAAGCATTATATCGATGCATGCGCAGATGTTTGATTAGCATCACATCCGCTAACATGACTTAAGAACCTGAAACGATAAAAAAAAGTTAATAAGAATTTAATTTATAGAAAGAGTAAAGTCCTATTTGAGTCCCTGTGGTTTGGTCATTTTAACTAC
Source organism: Ambrosia trifida (assembly GCA_028751855.1). Classification (NCBI taxonomy): domain Eukaryota; kingdom Viridiplantae; phylum Streptophyta; class Magnoliopsida; order Asterales; family Asteraceae; genus Ambrosia; species Ambrosia trifida. The sequence continues at coordinate 38,619,616 of CM054131.1, read as the reverse complement.
TTGAGTCCAAAATTAAAACTTGTCTCAATTTGAGTCCTTAAAGTTTCTAATCTTAACTTCTTGAGTCCAAAAGATAACCTCTGTTAGATTTTCTCAGTTAAATTTTGTTAAATGACTTAAATGCCCCTGGTTTGTAATTTTTGTTTCTTTATTTATTAATTTAATCAACCACCTCACCTTCACCCCTCCAGCCACCACATAACATCACCACCCTCAAGATAACCTCTGTCGACCTTATCAACTCATCGGAATCCCTACGACCACCGCTTGAATCACCTGCCCGCCACTACCACTCCCGTAAACCCCATAAACCTCCCTTTCACCAACATAAAACCACACCCCCTAATCACAACCCAATCGGAACCTACCCAGCCGCCACCAAATCAACAACCACCGATCCAGCACCTTCACAGCTCTAGCCAGCACTGAATATCACCACCAAGAACAATCTTCAAAACCACCAATGTTACAGTCCCTCTTCTCGTCACCATTCCACCACCACCAAACCCAACCAACTTTATGACAACACCACTGTGGTCGCACTTACCATCACGACTACTGCCTGCAAATCGCCGCCATCAACCTGCAAACCACCGCTGATTCATCCCTGTCCAATAAAATCTCATCTGAACCCTAGCCCCAAATCGCATCTAAACAATAACCCCAAAATTGCATATGAACCCTGTCCCCAAATTGTAAGGACAGAAAGGATTGAGGAAACCACTTTTGCAAACCTTAGTCCAATTCATATTCTGCCAAATTATTCTAAGTATAAAACTACTGAAGAAAGAAGACACAAGTACTGAAGAAGATAGATCAGATGTTCTGAAGTCAAACCAGACAAGTCTACTGAAGAACTACTGAAGACAAACTACTCATCAGTAGTTTGTCATTCATCAGCACTTGTAATAGAATCTTTCCACCGCCTTATGTTTCAGTAGTTTAATTGTTTATTATTACTTTATCTTTTGTACAAGTTCCAAGACTGCAACTTGTTGCAGACTTGCTTTTGTAACAAGGTTCATGCATTTGTAAGTCTATAAATAGATGGGTTCATCCCTCTGTTTTAGACATCGATTTTAATTGAAAACTGAAATCCTTCAAAAGCTTATTCTTGTTATTTCCATTTCATTAACTGAGAATCTAGCTGCTTATTTATTGTCATCTACATTCAATACTTAGATTCTCATTAAACTTGTCTTTAGTTTGCAAACATCCAGGGGGAGTAATAACTCCTGTTGATAGTGAAACTTTATATACTTATTCTGCTGTGCAAATCTGATTAAACTTGCTAAACACATAAGTGTTCACAAGCAAGTAAACTGTCAAAGAGCATACTGATCCAACACAAATCGAATCTTACCTAAACCACCAACGACGGTGTTCAAGGTGGTGTTCCATGGATATTAATGGTGATGTTGGGGTTTACTACTTGTGTCTCTTGCTGTAAACATGCTCGTTTTTTCATGGAAGCTGAGGTTTGATGGAGATGGGAATGATAATTAAATGGTGTTCGCTGGCTGGAAGTGATGGTGGTGAGGGAAGTTGCTGTCGGCCGGAGGTGGTAATGGTGTGTGTGGGTGGGGGGTGGATTGTGGGTAAGTAGAGAGAGATGGGTTTCGTTTGTATGCATATTTATGTGTGTATATATATGTATTAAAAAAAATCAGATGGTAAGGATATTTTGGTAATTTCACAAAATTTAACTGAGAAAATTTAACAAGGTTAGTTTTTTGAATTCAAGTAGTTAAAATTATAAACCATTAAGACTCACATCAAGCCAAATTTAGGTTTTAGACTCAAATAATTAAAATGACCATACCACAGGGATTCAAATAGGACTTCACTCTTATAGAAACATAACCACAACTAAAACATTGTGGCTTTATGAAATAGAATTATTCACCTTTTAACATGTATGTTAACCAATGAATAAAGTTTTTCTAAACGAGCCCAACCTATGATTATGAAGCTTGACATCAACACCAATCGAATTATCTCAATTGGGTAGTCATTTTTTCACATAATTTAACAACTCATGCTTGGAGTTGGCTCCATAAAAAAGCATTGTGTTTGTTCTGTTTGGGTAGTCCTTTTTATCTCAATTGTTCTTTAACACTCAATGTTGAAGGGATGAAATAAAAATTTGCAACATTAGGACTGACGAGGTGTGGTCTGGTTTAATTAACTCGGCCTACACTCAAAACCCACTTGAATCCGGTTCATATAAACCGACAAATGTTTAATACACTAACAAACTTATCGATAAGGCAAACTCTTTGTGATTTGTCGCTTAGCAACAGAATAAACACCCTTTACGGATAATTCTTAATTCTTGCGATATCTCATTTATTCCAGGTAGTTTTCATAATTAAAATAAGGGATAAACCCTGGGTCCACCAACAAGTATAAGGCTAAGGGGTGTGGTATGGGGCTCACCGATGTCACATCACCTTCCCCCATTTCTTTCCCCATCAAGGGGGGTGGTGTTCCCCTTCCCTCTTTCCCTCCACTTTCTACCCACTTTATAATATAATAATAATAAATTGAGATCGGGGCAGACGGGGAGATTTCCCCTTCCTCACCGAAATTAGAAGGGGGGGGGGGGGGGGGCGGTGTTCCCGAAGGGGGAGGGGTGCCACATCAGCTCCCCGATCCCTTCCCCCACCCCACACCCCATAGCCTAAAAGGACGAGCATGTATCTTCCATGATTCATTCACAAACATCTCCTCTCTTTTACTTACTCCCATAAACGAATCCTTATTCTCACGCCGAATGGTGGTCCAGGGATAACCTCGTTCATGTGACGAGTCCTAACGGTGTTATGTTTTGTAGTAAACTTGGCTAGGTTCGAAGGCCCTTTGAGCAGTGGAGGTTTAGGTTTACTCCAGAAGATTATACCCCAAGGTTCTTGTTTCTTCAAGGACTATTAAGCATCAATAACTTATTGTTTGATTATATCAATATGCGTAAGTCACATTAATACTGTATATAAAAATACGAAAACAATATTAGAAGCATCAATCCCTACTTGATTAAAATCAGTACTATACTCACTACATCATCCATCAATCCATCACATGGTCACCAAATCTATAATATCATAGTAATTCAATTCTAAAACTACTGATAAAACAAAGTAGTCAAGTTATTCAAGTAACATAAGAGAAGGTCTTACAAACTCATCCAGCCATGCTCAAAATAAACAGAATACTTCTAAAATACAGAAGTAATAAAATTACAAAGCAAAACTCATTCATGCTCAAAATAGGTTTTCCTTTAGCTGTTAGGGGAGCAGCAGTGATGCTCCTCGGTTTTGATTTCATCTTCCATACCATGCAAATCAATCATTCACACACACACTTAACCAAACAAAAGCTTCCATTAATCCATCAAACCAATTCCACCAGGGTTCTTCAACTTCGGTCCAAATTTAGCCCTACTTTCGGTAGCCAATCAAGCATCATTTACAATATTCCACAACTAAAACAACAATGACGATGATAATAATCCGTTATTGCATTGATACCATTGATCATCAATACAAAAAGTAGGTTTGAGGTTTGGTTTGAAAACTCGTAGCCAGAAGAAGGTGGATGGCACCTCATCAGCTGGCCCTATCACACGCTCCAGAAAACATCGTCATATCGCTTCTGCAACTGATTTTGTCAAGAAAGCTGTTCCTTTGCTTACGAATCTTCTTCAGTATCATGATGCCAAGCTGAGTAAATGAAAGTCCAAACATTTAAGATTGGTCAACTAATTATACATCCAGCTGTTTTTTAAGTTTTGGAGCATGCATTAGTTCGTTTGACTTGAATAGTATTATAGAGGCATTTGCAGCATCATCTGACAAACTTGATGAGCTTTGCAACAATGGATTAGTTTCACAAACTGCTTCACTTATTTCAACCAGCAGTAGTGGTGGTTGACAGGCATCTCTCACCCCATCTAACATATACAGTATTTTTTTTTTTTTGTTTTTTTTTTTTTTTTTGGGGGGGGGGGGGGGGGGGGGGGGGGGGGGGTTATAATTTCTTTTGGGCGGATTATTCACTTAAAACCAATGTTTTTGCAGGGTTTAATAAAAACTTTATTGCTTCTTGGGATTAGTGGAATTCTTAAAAGATATATTATCTGGTTCTGTGTGTTGTTGCAACCATGTCTGTATCACCTGTCTTAAGTATGCACCGGAGCAGGTAATTCACCGTTGTATATTGTCTTTTCTTTTCTGTTGCTAAGTTTTGGTTAATTTTGCTTGTGAGCCTTTTAAAAGTTGATCAAGTGTAAAAGTAAACAGATTTAACCTACAGATATATTGGTAAAGCCGCAAAGGTTGCATTTACAGAACGGCTTTGACAAATGTTTGATTCATTAACTGAGTTTCTTCTTCCATTTCCTCAAGGAATCATATTTCTTCCTGCCAGCACTAACTTGTTTTAAGTTGTTTTACCTCAAACGGGTCAAAATAAAAACTTAGCAAAAAGCACAGTTTTACCTCAAACGGGTCAAAATCATATTTCTTCCTGCCAGCACTAACTTGTTTATGTGCTCTATCCTAGCCTTTAAATATTTTGTCGCTTAAACCTTAACAGATTAAATAATTTAAAATAATTTTTATTGGGACCAAAAAAAAAAGCATAGTGTACTGAAAATCACTCGAACTCTATTTTTAATGCATACAACCTCTTGCATCATTTAGATATTATTGTAATAATATTGTTTTTGTAATTATTACTAACACATTAACTATTTATTAAAATTTTAGAATTTGTAAAAAAGCAGAGTACTTCATAATAACAAATACAAGCAATAGAAACCATCACTAACAAAGCTAAAGCATTAGTAAACTTTTTGTATAGTTCGAGTTTGCACATGCGTCTCTGTATCTGAGTCAAAATTGGCAGAACTTAACTCAAACTTCATCAAAATTATGCACATTGATCGCTTGTAGTGACAACAGCAGGAAGCTAAACCGCTTTCAAATAACATTAAACTTCAGCACTGGAAGCTAAATGCCAACTCGCAATCATAAGCAAACATCAAAACAAAACAATCACAGACAAATAAAACAAAAAGTGTTTCATTCAAGTACTATGTAACCTTATAATGGAGCAGAAATACAATTTCCATTTTCTTAACTAATAATATGGTGAAATTTGGTACATGGGAAACATGGTCATGGATAACACATTTTTTATTCTACAGAGAATAAACACATACATTACACTTTAATTAGGATACATTGGCAGCATGCAAACCACTTCAAATGATTTTCACATATTAGAATATTAGTTCTATTAAATATCCCAGTTCATCCGCATAAAAATGACTGCACTTAGTATGGCATATGCTATTTAGGGTTAATTGCATAAAAAGATACCAAATTAGCCTAACCTTCCTTAGATTGCAAATGCTTCAATTTTGATGTCATTCTATCCGACACCTACTTCAGTGATGCTGCAATCAAAAATTAAAAACCAGCATATAGTTTAACAAACAACACAAAAGATTCATCCCTCCAATGAATAACATCATCAACAATCAAATACATAATTATAATGTAAACAAATGACCAATCCAGTTAAATCTGTAGCTTTTATGTGGCTCCCAAATTCTGTAAGATGAAAATTAAACAAAATACAGAATAAAAAGATAAAAATCAAACTAAACACAGATTTGGAAACGGCATTGATTGATTGACTTACCTGTTTAACCTATACATGAAACATAAAAACAAAAATAGTGGGATTAAAATTTGGGTCCCTATTAGAATTTTTACCTGGTACAACACAAAATTAAGAGTCCAGCTTGTTCGAAAAGTTGCATATTCTTATAGACAACAGTCGAAACTCGAAATGTCATCTTGTATAATTTTTTTACTATTGGTTTGGGGCACTGCCTCTTGACCCTGCACGCTACTTGGCTACGGGGCCTCCACAAGGGTTGTTACCCGTGACTCAGAAAGAGAATGCAGCCCCTTGACCCCATTCGCTGGGTCATCAACTTCTACAAACATGTACTCCTAACCTTCTAAGCAACATCAGATTTATCCAGTGAAATCCTACTTACATCAAATGACACTAAAATAATTAATCTACAATATATGTCTCCCTACCCTATCTATCATGTCAAGATTAACCTTTCTGCCGTCTCTGGTAGAAATTGCAAGAAAAATCAAATTAGTGAATTAATATTCAAACACAAATCCAATATCGAATATAATTACAAAACAAATCAAGTGAAATTGACTTCTCGTTTGACATCTGCAACAACAATTCAGTTGGAGTAATCATCTGTTAAAAAAATGTAAAACAAAGGGTTTAAAAGCAACATTGGAAATTTTAGGTGAAGCCAAGTACATGAATCAGATATCAAATAACCTTCGGCACAGAACTTCATCAAATTGTCACTTAGAAGACTAAAAGGTAATAGAGATCAACATACGAAACAAATAGACTAAAAACTAAAACAGAAATCTAGCATAAAATTAGAAATACTAAGCATAAGAATTATAGACAAAACTGAGTAGGTATCTCGAAGAATTTTGTTGATGGTTTTGGAGTTGCAGACGATTTAATGCAACTGTTTACAAAAATAGTTTCGTGTTGCTCTTCTTCAATCATTCTAGCAGATTCATCTGGCTCTTTCTTCTTAAAATGTTGTAGTTTCCGACATCATGTTGCTCTTCAATTCTTCTTGCACAACAAGGCGGTGCCTACAGCACCAGATTTAGAAAGAAAATCAGTTTCATCACAATTTAATGTAATTGTTTATAAACATTTTTAGAAAGAAAATCAATTTCATGTTTCAAGTTCTCATGTCTTTTTCTCCGTCTCCGCCTAAGCTCCATCTTTTACAAGCTTTTTCTTTCAACTGAGAACCACAAGGAAAATACATATTACAAAACATCAATAACGTTTTCTATGATAAGATTACCTTTCAAGGAATTCCTGAATATCGTTCATATAAAAAATGTCAATTTCTAGGCTGTAGTTTCCAGAATCACGTTGCTCTTCTTCAATTCTTCTAGCCGATTCATAAACAGAGGGCCTACAATCTCTGATTTGAACAAGCTCAAGCGTTGGTATGTCCCCAATTTCAAGGGGGATCTCTTCAAGATGTTTGCACAACTCAATTTCTAATTGTCTGAGACACGGGAAGCTTCTACTATTGACTTTCCACTGTTTGATATTTAACCTGTTAAGTCTCAAGAATTTCAGCTGTGAAAACTCTTGTTCATTTGTGTTCCAGCAGCTTCCCTTAAAGGCATCATATTTAAGTTTGAGAACCTGGAGATTAGGTAACAACTGAATGTGTGACATTTTACTCCATGGTAGAAGACAGCCATCTAATTCAAGTGATTTCAATGTTAATGAGAATGTAATGTGATCCAATCTTCTGTAGCAGCTAGTTATTTTGAGCTTTTCAAGGTAGGTGAGAGATTTGAAGTCATTTTGATTATTTGAGTAAATAAAACATCTAAGTTTCTTAATGTAGGGTAAACACTTTTGAAAATTATCTACTCCATCTCCCAACTTCTTCACCGTTGAAATAGTTTGTAAACTCTTCATTGGTCTTTCAATGGAAGGAAGTACAAAGTAACCATTAGTCAACAAATGCCTCAGATTTACCAAATCTGATATGTTACTTGGTAAATCTACTGGTCTCCAATTTGAATAATAAATGAGGGTTTGAAGGTTCCATAACTTGCATATTGAATCTGGGAAACCTTCTGATGGTTTGCGAATTGCAAGATACCTCAAGTGAACTAGCAATTCCATGCCTTTGGGAAAATCTTTCAATCCACACTCTTGTAGATTTAACACCCTAAGCAGCAAAAAGGAGTGGAAATGCTTTGCAATGACATCAGCCTTAGGTAGCTCAGAGGAACCGATACTAAGGATCAACTCATCAAGTAGCAGAATCACATCATCACTCACGGATCTAAAGCACAAAATCGATCTAAGGTTTTGGAGGGGGGGAAGTGATAACAATTGAAACTTTGAATGGTATATTTCTTATGTATTTTTATTATGTAACTAAAGAGAAGAGATTACAATTATATAGAACAAGAGATAAAAAAGGAAAAAGGAAAGGATTGAGAATCAGTCTAACGGCTCTTTTCTTTGATTGCTTTCTCTTAGCTGTCAAATCTTCACAAACAAGGAAATGGAGATATTTTTTCCATATTCTTAGAAAAAGCTCTTTCTAACACTCCCCCTCAAGTTGATTAGTGGGATCTCCAATACTCAACTTGAAAAGACAATTATTGTAGAGTCTTCCGTTGACAGACTTTGTTAAGATGTCTGCAAGCTGGTCTTCTGATCGAACAAACTGTAATTCTATAGTTTTATTTTCAAGTTTCTCCTTGATGAAATGCCTATCAACTTCCACGTGTTTCGTACGGTCGTGTTGAACAGGGTTTTCAGATATTTGCATTGCTGCTTTGTTGTCACAAAAGATCTTACTTGACTCAGTCTGAGGGAACCCAATCTCGGTTAGTAGTTTACGTATCCATAGGATTTCTGCTAGACCTCTTGCAATGCCTCGAAATTCAGCCTCGGCACTTGATAAAGCGACAACCTTTTGTTTGTTGCTTCTCCAGGTGACTAAGTTCCCACCAACTAAGGTAAAGTATCCTGATGTAGATCTTCGGTCTTGTTTGTCTCCTGCCCAATCAGCGTCCGTATAGGCCTGGATTTTCAGATGTTTATTTGGTTGAAAAAGGATCCCATGACTTGCGGTTCTTTTAAGATATCTTATGATCCTCCAAACTGTAACACCCCAACCGATGGCGGAAACATCGGGATGTCACGTATTGATGATTGTTCAGTAGCTCATGGTGAATAATAAATTCCATTAAATGATTTAAATGAATTACATACAATTGTTCTAGAATTTGTACATCAAATTGAATAAAACTATACACATATCTTCAAGCATCAATTCAAATCTTCAAGCAAATAGAACCTGAAACATGTTAAGTTGAAAATATTTTGGGTCAACAAAAGTTGGTGAGAATTACATAGGTTTTGATAATAGAATAAAATTGTTGTGCAATTCATGTGTCATGGCAATCTAGTTCATATGCAAAAAACATACTAGAAGTAAATCGAGTGCATAATCAACCTTGTTGACTGTTGTAATTGTGGTACATCCCATACGCTCATGGTTCACTCGTTTATATTGCAGTAACAAACACCCACGTAACCTTTGTAGGAGGCACGTATCCGGGTGGGATTGTCAGTCCAATAGATCTATCAATGTATACCGTTTGGCTGATGAATGTTTATGCTAGAATTGTGCTTACTCTAGTCATGTTCAAGACATAATGCAACATAGAAAAACACATAGACACATTGATGATTGAATTGCATAAATGATGTTGTAACATGTTTCACCCCAAAAATGGTGATAAATAGAAAAAGGGGCTATGTAAAACTCACCTTGGTAAAATGTTATATCTGTTGAAAATAGTGCGTTGCCCAAATGTATCAAGTATCACCCTATAATGAGGTAATAAATATGTCTAAGTCTATCAAGTCTACAAACGTATAAGTTCTAGGGCTTCGAATTGGGGATAAATGCTTGTTTGATTATTATGAAAATTGTTTAATAAATGAGAGAATATTAGTAAATAAATAACCAAAAATCTTTTTATGAAATTTAAATTTAGGATGATCACAATAATGTGTTTGAAGTACAAAAATAATTTTTTATAAAATTATTTCCTATAAAATAGATTTTTAAATCTATTTATTACAAATTGTCAAAATTTAACTTTAATATTCAAAAATACTAAAATTAAAGAATTTCTATTTTAAAAATCATATTTCTGTTCTAAATATTTAAAAATAAATTGTATAAAATTTTGGTGCAAAAATAATGAAAATTGGATTTATTATGATTTAATTATGATTAAAACTAACAAAAATTGATTAAAAATATTAAATAAATGATTTTTCTGAAATAAAAATCATTTCAGAAAAGTTTATTGTTATATAAACTTAGAATAATTTTTGTAGAAATTAATAAGATCGTTTTGATATTTTTATAGATTTTTATAAATAAAAAGGAATAAACTTGATTTATTTATTATATATATTAAATAAATAAATTTTTGAAAACTAAAAATTGGGTGTTAAACCTTTTTATCAGTTTAACTAAAAATAATTTTTGTAGGATTTTTAAAAGAGTTTTAGTATTTTAAAACAAATTTTAAAATACTAATAATTATATATATATACACATATTAGTTTACTTGTAAAAAGAAAAAAAATAGGTGGGTTTGCTGGGGATCGAACCTGTGGTCTCAGGTTACAAAGTACTAGACACAACCAGTTGGTCTAGACCTCTGGTTGTGTTTGAATGTTGTTTGTATAAAATAAATACCAAACGTTCAAACGTGTTCTTCCCCAAAAGTATCAATTCGAGCCCTAGTTTTTCCAATTGAACGATTTACCCAATGTTAATCTAATTAAGCATAGGGTATATGCTGTGTAGGTGCCGAATAACAATTCCCACAACAAAAATTACACTTACAAACACGATTCGTATATGAATGGGTGGTCAAAGCCACGAAGTCAAACTCGTACAAAGGCTCAAGAACAGATAATTATGAGTAGAAATTGGGGGTGTAGAAAGAATTAGTGGCGAGTTGGGATGGTCCGGGAAGGCTTCAATTTATAGGGTAGTGGCTCGAGTGTTCGATTGGCAAGTATTGACTCGTTGTTTAATGTTTGACGCGTAAGGCTTAAATTTGGTATAATTGATTGTAAATCAACGCGTATCCTAGTCATGAGGGGCCGATAATCACGGTTCCTTAGTCAATCTATGATTATTACATGTTAATCGTTCAAATTATTTGGTCAAATGAGAAGAAAAAGAAGTAAATAAAGAAAAGAAAAATCATATCTGTTGCTGCATGTTGTTCGCTGCTATACACAGCAGATAAGACAAAAAGGGAAAAGTGGGCTTTAATACATTTTAGGTTGGATCTTAAACCAACTAGGGGTGTGGCCCAGGTGGTGTAGCGTGTGTGGTTGTCTGTCAAAGGTCCCCGGTTCGATCCCAAGCAAAGGCATATTATTTGCCTTTGCTTTTTAACATGAAGGGGGAACTTGGGCTGGGCTGGTTGGGCCGACTCCTTGGGCTCAGCAGGCCCAAGTCTGATTCTAAGGAAAGGGAAAGGGTGGTTTGGGTTTGGGTTTGGGCTTAGATTAATAAAAATCAATCCACACTATTATTTTTATGTATTATTATTATTATTATACACATATATATATACATATATATATATATATATATATATAAGTTGTGAATGAGGAAAAAAATAAAGACTTTACCACATTTTTTTTTTTAAAATGTAACAAAATAAGGGTGTTTATAAAAATTTGGGGGGGAAATTTCGCGATGTTACAGTCTCCCCTACTTTTAGAAACTTCGTCCCGAAGTTAAGAGAAAACCAGGATTACATTTGGTCATCTACCGGAAACCTTGATAAAATTTCACACTACCTTAATGTACCTGTAAATTCATGATTACGTTCCGGACCGTAATTACCAATTTACCTTACATTAGGGTTTTGCGTCCTTTTATGACTTCACCGATTGTTGAGCAGGTCTGATAGTCTCCACCAGTCGTTGGGTAGGTGGTAGGGCCTCTCCCCGACTGTTGGAAAGACATGATGACCTCTACCAATCGTTAAGTAGGTTGTTTGGTAGTCAACTAATTGTTGTACAAGTAAGCAAGTAGATATAGCAATTAATTCACATTCAAACAAGCGTGCAGACAAATGTTATGATAATACTTGAATTTATTATTACTTGAATCAAAATGTGTCAATACATAGAATTTAAATAGGTAGACATTATTCAAATAGTGGGGCTTGCTGTGAAGTAGCTAGAGGGTTTCAAGCAGGGTTATTTGGAGCATCAAGAGCGTTTGTAGCAGGGATTCGACAAGCTTCCGCAAGATGCCCATACCTTTGACAATTGGTGCACTGTCGACAGGGTACTTGAGTTGGGTGGTGATACTGGCAGGTGTCACACTTAGGTAGCTTCCCATTGTATTGTTTCTTGGTGGGTGGAGCAGTGGTGTCTATTGCAAAATTCCTGACCTTGTTCTTCCCGTTGGTTGAGGCCTCGGTTTTGATTTCAACGGCAGGTTGGGGAGTATCCTTTTTCTTTTCCCCTTTACGAGTTAGGGTTCCTGCTTTCACATGGTTATCTGTTAGGGTGGCAGCCAAACGCTTTGCTTCCTCCAAAGTAGCAGGGTTCCTTCCCCACACCGTGTCTTGAATCTGCATCGGTAAGCCACCAATGTATTTTTCGATAGCAATGGGCAAAGGGGTGACTTTGTGGGGTAGCAGCAAGCTAAGTTCGTGAAATCGTGTGTTGTAAGCAAGGTTTTCCCCACTGTCTTGAGCAAGATCATGAAATTCATCTTCCAGCTTCTTAATTTCATTACGAGGACAAAACTCTGCCTTCATAATGTCTTTAGCTTGATCCCAAGTTAAGGCTAGTGCAGCTTCAGCTCCGCGAGTACGTTTTTCTTCATTCCACCAAGTGAGTGCTCGTTTGTGAAGAACACTCATGGCATAACGGACTTTAAAGTTGTCGGGGCATTCGCTGTTAATGAAGGTATTCTCAATACCCTCAAACCATTGTAGGAGTCCTGTAGCTCCTTCTTCACCACTAAACTTTGGAGGGTTACAAGAATTGAAATGCTTAAGGGTGCAGGCTGGGAGACCATTTCCGTTGTGGTGTCCATTTCCATTCCCGTTGCCGTTGCCGTTCCCGTTGCCATTCAACTGGATGACTTGAGCTAGTAAGTTGGGAACCAGAGTCGCGATTTGCTGCGCCATTTGTTGAGAAATGATTGCAGCTAGCTGAGCATCGACACCATTGTTGTTGTTGTTGTTGTTGTGGTTAGTATCGTGGTTGTGGTTGTGATTGCTACTCCCTTCATCATGATTGTTACCACTGTTAAGACGAGTACTGCGACGTGGAGGCATGATCTGTAAGTAACACAATGAAATGAATGAGATTATATAAGGAGTGTAATCATTTATTCATTAAAACGAATAAACGAAAACGTTGACTTATCAAAGATTCTAAATTCTAATAACATATGAGGACGTGCTTTAGCCTATAAGTGAACACTCATCCCGAGAATTCCCAGGTAGGCATCCGGGTCCCTCGTCTGATTGGGATATATGCGCAATGCCAGCCTAGACAGAAGACTCAGAATACAGGCGTTCACCCTTCCAGATTGCACGTGTTTGTTATTAAGATCTAGAACTTCGACGAGATTCCAAGGGGGTTCAGGTTAAACCTGAGGAATTTGTCCTATTAGTCTAAGAGTAGATCCACTGATGGAGAGCAACCTTCTTGTAGGAATGAAAGTAGGGATAAGAAGTAGGAGGTAGAGATTAGCAAGTAAGGGAAGCATGTACTTGTTAAATCCTATGGTTATAGACTAGATTATTTTTCTAATAACCTAATTCCCTATAACCATGGCTCTGATACCAATCTGTAACACCCCAACCGATGGCGGAAACATCGGGATGTCACGTATTGATGATTGTTCAGTAGCTCATGGTGAATAATAAATTCCATTAAATGATTTAAATGAATTACATACAATTGTTCTAGAATTTGTACATCAAATTGAATAAAACTATACACATATCTTCAAGCATCAATTCAAATCTTCAAGCAAATAGAACCTGAAACATGTTAAGTTGAAAATATTTTGGGTCAACAAAAGTTGGTGAGAATTACATAGGTTTTGATAATAGAATAAAATTGTTGTGCAATTCATGTGTCATGGCAATCTAGTTCATATGCAAAAAACATACTAGAAGTAAATCGAGTGCATAATCAACCTTGTTGACTGTTGTAATTGTGGTACATCCCATACGCTCATGGTTCACTCGTTTATATTGCAGTAACAAACACCCACGTAACCTTTGTAGGAGGCACGTATCCGGGTGGGATTGTCAGTCCAATAGATCTATCAATGTATACCGTTTGGCTGATGAATGTTTATGCTAGAATTGTGCTTACTCTAGTCATGTTCAAGACATAATGCAACATAGAAAAACACATAGACACATTGATGATTGAATTGCATAAATGATGTTGTAACATGTTTCACCCCAAAAATGGTGATAAATAGAAAAAGGGGCTATGTAAAACTCACCTTGGTAAAATGTTATATCTGTTGAAAATAGTGCGTTGCCCAAATGTATCAAGTATCACCCTATAATGAGGTAATAAATATGTCTAAGTCTATCAAGTCTACAAACGTATAAGTTCTAGGGCTTCGAATTGGGGATAAATGCTTGTTTGATTATTATGAAAATTGTTTAATAAATGAGAGAATATTAGTAAATAAATAACCAAAAATCTTTTTATGAAATTTAAATTTAGGATGATCACAATAATGTGTTTGAAGTACAAAAATAATTTTTTATAAAATTATTTCCTATAAAATAGATTTTTAAATCTATTTATTACAAATTGTCAAAATTTAACTTTAATATTCAAAAATACTAAAATTAAAGAATTTCTATTTTAAAAATCATATTTCTGTTCTAAATATTTAAAAATAAATTGTATAAAATTTTGGTGCAAAAATAATGAAAATTGGATTTATTATGATTTAATTATGATTAAAACTAACAAAAATTGATTAAAAATATTAAATAAATGATTTTTCTGAAATAAAAATCATTTCAGAAAAGTTTATTGTTATATAAACTTAGAATAATTTTTGTAGAAATTAATAAGATCGTTTTGATATTTTTATAGATTTTTATAAATAAAAAGGAATAAACTTGATTTATTTATTATATATATTAAATAAATAAATTTTTGAAAACTAAAAATTGGGTGTTAAACCTTTTTATCAGTTTAACTAAAAATAATTTTTGTAGGATTTTTAAAAGAGTTTTAGTATTTTAAAACAAATTTTAAAATACTAATAATTATATATATATACACATATTAGTTTACTTGTAAAAAGAAAAAAAATAGGTGGGTTTGCTGGGGATCGAACCTGTGGTCTCAGGTTACAAAGTACTAGACACAACCAGTTGGTCTAGACCTCTGGTTGTGTTTGAATGTTGTTTGTATAAAATAAATACCAAACGTTCAAACGTGTTCTTCCCCAAAAGTATCAATTCGAGCCCTAGTTTTTCCAATTGAACGATTTACCCAATGTTAATCTAATTAAGCATAGGGTATATGCTGTGTAGGTGCCGAATAACAATTCCCACAACAAAAATTACACTTACAAACACGATTCGTATATGAATGGGTGGTCAAAGCCACGAAGTCAAACTCGTACAAAGGCTCAAGAACAGATAATTATGAGTAGAAATTGGGGGTGTAGAAAGAATTAGTGGCGAGTTGGGATGGTCCGGGAAGGCTTCAATTTATAGGGTAGTGGCTCGAGTGTTCGATTGGCAAGTATTGACTCGTTGTTTAATGTTTGACGCGTAAGGCTTAAATTTGGTATAATTGATTGTAAATCAACGCGTATCCTAGTCATGAGGGGCCGATAATCACGGTTCCTTAGTCAATCTATGATTATTACATGTTAATCGTTCAAATTATTTGGTCAAATGAGAAGAAAAAGAAGTAAATAAAGAAAAGAAAAATCATATCTGTTGCTGCATGTTGTTCGCTGCTATACACAGCAGATAAGACAAAAAGGGAAAAGTGGGCTTTAATACATTTTAGGTTGGATCTTAAACCAACTAGGGGTGTGGCCCAGGTGGTGTAGCGTGTGTGGTTGTCTGTCAAAGGTCCCCGGTTCGATCCCAAGCAAAGGCATATTATTTGCCTTTGCTTTTTAACATGAAGGGGGAACTTGGGCTGGGCTGGTTGGGCCGACTCCTTGGGCTCAGCAGGCCCAAGTCTGATTCTAAGGAAAGGGAAAGGGTGGTTTGGGTTTGGGTTTGGGCTTAGATTAATAAAAATCAATCCACACTATTATTTTTATGTATTATTATTATTATTATACACATATATATATACATATATATATATATATATAAGTTGTGAATGAGGAAAAAAATAAAGACTTTACCACATTTTTTTTTTTAAAATGTAACAAAATAAGGGTGTTTATAAAAATTTGGGGGGGAAATTTCGCGATGTTACACAAACAGCATCCATGTGATTAACTTGAGGTTGGTGCATGAACTGGCTGACAACTCCAACTGCATATGCGATGTCAGGACGAGTGTGTGAGAGGTATATGAGTTTTCCTACCAAACGCTGATACTTTTCCTTATCTGCTAATTTTGCTCCTTCTTCCATATAGAGTTTCTGGTTAGTCATCATTGGTGTATCGGCTGGCTTGCAATTGATCATTCCAGTTTCAGCAAGAAGATCAAGTATGTATTTCTTTTGACATATGAAAATCCCTCGCTTTGATCTCAAAACTTCAATTCCTAGGAAGTACTTTAGTCTTCCTAAATCTTTCATCTCGAACTCCTTGAACAAATTTGTCTTCAGATTTTCCATCTCTTCTTTATCGTTTCCTGTAATAATCATGTCATCAACATATATAATTAAACAAGTTATTAGTTTACCTTTTCTTTTGAGGAACAAGGTATGATCGGAGTTGCTTTGTTTGAAGCCGTATCCCCTCATAGCTAGGGTAAACCTCCCAAACCAGGCTCGAGGGGATTGCTTAAGACCATAGAGACTTTTCCTCAACCTGCATACTTCATGGCTTTTGAAGTCTCCTTTGAACCCTGGTGGTGCCTCCATATATACTTCTTCCTTTAGTTCTCCATGAAGGAAGGCATTCTTAACATCGAACTGGTGAAGAGGCCACCCTTCATTTGCAGCAATAGAGAATAGAACGCGGATTGTATCGATCTTGGCCACTGGAGAAAAAGTTTCGGAATAGTCAATCCCGTAAGTTTGTGTGTACCCTTTGGCTACTAGTCGAGCTTTATATCTTTCGATGGTTCCATCTGATTTATGTTTAATAGTGAATACCCATCTACACCCAACTGGTTTTTTTCCTGATGGAAGGATACATTTTTCCCAAGTCTTGTTTTTCATAAGTGCCTCCATTTCTGTTTCCATAGCATTTCTCCAATTTTTAGAGGCGAGAGCTTGTTCTACTGAAATTGGAAGTTTTTCATTAAATAGGGCAGCGGTGAAGGCTTTAGCTTCTTTAGACAAGTTCCCGGTGGTCATGTTCGCCACGGGGTATTTTGATGATCTCGTCTCTCTTTCAGGAGAGTATCGTTTTGGAGGAACGCCTCTATTAGATCTTGGAGGTAACACATATCTTTCATCTTGATTTTCTTTAATTGATTCCTCTTGTTCTTCCTGTATATCTTCTGGTTCCTCCTGTATATCCTGTACGCTTGCAACTTCATTGTTATCAGATATATCAATAGGGGATTCATTATTATTAGATATATTAGTTGGACTAGGAGGGTCTTGAGGATCTTGAGGTTCACTATTTTGAGTATCCTCATGTGTATGTAAATGATTTACCTTGGTGGGACTAAGCGGATTTTGGGCAGTAGTAGTGATGGTAGGCGATTGAGAGGAAGTAAGTAAGTCATCTTGGGTATTAATGGTATTAACTTCCTTTGACATAGGAACCCATTTTAACCAATTCAGTGGGTCAATATGCTTCTCCCCCTGACCACTGTGTTGGGAGGTATAGAAAAATTCGGTTTCAAGGAAGTCACAGTCAAGTGTAGTGTACATATGTCGTCGTTTTGGGCTATAGCACCGATACCCCTTTTGGTCGATACCATAGCCTACGAAGACACATTTCTCTGCACATGGGCCGAGCTTCCCTCGGTCATGTTTAGGAATGTGAGGATAGACAGTACACCCAAAGACCCGTGGGGTTAATGTGAGAGGTGGAGGAATTTTGGTAAAACTGGATAAGGTTTGGATAGGTGTTTTTAAATCAAGAGCTTTAGTGGGTAGACGGTTGATTAAATAAGTGGCGGTAGCAGCAGCTTCAGGCCAAAAGGACGTAGGGACACGAGATTCAATTAACAAGGCCCGAGTAATTTCTAAAAGAATACGATTTTTTCGTTCAACGGTGCCATTTTGTTCAGGAGTGTGAGGGCACGATTTTTGGTGAATAATCCCTTTGTTTTGACAGAATTGTTTCATCGAATCATTTATATATTCCCCTCCATTGTCAGATCGAAGGATTTGAATATTGGTTTTAAATTGAGTTTGAACCATGTTATAAAATATAATAAATTTATCAAAAACCTCTGATTTATGTTTCAAGAAATAAATCCAAGTCATACGACTACAATCATCAATAAACAAAACAAAGAAACGAAAGTTTTGTCCCCCAATAGTTTCTGCGGGACCCCAAACATCTGAATGTATAAGAGAGAAGGGTGAACTAACTTTTGTGTTATTTAGTTTGTAGGTTTGTCTATGACTCTTAGCTAAGATACAAGTTTCACAATTAAAAGTTTTATTTGAAGGAAATAATTTTGGAAATAAAAGGTGTAAATAACTAGTGGACGGATGTCCTAATCTCCTATGCCACAACCAAGCTTCTCTATCTGTAGTCCCGTGAGCAAGCATCACATTACCCTGTTGAGTCACTTCGTCCACATAGTATAATCCTTGGCGTTCAGTACCACGCCCAATGATCGTGCCTGTCCTGATATCTTGAAGGATACAGAAGGTTGGATGCATCAGGACGGTGCAATTCAATTCTTTTGTCACGTGACTAATGGATAATAGTTTATGTGACAATGACGGGACGTAAAGACAATTTGAGAGTTTTAAAGTAGGAGATATTTCAATAGTTCCTCCTCCCTTAACGGGCGCGACCCCCCTATTAGCAGTTTTAATATGGTTAATTCTGGGTTTTCCTTTTGAGACAATGTCTAGTGGATCATTTGTCATAGTGTCAGTCGCACCACAATCGAATATCCATGATTCACCCATGTTGGTAGCATTTTGGGCTACGTTAGCTTGAGCTTCTAATTTGCAAGTTTTCCTTTTAAAACTTGTTTTTTTATGTTTTTTAGAATAAATCTTTAATTTGCAAGTTTTCTTAAAAAAAATCTTTTCCTTAAAATTTTTTTTACGAGATATGTGTTTCTTTAAAAAATGTTTTGTAGTTTCTTTATTAACCATATTATTGATTTGAGATAAGCCCCTTAAAAATATGCTTATTAGTTTTTTTGTCAGAGATTCACGTGACAAACATTTTGTCTTTTTCAAAAAAGTCTTAAGTTCACATGTGAAACCTTGGGAGTCAGAGAATTTATTTTCTTTACTATCTCCTATAATACTCATGTTTTTATCATCTTCCTGGTTAACTAAAATATCTAGCAAATTGCAATTGAAAATATGAGGGTTAAGAATGGGGTTTGAGATGATTCTCTCAAACCCGGTACCTCCATCCATGGTGCGATTGTTGGCAGACACTATCCCTCCGAAGCCGCCAGAGTTCTGATCGTTTGCGTTGTTGTTTAAAGCAGCAATATCAATTGATCCTCGTTTGTGTACCTTGGTGTATGTCTGCAGTCGCTGAAACGGTTTGGATTGAGTTTCCTTGGTGAGATTTTCATAACTTGAAATCAAGCCTCCACCTGACCTGAGATTATTCTCAGATCCCATCACTCGGTTGTCAAACTGTATTGAAAGGTTTGGTTTGGTTTGGTTTTGATTCGCTAAGCCGCCGTCGGAAGACATGGTGGCGTAGGGTAGATGATGAGCTTTGTGAATCGGTTAAGAATCGTTCACTGCTCTGATACCATGATAACAATTGAAACTTTGAATGGTATATTTCTTATGTATTTTTATTATGTAACTAAAGAGAAGAGATTACAATTATATAAAACAAGAGATAAAAAAGGAAAAAGGAAAGGATTGAGAATCAGTCTAACGGCTCTTTTCTTTGATTGCTTTCTCTTAGCTGTCAAATCTTCACAAACAAGGAAATGGAGATATTTTTTCCATATTCTTAGAAAAAGCTCTTTCTAACAGGAAGGGCAAATTCTGAATTGATGAAATTATCGTTAATGAACATACGAACCGAGTTATATGGTGGTGAAATAACATCAGAAAATTGAGAGGACAATATACAAGGCCTTTCTATTTTAAGGATGAATTTTTCTTCCTTGGCTTTTCTCAAGCATAACTCCCTGATAAGATCATGTACTTTACAAGCTTTGACACCTCCATTAGGCTTCCTCTTGTCTGCTATAATTACAAGATTTCTGTCAATTAGATCCATCAGGTAACCCTCTGCAATATCCTCCAAGCTTCTATTTCCATCCTGTTGAATAAACCCCTCTGCCACCCATAACCAGATCAACTCTCGTACTTTAAATATGTAGTCTTCTGGGAAGCCACCAAGATAAAGAAAGCACTCTCTCAAGTGAAGAGGAAGATGATTGTAACTTAAACCTAATGTTTCCATGCATCCATTCTTGTCACCGATAATGTATGAACCGGTCGTCTTAGCAATTTCCTCCCAAAACTTTTTACTCCAAGCATCTTTTGCGAGAACTCCTGCAATGACAACCAGTGCAAGTGGTAATCCGTGATAGTTTTCTACTATTTGCATTCCAGGTTTAATCGACCATTCAGGGCACTCATTGCCTTGGAACACCTTCCGACACAACAGCTCCCAGCCTGTTTCTTTGTTCAAACATCCTAAGTGATGAATCAATCCATTTGAATTTGCATGCTTAGCAACTTCAGTGTGGCGACTGGTGAGCAGAATTCGACTTCCATTGTTGTCATGGGGGAAAAATACTTTCAGGCTATCCCATGTTTCTATGTCCCAGATATCATCAATGACAATCAAGTATCTCTTACCCATTAGGTTTTTGTGCACCAATTCACGAAGTCGAGGGTCGTTAGCCTTTCTGAGGTCTAGCTGACCACGGATGGATTCCAGAATCTGAACCAACACAGCGCGCTTATCATATGTTTGAGAAACAGTAACCCAAACACGGACATGGAAATGATATCTAACAAAACCATCATTGAATACTTCGGTGGCGAGGGTAGTCTTTCCTATACCACCCATACCAACAATAGAGACAACATCCAACTTTTTTTTATCTTCCACAAGCTTGTCTATTATGCGCACAACATCTAGATCAATCCCAACAAACAGATTGATTCCATCCAATAATTTATTTGATCCTGGTGAATTTCTGGAGGTGGAACATTGAGCAGCAGCAGCAACTGCAGATTGATTTAGTGTTGTTTGAGGCCTTGGAGATGAATCCAGCATCTTCATGCTATCGATGTTCAGATTCATGAATTCTATCTGGACAGACTCTAATGATCTCCTGACATCATCAAACTTTATTCCTAATGTAGGGGAATCAGGTACATTATCCCTAATTTGAACACAGGATACAACAGACTTAATTGATTGTTTAAAGTCCTCATGCATATCGAAATAACCATTATTCCTACTATGAACATCAGATAGAAAGAGGTCGACGAAATACTCTGCCTCTTCTGCAGCGTGTATGAATCTTTGCTTCAGATCATTAAGTTGTTGGAGGTGTTGATATTGGTGGATGAAAAGAGTTTGGATCATGGAGGCCAGCTCATCATAGAGCCATTGGAACTGAGGCCTTTCACATATAATTTCTGGGTTGTTGAACAATGGAATGCCGTTGGAGTTAATAATAAGGTGGTTCAACTTCTGCATGAACATCTGGACACCTGAGTATGACATCTTCCTGGAGGTGGTTTTGTTGAGGGTGGTGAGGGTGTAGGGTTTATTTAATAAAAGCAAAAATGTTTTTTTTATTAAAATAAAGTGTATATATTTAGCGAACCGGCAACCATCGTTGCTGCTTTGAGATGATGGTGACGGTGGTTGTATGAGAATTAGATGGTAGTGATGGTCACTGCTATGGTGGTGAAGACAGACTCTACGCCTTTGTGTAGTGTTTTTGAAAAACAGTAGTCGAACGAATACGGTGGGCTGGTTTGTTGATTGCTTTTTTGGGTTTACCTATCTTACAGATGTTAAAAAGTAAAATAATAAAATGGATTGAAAAAGAAAGTAAAATCCAATCATACCCTCTTCACTAGGGCTGCAAACGAACTAAACTTTCAGCAAACAATACATGAACCGTTTGGTGGGAAGTTAGCTTGTGTTCGTTCATTTAATAAATGAACGAACAAGGACAAAAAAATTCATTCGTTTAGTTAAATGAACGAATATGAACAGAGCCTACGTTCGTTCGTTTATGTTCGTGAATGTTCGGTAACGTGTTTCATAGTTTAATAAGGTTTTTAATTTTTATAATTTGTCTTGATATTCTTTTATTTTAATTATTTTACCCAAATACATAAATAAACAATTTATATGAGATAAATATATGTATGTGAATTCCTTTTATAAGAAAGTTAACATATGTCAATTTGTGTTTGTTTTCATTCATGAACATTTTTTTGTGTTAATAAATGTTCATTTGTGTTCGTGTGCGTTCATTAACAAAATTAACAAACAAACACGAACATGAGTGTTTTCTGAACAAACGAACAAGAATAGAAAATCTCGTTCGTAAAGTGTTCATCAACTGTTCGTGAACACATGTTTCCCTTAACAAACGAACACGAACAAGGCCTTATTTGTGTTCGTTTGATTCGTTAGCAACCCTACCCTTCACTCTTTTTTTTAGGCTCCGGTTATTCACACAATGAAAAATTTATCTACACAACCCTATACAGGCGGTATAAATTCATACGACCCATAAAGACCTAACTACGGCTCATAGAATGTGTAATGTTATTTTTTTATATAAAAAAAATATTTATGCAATTTTTTATTTTTATGTAATTTTTTTAAAATGTTGTTTTCTATGGTACTATAACTATATTAGATTAGCCGTTTCTTTTGAAACGCCTCAACTAATAGACGTTTCTTTTGATACACCTAAACTAAAATAGTTTAGCCCCATTAAATCTCTTTAGTACCTATTCTCTTGTAGTGCACCCTTCATCGAAAGAGTACGCGGTTGAAAGACCCACCTCTGAATAAAGCCTTTAGGTTGGGAGATCTCAAAGGAACCTCGCTTAGCTTATCAGTCCCTGTATTATTCAACTCATCTGTCCACTTATCTTGTCCAAAGCAGAAGGAATTTTTCAATCCTTTGTTTCGAAGGTAATCCGCCAGTCTCTAGACCGGAAAAGATTCAATCCACTTGTTGGCCTGCTTCTATGTCCTGTAGCTTCTAAGGCATTAGCTTCAAAGGGGCTTGTTGGCCCCCTTCTTAGCTCTTGATGTCTGCTTTAATTTAAGCTTCGTCGAATAAGGCCCGTAGCTTACAACATCTTATGAGAAGGGCCTGTAGCTCGATACAATTTAAGGCCAGTTGCGTACTTGCTAGAGACGAATTCCGCTATTCCCTGAAACATCAGGGCCCAGCTTGAAAAAGATTTGGATGCGGATGATAGAGAGCATATTTTTTATATATCCCCGAAATGAGAGCTATTAGATGAGAAGAGACTTCGCGCCATGAAACATGCCCAGGTCTACCAGAAAAGGGGCTTTCAAGTGAATTCCAAATAAGGTAATATAGAAAAAGATCAACATAGGAGATAAAGTCTTGAAAATGATTCTTTCCGGACATGAGCCTCACCCAAGAGGGAAACTCCATTTTGTGCCTCGATAACCCGAGAGTTAGAGACAATATGCACCCGCCCGGCATCCCCACCGTCGAGTGGGGTTTGTAAGGCCCAATAGATCTATCCACATTTCCCTCGTTGTGCATCCCCGCACATTCATGGTTTCCCCTGGGACTTTCCGTAAAAGCCGTATAGTAACGTAAGTGCCCATAGTATAACATGACCTTTAATAAGTTCGTACGTAGCATGTTTCTCCCCCGAAAGCAAAATAGTAAAAGTGGGGCTGTGAAATTCACCTTAGATTGCATTACTTGAAAACAATTAAGTAATTATGCTATAATAGTCCCAAATAGCGGCGATCTATCATAAGATGTGTATAAGTACCCGGACTAATAACCCGCAGGTTAACTAGTCCCCGAACGTCCAGACCATAACCATAAACGTTTGAAAACACCTTTGACTATTAAACCGACCGTACCAGACAAGACCCGACATCCCATTGGTGACCCGACATCCCACGTGTTAGGAAAATACAAGACATCATGCAACATATGGAATTAAACACTTAATACGCGCAAGAGTTCACCTAGTCTAGCATAATGTCCAATTAACGCATAAACAGGTCCGAACACGTGTTACTAAGCCATTGGGTGTATCCCGGGGTTCCTACCATGTTCCTAGGTGTCAAATCATGTTTCGGGATGTCAAAATACGTTTACGACAGCAGTACACGCGATTAGGAAAGTTACATGCGATTAGGAAAAGTCAACTAGTGAATAGGGGAGTCAACAGGCGAGTAGGGGGCTATTCGCCTGATGTATCAGGCGAGTAGGCTGTACTCGCCTGATACATCAGGCGAGTAGAGCCCTATTCGCCCCAAGCATAACTGTTGCGCGTTTTCGCGCGTTAAACCCTCCAAATCAGATCCGAAACATGTAAAAACACCCAATATCAAAACTAAACTATTAACCAACCCTTTCCAAGCAAAAACCTCTAATTTATTTCTGCTCTAACGGGCTCGGTACGATTATTTCCAAAAATGGCAAAATACTAGGTTTCATTAACTATGAAATCTTTCCTTAAGTAGTAAAGATCAGATTACACCTCCTACAACTTGCAATACATCATCCCTATGTTGTAACATCATTCTAGCATGATTCCTAACCATAAACAAGCAATGAATCATATCATAACATCCTAACTCTTCAAGAATCACCCAAATGGGTCAAAATGCATACTTTCATCTAAACACTACAACAAGAGCTTAAACTCATAGATAATCATCCTAACAACTCCTACACATCTGAAGTACATCAAATTCATGGAAACATTCATGTTATAATCACCAAAAATCATCATATGCATCAATACTTCACATATAACAAGTATTATGGTGTAGACTTGTTTTAGAACTCATTTCCAAGGTTTTTAAAGACTCATTCTTATCAAAATAAGGTCTGGACTTTTGGGGAACCAAAACAATAACATTACAAAGGTTTAGGATGAAGAACACACCTTGGATTTTATCAAAGAAAGGTGTATAAGCTTGGAGATGGTGTGTTTTGAGGCAAAACAAGTTTCAGAGGTGTTTCAAGGTGTGTGGGAGGCTTAGGATCAGTTAGGGTTGCACAAATGGTGTTTGGGGAGTCAAGGGTTGTATTTATAGGTGTTTTGACTCGTTCACATCAGTACATGCGAGTAGGAGAGCAGTTCAGGCGAGTAGGGCTCCTACTCGCCTATATACTGGCAAGTAGGGCTCCTACTCGCCACCAGGCTTCCTCTACTCGCCCCAACAAGTGGCGATTAGGAGCTCCCCAGGCTCCTAATCGCCTGTAAGGTCCTGAAACGGGTTTTTGGCGCGTTAAACACTATTTTAACACATATAAACACGTATTCACTTACCGACAAGTCACATAATGATTACAAACACATAATGCATGATAACTAACACGTTTACATCCGTTCACCAATTCCCGGGACTCGAGACTTGCGTGTGTGCGTTAAACCCGGCGATCCCACGAATCACCAATCCTTGTACACATGGTTATGGACCGACTCCCGATGATCCCGCGGATCATCGTAACGACTCCCGATGATTCCCAGAATCATCGTACCGACTCGACTGACCCCGTTAAGTACGTAATATGTATGACTCGCTAAGGTAGACTTACTAGTTTAGTCAATGTTACTAACCTGAGTTTGCCGGGTGTCACACGCTAATTACCTTATCTCTTTCACATATTCAAGGATCTGACTAAAGTTGGTTTTCCTTCCTATTGTGTCTCTCCATGCAGCACCCATGCAAAACCGAATGCTGCCAGCCTATTTTGCCTGCCAAGTACCCTTTATCAATCCAACACGAGAACAATATCACACGCAACAATGCAAAATTGCAATTAATAAAGATGTGAGTCTCAGTCACTTCCATAAATTACAACCAAAATCTTGTTTACATAAAGAAAAAATGTACCTTTTGTGCTGCTTCCAAAACAGCATCCTTATTCATGACACAGTTACATGTTCTTCAATTAGCTTACAGCTGTAACCCAGGCAAACGTATAACTTAGAAGCACCCACAAACTTGCAAGCCTACTTTCAAAAATATTCATGTATATTGTAAGAAGGTGATTAAGCAGTATTTGATATTCAACTAGGACTTTATTATGTGTAATACCTTTTAAACAGGCATAAAAATGTTAAGAAAAAGACATGTGCAACCCATATAGATTATGTACCGGAAATAGAGATGACAAATTGACAATTCCAACCTATATATTAATGAATTGATTGACTCAAGCTATATGTTACCTCTAATGGGTCAAATGGATAAAATAGGAAGAGGGAAAAAGAGCGTGAAAGTAATTGAGGCTATAATGGTCTTCAAAACTGTAATTTTATTGTATAAAATCATAACCTCATAATCCATTTTTTTCGAAAACTCTAGTTCTTTTTAGAAGACAAAAAGGATAGATTTTACAATTCTAATGGATAGATTTTAGAACTGAAGTTTGGTTATTAAGTTGATCTATGTACAATTCTAATGGATAGATTTTAGATGTGCCTAATCTCAAATGGGTCAAATTGTTCAAATTAGAAAGTTTTGCTAACAAAGTTTGAAAGTCACCAAAACTGTTTCAATCATAATTAACAAAGGGAAAGAATAGGAAATTACCAATGTATATGCAAAAGATTCATGATCATATCCAACCAGTAGTCCAATCCATTTGAAGTGCAGAGCACCAGCTGTGTTGATTAAAATAAGGTGCAGCAAGTTTTTTTGACATTAAAAAACAATACATATAAATCGGTAGAGATATAACGATGACAAAAAAAAATGAAACTCACTTTCGTCACTGAAGATCGTACAATTTGGATAGTATTAGCAAGTTGTGAGTGCTTGGTGTTAACGTATTCCTGAAAACAAAAACAAATGGCAATTTAAAAATGATTAATAGAATTAACATGCTAATTATCTAACTTCTTTAAAAAAAATACACTTTGGGCTATTTTGGACAGATTATAAACAGAAAGCTTTTGATAAAACAAAGATAGGTTATGATTAATACTTCTAGAGAGACAACTGCGCGACAACTCACTTCTAAATTAAAACGAATACCGAAAATTTAAACTATGAGACAAAAAACCTGGAAGTGCCCAATCTTCTCATATAATTCCTGTCGTTTTGGGCAGTCATGAAAGCAACTGAAAGAAAGAAAGAAAGTTGGATGAAAATTACTGATTTGTTGACGCTTATTACTCATAGAGTATCTTCATATGACACGGATTAGCTTCTGCAACATAAGAAGAAAAACAATTTCATAAAGTAAAAAACTGCACATTTAAACTATCATTTTGGGCTGCCACGAGCGCAACTGAAAGAAAGAAAGATGGATGAAAATTACTGATTTGTCGACACTTATAACTCATAGAGTATCTTCATACTACACGGGTTAGCTTATGCATCATAAGAAGAAAAACATTTTCATCAAGTAAAAAACTGCACATATTTAAACTAATGTCCACATCTATGTTTAGATGCTTTGGATAAAAAAAGGAATGTCCTGTTTTGCTTTTTTCTGTGATGGTGTCAAAATACATAATCGTTAAAGATAACACAATAAATCTTCAAAACAATGTAGTAAATGTTAAATGTATCACACATTCACACAAGAAAGCAGAATTAAACTATAGCTCAAAAGTACAAGACTTTACCTGTGAAGAAGATGTGGCAGCTCTAGTTCTACAAGTACTTCACGCACAAGTTTGTAGTAATGTATTTCTAAAAAGGAAGCGGGTCAAATGGGTTGAAAGTCGCCCAAGAGTGTATTTAAATGCATGTAACATGCTAAATTAATCAAGTCAAATTATACTTGTAATAATATAACTTGCGAACCAAAAGTGTTCTGGGTCAACTTGACCCATACCAAGAATTACCCATTTTTAATCTTTACCTCATACGCCCATACTTCAAGAGGTTGTGGTGGCATTTTTGCCTTCGTATACATGCTCCCCTGCAAAGATAGAAGTGTTTTGAAAAGGGTATCCATAAATATTTAAAAAAAGTTTGAATAATAGCATCTAATCGTTACTAAGATGTTAAATAACCAAATTAGACGCAACACGTATGCATGCCAGCGACTTACATCCTTGCTTGAAGTTTCAGTAATACTGGTGAACTGTTCGGTGTGTGGCTGCAACATACGAGCGAGGACTTCTGGCACCTAAAAATCAGTCAAAAATATCAAATTAAAACTTACATGATAGTCCAAGATATTAAAAGAAGGAATTAAAGATTCAATTATTTTTTGTTTGTCTATCTCTTGTTTCCTATCTAATAGAGAATGGCCTGCCATCTGAAAACACAAACATAGACCTGCATACCAGCAAATGCATTGAATTGTTCCTAACAATAATAATATCAAATTTAAAAGCACAAACATATTAAAAAACATTGCAATCAAAGACCATGAAAAAAAAATCAAACTCATATACAACCAAATTAAAACCAAACAGTAAGTACTTTTTAAAACGTTCAGGCCCGTGTCCATAGAAAATTAGTTGTAGTTGTTCGCCCATTGTGGTGGAGGCTGTTGGGTATGGGATCATGTAGGCCGGACTTATACCTTGTTTAAATGCCATGGATGTTTTTGTCTTCCTTATACAGCAATACAGACGCTGGAGATGGAATTGAGTTGTCATGGGTTATAAAGCTCCACAATTGTAAAAGTTGTATTTTGAGAATTGAAATTGACAGATTGGATAAATTTAGTAGACTTACAGATTGAATGCCAAGTAATAAACTAAAACTGGATTTCATATAGCAACAAAAAGCCTCCATACATATCGCCTATAGCCTTCAACTGCAGCAACTATGATATGGGTATAAGAACTGAATGCGAGAACTTGTTCCTTTCCTTCTTTATCTGCTTCCATGCCTATGCCCCGTTTGAATTCGACTTTTCCTACGGAATGAAATAACTATGTGAACAAACATATAAATTAAATACAAACACAGAAGATAAGAATCTAGAACATGTGCCACTGTTGTTGACTCAACGGCAGTGGCAACAGTGGAAGGGAATTTGAACGAAACCACTGCTGACTCAACAGCAGTGGCAGCAGTGTAGGAGAAGAAGCAAACCACTGATGACTCACAGCAGTGGCAGCAGTGGAAGACTATCTGAAACTTAAATGTTTTTTTATCAGTGATTGTTATTATTTGTTTGTTTGTTTCGAGTTTAAACCGTACATACCCTGCGGTCTTGCAGATCAACAACATCATCATCAACTTCATCCTCACCATCTTCACTACTCTGGATTCTCATACCTGTACCACAAAATTCGTGATCACGTATTGGCTCGATCCAATCCTCTCCTTTAATGTAACAATCACCTGCTTAATCAATCGCAATCAATCATATACAATTAATCAGTAAATCATGTGCATCTAATATTGTTAATTCAAGTAAATCGATTTGTAGGAAGTTATGGAAGATTTCAGCATAAAGATATCATTCTTTTCAATTACATGTGGTTCATATAATTAGCATATGAGCATGTAAGTTTTTAAGACAAAATATAAAACCTTTATAAAAGAATTAGTTTAAATATTAGTTAAAATATACAATGAGAACAATTATTATAAACCTATGACTGGCCTGCAACTTTCCAGTCATGAGGATTAGTTTGAGAGAATCCTAAATTACGATGCTTGTTGGTCTTTTAACATCTTTTGTGTTGGATCAGTTTGCTCTTTTTGCTAAGTAAGAACTTGCTATCTTGACACTTAAGTGTTTAGCAAGTCCTTGTAAATCAGATTATAAGCACAGCGGAATGTATAAGTTAAAGCAACACTTTTTATACTAAGGCAGAGTTATTACTCCCCCTTGATGATTGAAACTAATAAATGACAAGTATTTATTATGAATCCAAGCAGTAAATGAGAATTAGATACTTAGACAGATTCACAATAAATACTGAAATGGAATAGAACAGTTGAGAGTGTTTGAAGGATTTTTCTATTAAAATCAATGTCTAAAATAGAAGGTTGAAGCCTCCTATTTATAGACGTTTACATACATGTATCTTGCCCAAAAAGAAAGTACAGAAACAACAGAAACAAGTTGCACAAGTTGCAACATTGAGACTAACAAAATAGCTAAAAGTAATAATAAACAATAAAACTACTGATGCAAAAGGCGGTGGAAAATATCTGATGCTAAGTGCTGATGGAAGACAAACTACTGAAGAAGTACTTCTGAAGTGAACTTGTCTGGTTTGGACTTCAGAACTTCTGATGAAGTTTCTTCTTCAGCACTTCTCTTATCTTCTCTTCAGCAGTTTCTTGTCTTCTCTTCAGTACTTCTATACTTAGCCAAAATGACAGAAGTGAATTAGACTAAGGTTTCCAAAAGTGGTTTCACCAATCCTCTTTGTCCTAACAATCTCCCCCTGGATTGATGAAGCCAAAACCTTACTAATTCCTTATGTTTTTCTTCTGTCTTGAACAATCTTCCATATCTCTTTGTACATGGTGTTCTTGAGCTGGTTTAACTGACCATCAGATAAAGATCCTCTCTGTGGTTCTAGATGTTGAATTGTGAGTAGGTCTTGTGTTGACAGTTTCTTCAGATCACTGATCTTCTTGTAAGCCCTACTTGAGAGGTCTCTTCTTGTCAACAATACTGAGTTGTTATCAGTAAGTGACCATCTGATGATAGGTATCTTTGACTTGTTAAAGTCAGAAGAATAGGGAACCAGACTTGTCCCTTGGGTTGATGGTCCTGAGTGCTGGATGTTTTCAGTTTCAGATAGCCTCAGGTGGGATTCTCTTCCTTGTTGTTGTTGCATATCAGGCATCTGAACAGTTGGGAGATGGTGTTCAGTCACTACTCTGGTATGCAGCTTTTCTTTGATGGTCTTTTGTATTTGGTAGGCAAAAGTGGAAGGATCCCTGAATTGAGTTAACAGAGGTTTCTCCTCAATGTCAAAATCTGAATGGACTATTGAACTTCCTTCAAGTAGTACCATTTTGAAGTCAGTTTTGACATTGTCCTCTGCCTTCTTTCTCTGAGTAGCAGTTCTTCTTGATACACCAGAAGTTCTAACTACTGATCTTGAAGGATCAGCGGTTTGAAACTTCTCTGGATTTGCAGCCTTGGCAGCCAAGTATTTTCTGTAAGTATCCATTAGTCTTTCTTCTTTCCATCTGGATACTGAGGCTTTTGAACCATATCCTTCTGCTACTAACTCTTCTATTATCTGGGCTCTCTTGGCCTTTCCTTCTTTGCTAGTGGCCAGTCTATCTGCAAGCAGTTGTGCCCTTCTTGTCAGCTCTTGCACAGAGAGTCCTTTGAGTGTATAGGCTTTAGTCTTGCTGTTTCTTGGTAATGTAAGACATCAGTTGTTGTCTTTTATCTTGTTCAGCAATCTCATCAAGGCTAGCCTGCCTTTGTAGTTCAGCTTCATAAGCCTGAAGTTTTTCTTCATGGCTTAAATCTAAATCATCCCTTTCTTCCAGAGTTTTCCAGATCTGATCTTCTCTGGCCTTCTTGTTGGCTGCAACTAAGCTCTTCTCTAATAATTCGGCTGATTGAGAGATAGGAGAAGGGTTTAGTACAGTCATTGTTGTAATGGATGTAGGCCTGATGGGATCAGATGTTGGTTGAATGGGAGCAGTGGTTCTGGAAGGTTCAGTTGTTTGAGGTTTGGAAGTGTTAACCTCTGATGTGTTGACAACTGCTGATGGTTTGTCAACTACTGAAGGATTGTCTTCAGTACTTTCTGATTCTTCATCAGAAGTTTTGTCATCAGAAGTTTCTTCATTGTGCCTTAGGGATTCTTCAGATGTTTGGGTCTCATCTTCTTTCTCTGCTGCTTCAATTTCTTCTATTGAGACACCAAACTGTTTGGCCAATTTTTCTTTTCTGGCCTGATCTTTTTGATCTCTTTCAAGGATGGCCACTCTTGCCCTTATCCTGGCTTGGAATGACTCCTTAGGTTCCCTGATCTTCTCCCCCTTTTTGGATTCATCAATTTTAACCCTTGAAGCAGAGGGTTGGGAGAATTGTCCTTGAAGATGAGCAATCTGTTTGCTGTTGAAGTCTAGTTTGTTGGACAGATCATTCATCTTGGTCTTGATCACTCCAAATTGATTCTTGATGGACAGCTCCAAGTCAGTTGTATATGTTTGGAAGTGATTTCTGATGAGAGTATTCATCATGTGGTACAGGGGACCCTCTGGGCTGCATAGCTGGTTCAGGTCTATGCTTGTTTGCCCAGGGAATTGGGTAGGCATTTGTTGTGAAGGGGGTGTTTTTGGGAGATCCTCATGTTGTACAGAGGATGCCACTCTAGGGGTTTTAGGGATTGAGTGGGCTTTAACCTGTGCAGGGGTGACTGGCTTCTTGAGCCTGGATACCCCTGAAACAGGACCTTCAGAAAGTGCCGTCAATTCAGTAGTTTGTGTTTTTGAAACATCATCCAAACTAATGGAATCATCTGAATCCCTGATGTTGCCCTCAATGAGGACTGTCTCAGTTAAATCATGAGCTGAGCCGAACTCAGTTCTCTCATGAACCTCTTGTTCTTGGTACTGAGGATTTCCTACTTCAGGCATTAAGCCTTCATCAGTAGTTGCCACATCTGAGGTCTTAGCTATGTTACTTCTATCCTCAGATCCACCACTGGGTGGTAACTGAGTAGTAGCAGCCTCAGATGCCCCAAGAGTCTCTAAAATTGGGCTTAAAGACTCTGGTCCACCCTCATCTCTTGGGATAGGGCTAGAGATGTCCACATCCATGTCTGATGTAGTGGTTATGTCCCCTGTTTGTTGTGGTTGTAGGGGACTGACATGATCAGATGGGACCTTCTCTTTTAGCCCAGAGAGAAGTTTGGCAATTTCTATTGCCTCTTGTTCAGAAATTTGTGGGGTTGGTTCAGTAGTTTGGGCAATAGGTGAAAGTTGTTGTTCAGCAGTTTCAAAAGAAGAGTGTGTTTCATATGTTTTTCTAAGTCTTTTTCTTTTGAATAAAATGGTTATGGGTGCTCTTGGTGGGGTTTGAGATGGATGAGACTGAGAGGGTGTTTCAGTCTCACCTATTTGAAGAGCAGAATGCTCATGAGCATGTTCAGGCATCTCAACCTCCTGAACAGCTTTTCTTTTGGGTTGGTGGGGTGCAGTTTTTGTTGGCTTGGGCTTTTTGGCTTTTGGTGGTGTGAGTTTGGAAGATGTGGGCTTCAGGAGGACTTGTTGTTGTTCTCCCTGATCATCTTCTAGCCAGGCAGCCGGTTTGTTATGCCTTGAGTATGCTTGTGATGTTAAAGGATTTAAAGTTGAAATTTTTCCCACAAGCACCTCATTACCCAGTTCCCCTATTATGCATTGCATAATGAACCTTGGGTACAACAAAAACTTTTTCTTGGTATTATTGTGATGTAACACCAACTCATTGAAAAATAGTTTTGATGCCCTGAATTTAGTTTCATTCACAATGGAATGAAATATTGGTTGAAAAGTGGAGGGCATCTGGTCATAAGACCCTGTTTTTGGACTCAAACACATAATAATATAATGAAACAAAAGCTTGTATTTTGGTTCAAAATATTTTTTGAATATTGTAGCATGGGAGAGAGTACCTTGATAACCACACTCAGTCATGGTTAGGTGAATATCAGTATTAGCAACATGGTCAGGGGCAGTTACATCATCCAGACCCAGTCTTGTTGCCAGTGTGGCCGGTGTGATGGTCAGTTGTTTCCCTTTTATTCTTGAGTTGAGGGAAATGACCTCATCATCCGTTGTGACCGTCTCAGTATTTGCCCAGAACTCATTCAGAGTTTCAGTGTGAATTGGTGGGTTTATTGTGAGAGCAGTAAAATATTGGGATTTTACGACAAGATCAATGATCTCATCGTATTGGGACCAGCCTTCTTGTTTTTCAAGAAAGGCCCTTTGATTGTGTCCCTGTTTTAGAACTAGAGCCATGTGGTTTGGGTTTTGATCGAACAGTGGATTTGCAGGTATAGGTTATTGAGAGAGTTTTTAAGAGAGAAGGAGGGATATTTTGAGTTTGAAAGGATAAGTGTGGAGAAAAGGTATTTATCAGAAGTTTTAACCGCTTGAATCTTCTTTATTAGAAGTTTTTAAACCGCCTTTGGTTAAAAATCTTTTTATCAGAGGTTTTAAACTGATTAGGTCAAACCTCTGATGATGGGAAAAGTCAGATTTGCCCTTTTGACTAAACTGCTGATGAAGAATTACTTCATCAGTAGTTCCCATTTCCTCTTCAGTAGTTTTAACAGCTGATGAGAAATGTTTTAATAAATACTTTTATTCATAACTTCTGAAGGTTATTTTATCAGAAGTTACACACTTTTCAGAAAATTATCCCCATACTGATGTTTGTTCATCAGTAGTTTCTCTCTTTTTCAGAAGTTTTGTTTCAGACTTTTGTCTTTTGTAAGTGAAAACCAGAAAAAAGAAAAGGTAAACAGGATGGAATCAGGGATGGAAGGAGAAAAAAAAATTTGTGATGTTTTATGCATAACAGTAGTAGATAGAAGTGATTGATGTAGAAGTTTGATGTAGAGTTGGGTAGAATCAAGTGTTAACTTGGATTCTAACTGATATGCATATATGTTTTAAAAAAAAATTAAAAAAATAAAAATAAAGTAAACACTTACAAATTTAGCATTCCAAGCATGGATACTAACTTCTGAAATGTTGATGTGTCAAGGGGCTTAGTGAAGATGTCAGCTATTTGATTAGCTGTTGCTACATGCTTCACCTCAATCTTGCCTTTTTCATAGCAATCTCTTATATAATGGTACCTGATCTCAATATGTTTGGTTTTTGAGAACTGTACCGGATTTTGAATGATGCTAATGGCAGATTTGCTGTCTACAAACAAAGGTGTCTTGGTTTCTTTGATTCCATAATCAAGAAGTTGATATTGGAGCCATTGTATCTGTGATGTACAACTTGCAGCTGCAATGTATTCAGCTTCAGCAGTTGAAGTTGCAACAGATGTTTGCTTCTTTGATTGCCATGACACTAGACAGTTACCCAGGAATTGACAACCACCAGATGTTGACTTTCTTGTCATCTTACACCCTGCATAGTCACTATCTAAAAAAGCTGATAACTTGGTATTGCTTGAGGCAGGATACCAAATTCCCAGTGTTGGAGTTCCTTTCAGATATTTGAAAATTCTTTTGACTGCTATAAGGTGTGATTCCCTTGGTGCTGATTGATATCTAGCACAGACACATGTTGAAAACATAATATCTGGTCTAGAAGCAGTTAAGTATAAAAGGGAACCTATCATGCATCTGTACATGGTTTGATCAACCTGTTTTCCTTGATCATCAGGTTCAACTTGTGTGATTGGTGTCATGGGAGTGGAACATGATTTACAGTCATTTAAAGAAAATTTGTTCAATAATTCTTTAACATATTTTGATTGATGTATAAAAGTTCCATTTGTTTGTTGCTTGATCTGCAGTCCTAGAAAGTACTGCAGTTCTCCCATGGTACTCATCTCAAATTTTGATTGCCTGAGTTTCTTAAAATCATCACACAGTTTTGTGTTTGTTGAACCAAAAATGATATCATCAACATAAATTTGAACAAGTAAGACATGATTTCCAACATGTTTAATGAAAAGAGTTTTATCAATGGCACCTCTTGTAAAGTTATTTTTAAGTAAAAAGGTGGAGAGTGTATCATACCAGGCTCTTGGAGCCTGTTTGAGCCCATAAAGAGCTTTGTCTAGTCTGTACACCCACTCAGGATGAGAAGGATCCTCAAACCCAGGTGGCTGACAGGCATACACCTCCTCTTTTATTTTTCCATACAAAAATGCACTTTTCACATCAATTTGATAAACTTTAATTTTGTTGGAAATGGCATAGGCCAGAAATAACCTGATGGCCTCAAGCCTTGCAACTGGAGCAAAGGTTTCATCATAGTCAATTCCCTCTTCTTGAGAGTACCCTTGGACTACCAGTCTTGCCTTGTTCTTGATTATCATACCAGCTTCATCTTGTTTGTTCCTGAAAACCCATCTTGTACCAATTGGTTGCTTGTTTGGAGGTAAGGGACAGATTTCCCAGACCTGTTGCTTGTTGAACTGAAGCAGTTCATCTTGCATAGCTTGCACCCAATTATTGTCTTTGAGGGCTTCCTGGTACTTCTTTGGTTCCAACTGTGAAATAAAAGCTGAAAATAGGCAAAAGTTGGAGAGCTGGTTTCTGGTAAGAACACCTGAAGCTATATCACCCATGACTTGATCAAGTGGATGATCTCTGTGTTCAATCAGTTGTTGTAAACCACTGACAGGTGTAGGTGGCTCTTGTTCTTCAAACAAACTACTGAGGTCTATAATATCTGGTTCAGCAGTTTTAGCTTCTTCAGTAGTTGCAGGTGCTGAAGCAGATGTTTGAGTTTGGCCTTCAGTATTTGTTTGATCAGAAGTTTGAGAAACTTCTGATGGTGTTGAAGTTGACTTAATGACTGTTTGAGGAGTCCATGGTGTAGGATCCTCATCTTCAAACCTTTGATCACCATAATAAGTAGGTTTGGAAGAAGTAACAGTCTTTTCAGGTCCAAAGTGAAAGTTGTCAAGGTCAAAGAGTTCAGCAGGATGTGCTGGAATAAGAGTGTGTTTTGACTCTTTGAACTTGACATTCAATGTTTCTTCTACTATCCTGGTGTGAGAATTAAAAACCTTGTAGGCTTTTCTAGTTGAAGAGTAACCAAGAAAGTAACCTGAGTCAACTTTGGCAGCAAACTTTGAAATAGATTCCTTTATGTTCAAGATGAAACATTGACACCCAAAAGCCCTGAAAAAGGAGATAAGGGGCTTCATGCCATGAAGAACTTCATAGGCAGTCTTGGAATGTCTCTTGACCACAAGAACTCTATTCTGAACATAACATGATGTGTTAACTGCTTCTGCCCAAAAGTACAATGGCAGTCCAGAATCAGCTAACATTGTTCTTGCTCCTTCTATCAATGTTCTGTTCTTCCTTTCTACTACACCATTTTGTTCAGGAGTTCTGGGAACAATGTATTGTCTAATAATCCCTTTAGACAAACAGAATTCATCCAGAGTTTTGTTCCTGAACTCTGTCCCATTGTCACTTCTAATGGTTTTGACAGATAGAGAATATTGTTTCTCTACTTGTAGAATGAAGAACTTGATGATTTCAGCAGCCTCATCCTTGAAAAATAAGAAGAATACCCATGTGAATCTTGAGTAGTCATCAATGATGACTAAGCAGTACTTCTTTTTACCAAGGCTCATAATCATGACAGGTCCAAATAAGTCCATATGGAGTAGTTGAAGACATGCAGTTGTTTTTGATTCTTCAATAGACTTATAGGAGGACTTATGCTGTTTTCCCTTTAAACAGGATACATAGTGTTCTTGACACTGGTATACTTTCAAAGGTAGACCTCTGACCAAGCCCATTTTTGTGACTTTATTTATGGTTTTAAAGTTCACATGGCCAAGTCTCCTGTGCCAGAGATCTGTTTCTAAAGTTGATGCCCTTGAGAAGAAACAGGCAGTGTTGTTCAATACTTTGTCTTTCTCAATGTCCACTGCATAGACATTGCCACATCTTTTGGCAATCAGCAAAGTATGATCTTCAATAATCTTCTCTATCAACTTCTGTCCTTCTGGTGAGATGATCTTGCATGCTGTCTTTGTGAAAAAGGAAGAATATCCTTTATCACACATTTGTGACACACTCAGCAAGTTGTATTCAAGGTTTTCCACCAGATTGACCTTGTCAAACTGTATTTTGCCAGAGGAGACATTGCCATGTCCTAGCACATATCCTTTAGCATTGTTCCCAAAGGATACAGATCCTTCTCTTTGGCTGATAAAGTTGTTTATCAGGTATCTACATCCAGTCATGTGCATAGAGCCTCCACTATCAACATACCATATGCTGTTTAAGCCCCTGGAAACTCTCTGCACATAAAAGCAAATTAGTTAGATTTAGGAACCCAAGCCTGTTTGGCTTTGGGTTTGCTCTTGAGAACAGTTACAGTTTGTTCTTGACCAGGTTGAGAAATCCATGTCTTTTTGGCAATGGATTTTTCATTAAGAACCATGGTGGTATCCTTTTTAGGACCACCATCAACCTTGGTCATCAGTAGTTCTACCATGTTCATTAGATTTTGTATTTCAGCAGTTTGTGAAACTGCTGATGATTCTGGTCTAACTACTGACAAGGAATTTTGAGAAAAAGATTTTGGTTGAGATTTTATCTTTTTCTGAGAAAAGGTGTTTTCAGGTTGTTGTTTCTTGGGTTTAAAGATTCTTTCATAATCATTTCTGATTTGATTTCCCACAACCTGTTGTTTAAATTTTTGATTGAACTGAATTCCTTTTCTGTATCTACAAAATTCAGTTTTGTGGTTGAACAGGCCACAAATTTCACATTCTTTTGCCTTTTGTTTTTGATCTAAAGGCAAATTTCTGACATTTGTGAAGAGATTTTGCTCATCAGTAGTTTTCAGGGTCTCAACTCCTGATGTAGATGAAACTACTGATGGCTTGTTGTCAGATTTTGTTAATACTTTTGAAGTACTTTCTTTAAAAATGCCAGGATTTCTGTTTAGAATGTTTTCATGGAAAGATGTGCATTCTTTCCCTTCAGAAGTTTCATTTGAAACAATTCTTCTCCCATCTTCAGTAGTTTTGGGAGAAAAATCTGTTGGTGTTTCAACATGATGGTATCCTATGCCAAACTTAACATTTGAAGCACTTTGTTTGTTTAGCAATAATTGATACTGTTGGGTCTGCTGACCTGGAGAAGAACAGATGATTGGAAAGCCAAAATATGTTATCTATTTGATCCTTGAATAAACAGTCTTTACAACTTACTTCTCCCAAAAGACTGCTGACCCTAACTACTGTTCTATCCAAACAACTGCTCAACAACTGCTGATACAAAGAACTGCTAAGGAAACAACTGATGAAGAACAACTGCTGACCAAAGGTCTGAAGAAGAGCAACAGCAGATACAAGTACTGAAGACCAAAGCACTGCTGAAGCAACAGCACTTAGGCTTCAGCAGTGGATACAAGATCGTCAGAGTTTATCTTTAACAGCTGTTTACTATCAGTGCTTTCAATGTAACAGTAGTTTGTATAGCAGATGTTTAAGTTTGTTATTCTGTTAGAGGTCACTGTCTTAGGTGACGTCAGCCTAGGTCATCAGTGGTTTGAGTCAGTCTATAAATAGAACAGTGCATGTACTGTTCTATTGCATCACACACAAAACATTCTCTCTGACAAACAACTGTGTGATCAGGCTGAGGGGGAGTAACTTGTACGATTGTAATCTTTGATATATTAATGAAAGCATTCGATCGAAAAACATTTACTCTCTTGTTTTGATTTACAGTTTATTATTCCGCTGCACTTTCATTCTACTTTCATTCCATTATTGTCATTATTTTGTTAAACAATCAAAACAAACAAACTCAGATCCTAACAATTGGTATCAGAGCTTGGTCAATTAAATTCGATCTAACAAATCAATTTAATAATCAGCTCACAATTATTGATATCGTTTGTCAGTTTGATTGAAAACAGAGTAATAGTTTAATTTCGTTTCAACCGTTATTAAACAGACTTTGTTCTTTTGAAAAATCAGAGAATGGCTTCTATCAATCACGATCCACATAACACTGGCACGAACAACAAGCCACCGATGCTTGTCAGATCTGAATACAATATCTGGCAACGTCGGATGAGCCATGTTCTAGCTCAACAAAACACTGGGTGTTGGAAGTCAGTTATCTTCGGACCACATGTTCCGACTGTGCCGAGTACTGAAGATCCCAAAGTGTTTGAGCCAAAGAAACTTGAAAACTACTCCGACCAGGATTTTCAGAAAATTGAGCTAGATGCTAAGGCCTTCAGTATTGTGGCCATGGCTCTACCCAATGATATATATGCTGGGTTGTTACACTGTAACAGTGCAAAGGAGTTGTGGGATGCACTGAAAGAGCAGTTTGGTGGGACTGAGGAGGTTATTGAAAACAACCGTGAAATACTTAACCAACAATATGAAACATTCAGTCATGTCAAAGGAGAGTCATTAACTCAACAGTTTGAGAGATTTAACTGCTTAATTAGTGAACTAAAATTGGTTGGTCTTACTTACCCTCATTCAACTTTGAACCATAGGTTTTTAAGATCATTACCAGACAAATGGGACACTATTGCAATTGTTATGAGAAACTCAATAGGATTTAAAGACCTATCACTGACCCAGCTTCATGGTAAGCTCTTGACCTATGAAAGAGAGCTTAACCAGAAAAAGAAGCTCCAGGACTCTGGAAAAGTGTCTGATGACTATGTGTTTGGGAATACAGCACTTTTGGGTCATGATGAGGTGCCTGGAAACACAAAGGATCAGAGTTATGATCATTTTATTGACATAACTTCAGGTTTTAACTCAGGTTTTAACTCTGATTCTTATTCACCCAACTATGCTTTCACAGCAAGTGGTGGTGATATACAGGCATCTGATAACATATCCTTTGAGTATGATGACCTGAAATACTTTGACCCTGATGATTTGGAAGAAATGGACATTATGCACCAATTGGCCCTTCTCAGTGTAAGAACTAATAATTTTTACAAGAAAACAGGGAGAAGGTTTCCAGGGTTGACTGGCAGATCTAAGGTGGGGTTGGATAAATCAAAGATCAAGTGTTATAAATGTCATAGGTTTGGTCATTTTGCTAGGGAATGTAGGGGTCAACATGGTACACCTATGATAACCTATCCAAATCAAAGACCACAGACCAACACTTATCAGAATTCCTATAATGCCCCTGGACCAAATGTGCAAAACACTGCTCATTTTGCACAGTCCTCAAACACTGTTCCTGTCCAGTATGTCCAAACCACTGTTCCTCAGATCCATTATGTGCAAACACCTGTTGCTCCACCACCTGTTCAAACGACTGCTGCACCATCCTCTGCTCCTGCAGAGACCAGTCAACAGAGCTTCTTTACACAAGGCTTTGTTGATTGGAGCAGTCTACCTGATGAGCTAACAGATGAGAATTTTGCACTGGTTGCCAAAGCTGAAAATGAACCAGAAAACTTTTGTTTCATGGCTATGGTTGATGAGATTGAATCTGAGGAAGTGGTAAATGAATCTGATGTTGTGACTAATGATATTGTTAGTGAAGCTGTTGCAGGTGAGAAACCTGAAGAAGAGGTTGTGAATCTCTCAGATCCTTGGGGTGCATCTGATGAATGTGAGTGCAAGTGTGATTGTGCATTGATGGCTGCTGCTAAGGTATCTCCTCAAATTCTCAAAGAGTTGTGTTCTGACAAATGTGTAATAGCATTTGCTAACATTAAAGAGGTGAATGAAAACCTTAGAAAGAAAATTTTGGATGATGAGGTTAAATTTGAAAAACTCACTAAAGATTTGAAAACAAGTTTAACTGCAAAAGAATCTGAAATTAGTAGTCTAAAACATGAAGCAACTATTGTCAAAGACCAGCTCCAAACTATGATAACAAAATATCAAAGTTGTAAAAGTGAGCTTGAGTCCACCCAAGTTGAATGTAAAAAATGGGTGGAATCATGTAGAGGTTTTGAGATGCTACTCAACAAACAGACCAAAAGTCATGTGAAGTTTGGCTTTGGTTTTGCAACCACTGCTCCAGCTTTTG
Organism: Ambrosia trifida; assembly: GCA_028751855.1. NCBI lineage: Eukaryota > Viridiplantae > Streptophyta > Magnoliopsida > Asterales > Asteraceae > Ambrosia > Ambrosia trifida. Next base: position 38,577,757 of record CM054131.1, on the reverse strand, counting down.
AAAACACTGACACAAAGGATCAAAAGTCTGTTGAGATAGTTCCAACAAACCTGCAGGGCCAAGAGATTAAAATCACTGAACCAAATGGTAAGAAAATTACTCTTGAAAAACCAGAAGGTTCCTCATCTTTTGCTGAACTTGAAAAGTATGAATTTAAACCTACTTGGTCTGATGAGTGTGATACTCTTGAGAATTATAAACCTGTTGATTTTAAAACCCCTGAGGGAAAAACAGCTCCTCAGGCAAGGGTCATTCCCTTGGCAAAGGTCATTCCCCTGAAGGATTCTCCAGCAGATGCTCAAACATCTGCTGAAAAGAAGCCTGAAAAAGGGAAAAAGAAGGAAAAGACTGTTAACTTGTTTTGTGATTTCTGTGAAAAGAAGAATCATATCACCAAAAACTGTTTTCTTCTAAAAGCATATGATATCAACAAAGGAACAAGTGAATGTGATTCAAAAGCCACATGCTCAATATGTGGGAAAAAGAATCATAAGACTAAAGAGTGCTTGTATCTCAAAAATTTTGATGTAAAAATACAAGAATACAAAGCAAAAACTCTTGCAAACCCTGTGGTTAGTACTCCAAAAGGAAAGCCCAAACAGACCTTTACACCTGTCCAAACATCTGTTACAAAAAGGCTTGAAACATCTGCTTCTAGAGATGTCCAAGTAACAGATGCTCCACCCACAAGCAAATACCCAAGAGGTTATGGTCAGCCTCCATGTCACAGTCTGCCACATGTTTATGAGGAGCCAAAAAGACCCTCTAAACCAAGAGTGAACAGAAATCCATATGGCTATTATCATCTGTCAGGGGGTGATCAAACAACTGCTGCCCCAAGTGCTGACATACAAGCACTGGCAAATGGTCAGCAGCAGTTGTTGACCCTAATTCAAAAATTGGTCCAAACCACTGATCACCTTCCAAAACTTGAGTCTGAAAGGTCTGAGGATCCATCCAAAGCCAATTTGGCTTTGGACACTCACCAAAACTAATCATTTACTGATGTGCAGGGAGCTTCTGCTTGTTTAGATAGTCTTTGGTATGTAGATAGTGGAGGTTCCAGGCACATGACAGGATGTAGAGCCCTACTTCTGGACTTCTTGGCTCATGGAGGGGGTGATATATCCTTTGGTAATGATTCTAAAGGTAAGGTGTTGGGTTCAGGGACTGTACAGGCAGGAAAACTCAAGTTTGAAAATGTCAATCTTATTGATAATCTCAAGTTCAATCTTCTGAGTGTTTCACAAATGAGTGACAAAGGTTATGGCTCATTTTTCACAAAGAAAACTTGTAAGATTATTGGGCCAGAAGTGGTGAAAAAGATTGATACCATTATTGCTGAGAGCAAAGCACAGCTTGTTGCTCATAGAAGTGGCAATGTGTATGTTGTTGATATGTTAAAGGATAATCCTATGGCAAATGTCTGTCTGTTTTCTGCTGCCTCCACTAAGGAGACAGAATTGTGGCATAGGAGACTGGGTCATACCAACCTTAATACTATCAACACACTCTCAAAACAAAGCCTTGTCAGAGGTCTTCCATCAAAAGAATTTAAATGTGATGAGCATTGTGTTTCTTGCTTAAAAGGGAAACAACATAAAAGCTCTTACAAATCCATTGATGAGTCCAAAACTAGTCAGTGCTTACAACTGTTGCACATGGACCTGTTTGGCCCTGTTAAAATCATGAGTCTAAGAAGAAAAAGATTTTGTCTTGTCATAGTTGATGATTTTTCTAGGTTTACATGGACTTACTTTTTACACTCTAAAGATGAGACTGCAGGTATATTGAAGGACTTTGTCACCAAGGTTGAAAAGCAGTATGACTTGCCAGTAAAAGTTTTCAGGAGTGACAATGGAACAGAGTTTAAAAATAAGGAGTTAGATGACTTCTGTGTGTCAAAAGGAATTGTGAGGCAGTTCAGCATCCCAAGAACACCAGAACAAAATGGGGTAGTTGAGAGGAAAAATAGAACTCTTATAGAAGCTGCAAGAACCATGCTAGCAGATTCTGGTTTGCCACTGTCCTTTTGGGCAGAAGCTGTAAACACTGCTTGCTATGTTCAAAACAGAGTTTTGATCAACCCCAGACATCAAAAAACTGCTTATGAAATTTTGTTCAAAATCAAACCATTAATCTCATTCTTCAAAATCTTTGGCTGCCCATGTTTCATTTTAAATCTTAAAGATTCCATTTCAAAATTTGCAGCCAAAGTAGACTGTGGTTATTTTCTGGGATATTCTTCTACTGCTAAGGCCTACAAAGTGTTTAACACAAGGACTAAAACAATAGAAGAAACCTTGAATGTTAAGTTCAATGAACTTTCATCTCTGAAAATCCCTGCAAACCCTGCTGAATTATTTGATTTAGATAAATTCAAATTTGAAGATATCACTGTTAAGACTAACAATGCAGGTATTCCACAGTCTCCACAGCAAGATTACAGAACAGATGTTGTGATTCCCAGTCACTACAAAGTCTATTCTGCATCAGAGGGAGCAGTTGTTCAAAACAGTTGTCAAAACTCTGCCACAGCTGTGTCAGCCACTGTTGGCCAGTCCTATCCTCAAACCTCTGCTTCACCCCTCACTACCACTGACCTATCATCTGTTGACAAAAGTCAATCATCTGTTGACAAAAGTCAGTCAAGTTTCACACCACTTGGACCCATTCCTCCACTACCATTCCAAACATCTGTTGACTCTACAGAAGTACCAACAGATGTTACACCAACAGAGTCACCAAACCTCTGTCCATCACCCCAAAATGCCATTGTTCCATATCAAGGAGATCTTATTTACTTAAGAGCTCATCCACCAGACCAGATCATTGGCAACATCAGAGAGGGAGTGCTCACAAGAAGCCAATCCTCAAATATCTGTCTTTTTGCAGGTTTCTTATCCCTCACACAACCTGTCAAGTACCAAGAGGCACTGAAAGACAACAGTTGGGTAGAAGCCATGCAAGAAGAACTCCTTCAGTTCAAAAGACAACAAGTATGGGAGCTTGTACCACTTCCTAAGGATGTTTGTCCTATAGGAACAAAGTGGGTCTTCAAAAACAAGACTGATGAAAGGGGTATTGTTGTCAAGAATAAAGCCAGGCTTGTGGTTCAAGGCTTCAGACAAGAAGAAGGAATAGATTATGATGAGACCTTTGCTCCTGTAGCTAGACTAGAGGCCATCAGACTCTTTTTAGCCTTTGCTGTCAACCACAACATAAAGGTGTATCAGATGGACATCAAATGTGCCTTCCTTTATGGCAAAATTCAGGAGGAGGTCTATGTGTGTCAGCCACCTGGTTTTGAAGACACATTCCATCCTGACTATGTCTACAAGCTCAACAAAGCTCTGTATGGACTCAAACAAGCACCAAGGGCCTGGTATGAAACTCTTTCCACATTTCTCTTATCCATTGGCTTCACAAGAGGTAAAATTGACAAAACTTTATTTCTTAAATGGAAAGGGAAACACTTAATGATTGTTCAAATATATGTGGATGATATCATCTTTGGATCCACATGTAACCAAATGTGTGAAGAGTTCAGAAAACTCATGACAGCAGAGTTTGAGATGAGTGCCATGGGTGAGCTTCAGTGTTTCCTTGGTCTTCAAGTGAAACAACTGCAAAATGGCACATTCATTCACCAAAACAAATATGTAAAGAATTTATTAACCAGATTTGAGATGAATGATTGTAAGCCATGTAGCACACCCATGAGTACAGTCAAGCTGCTCACTATTGATGACAAGGATGAACTGGTTGATCAAACACATTATAGATGTATGATTGGGTCTTTATTGTACCTAACTGCATCTAGGCCAGACATTATGTTTGCTACCTGTGTCTGTGCCAGATCCCAGGCTTCACCCAGAAAGTCAAACCTTATTGCTGTAAAAAGGATATTCAGATACCTCAAAGGTGCTCCCACACTTGGTATCTGGTATCCTGCTAATGGAAACATTGAGCTTTCAGGTTTTTCAGATAGTGACTTTGCTGGCTGTCACACCACAAGAAAATCCACTTCAGGAGGGTGCCAATTTCTAGGGAATGCCTTAGTTTCATGGCAAAGCAAAAAGCAGGCAGCTGTTTCAACTTCAACAGCTGAAGCTGAATACATTGCTGCTGCAAGCTGTACAGCCCAATTGATGTGGCTCCAGAATCAACTACTGGATTTTGGGATAACTGCACTTAGGACTCCACTCATGTTGGACAGCCAAGCTGCTGAAAATATCATCAAGAATCCAGTCTCTCATTCAACTACCAAGCACATTGACATAAGACATCATTTTGTCAGGGACAGCTATGAAAAAGGTTTGATTTCTTTACACCATGTTCCAACAGAGGATCAGTTGGCAGATGTGTTAACAAAAGCTTTAGACACATCTACCTTTACAAATCTGATTTCCAGAATTGGCATGTTAAACATGGATTAACCAAATAAATTTTAAAAAAAAAATAAATAAATAAAATTGTTCAGAAATCAAATATTTTCTTCAAATAGCTGTTTGGTTGAAAAATCTGTTTTCCAATCAGATAAACAACCACTGTTTCATTCATTTCCACTGTTAGTTGAAAAGTCTGCTCGAAACATCTGATCAGATAAAACAACTGTTAGTTGAAAAATCTGTTTCAGAACATCTGTTCAGATAAAACAACTGTCCATATATATATATATATATACTACATTAAAAAAAAAAAAAAAAAAAAAAAAAAAAAAACAACCACCAACGGTTGGATCCATCAGATGTTTGTATCAGTTGTTTACCAAAACAGCTGTTCTCCACCAGATGTTAGATCCATCAGATGATTGCCACGTCTGCTCATATAAGCAGATGTTTGGCCACATCAGCGGTTTCATTGAGCCTATAAAAACCCTGTTTTACCACAACAGATGTTACACTGTCTCATTGTATTCAAAATATTGTAAACCGCCTTCTTCACTCTCAAACCCTTCATCAATCTTCAGTCATTTTCCCCGTCGAAATCCATTACAATGGATCTTCAAGCCAAAGCTACACACAATTGTCTACCCTATCTGATTAAAACAGATGACAACACTCCATTTCATTCCACCATCGACATTTTCCTCAATTCCAAATACTTACCCATCCTAACCGCCAACGCCCCCATTTATCTGGATACACTCCAAGAATTTTGGTTGAATGCTGAGTTTCTATTACAAGATAAAAAGCCTACATCCATTATTTCCAAAATTGGAGAAACCAGTATAGTCATTACCCCTGATATCATATCCACAACCTTCACACTGAACGACCTGGCAGGTAAGGATTCCTTCACTAAAACAGAGCTTCACACTGAGTTCCAAGAAAGAGGGTATGATGGTCAGATGACTGGATCAACTCTTTTCAAAAAGTTTTTCCCTCCAGTCATGAAATTTTTCTTCCATACTCTTCTTCTTTGTGTCTCTGCTAAGTCCACATCCTTTAATGAAATACCATTAAGGATGCAATATCTGGGATATGCTATGTTGTCAAACTCTGACTTCAATCTTTCCCAGGGTTTGTTCATGGACTTGGTATCAAATGTGAAAGCAGTCAAGTCTGGGTCAAACAATGCTTTTCTTATTTACCCACGAATTCTTAGTGTAATTTTACAAAAATTATTACCTGAAAAAGTTTTCAAAAAGGGTGCTGCTATGCAAATGAAAAGCTTAACCGATGAAACTTTCACAAGAATGCTGGGTGGAAGCACCCAAGAAAAGGTGTCAAAAGTGTCTAAAGTTTCTAAAACACAAACAAGGAGGACAAAGGCAACAACTGTTGTCAAAACCTCTGTTGTTGAGCCCACTGCTCCTGGTGATCATGGCACTACATCCAGTGCTGTGAAACCCACACCAGCCACTTCCAAAAAGAAACATTCATCCACAAAAAACCACCACTCAACCACAAATGAGGCTTCTGGATGTTGAGGTACCAGAAGAAACCTGTGTTGCACAACAAAAGCAACATGAAACCACTGTTGTTACTTCCTCACAACAGTTGGACATACCTCCACCTGACAAACCTCCTCATGAATCCTCTCAAAAGGATCATGTTGTAAGCCAAGGGGACACACATCATGAAGCATTTGAGTCACTTGACCATATGTTCACAAGCCCCTCTCCCAGGGCTAACTCTCTTCTTACTCCACCACTCTCACCATCACATGTTCCACAAACAATGCAACCCCTGTTTGAAGCAATTGAATCTCAGGAAGATCCCAGTTCCTCTCTTCCACCTGTCACTGAGAGTATACTCCAACAAGTGACTGAGCCTGAGAATATTCAATCTGCTAACCCCCAAACAGAAGAGGAGGTTACACCACCAGGGTTCAATGAAACTCTAGGTGAGTTTTCAAGTGGAGCAGCCACTACTGGTGTAGAGACCATTGTCTCACATCAGGACAGTGATTTCATAACTAAGACTCCCTTGAAGGCAACAACTGTTGAAGCCACCATAGTGTCTCCAAAAACAGTTGGAAGTCCCCAGTACCAAGAAAAAGGGGCATCTGATTCACCTATTAGGCCTGAATCAGATAAAACTACCACTGGTAGGGACTCAGATGATCCTATTAATTTAGGAGATGAGTCAAAATACCAAGAATTGACGGCCAGAGTCTCTGCTATTGAAACATCTGTTGCTGACATCAAATCTGATGTCAAGCTTATCCTAAGCTCAATTGCAGATCTCTCCAAGAGTCAACCATCTACCACTGATATAGCCAATGAGTTATGGAAATCAGTTTCCCCCATCATCATAGCTCACAGGAAATTGGCAGATCAAACACATGAAACCTACATGGCTGAGATCAGAAATATGGTTGATGCAAGGTACAAAGATACCCATGCTGACATCAAAGCCATCAAGGACCATCTGCTGAAGACTACTGGCTCTGCCCCTACCACCATCCTCAGGGATGAAACTGATGATGATTTCACGGCTGATGATGCCAAAAAGGGGGAGAGTGGCAGAGATAGGCTACCAAAACTAGATCCATTTGGTTGCCCACCTTCTCAAAAAGGTCAAGCCAAGTCTGCCAAGAAACCAGAGTCTACCAAATCAGCTCCACAACAACAACATCAAGCACCACCACCACAAACCACTGAAAAGAATAAGGCAGTAGATGACTCTGCAAACATAGAAGCTGAAAAGGCTGCTCAGTCCAAACAACAAAGGGCTGACACCTTGGAAGTAAAAGCAGAGTCATTGATTGAACTCAAGAAGAAACAACAAAGGGAAACTGAAGATGTGGGATCCTCTAAAAGGATGAAAAGACCTGCCAAGCATGTTAGAAAACCACCATCCAAGTTACAAACCTCTGTTGATAAAACCACTGCTGCTGAAACCACTGTCACTGAAACCACTGCCACCCAAACCACTGAAACCACTATACCCAAACCAACACACACTCCTGAACCAACAACCACCAAACCTACATCACCAACCAAAACTCCAACATCTGCTGGTTCTTCTAAAAAGCCAACAGATGATAATCCAACCACTGCTGCCAAATCACCTTCACCAAAAATCATGTACACAAGGAAGAGAAAATCAACCTTTGTTGTGCATGATGAAAACATTCACACATCACCAACCACCATTTCAACTGCCCAATCCACTCCTCCCATCACAGCCATTCCACTCACCTCATTCTCACCACATACATCCAAATTCACAACTCATAGACCACCACCAACCATTACACCATTGGTTGTTCAGTATCCCCTTGAACTTGATCTACTCAAGGGGGAATTACAATCCTTCTACAATACTGAACAGCCATCTGAAAGATCCTTCCCATCTCTCCCAAATTTCCCTGTTCCCCTCAACATTGATACCTATCTAAAATACAAGGGTGAACAGGTGGATGCCATCATCAGGGAAAAATGCAAAGGGAAGGATGACAGGACTGCTCAGGGCATCCATTCAGCAGAGCTTAGCAAACTCAGAAGGATTGAAGACTTTGCTAAGACCCTGAGCAATTCCATGTCAACCATGCCTCTCAGTGTAGACTTGGAGAAGGAGGTAAGGGAATCCCTACTTGAACAGATAATGGCAACCAAGCCCTACAAAGCTAACAAAAAGCAGTTCAATGGCTGGACTACTCATGCTCTGAGGGAAGAACTGATTAGAATTGAAGAAATGGCCAAGAATCCCAAAGCTAAAGTCTCCATTCCCAATTTTGGCAAAGGCAGAGACCCAGTCAGAGCCTTGAAGTTCAAAAGAATGAGGCAGGAGATTGTAGCTGCCAATTATGGGGAGATGAGGTCTGTTTCCAGATGGTCAGAGCTTAGATTGGTTGAAACCTATAAAAGTCTGGAAGAGAATAGAAAGAAGGATCCCAGCCTTCCAAGAAAACCAGTCTACAATGATGAGCCTATGATGAAGAGACCCCAACAGACTTTCAACCTAGACAGCTTACTTGAAACCTCTGATCTCACTGCTGCTGCAAGTAGACAGTTCAAAAGGCAGAAGGAGATGTCAGAGGAAGACCAAAGAAAGTTTGCTGACACATTCATAAAGGAAGGGCTCTTCAATCAAATCCATTATTTCTCTGATCCCACAACAGAGAAACTAAGAGAACTCATAGGAAGACCACCATCACCCAACTCATCAAGAATAAAGGTTCATCTCAGCAAATCCTCTGACTCAAAAATTCTAAAGTGGAAGGTCAACAAAGACAACCACGAATTGACACTGCTCAGGTCAGATGGAAAGGTTCAGAAGATCAGTATGGATGATGCTTACAGCCTTTGTGCAGAAGATCACCAAGCACTGCTAAATCTGGATCTGGAAAGAGATGAAGAAGACCTATTTGCTTTGAACTTTGAATTACAATTCAAAGGTCAAATCAGAGAAAGTCTGATGAGGAATAAAGATCAATGAATAAAGCTGAGTTTTGGCATCATCTGTTCTAGGGGGAGATTGTTGGGTCTGCTGACCTGGAGAAGAACAGATGATTGGAAAGCCAAAATATGTTATCTATTTGATCCTTGAATAAACAGTCTTTACAACTTACTTCTCCCAAAAGACTGCTGACCCTAACTACTGTTCTATCCAAACAACTGCTCAACAACTGCTGATACAAAGAACTGCTAAGGAAACAACTGATGAAGAACAACTGCTGACCAAAGGTCTGAAGAAGAGCAACAGCAGATACAAGTACTGAAGACCAAAGCACTGCTGAAGCAACAGCACTTAGGCTTCAGCAGTGGATACAAGATCGTCAGAGTTTATCTTTAACAGCTGTTTACTATCAGTGCTTTCAATGTAACAGTAGTTTGTATAGCAGATGTTTAAGTTTGTTATTCTGTTAGAGGTCACTGTCTTAGGTGACGTCAGCCTAGGTCATCAGTGGTTTGAGTCAGTCTATAAATAGAACAGTGCATGTACTGTTCTATTGCATCACACACAAAACATTCTCTCTGACAAACAACTGTGTGATCAGGCTGAGGGGGAGTAACTTGTACGATTGTAATCTTTGATATATTAATGAAAGCATTCGATCGAAAAACATTTACTCTCTTGTTTTGATTTACAGTTTATTATTCCGCTGCACTTTCATTCTACTTTCATTCCATTATTGTCATTATTTTGTTAAACAATCAAAACAAACAAACTCAGATCCTAACAGATACCCCTTACAAGATTCCACCCATTTTTCACAAGTGATCCTGGTGTCAGCAAGCTCTTGTCTGACATCTCCCAGGTCATTTAGCATGATTTTAATTTGTGCTTGGGTTTCAATAGCAGAGTCAGTTAATTTAGAAACTTCTTTTGTTTTAGCACACAGTTTTCTTTCTAAATCACATTTTATCTGTGTGTATTTTCTTTCTAAATCATTGGCTTTACCTTGTAAGTGCACATTGGTCTCTCTTATGAGAGCAAAAGTTTCTTTGCAAGAATTTGAGCAAAGTTTTGTCAAAGATTCTTTTGATACCTGTGACAATGCAGACTTTGAAGTACAGCCTTCAAATGCCATTAAGGCAAAGTTCTTTCTGCCATTGTCTGGTTCTCCCCAGTTGATGTCAAACACTTTGTTGTCTGCATCAGGATTGCACTCTGTGGTGTCAAAAGGAAGACTGCTCCAGTCAACATACCCTGAGGTGAAAAGACTTTGTTGAGAGGGTTGTTGAGGCTGTGGAGGATGTTTAGCAGTTGGAAAGGGAGGGATTGATTGTTGGCTCTGCATCTGTTGAGCAGGCACTTGAACATATTGTACTTGTGGCATGTATTGCTGTTGAGGAGCTTGTGCCTGTACAAAATGAGCACTCCCTTGAGTTCCATTATTCCTATTATAATTGGGGTTATAGTTATTTCCAGATTGTGATTGGTTAAAGCTAGAGCTTCTACACTCTCTAGCAAAGTGTCCCAACTTCTGACACTTGTGACATCTCAGTTTAGATTTGTCAAAACCAATTTTTGTATTACTGGTCAATCCTGGAAATTTCCTTCCTGACCTTTTATAAAACTTGTTAGTTTTAATGCTTAGCATGGCCAGTTGGTGTAATATGTCCATTTCTTCTAAGTCATCACTGCTAAAGTTTTTCAAATCATCCATGATAAAACATAGATTATCAGCAGTTTGACTTTGGTCATTATTGTCATAACCTGGGAAAGATCTTTCTGATGAGATCCCAGTGGTTATGTCAATATTGTCATAAGATCCATAGGAACAAGTTGGTGAATCTTGTCCCAAAAGTGCTGTACTACCTGGTAGGTAGTCATCAGCAGTTTTACCAGATGATTGTAATTTCTTCTTTTGATCAATTTCTCTCTCAAAAGTAAGTAATCTCCCATGGAGTTTTGTAAGAGTGAGGGAGCTAAAATCTGGTGAGGATCTTAAAACAATGGAGTATGTTTCCCATTTGTCAGGTAAAGACCTTAAAAATCTATGTAGCATAGACACTGTTGTATAGGTCTGACCATTTAACTTTAGCTCAGATATTAATGAGGAGAATCTTTCAAATTGTTGAGTTAAAGTTTCCCCATTAATATGAGCAAATGTTTCATATTGTTGAGCTAAAATCTCTCTGGTGTTGGCAATCACCTCTTCAGTTCCTCCAAACTGTTCTTTAAGACAATCCCAGAGTTCTTTGGCACTTTCACAATGTAAAAGGCCAGAGTATATCTCATTTGGGAGAGCCATTGCCAACATAGAGAATGCTTTTGCATCTAGCTCAAGTTTTAGGAAATCATCATCTGTATATTCTTTAGGGTCCTTAGGGACCTTAACATTAGTTTCAAAATTAACATTTACTGGTTTGTGAGGACCATATATCACAGATCTCCAACAACCTGTGTTGGTATGTGACAAGGTATGTGCCATTCTCTTTTGCCATATGTTGTACTCATTTCTCACAAGCATGGCAGGTTTAGTGGCAGAACCAGTATTATGTGGATCCATTTTAAAGAGTATAGATTGGTCAGATGACTCTTTTAAGTGATGGATATTGATAAAAAGTGAACTTTTGATCTTTTTATTGAATATCAATAAGAGCTTTGTGTCTGATTCTCAATTTGTTAGATTGATATGTGATCAGATAAACCAATGCTCTGATACCAATTGTTGGATCAGTTTGCTCTTTTTGCTAAGTAAGAACTTGCTATCTTGACACTTAAGTGTTTAGCAAGTCCTTGTAAATCAGATTATAAGCACAGCGGAATGTATAAGTTAAAGCAACACTTTTTATACTAAGGCAGAGTTATTACTCCCCCTTGATGATTGAAACTAATAAATGACAAGTATTTATTATGAATCCAAGCAGTAAATGAGAATTAGATACTTAGACAGATTCACAATAAATACTAAAATGGAATAGAACAGTTGAGAGTGTTTGAAGGATTTTTCTATTAAAATCAATGTCTAAAATAGAAGGTTGAAGCCTCCTATTTATAGACGTTTACATACATGTATCTTGCCCAAAAAGCAAGTACAGAAACAACAGAAACAAGTTGCAACATTGAGACTAACAAAATAGCTAAAAGTAATAATAAACAATAAAACTACTGATGCAAAAGGCGGTGGAAAATATCTGATGCTAAGTGCTGATGAAAGACAAACTACTGAAGAGTAGTTTGTCTTCAGTACTTCTGAAGTGAACTTGTCTGGTTTGGACTTCAGAACTTCTGATGAAGTTTCTTCTTCAGCACTTCTCTTATCTTCTCTTCAGCAGTTTCTTGTCTTCTCATTAGTACTTCTATACTTAGCCAAAATGACAGAAGTGAATTAGACTAAGGTTTCCAAAAGTGGTTTCACCAATCCTCTTTGTCCTAACATTTTGACATCAACAACTCCACGGTTCTTGAAAATGTCTGTCGGTTAAATGTTGGCGGTCAGTCTATTTCACCATCTAGTGATACCGGACTTTTTAGACCCTGGGCTGATGATACACAATACATATTTGGGGCAGCTGTAGGGATTACTGTGGCTACTGATCCGAACATCACTATCAGATATCCAGCAGGTATGCCTGATTATGTGGCACGAGTTGATGTGTACAAAACCGCCAGTTCAATGGGTCCAACCACAACAATCAACATGGGTTACAATCTGAGTTGGTACTTTGATGTCGACCCAGCAACCACCGTTCCTTTCAAGGCACTCGTTTGTCCCTAGATGTATAACATATATGAAATAAAAACACATAAAGATTATACATATGTTGACTTGTTGTAACCAAATTATACCTCCACTTAAACATATAGGAGGGTCAGTTGCCTCCTTTAATCAACTTTCAAAACACAAGAAAACACCAAAATATTAATTCTTAACACTGACAAAACTATTGAAATGATATTTAAACCAGGTTTCAAACAGTATTAAATGAGCGATAAAAGGAATGAGTTACAAATGAAAAATGTATAGACCCGCTAGACATGTATAACTGGCCATGTATATGAGAAAATCTAATTAGTTAGAAGTATTAGACTTAAAACTAAGATTGTTCAAAATGCAAACCTCAGCTCATTTGAGGGTTTTAAATGAAAACGCTTCACATTTGACAAATCCTACGAAACTTTGATGGAAGCATAAGTTTTTCTTTATGTTCACTTCCCTTAGCAAGAAGAACTGTTCATCAAAGAGTTATAGATAGAATTTATTACCAAGACCCCAAAAATAGTTTGATTCTTCAGAAGATAAAATATGTTAGTAATTTGAAAATGACCTTATCAGCCGCTTCGTCTTCAGAACTCCAATTTTCTTCTAAGACATTTGGCAATTGTCATTTGACCTTCATTTGAGATTGATTTCAACACTTGTTGGGCTTCCTTTGTTTTCTCATTTTTTTTCTTGTGTGACCTGCAGTTTAAAAGTCAAAAGACCATATTACAAACTTAATAAACATTAAAACACTATTGGTACATCAACCACTGTTTATAATATAAGCATATAAATACATAATGAAAACTAAAGAATACTTGCAAACTTACATTGTCAATGACTCGAAATCCTATGCCTTCAACATAGACGTCACCTCTTCCACAATAGTATAATGAAAGCTTTCAAGCAGAACCTGAAACTAAGCATCTTCATTGCCATTCAAAAATCTGCACAATTCAATCGTCATCCAGTCATCGTCTCTTCGTGTTGCGAAATATGCACGAAAGCTTTCACTCCCCATTTTGTACATTAGGTTCACATACATAGGCTCGCTTCTCATGCCATGACGCACCTAAGTTATAAATAACTCCATATTATTGTAGGATCTAAAAAATTATCTTAGAGTAATGCTCACAATAGTGAATATAATCATCAAGATACCTTAAAACTGCACATGAGGTCCGATTCCGTAGCTTTCCAAGCTTTCCAATCTAAGTTTATAAATAACTCCGATTCTATAGCTTTCCAAGCTGAAAAGAAAGCAACATAATTCGCCAAATGGTAATCTATGTTTTTAAGTTTTAACAAATCCATTTAGGAAGTTTTATATATGTGTGAATACGCTTTAAATGGCTTTAAAAGTGTTTGACTCTAAAAAATAACTCTCGACCAGAGTATTAGCAGCTTCAATATTTTTTAGTAATTAGAATGGAGCATCCATAGTTAAACAGAGACAGGTACACAAACCATACACATACTAACTTTGACAATTAAAGTCAAGATTACCATTTTATTACATGATATTGTAAAATCCTATCAACAAATCATTTTATATTCTATCTCATTCTGAGCATCTGATAAAACAATATTATTTGTTGTCTTTGAAATGTTTTACTTTAAACATTTCTTTAGTTTGCTTCAATTTTAATCTGATTACCCTCTGTCTCAATAGAATGGCAACTCTAATTAAATTGAAATCATTCAACATGCTTGTGCAACTAATCGAAGAAAGCCGATATTATCTGCTTAAAAGGAGATAACAAACAAAATATAAATTCTGACCTCAAATAGTTCAATTTTTTTTCACCATATTCGAACCCAGCCAGTTGTCTCCGGTCACCAGCACCACTCATCATCACCTAAATGAACACCTAAATCAATAACTAATTCGCGAGCTATATATAAAATATTTTTTTTTTCTAATTAACGCATAATCAAAATTACTTTGTACCTCGTCATCTTGCTTGCTCTGGCTGTCACAAACATATTTAGGAGGTTCATGTACACCTTCATACCCTTCTTCGCTCCCTATCATCAATCACATTAAAAATATCATCAATCACATTAAAAAAGTAAGACAAATGAAATTAGCTTAGGAAATAAGACAAATAAAATTAGCTTTCAAAATACAACAAATGAACTCTTAACAGTGACTTCAATTCTATTTTACTGTAGAATATCAAACATCTAATTTGAGTATCGATTTTACTGTACAAAGGATAAACAAAAATTGTTCAATTATAACTCAGTGATCGAATAGAGAGAGTGAACGAACCTTCAACAGGAAAAAATGGAGATCGATAGGAGAATGGAAGCGGTTGAGAAGACAATCGATTAGGTTTTTCGTTTGCCGGTGAAACCCAATTATACGTATCGATCGAAAGTGAAGACAAACTATTAGGGTTAGAGGGAAACAGATTCAAGAAAAACAAAAGGAGTATTAATATATATATTTTTTATTATGGATTCTAGAGTAACAAATGAATGAAAGCAAATAAATTTCAGAAGATATTAGTGTTTGAAGAAATACAGAGAAAAAAAATGATTATAATACATGTGTATCATATTTGAAGGCGGCGGGTCTTCTTGTTGACAACTAGGGTTGAATAAGAATGAGAAAGACATAGTTTTCTAAAGCAAAGCTTCTAGGAACACCTAAAGGGGAGGTCATGGGTTCAAGTCTCACAAGGAGAAAAAATTTGCCGTTCAAAAAAAAAAAAGGAGCAGGCGAATAATTGTTTGAAGGAGCAGGAGGAGTCGCCGGGTCAAATTTCTAATCGGGTTAAAACATGGGTTTGGATAGTATAATGTATGCTTGCCACGTGGATTTCAACGATGGAGCTCTAGTATGGGGACAAGTGTCCCCCTAGCTACTCATTTATTAGTAGAGGTAGATTGTTTATTTAGCGTAAGGTATTGTTGTGTGCATTCTTGGTTTCAACAAGGTAATTTATTTTTCAATTATATTAATAAAAGTAACTATGATCTGGTTTCCATTTTTTTCATTTTTTAATTTTCATATTTAGTTTTGATTTTTGGTGCAAAATTTTTGGTGAGGAGGTATCTCTGCTTCTTAGAACCGATGATTTTATATAAATCTTTTTTTTTTTTTTTTGTGAAATGTTAGTTTTACTACTGTGACTAGAGTTTGATAAATGTTTGGTGATAACTAAAATCTAGGTTGGACATGAAGTTGTCCTCAAAAGCATTCTAAACTCTACCAAGACTGCAGCAAGAGGATGGGTGAAGAGCTTGGATCCAAATGAGCTAGTTGGTGATACAGAGATTGGACCAGAATGGTGTGAGGTAAACATTCAAGTACCAATAGAAATAGATAAAAAGTTAGTGAGATCATATGGGCTATTTTTCACAATTCAAGATTGTATTGGTGCTTTCATTGCATGACATTGTCCTTTCATCTCGGTATGTATTTGTTAAATCTGTAATACGAATAATTTTAATAATCTGGAACTTAATCCTTATACATGGATGGTTAATTATTTGCAGGTAGCCCGTGAGGATTGAGGACGCATGATGACTTAGGAATCTATGTTGCTTGTTTCTTTCATTGCTTTTAATTTCTTTGTTAAATGTTACAAGACTTTATGTTGGATAATGCTATAACTTATTTATGTTTAGTGTTTTTGTTATAAATATGCTTATTTGAAATGTAATAAAGTTATATTTCTTTGATTAGTTGATGTTATACACACCATATTGTAAAATTGTGTATGTGTGTGTGGATGTTTAAAAAAGCGTTGTATCATGACTTGTTAGGACTTTGAAATTTTGTCCTTGTAAAAGCGCCCGAATATGTTTTTCTTATGACACTATATTCATTGTTCATAGACATATTATGCGACCATAAAATTGGTTTCATAATCTTATTTGGGATATTAGGACCCTTTTCTTGGTACTAAAATACTTATAATGTTGCATCATAAGGGTCCTATAAATTAATTTTTAAGGATGCTTGCATGTGTATTAAAAGATTAAAAGTAGGTAAGCACATGTTAGAACAGTGTAAAAAGTGTCATAATATGTTTTTATTATGAGTTTTTTTGGGACATATTATGCGACCATAAAATTGGTTTCATAATTTTATATGAGATAATAGACGCTTTTTAAGTTTCAAGACTTATTACGACCCCTTTACATGAAACGCTTTTACCGTTGGTCCTATTAAATAAAAGGTCCTATAAAATAACACTTTAGGACACTTTTGTGCGTACTAAAAACCCATATTACGTTAAACTTCATCAAAATTAAGCAGATTAATTACATGAAGTGACACATCATTAGGAAGCTTAACCACCTTCATGTTACATTAAACTTCGGCACGGGAAAGTGAATGCCAATTTTTAATCATAAGCAAACATCAAAACTAAAAACTGTCAGTGACAAAAAAAAAAGAGTATTTCATATAAATAACATAATAATTGGCGGGACATGAAATGGTGCAGAAATACAATATCCATTTTCTTAATATGAAGCCAATGCTAAATAACATGGTGAATTTAATACATGGGTTACATGGCTAACACAGTTTACTATACAGGGAATAAACTGTTAAAATACCATATGATAATGATAATTCAATAATATTATCATTCGTGTTTGGGCTCTGGATTGTTAATGTTGGGCTCGAGTTATGTTATAACATGTTGGACTTTTTTTATGTAAGTTGTTCAAGTGGGCTTGTGATGTTGGATGGTTTTATATGGCCCAGTGTTAGTTGGCAAGTTGTTCGAGATCATTTCGGACTGTTGGATTAAAGTGATCATGGGCGTTGGATTGTTATCTTTAGAGAAGCTTCGAGAGTTGAGTATTTATACCTCAGCTTCTCTCTCGTTCTCTATCTTATCAGTCATTTTTGTTATTCTTTCTTTCTTTCTTTCCGAGTCTCTATATTTGTCTAGCGTTTGTTCCCTATATTGTCTTCAGTGTTTGTAAGTTGTTTCTGTACTATTTTCTTATTCATTTGATCTGCTGATCTTAATAATCAGCCGATCGTATACAAACTTTTTATTGGTTGTTTGATCTTAGTGATTTGCTGAGTTCTAGGGTTTGGTTGGGTACATTTTGTTTTGGGTTAGTAATATTTCTGGTCACCGTTTTATCGCTATTTCTCTTGTGTTTATGTTGTTCTTGTTGGTTGTATGTTTGTGGTCTCTGGTTTCTTTTAGATCTATAATTTTCTACATGGTATTGGAGCTTTAAGCTCACGATCCTTGTGTTCTTTGTATTCCGCTATGAGTCTTGTTTAGATCTAAGTTTTGTTCTATAGATATGTTGTGTCTGGTTGGGTTTTGATCTGTATCATAGATCTTGACCTTATTGAACAGTAATAGATCTGATCTTTCTAGATCTTGTCTATTAATTGTGTCCGATGTTCTTGTAGATCTAGGGTTGTGGTCAACTATTGTTGGCAAGGCTCTGCAAACTGTAAGTCTTCTTGTTTCTTCTTTAGTTAGCTGTTTATTTTTGTTGGCTTGCTGCTTGGAGCTCTAGTACTTCGTCTTATGTTTTGTTTTCTTGTTGTGTCTAGAAGTCATTGATCGGGTTAGGGTAGACCAGTATTATTGAGTCTTGGTGGTTTGTTGTTTGTATGTTTGTTTTGTCTTGTGATTTTGTCTTGTTTGTATTGATTGTGTATTATATAAGTATAAAACTAGATAATAAAGGACTCATGTGTTAAGATCTGGGTGGGCACATATGAGTGATGAACCCACTATTAGAACACTGACACAACTTCGTCCTCTTAGGGTTATTGCTAGATTCTTTGTCTGTTGAGTTAGCTATTGCCAACGGTTCTTTGTCTATTTGTTCTGTGTGATTGTTATATGTTGTTATTATGGGTGATGGGGCTGTTGTGTAACAACCGGCGAAATTAAGGTAATCCCGTACTAATTAATTAAACGCGATTAACGTAATTAAGCGTAATTATGTGCTAATTATTTAACTGAGGCCTTAGAAAGATAGAAGTTCCCAAATAATGCATAGGAATGCATAAGTTTAATATCAAAGCATGATAGGATCATGCGCAAGCAAATCTATCCGGTATGGACATTGGCGATTACCCGGTAAAAATTAAATAAGCGAAACGAACTCCGGACACCCGGAATATAAAATAAATAATATTTTCACAAAATATAATGGGTTTTGGAAACCCAAAGCCATACGTGAAAGCTTATTGTACAAATCTCCCGGTAACGAATAAAGTGCGCGTACCGCACCCGATACGCGCGTAGCACGTAATTTCACCCGGCAAAAGCCGAAATAAATTATCAGTAATTTAACTGGGCAAAATTTAAGGAATATTAATGGTATTTTAATATTCGGGTGACACACGGTTAAAAACCCAAGAATACCCGGACGGTACCCGAAAGAGATTAACTTAACCATAATATGGGATAATATTTAGCAAAGTGGACCCCACCAAACACCCCATGGGGGGCCGGCCTATGGCCCACTCAAAAGATTAATATCTTTTGTTATCTCATTTAAACCCTTCACATTCTTAATCCAATTATTTGAAACACTAATCATGATCATGCATGAACTCTCATTGGCCAAGAAAACTAACTAATCCCTCACTCTCTCTCTCTAATCTCGGCCAAACACCCTCTAATATTATCCCCAAAGATTTTTTTTTCATATCACACATAATCTCCATTAAATCTTCCATAATCTATACAAGATACACATAATCTTTGCAAGATTTGGGAAGGGATATTATAACCCACTTGAAGAACACTTGAAGCAAATCACAAAAAAAATTCTTCTTCTTCTTCTCTTGTGGCCGTAAGTTTTCACCCCCACATTAACATTTCTCTTTCAATTTTTATACTTCCAAATCATCTCTAAATCATCATTCTTCAAAACCCTCTTTGTGTGTTCAAGAACTTGGAGCTTAACCCACTTGGAAGAACACATTAAACCTCACCCAAATCCAAGATTTTTGTCTTCCCTAGCCTTGAGCTAGTAGTAAGTATTACATTGTTTTTATTCTTAAATGTTCATATTATGTGCTTGTATGAGCAAGTTGTACATTAATGGGTAATAAAATGGATTTTATTAAGTTAATGTGTTTGTTAGAATAAAAATGGATGAACAACAATATGGATAAATCTTGGATTTAATATTATTAATATGATATTTGAAGAAAATGTAAAAATATGAACATACTCTTGAGTTAGATGATGATTGGGACATGATTTTTGAAAAAGACTTGAATGTGATCAAAGATGATTTTAATCATCATAAGATGATAAGTTAATGACAAAAATGGATTAAAATGGGTTAAATAACCATAGATGAAAAAGTTCCATATTCAAAGTCCACTTACTTGAATGAGTGAAAAATTGATGTTTTGGATAAAAGTATGGAACAAACATGTTAATGACATCTAGGATGGATTATAAGATCATTAAAAGTGAAATGAAGTAAAAACAACTAAGCACCATGAAAATGGATCTTCAAAGTCCACTAATTTGAGTGAAAAATGCTAACTTTGGAAGTTAGAGTAGAAAAATGCAACATTTGAAAGTTAAGGGACTAATGTTGTAACTTTGAAAGTTAGAGGACTAAAATGAATATTTTAGAAACTATTAGTCCAAAAATGCAATAATGGAAAGTTTGGTGTCAAAAGTATAAGTAATAATTTTCCAAGGTTGATTTGGTAAATACTAGTAACACACTTGGGTATTTTGTATAAAAAGTGTATTTTTATAAAAGTGGAAGTTATAAAAATATGGACTTGAATTAACACAAGGATTTTTATAAAAATAGGGATTTTAATAAAAATGTTGAACAAAGGTTGAAACTTGAAAAACTTATACAAAAATGGATACTTTTATATAAATGGGAATATAAAAGTATCGGAAACATTTATGGGTTACAAGTTGGACAAGTTGGGCAAAAACCTACAAAGTATATTTTTCCAAGGAAATAAACGTTCGGAATCGGAAGTAGGAATAATACGTCCATAAGAACGCGCAATGAAAACAAATATGAAAAACGCTAACTAACGAACTTAGTTACATGAACTAACGTAAACGAACATATGAGAAAAATGCCATTGCGGCAAGATGAAAATAAATATATATATTTTAAGAGATAAAATATATATAATAAGGGTGAAAACACGCGAAACACTTTCCTAAGTGTAGAAAGAATATTCGTGGGAGAGGAAAACACAACGTAACGAATTAAAAACGCTAAACGACACACGAACTTAACAAGTAGTGTCCACGCGATGGTATATGTACATATGCTCGTTCTCGACAAAATTCTAGTATATCTATTTGAATGGGAAAATAGATATGCGAGAAGGAAAACCGAGACGAGTAGGTGAAATATACCTATGAACGTGTGAGTGACCGACAAGATCCTAGTACATTTATTTAAATGGGAAAATAAATGTACGGCGTGGTGAGTCTAGTCGGGCGTTAGAAATATGTTACCGAACGACAAGAACTTAGCATATTTATTTGAATGGGAAAATAAATATGTGGCAAAGTGAGTCGGGTCGGATAATAAGAAATCACATTATATCAAGCGAAACGATCCTAAGTATAATTATTTAAATGGGAAAATAATTATACGTTGGGTAGAGTCGCGTCGAGTATAGTATTGTACAAGTCACAAAGAATACTAATAAGAATAAAATATGACTTGTAAGTAAAGGGTAATCCATCGCCATTGAACCTAGGATACGAAACTATTAAACGGGAATTGGGATAAAGACGTGGTCGGGAAGTTGGGTGTACAACTTGCCAAGGCACATACACCATAGGTGTAGTGACTTATGCGCCTAGAACATTTGTAGGTGCGGGATCACAAACTTTACTATTTTCTTCTTTGAGCCGAGCACAGTTACAGGTGAGTCTCACGGCCCCATTTCTAAACTATTTAACGTTTTTACGGGGGGAAGATATGTTGGGATTTGTATGACGGGTTGGATACTTGAGTTAAGATCGCCACTCGGGGTTGAGACCTCCCCACTATAATCATTAATTCTGGAAAGAGAAACCAAAGGAATATTTGGATAGTACTATTGGTGCCTGACAAGGCCCACCCCTAATCGATAGCGTCGATTATGCATCGGCGTATGCCTGGGGTGCACGTATTCTGAAATCAAGTCGTAGGAATACCGAGTAACGACTTGGGGCGGGGGCATTATTAATTGTCTTGGTTTGGTTATAGGCTCAAGTAAATTGTAGGACCTTGCAATTCCTATAAATGTCATAACAAGGATATTCCCACTTAATAAAGTTTTATTAAATCAAAACCTGTGAACTCACCAATATTTATATATTGACGATTTTCAAACATATCTTTCAGGTAATTGATTGATGAAGGTTAACGTGGCAAGCAGGGTCGGGGGAATCTCCAAGTCGGGCGTTGGAATGTCGTGAAGGGGTCTCATCTCTTTATTCCATGGACTTCGGGATAAAGGGAGGAGCCTCCTTATTAATTTCAAAAACAATTTATGATTATGTACGAATAATTTGACATGATTATCGGCGTTGAATAAATGCCCGTTTGTTTAATTATTATTGTGGTTTGCATTAATCTTGGCTTAATACTCTTGAACCGTCGCGCCACGTGTTTCCGCCATAGGCGTG
The DNA here is from genome assembly GCA_028751855.1 of Ambrosia trifida. Classification (NCBI taxonomy): domain Eukaryota; kingdom Viridiplantae; phylum Streptophyta; class Magnoliopsida; order Asterales; family Asteraceae; genus Ambrosia; species Ambrosia trifida. The sequence goes on along the minus strand of CM054131.1, from coordinate 38,555,519 downwards.
GTGTGACAGAAAGTGGTATCAGAGCCAAGGTTATAGCGAATTAGCATTTTTAAAATCTAAACTATAACCGGATTTGGTTCAAAAGCTTTCAAAATAAATGCGAAACGCAATAAACTAATTTTTCCAACGACCATTTGAGTATGTGGAGATTCCGACCAAGCGAGCCATGGTAAGAATACATGTTATTTTAGTATTAGAAGGTTAGGAAGTGTACGTAGATGAGTGCCTTAACTGTCTAACAAATAATACTTAAATATTAGTACGGTTCATTTGCCAGGATGTCAGACGCAGGGAGCGTAGCACCAAGCTACGACAGTAGCATTCAGATCATCCCAGCACTGCCAGCAGAGCCGATCGAGGTTGTGGTACTCGATCCTGAGGATGACGACATGGAGGTTGACGCCGCCATAGAGGGCGCAGACGGAGACAGCTCCGACGAGACGGACCCGAGCGAGGACCCAGCGTGGGCCCCCGCTGGAGGCGACGTGGCCGCCGTAGCCGACCTACCGATGGCCGAGGCACCACAGGCTGACTTGCCTCTAGTGCCATTCCAGGCAACGCCACTGCCAGTACTTCCCCTCCGAGCCGTCAGGGACTTCCCTGTAGGCTGTGCAGGTCCTTCGAGGCCTATCCCCACGCAGTCGGAGACCGTTGAGTCTCCATACGACCGACACGCACCTGTCGATCGTGAGCCCTTACCCACACCACTCATCCCCGTTCCCTCGGGCATGAGGCTCGTGCCCGTTTGCCGAGGACACAACGGGTGGATCTCGGATGACTCCGATGATGAGTCGACCGCATCGGTAGAGCACATTGCTGTGCCGATCCCACCAGCAGACCAGGAGGAGCACGTCGCTCCGATGATAGGGCATGCCACCACTACCCCAGCCGCCCTACCCGCCATACCCGAGCCCGTACCACAGGATGGGCCAACCTCTACTGGGCACATCCTTGAGGGCAGCTCAGCCCGTAGTTCTGAGCTGCACCGAGCAGATTTGGCAGCTCACGCCACTGCTAGCCCTCCCACCCCTACCACTGTGATATCCGCTCCAGAGTGGGTCGCTGTCACCCAGCCCCTCATGGTCCCACTCGCCGAGCTTATAGTCCCCTCACCAGTATCCATGACACTACCCATCACCACCTTTCCCACACTACCACCCCTACCCGAGATGCTCCCTACCCCACCACCTGCACCATTCACTATGGATGCAGGAGCCCCTTTTCTGATACCCCCATTTGCACCATATACTCTAGGTGCGGGAGACCCCCGTACCGGGTACCACCCTATTACTTCACCGGATTACCGGGCTTTGCCCCACCCTTCACACCTCTACCCATACCCGATATCGTCGGCCCATCCCAGCCGACGTATACTGACATCCCCGGGCCGTCGCAGCCCCACGGGATGGCCCCACTGTCAGGACCAGCGTGGTCCACGGTGATCTCACTGGAGAGAGATTTCCAGACCCTCACCGACACGGTGCAGCGCACCGTGTGGAGCAGCAGGCCCAGCTCATGTGGGCCAGGATCATCGATGCCAGGGATGCGCTGGCACATTATGCCGAGGAGTTGCTGAGCATGGACGCTCATTGTGGGATTACGGGCGACGCACACTTTGCGCATCGCCAATTCCTGTACGATCGCATTATGGCGATTAGTATAACCATTAGCATGTGCGCACCCCAGTATCAGTACCCGCCGCCGCCGCCACCACAGTAGCGATACATCAGAGACACTTGGGGGATCACTTACGGACATAGTAGTAGTAGTAGTAGTATGATAGCACAGTATGGGTTATAGCACCCATCTGCATTTTTGCCTAGCCGAGCGGGATTGTGCCGGTATATGACATTATATTTCTAGTGTATTTCAAAGGAGCAATGTATGAGGAATGTATCCTCGGTTTTTGTTATTATGAACAAATCATTGTACTCATGGTATTGAAATTAATGAAAATTTTGTTATGGTAAAATATGTGTTATGATTGTCTACGATTATTATTACATGTTCTGTTTATATTGTGATTGCGTGTTGTTGTATGGTGATTATTGTGTTCGTGTGTTGTGATGTTATTTATACCTTATGTATGACGATATTGTATGAATGATCGCCAAATTAACCTTTGATAATGATTATTGAAGAAAAATGGCACCAGCCACCCGAAGCAACAGTGGAAACGAAAGACTACCCACGACACCCGAGGAGCTTGAATCCCTAGTTTCGGGACGCATCGCCCAAGCTCTCGCGGAACACAATGCCACGCGCACCGAAAGGTCGCGAGATCGAACGGGGAGCGACCGACGCGAAACCTCCCCTACCGGTAAGAAGATTTCGAATATATGCAACAGGAGTTTTTCGTAGAACTCCTACCTCATAATAACATGCTATTTTATTCTTGCAGAAACGGCCTCACGAGAGCGTGGCTGCACGTTCAAAGCTTTTCTGGACTGCAAACCGCTCAACTTCAGTGGCAGTGAAGGTTCTGTCGGACTAGTCAAGTGGTTCGAGAAGACCGAAGCGGTGATTCGTATCAGCAGCTGTACCCCGCGACAGGCTGTCATGTACCCCACTAACCTGTTTCTGGACCAAGCTCTAACATGGTGGAACAACCAAGTGCAAACACTGGGAGACGATGCTGCTTACTCCTTGTCATGGTTGGAGTTGAAGGAACTAATGGTCGCCGAGTACTGCCCGGCAAGTGAAGTGCAGAAGCTAGAGACTGAGTTCTGGAACCTCACCATGGTTGGATCGGACGTAGCTGGGTACACGTCCAGGTTTCATGATCTCTCCCGGTTAGAACCTCGCTTGGTCACCCCGGAAAGCAAGAAGGTGGAAAGATACCTATTCGGACTGGCGCCACAGATACGCGGCATGGTCACTGCTTCCAAACCTACAACCATGCGCGAAGCTATCGACCACGCCTTAAGCCTCACTGAAGACGCCATCCGAATAATCCGAAAAGTATCAGGATTGAAGCTTACTGAGTCCATCAGTGTTGAGGGTAAGAATCTGGGTACAAGTTCAGCCGTTGGGTCAAGCGAACAGGGAAATAAGCCAAGGTTTGGGAAACGTAAGCGCGATGAGAGGAAAAAGGATGGATCATCAGGAGGTTCAGGGAAGAAAGGGAGAGGGTATGTGGCCACTGGACGTGGAAATAATGGAAAGCAAGGTTACCAGGGCAAGAACGAAGTGATCTGCGGTAAGTGCCGTCGTTCTGGGCACAAGACAGAAGACTGCAGGTCAGGAGCGCCAAAGAACGGAGGAGCGAGGCCCTGTTTCTCATGTGGATCGCTCGATCATTGGAAGAGGGATTGCCCCAAACTCAACAACCAAGCCCGTGGGCGGGCATTCGTGATTGGTGCTGGTGATGCACGACAAGACCCTAATGTGGTCACTGGTACGTTCCCTCTAAATGGTCATTATGCTTCAGTATTGTTCGATACTGGCGCCGATTTTAGCTTCGTATCTGTCGAATTTAAAAGATTACTTGGACTAAAAACTAGTAAGCTAGACACACCATACTCTATAGAACTGGCTAACGGTAAGACTATAAAAACTCGAGAAGTAGCGAAGGATTGTAAGTTGGATCTCTGTGGTCACGAGTTTGGCATTGACCTGTTGCCAGTCGTACTGGGTAGCTTTGACATAGTTGTTGGCATGGATTGGCTATCCGCACACCGCGCCGTCGTTGTGTGCAATGATAAAGTAATTCAAGTTCCCTTCGCAAGCGGTGAAACCCTATCGATCCAAGGGGAAAGGCGTGGAACGCCGTTGAGAATTATTACCAGCATGAAAGCCAGGAAGTGTCTAAGGAAAGGTCTCGTCGCATTCTTGGCGCACGTAGTGGATAAGAAGGCCGACGAGCGGAAGTTAGAAGACATTCCAATAGCCAGAGACTTTCCAGATGTGTTCCCAGAAGATTTGCCGGGACTGCCACCACCCCGACAAGTCGAATTCCGCATCGACCTTGTTCCAGGAGCTGCACCCGTAGCGCGATCGCCATATCGCCTAGCTCCTTCTGAGATGCAGGAACTGTCTGGTCAACTGCAGGAGTTGTTGGACAAAGGTTTCATAAGACCAAGCTTCTCACCCTGGGGAGCTCCCGTCTTATTTGTAAAGAAGAAGGATGGCACTTTTCGAATGTGCATTGACTATCGAGAACTGAACAAGCTAACCGTTAAGAATCGCTATCCTCTTCCCAGGATCGACGATTTGTTTGATCAACTTCAAGGATCCAGTTTCTACTCCAAGATTGATCTAAGGTCCGGCTATCATCAGTTGCGTATCCAAGAAGAAGACGTGCCAAAAACAGCATTCAGGACTCGTTATGGGCACTATGAGTTCCTGGTTATGCCATTCGGTCTAACAACGCACCAGCTGTTTTCACGGATTTGATGAACCGCGTGTGTAAGCCATACTTGGACAAATTTGTCATCGTCTTCATTGATGATATCTTGATCTACTCACGCACTAAGGAAGAACACGAGGATCATCTTCGGTTAATCCTCGAGGTACTACGCAAGGAGAAACTCTATGCTAAGTTCTCGAAATGTGACTTTTGGATTCGAGAGGTTCACTTCTTAGGCCACGTAGTGAATGAAAAGGGTATACATGTCGATCCCGCCAAGATCGAAGCAATCAAGAATTGGGACGCCCCTAGAACACCTACTGAAGTACGACAATTTCTTGGCCTTGCGGGTTACTACAGAAGGTTCATCGAGAACTTTTCTAAGATAGCACAGTCTTTAACTATGCTAACCCAAAAGGATAAGAAGTTCGAATGGACGGAAAAACAGGAAGCAGCATTTCAATTGCTAAAGGATAAGTTATGTGGCGCCCCGATACTATCACTCCCCGATGGTACGGAAGACTTCGTAGTTTACTGTGACGCCTCTCACCAGGGATTGGGTTGTGTACTGATGCAACGAGAGAAGGTCATAGCCTATGCTTCCAGACAAGTAAAGCTTCACGAGAAGAATTACACCACACATGATCTGGAATTGGGAGCCGTGGTATTCGCGCTCAAGATATGGAGACATTATCTATACGGAACCAAGTGTACAATCTTCACTGATCATAAAAGTTTGCAGCACATCTTTGACCAAAAGGAATTGAACATGCGACAACGGCGATGGGTCGAATTATTGAACGATTACGATTGTGAGATAAAGTACCATCCCGGGAAGGCGAACGTTGTAGCCGACGCCTTGAGTCGCTAGGAACGGGTTAAGCCATTGCGTGTCCGAGCCTTGGGTCTAACCATCCACACGAACCTGACTGACTGGATTCGTGAAGCTCAAACTAACGCTCTTAAACCCGAGAATGTCAAAGGTGAAAGATTGCGGAAGATGGTTGACTCACTAGAGCCAAAAGCGAATCAAGCCCTGTATTTCATGAATAGAATTTGGGTACAAGTGTACGGTGGATTGCGTGAACTGGTACTAGCCGAAGCCCACAGTTCGCGATATTCGGTTCACCCTGGAGCAGACAAGATGTTCCATGATTTGAAGGAATTTTACTGGTGGCCGAATTTCAAGAGAGATATAGCGGCGTATGTTGCGCAATGTTTGACTTGCGCTAAGGTCAAGGCCGAGCATCAGAGACCATCCGGTTTGCTCCAGCAACCGGAAATACCAGAATGGAAATGGGAACGGATTACTATGGATTTCATTACCAAGTTACCCAAGACAACAAGCGGCCATGACATGATCTGGGTGATCGTTGATCGATTGACAAAATCTGCACACTTCCTCCCGATTCGCGAAACGGATAAGTTGGAGAAACTGACCCGTTTGTACATTAAGGAAGTTGTGTCGAAGCACGGTGTACCTATTTCCATCATCTCCGACCGAGATAGTCGTTTCACCTCAAGATTTTGGGAAAGTTTAAATGAAGCCCTCGGTACTCGCCTTGATATGAGTACCGCATATCATCCACAAACCGATGGTCAGAGTGAACGGACCATCCAGACTTTGGAAGATATGCTACGGGCATGCGCAATCGATTTCAGCGGAAATTGGGATACACACTTGCCATTGGTAGAGTTTTCGTATAACAACAGTTACCACACGAGCATTCAAGCTGCACCTTTTGAAGCTCTATATGGACGCAAGTGTAGATCGCCTCTATGTTGGACTGAAGTTGGTGAAAAGCAACTACCGGGCCCGAAATCGTTCAAGAGACAACGGATAAGGTCTTTCTGATAAGAGAACGTCTCAAATCGGCACGTGACCGGCAGAAAAGCTACGCTGATATGAGGCGAAAGCCTTTGGAATTTCAAGTCGGAAACAGGGTCCTACTAAAGGTGTCACCTTGGAAAGGTGTCGCGCGCTTTGGGAAGCGCGAAAAACTGAACCCACGATATGTTGGACCGTTCGAAATCCTGTCCAGAGTAGGCCCCGTAGCATACAAGCTCAAGTTGCCACAAGAACTTAACGGTGTACATGACACGTTCCACGTGTCGAACTTGAAAAAGTGCTTATCCGACGAAACTCTCATCATCCCCGCAGACGAAATCCACATTGACGACAAGTTACACTTCGTCGAAGAACCAATCGAAGTAACCGATTGGAAGGTCCAAAAGTTAAGACGCAGTAAGATCAGATTGGTCAAAGTGCGTTGGAATGCCAAGCGTGGACCGGAGTTCACGTGGGAAAGGCTGGACCGGATGAAGCAAAAATATCCTGCCCTATTCGAGAAGACCCCTATACCGGAGAGCTCGAAGTGAATTCCGGGACGGAATTCTCTTAACGGGGGGAGAATGTAACAACCGGCGAAATTAAGGTAATCCCGTACTAATTAATTAAACGCGATTAACTTAATTAAGCGTAATTATGTGCTAATTATTTAACTGAGGCCTTAGAAAGATAGAAGTTCCCAAATAATGCATAGGAATGCATAAGTTTAATATCAAAGCATGATAGGATCATGCGCAAGCAAATCTATCCGGTATGGACACTGGCGATTACCCGGTAAAAATTAAATAAGCGAAACGAACTCCGGACACCCGGAATATAAAATAAATAATATTTTCACAAAATATAATGGGTTTTGGAAACCCAAAGCCATACGTGAAAGCTTATTGTACAAATCTCCCGGTAACGAATAAAGTGCGCGTACCGCACCCGATACGCGCGTAGCACGTAATTTCACCCGGCAAAAGCCGAAATAAATTATCAGTAATTTAACTGGGCAAAATTTAAGGAATATTAATGGTATTTTAATATTCGGGTGACACACGGTTAAAAACCCAAGAATACCCGGACGGTACCCGAAAGAGATTAACTTAACCATAATATGAGATAATATTTAGCAAAGTGGACCCCACCAAACACCCCATGGGGGGCCGGACTATGGCCCACTCAAAAGATTAATATCTTTTGTTATCTCATTTAAACCCTTCACATTCTTAATCCAATTATTTGAAACACTAATCATGATCATGCATGAACTCTCATTGGCCAAGAAAACTAACTAATCCCTCACTCTCTCTCTCTAATCTCGGCCAAACACCCTCTAATATTATCCCCAAAGATTTTTTTTCATATCACACATAATCTCCATTAAATCTTCCATAATCTATACAAGATACACATAATCTTTGCAAGATTTGGGAAGGGATATTATAACCCACTTGAAGAACACTTGAAGCAAATCACAAAAAAATTCTTCTTCTTCTTCTCTTGTGGCCGTAAGTTTTCACCCCCACATTAACATTTCTCTTTCAATTTTTATACTTCCAAATCATCTCTAAACCATCATTCTTCAAAACCCTCTTTGTGTGTTCAAGAACTTGGAGCTTAACCCACTTGGAAGAACACATTAAACCTCACCCAAATCCAAGATTTTTGTCTTCCCTATCCTTGAGCTAGTAGTAAGTATTACATTGTTTTTATTCTTAAATGTTCATATTATGTGCTTGTATGAGCAAGTTGTACATTAATGGGTAATAAAATGGATTTTATTAAGTTAATGTGTTTTGTTAGAATAAAAATGGATGAACAACAATATGGATAAATCTTGGATTTAATATTATTAATATGATATTTGAAGAAAATGTAAAAATATGAACATACTCTTGAGTTAGATGATGATTGGGACATGATTTTTGAAAAAGACTTGAATGTGATCAAAGATGATTTTAATCATCATAAGATGATAAGTTAATGACAAAAATGGATTAAAATGGGTTAAATAACCATAGATGAAAAAGTTCCATATTCAAAGTCCACTCACTTGAATGAGTGAAAAATTGATGTTTTGGATAAAAGTATGGAACAAACATGTTAATGACATCTAGGATGGATTATAAGATCATTAAAAGTGAAATGAAGTAAAAACAACTAAGCACCATGAAAATGGATCTTCAAAGTCCACTAATTTGAGTGAAAAATGCTAACTTTGGAAGTTAGAGTAGAAAAATGCAACATTTGAAAGTTAAGGGACTAATGTTGTAACTTTGAAAGTTAGAGGACTAAAATGAATATTTTAGAAACTATTAGTCCAAAAATGCAATAATGGAAAGTTTGGTGTCAAAAGTATAAGTAATAATTTTCCAAGGTTGATTTGGTAAATACTAGTAACACACTTGGGTATTTTGTATAAAAAGTGTATTTTTATAAAAGTGGAAGTTATAAAAATATGGACTTGAATTAACACAAGGATTTTTTTATAAAAATAGGGATTTTAATAAAAATGTTGAACAAAGGTTGATACTTGAAAAACTTATACAAAAATGGATACTTTTATATAAATGGGAATATAAAAGTATCGGAAACATTTTTGGGTTACAAGTTGGACAAGTTGGGCTAAAACCTACAAAGTATATTTTTCCAAGGAAATAAACGTTCGGAATCGGAAGTAGGAATAATACGTCCATAAGAACGCGCAATGAAAACAAATATGAAAAACGCTAACTAACGAACTTAGTTACATGAACTAACGTAAACGAACATATGAGAAAAATGCCATTGCGGCAAGATGAAAATAAATATATATATTTTAAGAGATAAAATATATATAATAAGGGTGAAAACACGCGAAACACTTTCCTAAGTGTAGAAAGAATATTCGTGGGAGAGGAAAACACAACGTAACGAATTAAAAACGCTAAACGACACACGAACTTAACAAGTAGTATCCACGCGATGGTATATGTACATATGCTCGTTCTCGACGAAATTCTAGTATATCTATTTGAATGGGAATATAGATATGCGAGAAGGAAAACCGAGACGAGTAGGTGAAATATACCTATGAACGTGTGAGTGACCGACAAGATCCTAGTACATTTATTTAAATGGGAAAATAAATGTACGGCGTGGTGAGTCTAGTCGGGCGTTAGAAATATGTTACCGAACGACAAGAACTTAGCATATTTATTTGAATGGGAAAATAAATATGTGGCAAAGTGAGTCGGGTCGGATAATAAGAAATCACATTATATCAAGCGAAACGATCCTAAGTATAATTATTTAAATGGGAAAATAATTATACGTTGGGTAGAGTCGCGTCGAGTATAGTATTGTACAAGTCACAAAGAATACTAATAAGAATAAAATATGACTTTTAAGTAAAGGGTAATCCATCGCCATTGAACCTAGGATACGAAACTATTAAACGGGAATTGGGATAAAGACGTGGTCGGGAAGTTGGGTGTACAACTTGTCACACCCTCAAAATCCACTTGCGGAGTTTTACCGCGAGGCGCATGACAAACCAGGATCCAAACCAACGATCACAATAAACAAGTCTAAAATGAACATAATGCAATTTCAAAACAATGTTTAAAATCCCCGTTTACAGCGGAAGCTTATTCAAAACAATATTCAATAGTAAACCAATTGTTCAACGTTGGTAAGACCATGCAACCCTAACTAGACGCCGTGCAGACGCGTGCGCCCTAGTCCAGTCGTGCTACCTTAGCGACCTGAGAAAACATGTAAAAGTTTACGTCAGCACAAAAATGCTGGTGAGTTTACAGGTTTTGTAATCCAAGTACCAAGTCAACCTGTCCATACTATAACAAATCGAAAACCAGTGTACGCTAGCTAGGCGTATGTTTTGTTACTACCACGATTGGAAAACCATTACTAACTCGTAAACCAAATGTATGCCCGATGTAGTAACCTTGTTGTTCCTGTTGTTCTTGTTTGAGACAATATGCACCCGCCGACCCTCCAAGTCGACGAGCGGGGTTGGTCACTCCCAATAGCGCTATTCACATTTCCCTGTTGTGCAAACCCGCACATTCATGGTTCCCCCCGGGACTTCCAAAGATCGTGTAGTACACAATAGAAACCCATAGTATGACAGTAGTTACCAAATAATCGTTTTAACACATGTTTTCTCCCCCGAAAATGTGAAACCAGTTTAAAAGAGGGGCCGTAAACTCACCTTAAGTTGCGTTACTTCGTAATACGAATAACTCAACAGCTATGCTAGTCCCGTAAAGCGGCGACCTAACATATGACAGTTACAAGTACTTAGACTAATAACCCGCAGGTTAGTTAGTCCCTAGATGTCCAGACCATAACCAAGTTTGTTTGAAAACACCGTGACTGTTTAACTGACCCAAAGTACAAGACTCGACATCCCATTGGTGACCCGAGACTTCCCGTGTTATGTTTACGCTCTCAAACACGCAATCATGCAATCACACTTAACATACGTTAACGCACAACAAGTTATAGCACATAGCTCACGTATCACCGAATTACATCCAAACATATGTTACCAAGTTATTAGATATGTTACGGGGTTCCTAGCATGTTCCTACATGTCAAATCGGGTCTCGGAATGCTAATTTACACTTACAGCAGCAGTACACGCGATTAGGAAAAGTCAACTAGCATTTAGGTTGGTCAACTAGCATTTAGGAAAGCTAATCGCCTATAATATAGGCGATTAGGGCTATACCACATATAATTACTAGCATTTAGGCTATACCACATGTAACTACTAGCATTTAGGGCTATACCACATGTAACTACTAGCATTTAGGGCTATACCACATGTAACTACTAGCATTTAGCCCTACTCGCATGAAACATAGGCAATTAGCCTCCTAATCGCCTCTAACATAGGCGATTAGGATTGCTAATCGCCTGTAACCTTGCTGTTCCGGTTTTTCGCGCGTTTAACGCTCCAAATCAGATCCAGAACGTGTGTAACCATCCAATATCATCCCAACAACTATTCTAAACATGTTTAAACTAAAATCCTTCGTTTTGCCTCGTATTATCAACCCTGCATGCAACCATGAAATCCAAACACCATACACATAGCATGAAACACCACATTAACATGCATAACTATAACCCTAATAATCAATTACTCAGATTTCATTAATCATGACATCAATATTATTCTGAACTAACCTAACAACATGTTAATCACTCATCATTAATCATAAAAACCCTAGATATTAATCATAAACACACATAACGCATGTATGATTGTTAGAATCCGATTAACAACACTTATTAACGATTTTCAGAAAGCTTTTTCGTTTTAGAACAGGTCTGGACCATTAGGGATTGAATAAAAACGTTTATAAGATTGCATGGATGGAAACCAAACCTTAGATTTGTAAAAGAATGATGGATTAAGCTTGAAACCTTGTGTTTTGATCAAAAATCGCGTTCCAGAGGTTGTGTGTGTGTTGGGGCGGGTTATGGGATGACTAGGGTTTGTATTATGAAGTTTATGAGGTCAAGTATGGTATTTATAGTCGTTTTTAGTCGTTCAGCCTGTAACACGCGATTGTGCAGCTTTACACGCGATTAGGGGTCCTAATCGCATGTAAGTTCATGCATTTGGGGCCTAATCGTATGAAACATCATGCATTTAGGCCCTACTCGCCTATAACACTGCCCACTCGCCCCTCCTATAGGCGATTGGGCTTTCCTAATCGCCTATAGGGGCTTGTTCCGTGTGTTTTGCGCGTTAAACCCCGTTTTAACATATGTTAACACATATTCACATACCGACAAGTCACATAATGATTGTAAACACATAACACTTGTAAATACACATATTCGCACTCGTTCACCAATTCCCGGGACTCGAGACTTGTATGTTTCGTATGCCCTGACGATCCTACAAATCGTCACCGTTTGTACACTTGGTTAAGGACTGACATCTAATGAACCTCTAGACCAACATCCAATGATCTTCTAGACTAAATCGATAGTTCCCGAACCATAACACGACTTAACTAACCCAGTTAAGTATACTATACGCGTGACTCGCTAAGGTAGACTTTCATCTAGACAACGTTGTTAACCAGAATTTGCCGGGTGTCACATCATCCCCACGTTAAAAGAATTTTCGTCCCGAAAATTGCGCAAGTAACAAAAGAACAAAAGAAATAACGAAGGGAGCAAACAAAAGATAGAAACCAAGAGAGATTTACCCGAGTTGTCACATCATCCCCACGTTAAAAGGAATCTCGCCCCGAGATTCATTCAGCTGCAGAAGAGACATATCTCGACTCGAATGCTTCCCTAGGAAAGAGATGAGGATACTTAGACTTCATCTGATCCTCCCGTTCCCACGTGTACTCTGGTCCCCGGTTCGAGTTCCAGCGAACCTTTACGATGCGAATCTTGCTATGACGTAGGCTACGAATCTTGTAATCCAGAATCTCCACAGGTTCTTCCACAATCCGAAGATGATCATCAACTTTGATCTCTTCCAGTGGAACAACGAGAGACTCGTCAGCCAGACACTTCTTCAAGTTGGACACATGGAAGATGTTATGTACGTTACCGAGCTCCGTCGGTAAATCAAGACGATATGCCACCGGTCCAATCCGTTCCAGGATCGTAAATGGGCCGACATACCGCGGATTGAGTTTGCCACGCTTCCCAAAGCGTATGACGCCCTTCCACGGTGAAACTTTCAGAAGTACTTTGTCATCAACTTGGAATTCCAATGGTTTGCGACGCTGATCGGCATAACTCTTTTGCCGGTCCCGTGCCACTGCCAACCGGTTACGAATCTGTACGATCTTTTCCAAAGTTTCGTACACTAGCTCAGGCCCAGTGAGTTGACTCTCACCCACCTCAGCCCAACAAAGAGGAGAACGGCATTTCCGCCCGTACAATGCCTCGAACGGAGCTGCCTTGATGCTCGTGTGATAACTGTTATTGTACGAGAATTCTACTAACGGTAGATGAGCTTCCCAACCCTTGCCAAAATCGATTACACATGCCCGCAGCATGCCTTCTAAAGTTTGAATCGTGCGCTCACTCTGACCGTCAGTCTGTGGGTGATAAGCTGTACTCATGTCTAGTTGGGTACCCAAAGCCTTGTGCAAAGACTTCCAGAAGTGAGAAGTAAAATGGGAGTCACGATCCGAGATAATAGAAACTGGCACCCCGTGCTTAGAAACAACTTCCTTCAAATAAAGACGAGCCAAACGATCCATGGTGTCGGTCTCCTTAATAGCAAGAAAATGGGCTGATTTCGTCAACCGATCGACAATCACCCATATCTTGTCATTCCCGCTTGGTGATTTAGGAAGTTGCGTGACAAAATCCATTGTAATCCGTTCCCATTTCCATTCCGGAATTTCAGGTTGTTGCAAGAGACCTGACGGTTTCTGGTATTCCACTTTGACCTTAGCACAGGTCAAGCATTTGCTCACGTATGAGGCTATATCTGACCTCATGTTTGGCCACCAGTATAGCACCTTCAAATCTTGGTACATCTTATCCGAACCAGGATGAATAGAATACCGGGACTTATGAGCCTCATCAAGGACAAGCTCCCGTAGTCCCCCGAATAAAGGAACCCATATGCGTTCTGCGAAGTAGTGCAGGCCATCAGGCCTTCGCTCGAGGTGCTTGTCGGCACCGTGCATAGTTTCAGCTTTAAGGTTTTCCTCCTTCAAAGCTTCTAACTGAGCAGAACGGAGTTGATCAGGTAGAGATGAATGAATGGTGAGTTGCAACGCCCGAACGCGACGAGGTTTAGTTGATTCCTTCCTGCTCAAGGCGTCTGCTACAACATTCGCCTTGCCAGGATGGTACTTAATGGCACAATCATAGTCGTTCAGGAGTTCAATCCAACGACGCTGCCGTATGTTCAAATGTTGTTGGTCGAAAATATGTTGGAGACTCTTGTGATCGGTGTAGATGGTGCATTTGGTACCGTACAAGTAATGTCTCCAAATTTTCAACGCGAATACCACGGCACCCAACTCCAAGTCATGGGTGGTGTAGTTCTTCTCGTGCACCTTGAGTTGACGAGAAGCATATGCAATCACTTTCTCGCGTTGCATCAACACACAACCGAGACCATGAATAGAAGCATCACAGTAAACAACGAAATCATCAGGGCCTTCAGGTAAAGACAAAATAGGAGCAGAACACAGTTTGGATTTTAGTTCTTCAAACGCTGACTCTTGTGGTTCACCCCAGTCGAATTTCCTATCCTTCTGCGTGAGAGTGGTCAGGGGTTGAGCGATCTTCGAGAACCCTTGAATGAAACGACGATAGTAGCCCGCAAGGCCTAGGAATTGCCGCACCTCAGTTGGCGTCTTAGGTGCTCCCCAGTCCTTGATCGCTTCGATCTTAGCTGGATCGACATGAATCCCTAGTTAATTAACCACATGTCCTAGGAACTGAACTTCGCGTAACCAAAAGTCACACTTTGAGAACTTAGCGTAAAGTTGTTCCCGTCGCAGGAGTTCCAGAACCAAACGCAGGTGTTCCTCGTGTTCAGTCTGGTTCTTGGAGTAGATCAGAATGTCATCAATAAACACAATGACGAACTTGTCCAGATAAGGTTTGCAAACGCGATTCATCAAATCCATGAAAACCGCCGGTGCGTTCGTGAGACCGAAAGGCATGACCAAGAATTCGAAATGGCCATAACGTGTACGAAAGGCAGTCTTTGCAACGTCAGCTTCCCTTACGCGCAACTGGTGATAACCGGACCTCAAATCAATCTTGGAGTAGTAACTAGAACCCTGGAGCTGGTCGAATAGATCATCAATACGTGGAAGAGGATAACGGTTCTTGACGGTCAATTTGTTCAGTTCTCTGTAGTCCACACACAATCGGAAACTTCCATCCTTCTTCTTGACGAATAGAATCGGGGCTCCCCAAGGGGAAGAACTTGGCCTGATGAAACCCTTGTCCAAGAGTTCCTGTAACTGACTAGACAATTCCTGCATCTCGGGAGGTGCAAGACGGTAGGGGGGCCGAGCAATAGGAGCAGCCCCTGGAACAAGATCAATACCGAACTCGACTTGACGATGGGGAGGAAGACCAGATAAATCATCGGGAAAAACATCAGGAAACTCGCGTACAACTGGAATATCATCGATCTTCTTCTCATCACCAGAGGAAACAGATAAAAGTGCCAAAACGGCCGGATAACCCTTTCGAAGACACTTAAGGGCTTTCATGCTAGAGATGATGTTTAGCGGATCACCACCCTTGATACCGTACACAGAAAGGAATTCACCATCAGGGAGAGGAATCCGAATAATCTTGTCATAACAGGCAATCTCCGCGCGATACAAAGACAACCAATCCATACCTACCACCACGTCGAAACTACCCAAAGGTACCGGCATAAGGTCGATAGGGAACGACAAACCCGACAACTCTAATTGACACTCCCGAAGGATACTAATAGCTTCAATCTTTTTACCGTCAGCCAACTCAATAATATACTTAGTCTCTAATGGTACGGGTACTACATCTAGCAGTCGACTAACTTCCAAGGATACAAAACTCTTGTCGGCACCAGAATCAAATAACACACTGACAGAACGATTATTGAGAAGGAACGTACCGGTAACTGTGTCAGGATCCTGTCTAGCCTCAGCGGCTCCAATGACGAAGGCGCGTGCATTCCTTCCACCGCCCCCGTTGTTCCCATTACCGTTGTTTCCACCCTGCTTCAGTTTTGGGCAATCCTTCTTGTAATGCCCAGTCTCACCACAGTTGTAACATCCTTGTCTTCCCGTAGTCCCTTGAGTAGTAGGAGCTGAGTTAGTGGTCGGGGCATGGGTCGATGGAAGTGTAACCCGACAATCTTTAGCAAAATGCCCAATTCGCTGGCAGCGATGACAACGGTTACTGTCGCAGTTCCCTTGATGATGACGTCCACACTTGTTACATTTAGGCAGTTTCCCCGCATAACCACCTTGTTTGTTACCCGAAGAAGAAGAACCCCCATTATCGAACCTCTTACTCTGCTGTGCTGGCCCAGACCCTTTCCCTTCATTATCCCACTTGCGCTTGTTGTTCTCTGGGGCCTTGACAGTCGAACCCTTAGCAGGCAAAATACCCTCATTCACCTTCAAGTTGGTCATCCTATGGGCCGATCGGACCACCTCTGAGTATGTAGGATGATTTCCCGCAGCCACCAACCCTGCGATTTCTGGTACTAACCCTGAGACATAATGCTCAATCCTCCTGTATTCTGGCACATGCAGATCGGGACACAGCACTGCCAACTCATTCCGCCTCACAGTATACTTCTCAATTTCAGACCCAGACATCTTGAGGTTCCACACCTCGTGCTCTAACTTCTGCACCTCTTCCCTCGGACAGTACTCTCGCTTCAACAGTTGAACAAAGTTTTCCCAAGGCATAGCATACGCCTCCCCAATACCCATATTCTGGGTGATGTTATTCCACCAGGTCAAAGCGACATCCTGGAATAACGCAGCAGCATACTTAACTCGATCCTCTAGGAGACAGTTGCACATCAGAAACATCGACTCCACCTTCTCCAGCCACCTAAGCAAGCTCACCGCACCCTTAGTGCCAGAGAATTCCTAGGGCTTACAGTCCCGAAACATCTTGTAGGTACACACAGGTGGGGGTGGGTTAACAGGACCACCTGAAATGAAACGCATGAGAACCACGAAGAATTTAAACAAGGTTCACCAATGAGGCAAAGAAAATGGATAAATCAACTTACCACCACCGTTGTGCCCTAACTGGAAGACAGCTTGGAGCAAGTTGTTCAGATCAGCCTGCGATAGGTTAATACCTCCACGACCACCAGCACCACCGCGACCACCACCACGTCCACCATTGCGACCACCTCCACGTCCTCCTCTTACTCCAGACATGATTCTGGCAGAAAGAACGAGAAAATTTAGTTTCGCAGATAAAGATAACCACTAATATTTACAAGATCAAAGCTAGATCCAATCCAGGACTATCCCTTCAAACCCAGAGCTCACTAGGGCTTCCATGCATTTCGGTTTATGATTTTGTGTGCACCCAAAATGATAAACCGCTCTACATGGTCCTCCAAGTGTTCTCCTAGTTCAAAGTTCAAATCACCGAACATAGACTCTTAGCTATACACCGTAATACTACGGTAGTTTATGGCAAGTGTTTCTATTGGAGTACGAAAGGGAGAAGTCCGAGCCTTGGACAAATCTCAAGAGTACACGATTCACTCCAATATACTACACTGCCTAGAAAGTAAGTAACCTGACCTAAGATAGAACGGATGGTGTAACGTAGAAAGACCAAATGATTTAGAGACACCCCGACAAGACCATACGTAAACCACCTTAATGTTTAGTACCATGTGATCTTCTAGTGTGTGCGACTCGGCTATAGACTAGACTCTACATGCAGTCCTAGTTCACTATAACCATTGGCTCTGATACCAATCTGTCACACCCACAAAATCCACTTGCGGAGTTTTACCGCGAGGCGCATGACAAACCAGGATCCAAACCAACGATCACAATAAACAAGTCTAAAATGAACATAATGCAATTTCAAAACAATGTTTAAAATCCCCGTTTACAGCAGAAGCTTATTCAAAACAATATTCAATAGTAAACCAATTGTTCAACGTTGGTAAGACCATGCAACCCTAACTAGACGCCGTGCAGACGCGTGCGCCCTAGTCCAGTCGTGCTACCTTAGCGACCTGAGAAAACATGTAAAAGTTTATGTCAGCACAAAAATGCTGGTGAGTTTACAGGTTTTGTAATCCAAGTACCAAGTTAACCTGTCCATACTATAACAAATTGAAAACCAGTGTACGCTAGCTAGGCGTATGTTTTGTTACTACCACGATTGGAAAACCATTACTAACTCGTAAACCAAATGTATGCCCGATGTAGTAACCTTGTTGTTCCTGTTGTTCTTGTTTGAGACAATATGCACCCGCCGACCCTCCAAGTCGACGAGCGGGGTTGGTCACTCCCAATAGCGCTATTCACATTTCCCCGTTGTGCAAACCCGCACATTCATGGTTCCCCCCGGGACTTCCAAAGATCGTGTAGTACACAATAGAAACCCATAGTATGACAGTAGTTACCAAATAATCGTTTTAACACATGTTTTCTCCCCCGAAAATGTGAAACCAGTTTAAAAGAGGGGCCGTAAACTCACCTTAAGTTGCGTTACTTCGTAATACGAATAACTCAACAGCTATGCTAGTCCCGTAAAGCGGCGACCTAACATATGACAGTTACAAGTACTTAGACTAATAACCCGCAGGTTAGTTAGTCCCTAGATGTCCAGACCATAACCAAGTTTGTTTGAAAACACCGTGACTGTTTAACTGACCCAAAGTACAAGACTCGACATCCCATTGGTGACCCGAGACTTCCCGTGTTATGTTTACGCTCTCAAACACGCAATCATGCAATCACACTTAACATACGTTAACGCACAACAAGTTATAGCACATAGCTCACGTATCACCGAATTACATCCAAACATATGTTACCAAGTTATTAGATATGTTACGGGGTTCCTAGCATGTTCCTACATGTCAAATCGGGTCTCGGAATGCTAATTTACACTTACAGCAGCAGTACACGCGATTAGGAAAAGTCAACTAGCATTTAGGTTGGTCAACTAGCATTTAGGAAAGCTAATCGCCTATAATATAGGCGATTAGGGCTATACCACATATAATTACTAGCATTTAGGCTATACCACATGTAACTACTAGCATTTAGCCCTACTCGCATGAAACATAGGCAATTAGCCTCCTAATCGCCTCTAACATAGGCGATTAGGATTGCTAATCGCCTGTAACCTTGCTGTTCCGGTTTTTCGCGCGTTTAACGCTCCAAATCAGATCCAGAACGTGTGTAACCATCCAATATCATCCCAACAACTATTCTAAACATGTTTAAACTAAAATCCTTCGTTTTGCCTCGTATTATCAGCCCTGCATGCAACCATGAAATCCAAACACCATACACATAGCATGAAACACCACATTAACATGCATAACTATAACCCTAATAATCAATTACTCAGATTTCATTAATCATGACATCAATATTATTCTGAACTAACCTAACAACATGTTAATCACTCATCATTAATCATAAAAACCCTAGATATTAATCATAGACACACATAACGCATGTATGATTGTTAGAATCCGATTAACAACACTTATTAACGATTTTCAGAAAGCTTTTTCGTTTTAGAACAGGTCTGGACCATTAGGGATTGAATAAAAACGTTTATAAGATTGCATGGATGGAAACCAAACCTTAGATTTGTAAAAGAATGATGGATTAAGCTTGAAACCTTGTGTTTTGATCAAAAATCGCGTTCCAGAGGTTGTGTGTGTGTTGGGGCGGGTTATGGGACGACTAGGGTTTGTATTATGAAGTTTATGAGGTCAAGTATGGTATTTATAGTCGTTTTTTGTCGTTCAGCCCGTAACACGCGATTGTGCAGCTTTACACGCGATTAGGGGTCCTAATCGCATGTAAGTTCATGCATTTGGGGCCTAATCGCATGAAACTTCATGCATTTAGGCCCTACTCGCCTATAACACTGCCCACTCGCCCCTCCTATAGGCGATTGGGCTTTCCTAATCGCCTATAGGGGCTTGTTCCGTGTGTTTTGCGCGTTAAACCCCGTTTTAACATATGTTAACACATATTCACATACCGACAAGTCACATAATGATTGTAAACACATAACACTTGTAAATACACATATTCGCACTCGTTCACCAATTCCCGGGACTCGAGACTTGTATGTTCCGTATGCCCTGACGATCCTACAAATCGTCACCGTTTGTACACTTGGTTAAGGACTGACATCTAATGAACCTCTAGACCAACATCCAATGATCTTCTAGACTAAACCGATAGTTC
The DNA here is from genome assembly GCA_028751855.1 of Ambrosia trifida. NCBI lineage: Eukaryota > Viridiplantae > Streptophyta > Magnoliopsida > Asterales > Asteraceae > Ambrosia > Ambrosia trifida. The sequence continues at coordinate 38,535,391 of CM054131.1, read as the reverse complement.
CCGAACCATAACACGACTTAACTAACCCAGTTATGTATACTATACGCGTGACTCGCTAAGGTAGACTTTCATCTAGACAACGTTGTTAACCAGAATTTGCTGGGTGTCACACAACTTGCCAAGGCACATACACCATAGGTGTAGTGACTTATACGCCTAGAACATTTGTAGGTGCAGGATCACAAACTTTACTATTTTCTTCTTTGAGCCGAGCACAGTTACAGGTGAGTCTCACGGCCCCATTTCTAAACTATTTAACGTTTTTACGGGGGAAAGATATGTTGGGATTTGTATGACGGGTTGGATACTTGAGTTAAGATCGCCACTCGGGGTTGAGACCTCCCCACTATAATCATTAATTCAGGAAAGAGAAACCAAAGGAATATTTGGATAGTACTATTGGAGCCTGACAAGGTCCACCCCTAATCGATAGCGTCGATTATGCATCGGCGTATGCCTGGGGTGCACGTATTCTGAAATCAAGTCGTAGGAATACCGAGTAACGACTTGGGGCGGGGGCATTATTAATTGTCTTGGTTTGGTTATAGGCTCAAGTAAATTGTAGGACCTTGCAAATCCTATAAATGTCATAACAAGGATATTCCCACTTAATAAAGTTTTATTAAATCAAAACCTGTGAACTCACCAATATTTATATATTGACGATTTTCAAACATATCTTTCAGGTAATTGATTGATGAAGGTTAACGTGGCAAGCAGGGTCGGGGGAATCTCCAAGTCGGGCGTTGGAATGTCGTGAAGGGGTCTCATCTCTTTATTCCATTGACTTCGGGATAAAGGGAGGAGCCTCCTTATTAATTTCAAAAACAATTTATGATTATGTACGAATAATTTGACATGATTATCGGCGTTGAATAAATGCCCGTTTGTTTAATTATTATTGTGGTTTGCATTAATCTTGGCTTAATACTCTTGAACCGTCGCGCCACGTGTTTCCGCCATAGGCGTGGTGTGACATGTTGTGAATCCTCCAGGGGGTGGAGATCCTAACCCTGGAGGTGATGCTTTAGTTGGTACTCTGGTTAGCAAGTGGGACAATAGTGATCCACTGTTTCTTTATCCTAGTGATACTTCTAGCTTGTCTATAATTAGCATTAAATTGAAAGGAGCTGAAATTATGTTGTATGGGCTAATTATATGAAACTTGCTTTACAAGCTAAGAATAAAATGGGTTTTATTGGCAGAACTTGTGTTAAATCTATTGATGATGAAGTTCTTGCTAATCAGTGGGATAGATGAAATTCTGTTACTCTGGCTTGGCTGATTAATTATCTGTGTGAAGAACTTTACTTAAGGCAAGTGTTTTCTAAGTATGCTAGAGATGTATGGCTTGATTTACGGGAGACTTATGACAGAGTTGATGGTTGTGTTATGTTTAATCTGCATTAGAAAATTAATAGTCTAACTCAAAATGGTAGTTCTGTTGCCGAGTATTATCATAAGTTGAACACTATGTGGAAATAATTTGATTCCATAGTCTAACTGCCTATGTGTACTTTTCAAGACTCAAAAGAGTAATGATTTTAATAGTTTAATCAAACTTATGCAAATTTTAATAGGGCTTGATGATGTATACAAGCCAGTTAACACTACCTTGTTGACCAGTGACCCATTACCCTCAGTAAAAACTGCTTTTGCTGTTGTCTCTAGAGAAGAATCTCATAGAGGTGCTAGTAGTGGGTCAAAGGGCCCAAATGTTTCTTTGTTGCTAAGTCTAATCAAGTTGTTGATAATAGGAAGAGGTTTAATAGAGGACCAAATCCTAATTTGAAGTGCACACATTGTAACATGATTAAACACACTGTTGATAGGTGTTTTGAAATTCTTGGTTATCTTCCTAGTTTTAAAAAGAAAGTTGCTGGTCAGTTTAATAGAAATAACAGTAACAATAATATGAATAATGGAAGAACATGTGTGTCTAATAACAATGTGTATGCAAATGTTTCTTCTGGTTCACCTTTTACATCTGAGCAGATCTCTAAGTTGATGAACATGATAAGTAAAAAATCTGGAGGAGATCCTCAAGTTTCTAATGTTGGAGGTGAGTTAGTGGTTATTAATGGTTTCTCTAGCTTGTCTGTTCTCTCTAAACTTGCTAATTTGTTTAATAAAAACTTTTCTGATTGTTCTAGTCCTGTTAAGTATGCATTGTTTATGGGTGGATAATGGATTTTGTGGCAAATCAACAAATGGTTAGTAATGATAAACAAATGATTAATTGTGTTGATGTGTCTAAATATAATATGGAAGTTAAACACCCAAGTGGAACTAATGCTAAAGTCACTAAGATAGGGGATATCAAATTAGTTGATGGTGTGATCTTAACTGATGTGTTCTTGATTCCTGATTACTGTGTTAACTTAGTTTCTATACACAAACTTGCTAAGGAAAATAAGTTAGATGTTTTGTTTTATGAACATGAGTGTTATGTCAAGGATTCCAAATCAAAGAGAGTCTGGTTCCTAGTGACTGGTAGATAGCAGGATGGTTTGTATTTTATTGGTAATGATGTGAGTTTTTGTAATGTATGTTTTAGTAGTGTAAATGAACACAGTCTTTGGCATAGTAGAGTAGGTCATCCTTCTAGTCAAGTCCAAGCTGTTTTGAAAAACAGTTTGAACATTGGTCTTCCTGATTCACAGCCTTGTAAATCTGTCATAAGGCTAAAAAGGTTAGGGTTCCATTCGCTCTTAGTGATCACAAGTCTAAAGTTGTAGGGGAATTTGTACATCTTGATGTATGGGGTCCTTACATGATCACTAGTAGGGAAGGATATAGGTATTTTTTAACTGTGGTGGATGAGTATTCCAGGTCTGTTTGGGTTTACTTGTTAAAAAACAAAGGTGAAGTTTTTGAAAATCTGGTAAACTTTTATGAGATGGTTAAAACTCAGTTTTCAAAATGTATCAAAATGTTTAGGAGTGACAATAGGACTGAGGTTGTAAATAGGCAAATGAATTATTTCTGTAATAAAAGAGGTATTTTACATCAAACTTCTTGTGCTTACACTCCACAGCAAAATGGGGTTGTGGAGAGGAAGCATATGCATCTTTTAAATACAGCTAGGGCCCTACTATTCCAAAGTTGTGTTCCTCTTAGATACTGATATGACTGTGAACTTATTTTTGCTTATCTTCTTAACAGGATCCGTTTATCTGTGTTAGCTGGTAAGAGTCCATATGAGTTAGTCCATGGGTTCCGCCCCACATTAAGTAACTTAAGAAATTTGGGTTGTCTATGTTTTAAAATTGTTTTAGATGGTCCTGACAAATTGTGTATTAGGGCTAATAAAAGTGTTTTAAAGGGTATTCTTTTCTTAAAAAGGTTATAAGCTTTTATGTTAGAAACAAAAAAGATTGAGTTTTCAAGGGATGTTAAATTTTATGAAAACATATATCCCTTTAAAACTGAACATAAAGAAGTTGTTTTTTAGAATTTAAATTATTTGAATTTTTTTGATTGTTTTGAACTAGAATTTCTGTAAGTGACAATAATAGGCAAGGTATTTCAAGTATTCCCGATGATGAAGGGGGAACTGGTAGTACTCATGATCACTCACCCGAGGAGCAGTTAGATGACTCTCTCAGGGCTGCTAGTAAGGTAGATCATGGACTTGAACAACAACCTGGTAGTACATTAGGTAGAGGGACTGACTACTCAAGGTCTGTGGGAAATAGGACTAGTTTTATTAGACAGTCAACTAGAGAGTCTGTTTTGCAAAAAAAAAAAAAAAAAAGTTTGGTGATTATGTTATTGAAGGGAAAATTAAATATGGAGTAGAAAATAGTCGAACCTACATCTTATTTTGAAGCCTCAAAAAATCCCAAGTGGATTGAGGCTATGAATAATGAGATGGAAGCCCTATACAGAAACAATACATGGATTGTTACTAATCTATCACCTGGTAGAAAGGCTATAGGGTGTAAATGGGTCTATAAGATTAAGTATTGATCCAATAGAGAGGTTGAGAGATACAAAGCTAGGTTGGTGGCCAAAGGTTACAACCAAAAAGAAGGTCTAGACTTTGGAGAAACCTTTTCTCCTGCTGTTAAAATGGTAACTGTGAGATGTGTTATTAGTCTTGCAGTTCAGAATAATTGGACTTTATTTCAGCTTGATATTAACAATGCTTTCTTGTATGGGTCTATAACTGAGGATGTGTATATGGCACTTCTAGAAGGATGTTCTTCTAGAAATGAGTCTAAAGTTTGTAAACTTGTTAAATCATTGTATGGGTTCAAACAAACCTTAAGAAAATGAAATGATAAACTTGTTGATGTGTTAAAAAAAACATAGGGTTTGTCCAAAGTCTTTGTGATTATTCCATGTTTGGTTAAGTCTCACGATGAAGTCTTTGTTGTTTTACTTGTCTATGTTGATAACATTGTTATTATTGAGAGTAGTGAACAGGAAATTAACAATGTCAAAATGTTCTGAAAGAAAGTTATCAAATTAAAGATTTAGGAAAGTTGAAGTATTTCCTAGGCATTGAGGTCTTTTATTCTGAAACTAGAATATGTTTGAATCAACGAAAATACTATCTTAATCTTTTAAGTGAGTTTGTGTATCTTGGATGTAAACTTGTTAGTATTCCAATAGAACAAAACTATATATTATGAGTTAAAAATACCAAAACTGAGAATTATTTAGAGGACATTACAGGTTTTCAGAAACTCATAGGAAAATTAATTTATTTGTCTCTTACACTACCAGATATAAGCTATGCAGTCTAGTTCCTTAGTCAGTTTATGCATAGACTGACTGAAAATGTATTGCAAATAGCCTTGGGACTTCTTAGATACTTAAAGTCGTCTCCTGCAAAGGGAATTATGTTTAAAAAGGGAAAGATTTGGTTCTGTTAGTATATTCAGATGCTGACTGGGCTAAATCAGTTAATGCGTTCTGTGTTTTCTTAGGTGAGTGTCTTGTTTCATGGAAAACTAGGAAGCAGAGCACAGTTGCTAGGTCTTCAACAGGAGTTGAATACAGAGCAATGTGTTCGACAACTTGTGAACTTATTTGGTTATCTAATTTGTTAAAAGAATTAGGTATTGAAACTAAGTTGCCATTGAACTTGTTTTGTGATAGCAAATTTGCTATTTTCATAGTAGAAAACCTAGTGTTTCATGATCGAACAAAACATTTTGAAATTGATCTCCATTTTTTGGGAGAAAAAATAAATAGTGGTTTTGTTCAGGCAGTTAAAGTCAAGTCTGATCAGCAAGTTGATGATATTTTTACCATAGGGTTATATGGAACACAACATGAGTTGTTGTGTGACAAATTGGGTTTGAGTGATATGTTTTGTAATTGAACTAAGGGGGAAGTTAAAATAACATATGATAATGATAATTTAATTACTACTCAAGAATATTCTCATTCGTGTTTGGGCTTTGGATTGTTATGTTGGGCTCGAGTTATGTTATAATATGTTGGACTTATTTTCTATCTAATTTGTTGAGGTGGGCTTGTGATGTTGGATGGTTTTATATGGCCCATGGCCCAGTGTTAGTTGGCAGGTTCTTCGATATCATTTTGAACCGTTGGATTAAAGTGATTGTGGGCATTAGATTGGCATCTTAGAGAAGCTTTGAGAGCTGAGTATTTATACTTCAACTTTTCTCGCCTTCTCTCTCTGACGAGTGATTTTTGTTATTCTTTCTTTCTGAGTCTCTGTATTCGTCTAGGGTTTGTTCCCTGTATTGTCTTCAGTCTTATTAAGTTGTTTCTGTATTATTTTCTTATTCATTTGGCCTGCTGATCTTAATAATCAACATATCTTATACAAACTTTGTACTGGTTATTTGATCTCAGTGATTTGCTGAGATCTAGGGTTTAGTTGGGTACGTTTTGGTTTGGGTTAATAATATTTTTGGTCACTAGTTTATCGCTATTTCTCTTGTGTTTGTGTTGATCTTGTTGGTTGTTTGTTTGTGGACTTTGGTTGGTTTGGTTTGTTTTAGATCTATAATTTTCTACATAAACATGCATACATTACACTTTACTTGGGATACGTTGGAAGCATGGAAGCCACTTTAAATGATTATCAAACATTAGAATATTAGTTCTATCAAATATCACATAATCATAGTTCATTCGCATAAACATGACTATACACTTGAAAAAGTATCAAACTTTTAGATATTTAGGGTGTTTGGCAAAATTAGCTAGTGGCTGGTAGCTGGTAGCAGAAAGCTGGTAGTTGTAGCGTTTTTAATATATTTTGGTGTTTGGCAAAGTAGCTGGAGCTTTTCATAAAATGTGTAAAATGACCTGTAACATCCGGCCCCTCTCACCACCAATATTGTCCGCTTTTCCCTCCCAGAGCTCACGGATTTATTTTTGGGTGCCCGGGTGGAAACTTCCCACGAGGTCACCCATCCTGAAACTGCTCCCACCTGAGCATGCTTAACTGTGGAGTTCTCCTCTCATCCACTAACATTAAGCCCCAAAACGCGTTGGTGATTTAAGAGGCAAGACATTACTTATGAACCAAGGATCTCTCCTGGCCACGGCCGATGTGGGATTTTCCTAGGGTGTCACATTCACCCCCGTTAGAGTCTCATTGTCCCTGATGAGGTATGTACCCACCATCCCGAATGGCACAGGAGTGGTTCTGATACCATCTGTAACATCCAGCCCCTCTCACCACCAATATTGTCCGCTTTGCCCTCCCAGAGCTCACGGATTTGTTTTTGGGTGCCCCGGTGGAAACTTCTCTCGAGGTCACCCATCTTGAAACTACTCCCACCTGAGCACGCTTAACTGTGGAGTTCTCCTCTCATCCACTAACATTAAGACCCAAAACGCGTTGGTGATTTAAGAGGCAAGACATTACTTATGAACCAAGGATCTCTCCTGGCCACGGCCGATGTTGGATTTTCCTAGGGTGTCACATTCATCCCCCGTTAGAGTCTCATCGTCCCTGATGAGGTATGCACCCACCATCCCGAACGACACAGGAGTGGCTCTGATACCATCTGTAACATCCGGCCCCTCTCACCACCAATATTGTCCGCTTTGCCCTCCCAGAGCTCACGGATTTGTTTTTGGGTGCCTCGGTGGAAACTTCCCAGGAGGTCACCCATCCTAAAAACTACTCCCACCTGAGCACGCTTAACTGTGGAGTTCTCCTCTCATCCACTAACATTAAGCCCCAAAACGCGTTGGTGATTTAAGAGGCAAGAAACCAAGGATCTCTCCTAGTCACGGCCGATGTGGGATTTTCCTCGGGTGTCACATGACCAAAATAAGCATTAACTAAAAGCTTGCATGTATTTTTTTTAATTTTTTTTTATGATAGAATGGATATTTATGTCATTTACTCATTAAAAGCTTGTAGCTAGTATGAGTTTTTTTCTTAAACATTAGTACTAGTAGCTTTTCACTATAAAGCTTTTTCTCCTAACCTAAAAGCTTCCAGCTCGTTCAACCAAACAAGGTTTTATTAAGTAAGAGCTTCTTCTTAAAAGTTTGAATATCCTAAAGCTCCTTGCCAAACATACATTTAAAAGGAGATTTAAATAATCCTAACTATCAGTAATTGGCAGCCACCAGTTCCAACTAATAAAATGTATGCTAGCGGTGCCACCTTTTAACATATTGTCGGCCACCACACTGGCGTGATCGTGGTGGCGGTGGTCGCGGCAGTTCGTAGTGGCCATGGAGGGTGGTGGTGGTTTAGAGTAATTCTAGAATAAAAGGTGAGAGTAGATTGGTAATTTGATCTTTACAAGGCCCAAAGTAGTTTAAAAAGCCAGCATTTTATGTCTTCAGAAAAACAACTTTTTAATCCATACATAAAGCAAAACCAAAAAGGACTTTTATCATAGACAGAATTTATTAAACAAAAAGGACTTTTATCAGTAAGTTGTTTCTATACTCAATCTCAAACATAATCATAGAGCATTTACATCTCATTCTCCTTCTTTATCTAATTTAACTATAAAACATATTTTAGTGACCCTTTTCCTCAGCGATTCTTCAACTTTAGACCTAATCGTCTCGCACTTTTTGAATGACAATCTTTAGGTCGTAGTTTCCCAAATCATGTTGCTTTTCTTCAATTCTTCAAACCGATTCACCAACAGAGTAGTTGCTGCACTAGATAAGTTGATTTTAATAAGCTCAAGCATTGGTATGTCCCTAATTAGGGGTGCTAAATGAGTTAGGTCAGCAGGTTGGCGAGTCTAACCCGACCCGAACCCGAAAAATTTACACGAACCCGAACACGACCGAAACCTTAAAATTGTGTCATACATATAAAACTGAACATGACCTGAATATTTGCGGGTTGTCCTGAACACGTCCCATTCGACCCGGATTTTTCTTTAAATTTTTGTTCAAAAATTAATATACTACAGTTAAAAGTTTACTTAAAAACACAATTTTAGCTATAAAATCTTATGTCAATTTATGTTTTAAGTTACAACTATGATATAAAATACCTAACGAATTTAATTCGTGACATAAAGCATATTGTAAAAAGATAAAATATAATACAGATTTGGGCTCCTGCAAGAACATATGGGCTCCTGCGTATGCCATCTTGCCTCAAGCTTTCTGAAATAACGGAATTAGGCAAAGAGAATTTAAGTAGAGTGTTGTTGACCCTATTCAAACTGTTTGGGTTGTGAAATGTAAATTGCTCATAGTATAAGAAGTCAAATTGATAATGTGAATGGATCTCATCACTCAAATGATTGGTCATTAATAGTTATGTTAGTGAAATGCTGACAAATAATTAGAAAAGTAAAATAATAACAATAATGCTATATATCTATCGGTCAACTTGATGATCAAGGATATGATGTTCACTTTGGTAGTGGACAATGGAGAGTTGTTAAGGGCAGTATGGTAGTTGCTAGAGGCAAAAAGAGAGGTAGTTTGTACATGGTTGAAGCATCACCTGATGTAGTGAACGCAGTATCGAGTGACCAGAGTCAGACAAAGTTATGGCAACAAAGACTCGGGCACATGAGTGAGAAGGGGATGAAGATGCTTGTTGCCAAGGGAAAACTTCTAGAGTTGAAGAAGGTCGAGTCATAATCTTGTGAACCGTGCATCCTAGACAAGAAAAAGAAGGTGACTTTTGTGAAGACTGGGAGAGCACCGAAAGCTCAGAAATTGGAGCTTATTCACTCACATGTATACGGACCGACATCAGTAGCTTCACTTGGAGGTTCTTGCTACTTTGTGACCTTCATAGATGATTCAACATGCAAGGTATGGGTTTACTTTCTTAAACATAAATCTGAAGTTTTCGATACTTTTAAGAAATGGAAATCTGCTGTTGAACTTGAAACTGATTTGAAGGTGAAATGCTTGAAGTCGGATAACGGTGGTGAATATATCAACAAGGAGTTTACATATTATTGTGCTGATAGAGGGATCAAGATGATAAATACAGTTCCAGGAACTCCGCAACAGAATGGAGTTGCAGAGAGGATGAACAGAACATTATGTGAAAGAGCCAGGAGCATGAGATTGAATGCAGGGCTCCCAAAGATGTTCTGGGCTGATGCAGTTAACACAACAGCGCATCTTATCAACCGTGGACCCTCAGTATTGTTAGGATTCAAGCTTCCTCAAGAAGAATGGAAGGGCAAAGCAGTTGAGTATGATCACATGAGAATCTTCGGGTGCAGTGCTTATGATATTAACCCTGAAGGTGACAAGTTGGATGCTAAAGCAAAGAAGTATATCTTCATTAGATATGGGGGGTGATAAAATGGGCTACATGCTTTGGGATTTTGAAAGCAGAAAGGTAGTCAGAAGCAAGCATGCTGAGTTCAATGAAGAAGAATTGTACAAAGACAAAAACTTGGATAAGTCAAAGGTTCAGAAAGAAACAGTTGAGTTTAGTGTTGAGAATCAGAAGAAAGAATATGTCACAGGGCCCGTAAGAGAATCTGAAGATGACACAGAACCTGAGACTGAAGATGGTGAGAATGAAGAGTCAGTGGGAGTTTCTGACAGTGGGAGTTAAGAGTCTGAAGACGAACAGTCTCCACAGCAGCCTGGCAAGTCTGATACTTCGGTCAGGAGATCCACCAAAGTTTCTAAAGCGCCGAACAGGTACAGTCCAGTTGCACCGGCCCCTCAGTTAATTATATTCTCTTGACAGGAAATGGTGAACCAGAGAGCTACTCTGAAGCAGTCAAGATGAAGGACTCGTTCCAGTGGGAGCGAGCAATGAAAGAAGAATTGAGTTCACTAGACAAGAACAAGACTTGGGTTATTGTAAAGCTTCCGCGAGACAAGAAAGCTCTTCAAAATAAATGGGTTTTCAGGGTCAAAGATGAACATGATGGTTCTAAACGGTATAAAGCCCGTTTAGTGGTCAAGGGATTTCAGCAGAAGAAGGGAGTTGATTATGATGAGATCTTCCCTCCAGTGGTGAAGATGACCACCATCAAGTTAGTTCTGAGTATTGTAGCAGCAGAGAATTTGCATCTAGAGCAGCTAGATGTGAAAACAATATTTCTACATGGTGACCTTGATGAAGATATTTATATGGCACAGCCTGAGGGATTCCAGGTTATTGGAAAAGAGAATTGGGTGTGCAAGTTGAAGAAGAGTTTATATGGTCTGAAACAAGTGCCAAGACAGTGGTACTTGAAGTTTGATAATTTCATGGTGAAGACCGGTTACAAGAGATGTGAAGCCGATCACTGTTGTTATCTGAAGAAGTTCAAGAATTTGTATATCATTCTACTTCTATATGTAGATGATATGTTGATTGTTGGATCATCAGATATGAATGAGATCAGCAAGTTGAAAAAACGAATGTCCAAAGAATTCGAGATGAAGGATTTGGGTGCAGCTAAACAGATACTCGGGATGAGTATCACCAGAAGCAAGAAAGATGGATCTTTGACACTGTCCCAGGAAAAGTACATCGGGTAAGTGTTAGAGAAATTCAATATTAACAGTGAGAAGACCAAGCCAAGAAACACGCCCTTGGGAAGTCACCTCAAGCTTACCAAAGATCAGTGTCCCAGAACTGAAGAAGAAAAAGCTAATATGGCTAGGGTTTCGTATGCATCTGCAGTAGGTAGTTTGATGTACGCTATGGTGTGTACAAGACCTGACATAGCACACGCAGTCGGAGTTGTCAGTCGGCTTATGTCAAATCCGGGAAGAGAACATTGGGAAACAGTTAAATGGGTGCTTTGTTATTTGAAGGGAACGTCAAAGATGGGGTTATGTTTCAAAGGGGAGGATTCAGTTCTCAGAGGTTATACAGATGCTGACCTGGGTGGTTGCAAAGATACATTTAAAAGCACCACAGGTTTCGTTTTCACAGTGGGAGGAACTGTAGTCAGTTGGATGTCCAGACTTCAGAAAAGCGTGGCTTTGTCCATAACAGAGGCAGAATACATGGCTATAGCTGAGGCCAGTAAGGAGCTAGTATGGTTGAAAGCTTTTCTAGAAGAGTTAGGGAAGAAGCAGACTGAGTACATGTAGCAATGTGACAATGAAAGTGCAGTGAAACTTGCCAAGAATCCTGTGTATCACAAGAAGACGAAGCACATCGGGATTAGGTATCACTTCGTGAGAGGATTGGTTGCTGATGGCACAATCAACTTGAAGAATATCTCAGGTGCTAAGAATCCAGCAGACATGTTCACTAAATGTGTGACGTTGGATAAGCTGAAGCTGTAACACCACAAAATTTTTCCCCAAATTTTAATACGTAAAAGCCTTACTTTATATCCTTATCATTAATTTTATAATAATGTGCCTAAGTTTTTATTTTCCTACCACACAACTTATATATATATATATATATATATATATATATAATAATAATAATAATAATAATAAGTTAGTCTTTTTCTTACAAACACATACAAGACCCAAAAACCCAACCATTTCTTCTTCTTTTGTGTGTTTTACTGAAGCCCAAGTGCTGAGCCCATCAAACCGGCCCAGGCTTTATACCCCAGCCCATCCAGAAGCCCAAACCAGCCAAACCTTTTAACCCGGCCCACCTTCTATTCCCCTCTTTAAAAAAAAAAAAAAACCTTTATATAAACGCAGACCAGGGGACTCGAACCCGGGTCTGTCTCCAAACAATCATGTGCTACAACCATCTGAGCCAAGGTTCTATTTGTGATTATAAGCAACACTTTTAAACTTAATACCTTCCCAAAACATAACAAGTCAAACATAAAGTCAACCCACACAATCCTCGCCTAATTGAGCTCAAATTGGAAAACGATTTTAATTGATATGTAATCAACACATCATTCTCGGCCAAATCCAACTCACATTTCGCGTTTTCAATCAATAATTAGCAAAAAGTCAAGCATATTCATCGCCTTTGATAAACATTCCAAACCCGACTTCAATCACCTTTAATTCATCAATTATTGTTCCAATTGTTATAAAATCCCAACTTCTAATGTAATTTCGACCACCTCTGTACAAGAAACAGACGAAGATTATTACTAGTTAACCTTCGGGATCGAGTTTTTTTGGCCAACCCATCGACGCCCAATCATATCAATTCACCCTTAATCCATATTCGTTTCAGGTAATTATTTACGTATTTTGGGTCGATTATATGTGTAGAATAATAGCCCTAACATTAAATCTGTAAACAGCTTCGTTTTCTTGATTAATTGAAAGGCTTAGCGTTTTAGGGTTTCAAAGGAAATTGGGGTTAAACTGACAATCAGGTTATAATATTTTGTTTGGTCTTTAAACATAAAATGGCACCCAGACCAGATGGTCTGGACGCATGCCTCACAAAGGGAAAGTGCTGGGTTCGAGTCCCATCATCAGCATCATTTTTTTAAAAAAAACCACTTCCTGTTTGCATTTTTATATTAATTTTTAAAAAATGGTTTTAAAATATCAAAAATGACTTATAAATTCTAACAAATTTATTTTGTGATATTTAACTAACAAACTTTATTATACAACTTTTATTTTCATAAAATTTATTATTTTTATATATAATAAATATTACAAGTTTATTCTATTATAATTATAAAATTCCATAAAAATATCAAAACGATTTCATAAAATTCTACAAAAATTATTCTAAGTTTATAAAAAATAAACATTCCAGAAATGATTTTTATTTCTGAAAAATCATTTATTTATTATTTTTAATCGGTTTTTGCTATTTTAATAATAAATAAATCATAATAAATTCGTTTTTCATTATTTTTGCATCAAAATTTCACATAAATTATTATTAACCATTTAGATCAGAAATATAAATTTTTGATTGAAAATTTATAATCTTTAATATTTTTAAATATTGAGGTAATATTTGTCAAATAAGTATTAATAATTAAATATTCATAAATTAAGAAAATAATTTTATAAAAATTATTTTCACAATTATTACATTATAATTCAACTATTTTTAGTTAATTTTGATAAGAAAACATTTTCATTAATTATTTCTTTATTTATTTATTTGAATTATTCAAATTTAATCATAAATCAATTATTAATCCCCAAATTAGGAACCCTATCACATTTTAAACTAGAAAACTTAGACTTATTAAGTTTTCCCAAAACTTATTTATTACCTTGAAATAGGGTGATATTTGGATACACACGAGCCACATTTATTCTATATCAAGGGATTCAATAATATCACTAAGGTGAGTTTACATAGCCCCTTTTTCTTTTTTACATTTTTGGGGTGAAACATGTTTAAACATTTTATACACTATCATTTACTCATTCTATCATTTGACTGTAACAAAAAGACACAGTACAATCATTATAAATGATCAAGCCGCCTGTTTAGATTATAGCGCTATAGGTCTGACAAACCCATCCCCCCGCATAAATTCAGGGATGATCGAAAGCAGTAACAACATTAGACTAACTTGCGAGTTAGGCGTCAGTCGACACAAGGTTTAATTATACAAAGACGCATTGTTACATGTCGGAATCATACTCTATCATCATACAACTGTGATTGTTGTACAAACTATTGTTATCAACTATATTCAAAAACCTATGTATTCTCACCAACATTTTGTTGACCCAAAATATTTTCAACTTAACATGTTTCAGGTTCTACTTGCTTGAAGATTTGAATTAATGCTTGAAGATGTGTGCATAGTTTTATTCAATTTGATGTACGAATTCTTGTAGAACAATTGTATGTAATTTATTTAAATCATATAAAGAAATTTATTATTTACTATGAGCTACTGAACAATCATCAATACGTGACATCCTGATGTTTCCGCCATCGGTTGGGGTTTTACAGAAGCTGTGCAGAGCTTCAGCTGGTCTCCAGGAATAATGTTGAGGAGATGGGGGTAACTGGAGGTGCATTGAAGATCAAGGGGGGATCTTATCTACAGAAGTACAGAAGAGATGGTGCAGTTCGTGGTCCGAAGACACCAAGTGGGAGATTGTTGGAGATGTTGCCTTCAGCCCACCTATAAGCCCAGTCGTTTTGAAGCCTAGTATGATTAACTTGTTGAGCAAGATTAACATAGGGTTTAACCCTAATTTGTGCCTATAAATAATCTCTTGTACTTGTAACTTTTTGTATCACTCAATAAAAGAATACCCCAGTTGCCCCCGTGGACGTAGGTCAGTTTAGACCGAACCACGTAAATACTTGTGTTCGTGTGCGTGTGTTTTCTACGATCCTAACAGATTCAAGCAGACATCTAAATAAAAACATACATTTTTTATACCATATTGTTAAATGTTACTCCCTCCGTCCCAATTAAATGTCCTAGTTTCAAAAACACACATTTTAAGAAATCTTTTGTTTGTATGTGGTAAAATGACAATAATATCCTCAAAAGTGGTGATTGTGTTTTGTCTTTTATGGGCAAAACTGGAAATTACATTTCTATTTTTGTTAAATGTTACTCGCCGAATCGTTGGTGACTTTTATGTTTTGGAAGATAACTATATATCATATTTATCCTTAGAAAGAAACACTTAGGTTTGTCTTAATATTTAGAAGTATTATAATTATATTTTTGTTATATATTCCATGAACAAGTATTTTCATCCATATTGACTCCAAGTGTCCATAAGTCATCGTTTTTGGGAAAATATATTAACTAATATTTATGGAAAATCTCTTAAGAATCCTTGTTGAAAATACTCATATTTGTCTTACTTTTATCATTTATAAAAATACATATACTAGTCTTGTATTTATAATAAGCTTTGAACTCCGACAAAATATCAAACTTCTACTATCTTGATATGCGAAGTCTTGTTTTCTTGTTTTAATAATTTTTTTTGAACGATCAACGAAATTTTATTTCACCAAAAGCTAGCGGGATACTAGCAAAGTCACCATACAAAATCGCCAATACAATTACCAGACAATTAAACTACCACCCAACCCGATACAGATTAAACCCACACCAAGTCGCCCAATCTAAAGCCTCTTGTTCCGCCCTCGACTTTACCCACAAATAACTAAGAGATCTGATATCCCCAGCCACCTTTTGAATCGTCCATTGCACATTCTTGAACACCAACTCATTGCGACTTTTCCAGATACACCAAACCGTCGTTAAACATATTGCGTGAAACACCTTTTTCTTCTTTGCTGAACCACTGATCTGCTGCTGCCAATCCAGTATATCTCGAAAATGAAAAGCAAAAAACGGACCTGTTTTGCACCAGCTGCACATGAAGTTCCATAGAGCCTGAGCTAATCCGCAAGCGGTGAATAAGTGCTCCACAGTTTCTGGATGGTCCCCGCAGAAAAGACATAAGTTTGATCCGATGTTTATATGTCTTCGAAGTAGAGCACACCTCGTCGGAAGCCTATCTAGATCAGCCCTCCAAATTAGGATCTCCACTTTTTTCGGAACCCAACTATTATGTTTGAGCAGCAGAGGAGCCTGTACAAAACTAGAAGGGTGCAGCCCCTCCTTAACTGATCTTGTTGAAAAAGTCCCACCCCCAAACAGCGTCCATACCCATTTATCCGAACCCCCGGACAGAGCGGGGACCTGCACAGCGCAGCAGAACTGCAGCAGTTTAGACCCCGACTGACCGCCCAACCCTGGTTGCTTCCAATCCCCGTTCCACCCAACCCCACCCTGCTCGACACGGTCAGCGACAGTAGCGAATTTGTTTTTTTTTCCAAACTAAACAGAGCAGGATAAAGGACGGCCCGAGGCACATCCGAGACCTAGCAGTCCAGCCAGAAACGAATCCCCTGCCCACACCCAACCACCCCTTTTATCGGCCTACTCACATCCATCCCAGCCTCTGACATACCTCGCACCGAGCCCACAATATGTTTCCACGGCCCCACGACTGACAACTTAGCTGGAGTAAAGTTCCAATCCCTCGACGAGTGGTGTATACCCCAAATTACTTTCCTCCACAACCCGTTATTTTCACATTTAAACCTCCACCACCACTTCGCCAACATTGCGAGATTTGCATCTTGCAATGACCCGAAACCAAGCCCACCATATTCAACGGGTGCCGACACTTTTCTCCACGCCACCCAATTAAGCTTCGCTTTTTCTCCTGATCCTCCCCAAAAAATACTCTTCTTATTTTATCAAGAGCGTCAATTACCTTCGCCCGCGCCTTATATAATGAAAAATAGTAAGTCGGCAATGAGTTTAACACGGACTTTATGAGAGTTACCCTACCCCCAAACGACAAGTTCTTTGCTTTCCAAGTCGATAATCTCCCCCAAAAAGCATCTACCACCGGTTTCAAATGTTTACTAAGATTCATGTTCGCCCCCACAATTAACCCCAAGTGTGAAAAAGGAAACGATCCAATATTACAGTTCAATACATTAGCAAGTTCCTGGATTTGTGGCCCCTCAACACCAATTCCATACACACAACACTTCCCCAAATTAACCCTCAATCCCGACGCCAAATAAAAGCATCTAAGTATGCGTTTTAAGGTTTAGTGCATTACTAACCGACCATTTGCCAAGAAACACCACATCGTCGGCATACAAAAGGTGTGATAAAGAAGGCCCATTATATCCTGCTGTTAAACCACGGTAGAAACCCACCGCACAAGCTCTCCTCATAATACCCGATAACGCCTCCATTGCTAACACAAATAGGAAAGGAGACATCGGATCTCCTTGCCTTAGTCCACGCGAACACGAAAACTCATTTGTAGGTGACCCATTAATCAACACCGAGGCCCTAGCCGATCTCACCAACGACATCACCCACCTGACCCATTTCAGCGGAAAGCCCATTTGCCCTAATATTGACTCCAAAAAATCCCAATTCAGCGAATCGTAGGCCTTCTCAATGTCAACCTTAAACACCATACCACACCTCTTAGTCTTCTTCATCCAACCAATCATTTCATTTAAACACAAGCGGCCCATCAATTATATGTTGTGAGCTACTAGTTTATAACTTTAAAATATGTATTCTTCTTGTTAGATCCATAGTTTGTTCACTAGGAACAAGGTGTATCTTATCGGCATATGTATATGTTTTTGCTCACACATACACGATATGCAAATATATGTACACAAATGTATACCTACTCCGGCTCATGTATATAATACGTATATTATATATATATGTGCACATTCCAGTTTATATTTTACCATATCAACTTCTTTAAATATGTTTGTTCATTAGTCCTTAGAGTTTTATCGTAACACTTTAACTTGGGTGAACATCAATATGTTAATGTGTAAGAAACACTACAACATAAAAGGCTTTTAAGGACTTTTTGTGTGGGACGCTTGTAAAATGGGGTTCTAAACAACTATTTAATAGGACGGATGAACCGTTGGGGTCCTTTTATAATATATTCTACTAAACCTGTGTCCTAAAAAGTTATTTAATAGGATGGATGATTCTTTGGGATCCTATTATCATATAACTTAATAAGACACTTAAAATGTAGATCCTAAGAAAGTAATTCATATGACATTAAGTTGTTGGTGTCCCATTATGTGGTAATGTAATAGGACACTTGATCATCGGGGGTCCTATTATAACATAACTTAATACGACACTTTGTAGTTAAGTCATAAATGTTCAATGTTATAGGACCCTTTCTAGTCGAAGTCATATTAGAACATAACTTAATAGAACACTTGACACATGTGTCTTATAACGTTAACCTTTATAGGATGCTTAATCATCGTGATGTTATTATAATACACGGTAGCATGACACATGATATTTGAGTCATAAAAAATCTGTTTTACAAGTTGCTTTGGGCAATCTGATAAACTGATTATTTGTGTTTTCAAAACACAATAACCTAAAAAACCATTTCAAAATGCAATCCTAAACGTCCCTTAGGCTTCAGATTCTGAGGGTATGATTGTACCAACAGTTTCGCATTTGTATGTCATCAATGTTTTAAAAACCGGTAAATATCGGCCGGTTATACCGGTATTACCGTTTTCGAATGAAAACCCGGTATGAAACACTCCAGTAAATATGGGAAACGGTTTCAATTTTATACCGCCGGTAAAATCCGGTATACCGGTTTGAACCGCTATACCGGTATCGGCATAGGTTAGTTTTGGGTTATTTTTAGAATAACTTTTTTATTAAGGAACAACTTTAAAAAAATTTAAAACTTTATACTATGTTTTGGATTAGTATTTAATTATTGATTAACTTATTGATAGTATTTTAGTATCTAATTATGTACTTTTAGATTATTTTTTGTATTAATATTTAAATTATGAAATTATATAACTAACTAATCAATCCAGTTGAACCACCCGATATAACGTGGTTCAACCGATTGAACAATTTTTTAGCCAAATCTTGTATAATTAAAAATCCAGTTTTTAAAACATTGTATGTCATCGTTGTGTGAAGAATCCTAAACATTTCATATTTCCCTCTTTCCACTTTGTGAAATATTTGATCTTTCATTCTTTCCGCCAAACCTCCACTTTCTTTCATTCCTAACCCTAAATCCAACCATTATTCCTATTTGACCCAAACCCCAACTACCACCACCATTAATCATCGTGACTAATCCAACTACCATTCCCATTTTCGGTCGCTTACGGTCTAATCCACGGCTCTAATACACGGAAACGTCCAGAAGGCACCGTACTGCGTACCGGAAATTCGCCGGGGACGGAAACGCCTACAAGGACGGCTGCGAAACGTTTCCAAAAATTTGGGGACGTTCCTTGACCGCTACGATAAGTCAACTGGCGTTTCTTGTGCCGTTTCTAGTTTTGGGGACGTTTTTTTGACCCCCATGATTGTTGCTCCAAGAGTAGTTGTATTGATTAGAAGCTGGGGTAAAAGAATAAAAGTGATATAGGGTTTGTCGGATTTTTTTAGTACCGTCGGAGTTACAGGATTATAAGGGTGATGGAGGAAGAAGATGGGTAATACAGTAAATACTACTAAATGTGTGGACATTTTTGTAATTAATCTACCTAATTTGAAAAGGCTCTATACTCACTCATGACAAGTCAATGTCAAGTCCACAATTTTCTGGTCAAACTAATTTTAATAGTTTTATACAAGTATTTCCTTTTATAATTTTTGATAATATTTTAGCTTTTGAGTTTCTCTACTTCAATTTAAAAAAGATGTATGATTTATAATTTTTTTATTTGCCAGATTTATATTTAGCTGATTTACATCTTTATTAATTCTTATATAATGATTACTAGACATTATGATATATATATATGACATTCTGATAAAAAATTCTGGTTCCGCCACTGATGACTGGATCTTGAAAACGGTTTGATTGATAATATTTGATTATCTTTGCTTTAGAAGATGTATGAATTTTGAAGCTTACATCAACGTATGAATCTATTTTTGGGTTTGTGGTACATTTTCTATAATGTATATTTATTTTTTTATGTATTTATTTCTGTACCCGTGCCGTACCCGTTTCTTGATTTTTTAAGTTTTGTCGTTTCCTGTTCCCGTACCCGTACCCGTTTCTCGTCCCCGTACCAGTTCCCGTGCAACATAGATCCACGGTACCCAAATCCCTCTTCTAAGTTGCCTCCTCAGGTTCATCCGCCAACGGTCTCTCGGTCGGTTGTAGATGGTGGATGGCGATTTTAAAACGCTTGATCTTCCGGGTATTGAGGTATTTATTGATTATTTTTATTGTTAATTATGGTTGGACAAAGTTTTTATGAATAATGACATGATTATGTGCTCTTTTGTAGATAAATCCTCCGGCTTCGAAGGCATTGAGACTTATGCATACTTACTTCAGATCGAGGAAGAATAGCTATCACGAGTAAGGTATTGCTAGTGTTTGAAGAATTGCTATTTAATCAATGTTAAACAACCTCGGCTTATAATCATATTTTATAATTGTTTATTTAGCGTAAGATATTGTTGTGTACATCCTTGGTTTCAACAAGGTAATTTATTTTTCAATTATATTAATAAAAGTAACTATGATCTGGTTTCCATTGTTTTCATTTTATTGGATATAGCAACGTCATCAAGTAATGGTATCATATTATATATTTTTCATATGCAAAATTATTGAAACGGAAACATCAGCCTCACTTACGGCTGTGCGCATATAATGTATATATGTATGGCTCTAGGGCAAAAGTAAAGTTGCACTAATTTTAACGTTATTTTACTAATTTCGTGAAAATAACGTTAAAAACGATGGATGGTTAATCATGCATCATGTGGTGGCGTTGATAGCCAAAAGACAAGGGGCTACATGCACCAGTCGGGCTTGTCCCGATTGCTAAGTGTTATGTGCCTTATGTCCAAGGCTTGATACGAAACCACTATTGAGCCGAGGGTCTCACTGGAAGCAGCCTCTCTATTCCCACGGGGTAGAGGTAAGGCTGTCTACATCTTACCCTCCTTAGACCCTACCTTAGCTTTGCTATTGGTGAGATTAACTAAGTATGATGATGATGATGACTGAAACGGAAACATGCTTATGTGCTTTATATATTCCTGTACACTTAGATATGTGTAATTCAATAGTGGTTATATATTAAGCAAAAGTTCATTAGACCATGTATAAGACCCTCCGGAGTGGGGCGGGAAGGGGGGAACACCGGCCCTATAGGGCGTGGAAGAAAGGGGGGAGAGTCACTGGCGTGGGGGAGGAGGAAGGCCACGTGGAGGCCTGTGATTGGCCGATTTTTTTTCTTTTTTTAACTTTAACACAATATAATTTTATTCCATCCCCCCATATTCCCCCCTTTCCACTCCCCACAATTTTCACCCCCTTCACGTGGGACCCAAAAGTGTCACATGACGTTTCATCCCCCTCTTCCCCCCCCCCCCCCCCCACACACCACTCCTTATGGTCTATTGGTGGGTGAAAAGGGCATTTTTTGACATTTGGCATGTGGGGCCACTTTGGTGGGTGATAGGGGCTTAAAATGGACAAGGGATGCAATGGTGGGTGAAAGGGGAATATTTAAATATTTCATTTAATAAAAAAATAAAAAAGCGCCACGTGGCATCATGGGATTGGCTGGCCCAACATTTCACCCACGCGAAATATTTTGCTCGCGAAGGGTTAGCACCCCATTAACAAGCATGGGGGCGGTGTTCCTGGGTGAAAGAGGCGCCAATTTTGACCATTAACGCTCATTTGGCGGACCATTACGCATGGTCTTAAAGTTTCCTATTATAATATTCAGTTTAAGGGCAATGAGTTGTAACATCTGGAGTTGTAAAAGAATTAAAATTGCCCGTGAATCTTCTCACATTTGGTTTGAAAATTGATCTATGAATGATTCTTTTGCATAGACCCATGGGAACTTTTACTTGGCTTTCAGGACTAAACGCCTTTTGACATGATAGTATGTGGACCCAGCCTGCCTGATCCAACCGGTTTGTCAACCTCAATATTCATAGAAATTTGCCAATAATACTAATAACTTGCTTATTTAATTGGTTTAGGTCAAAGTGTGTGTTGCTATGTTTTGGTCATTTACATGCTATTTTATAGTCATCAATCTGATAAGAATTTTATGTGATAATAATGGAGTATAATACTTTGGGCAATATGAGTATTTATACCGGTTAGGATTCTAGCTTCAGTTTATTATTTGATACGGTGTATAATGCTTTGGGAAATCTGATTAAGATTTTTTTTTGTTGTGTACGCCAGTAATGGAAGATAAAAGTATGCATTCCGAAGCTCGAGAACACATACGAATGATTATGAAAAGATTAGAATGTTTTCCACCTCTTACATCACCACCTTTTCCCATTGCAACCAATGGACCTCCACGTTTACGGGTATTTTTTATATAAATCTTTTTTTTTTTTTTTTTTTTTTTTTGTGAAATGTTAGTTTTACTACTGTGACTAGAGTTTGATAAATGTTTGGTGATAACTAAAATCTAGGTTGGACATGAAGTTGTCCTCAAAAGCATTCTAAACTCTACCAAGACTGCAGCAAAAGGATGGGTAAAGAGCTTGGATCCAAATGAGCTAGTTGGTGGTACAGAGATTGGACCAGAATGGTGTGAGGTAAACATTCAAGTACCAATAGAAATAGATAAAAAGATAGTGAGACCATATGGGCTATTTTCCACAATTCAAGATTATATTGGTGCTTTCATTGCATGACATTGTCCTTTCATCTCGGTATGTATTTGTTAAACCTGTAATACGAATAATTTTAATAATCTGGAACTTAATCCTTATACATGGATGGTTTATTTGTAGGTAGTCCGTGAGGATTGAGGACACATGATGACTTAGGAATCTATGTTGCTTGTTTCTTTCATTGCTTTTAATTTCTTTGTTAAATGTTACAAGACTTTATGTTGGATAATGCTATAACTTATTTATGTTTAGTGTTTTTGTTATAAATATGCTTATTTGAAATGTAATAAAGTTCTATTTCTTTGATTAGTAGATGTTATACATACCATATTGTAAAATTGTGTAAGTGAGTGTGGATGTTTAAAAAAGCGTTGTATCATGACTTGTTAGGACTTTGAAATTGTGTCCTTGTAAAAGCCTCTGAATATGCTTTTCTTATGATACTATATGAATTGTTCATAGACATATTATGCGACCATAAAATTGGTTTCATAATCTTATTTGGGATATTAGGACCCTTTTCTTGGTACTAAAATACTTATAATGTTGCATCATAAGGGTCCTATAAATTAATTTTTAAGGACGCTTGCATGTGTATTAAAAGATTAAAAGTAGGTAAGCACATGTTAGAACAGTGTAAAAGTGTCATAATATGTTTTTATTATGAGTTTTTTTGGGACATATTATGCGACCATAAAATTGGTTTCATAATTTTATATGAGATAATAGGACGCTTTTTAAGTTTCAAGACTTATTACGACCCCTTTACATGTAACGCTTTTACCGTTGGTCGTATTAAATAAAAGGTCCTATAAAATAACACTTTCGGACACTTTTGTGCGTACTAAAAACCCATATTACATTAAACTTCTTCAAAATTAAGCAGATTAATTACATTAAGTGACACATCATTAGGAAGCTTAACCACCTTCATATTACATTAAACTTCGGCACGGGAAAGTGAATGCCAATTTTTAATCATAAGCAAACATTAAAACTAAAAACTGTCAGTGACAAAAAAAGAGTATTTCATATAAATAACATAATAATTGGCAGGACATGAAATGGTGCAGAAATACAATATCCATTTTCTTAATATGAAGCCAATGCTAAATAACATGGTGAATTTAATACATGGGTTACATGGCTAACACAGTTTATTATACAGGGAATAAACTGTTAAAATAACATATGATAATGATAATTCAATTACTACTCAATAATATTCTCATTCGTGTTTGGGCTGTGGATTGTTAATGTTGGGCTCGAGTTATGTTATAACATGTTGCACTTATTTTCTATCTAAGTTGTTCAAGTGGGATTGTGATGTTGGATGGTTTTATATGGCCCAGTGTTAGTTGGCAAGTTGTTCGAGATCATTTCGGACCGTTGGATTAAAGTGATCATGGGCGTTGGATTGGCATCTTTAGAGATGCTTCGAGAGCTGAGTATTTTGTTAGGATCTGAGTTTGATTGTTTTGATTTGTTTAAGTAAAGATGAGAAGAATGAAGTGAATTATAAATGGAAAGTGCAACGGAATGATTAAACTATAAATCAAAACAAGAGAGCAATTGTTTTCAATCGAATGCTTTCATTAATTGAATGATTACAATATTACAAGTACTCCCCCTCAGCCTAATCACCCTGTGATTGTTTGTCTGAGAGAATGTTTCGAGTGATGAATAGAACAGTACAAGCACTGTTCTATTTATAGACAAATCTAAACCACTGATGATCTAAGCTGACGTCACCTAAGACAATGACCTCTAACAGAATAACAACATAAAACATCTGTTAAATACAAACTACTGTTACATTGTAAAACACTGTAAGATAAACTGTTGTTGGGAAAACTCTAATGGTCTTGTATCATCTGTTGGAGCCTAAGTGTTGTTGGCTCCAACAAACCTTTAGTCGTCAGCACTTTAGTCAGCAGTTGTTCTTCATCAGACCTTTAGTCAGCAGTTGTTCTCTAGCAGTTGTTTCTCTAGCAGTCCTTTGCAGCATCAGTTGTTTCCAACAGTTGTTGAGTACAGCAGATGTTAGGGTCAACAGTCTTTTGGGAGAAATATCTTGTAAACTACTATTATTTCTAAGGATCAGTTGAGTAGTATATTTTGGCTTTCCAATCATTTGTTCTTCTCCAGGTCAGCAGACCCAACAATCTCCCCCTAGAATAGATGATGGCAAAAGTAAGCTTTATTCTTTGATCTTTATTTCCTCATCAGACTTTCTCTTATTTGACCTTTGAATTGTAACTCAAAGTTCAAAAAGAAGAGATCTTCTACATCCCTTTCAAGTTCAAGGTTCAGCAGTGTTTGGAGGCCATCTACACATAGGCCATATGCATCATCCATGCTTATCTTTTGAGCTATTCCATCTGATCTGAGCAAAGTCAATTCATGAGAGTCTTTATTGACTTTCCATTTTAGAATTTTTGAATCAGATGGTTTGTTGAGATTCATTTTTATTTTGGATGAGTTTGGTGCTAGAGGTCTCCCAATGAGTCTTCTGAGTTCTTCAGTAGTGGGATCAGAGAAATAGTGAATTTGATTGTAGAGGCCCTCTTTTGTATAGGTATCAACAAACTTCTTTTGATCATCTTCAGACATCTCTTTCTACTTTTTGAATTGTCTTCTTGCAGCAACAGACGGGTCAGAAGTATCAAGTAGGTTGTCCAATGTAAAAGCCTGTTGAGGTCTCTTCATCAAAGGTTCATCAGAGTAAACAGGTTTTTTGGGCAAGGTAGGGTCTTTCTTCCTGTTTTCTTCCAATTTCTTGTAGGTTTCAACCAACCTCAGCTCAGACCATCTTGCAACAGACTTCATCTCCCCATACTTTGCAGCCACAATCTCTTGTCTCATTCTTTAAAACTTCAGGGCTCTGACTGGATCTCTGCCTTTACTAAAGTCAGGGGCAGAGACCTTTGTTGGGGGATTCTTAGCCATGTCCTCAATTCTTATAAGTTCTTCTCTGAGTGCATGAGTAGTCCAGCCTGCAAACTATTTTCTGTTTGCTTTGTAAGGCATGGCTGACAAGATCTGTTCAAGAAGAGATTCCCTAACCTCCCTTTCCATGTTACTGCTGAGAGGCATGGTAGACATGGAGTTGCTCAGGGTCTTAGCAAAATCTTCAATCCTTCTCAGTTTGCTAAGCTCTGCTGAATGGATGCCCTGAACACTCCTGTCATCTTTCCCTTTGCATTTCTCTTTGATGATTTCATCTGCCTGTTCTGCCTTGAATTTAAGATATTGGTCTATGTTTAGGGGAACAGGAAAATGTGGAAGATATGGGAAAGATCTTTCAGATGGTTGTTCAGTATTGTAGAAGGATTGCATTTCCCCCTTGAGTAGATCAAGTTCAAAAGGATACTGAACAACCAATGGTGTAATGGTTGGTGGTGGTCTACGGGATGTAAATTGTGAGGTGTGTGAAGAGAATGATGAAAGTGGAATGGCAGATATGGGTGTAGATTGTGTTGTGTAGGTAGTAGGTGGTCATGTGTGAATATTTTCATCCTGTACCACAAAGGTAGATTTTCTCTTCCTTTTGTACAAGATTTTTGGTGATGGTGGTGTTGAAGCAGTGGTTGTGTTAACATCTGTTGGCACTTGTGTAGTACCAGCAAATGTTTGGGTTTTGGGTGGTGAAGTGTTTGTGGGTGGTGTTTTGGTTGAGGATGGTTCATGTGTTGTAATGATGGCAAGTTCAGTGGATGGTATGGTGGTTGTGGTGATAGGTTCAGATGTTGTTGTGGTATCAGTGGTTTTGGTGACAGCAGATGTTTGAGGAACAGATATTTTAGCAACAGCAGTTTAGCAGCAGTTCTGGATGGCAAAGGTCTGATGTGTTTAGAAGCAATTTTCTTTCTCTTAGAGGACCCTACATCCTCTACTTCTTGCTGTTGCTCTTTCTGTCTTTGTACCAGGGCATCTGCTTTGCACTCCAAAGTGTCAGCCCTCTTTTGCTTTTCTTCAGTAGTCTTTTCAGCTTTTTCATTAGCAGAGGTATCAACTTCCTTTGCTTTGCTGGTTTTGGCAGTTTTAGTAGCAGCAGAGGTTTGAACTATGGGTTGTTGTTGTTGTGGTGCTGTTTGGGTAGACCCTGGTTTGTTAGCAGACTTTGATTTTCCCTTTTGTGAGGGAGGACAACCAAAAGGATCTAGTTTTGGCCATCTATCTCTGCCACTCTCCCCCTTTTTGGCATTATCAGTGGTGAATTCATCATCATCTTCATCCCTGAGGATTGTGGTAGGGGCAGAGCCCAGTGGTCTTCAGCAAATGGTCTTTAATGGCTATAATGTCATCTTGGGTATCTTTGTACCTAGCATCCACCATATTTCTGATTTCAGCCATGTAAGTTTCATGTGTCTGATCTGCTAGTTTTCTGTGAGCTATGATGATGGGGGGAAACAGATTTCCATAGCTCACCAGCAATATCAGTTGTGGATGGTTGACTCTTGGTAAGAGTAGCCAATGATCTCAATATTGTCTTGATATCCAATTTGATATCAGCAACAGAGGTTTCTATGGACTGTACTCTGGTCGTCAATTCTTGATATTTTAACCCATCACCTAAGTTAATAGGATCATCTGGATTCCTACCAGTGGTAGTTGTATCTGGTGCAGTCCTAGGAGGTGAGTCCAAAGGATGAGAACCAGATGCCCCTTTTTCTTGGTTATGGGGACTTCTAACTGTTTTTGTGGTCACTATAGTGGCCTCAACAGTTATTGCCTTCAAGGAAGTCTTAGAAATGTAACCACTGTCCTGTTGTGAGACAATGGTCTCTACAGCAGTAGTGGCTGCTTCACTTGAAAACTCACCTAGAGTTTCATTGAACTCCAAGGGTGTAACCTCCTCTTTTGTTTGTGAGATAGCTGATTGATTTTCCTCAGTCCCAGTCACTTGTTGAGGTATACTCTCATTGATGGGTGAGGGAGAGGAACTGGGATTGTCCTGAGTTTTATCAATAGCCTCAAACAGAGGTTTGATGCATGAAATGTGTGATAAATATATTTTAAGTTCAATTAATTGCAAAACAAGTTTTAAATGAGAAATACCCACTAAACCACACACTACCGGCAAGTGTACCGGTCGAAAGTAGTAAAGCAAATAAGTCCGAGTATCGAACCGTGGACACAGTAGTAGCGACTCTCGGTACTAAGCTTTCGTCGAGTCCTAGTCTAATAAATTGAAGTGATGGTGATTAAATTAACTACTAAAAAAATATAAAATTAAAGTAAATAAAATCAAACAACTCAAACAAAGCAAATGAACAAGTAGAACTGGATGAGATCAAATAATGAGAAAATGGCTACCTAGGTAAGAATCAAGGTGACTGACGTATAGCTCTCGGGATTGGATAAATGGGTTTTGGCTACCGGGATCTTAAGATACACTAAACTAGACCAACACTGGAACGCGAATCATTCTCCAACATGTTGCAATACTGAATCTAGGGAAGTGTGTAAACTCACCGGTCTCGGGTTTAGATCACCTCTCGGTCTTTCCAAACTATGCTAAGGTATCCTAAATCTGAATGTCCTCTCGGCCCCCTCAAAAACAATACATCCGAGATGTGTAAGGGATGCAAGGGATAGTAATTCTAACAGGTTTCTAACACAGGGTGCTAACAAAACAGGCACGCTAGGGGTGACTCACTCTCGTGCAGACCACGGTCCCGAATACCTACCAAGCTAGACACACTGACACCTAATCTCCTCTCGGTCTCAAAGGTGGTAGAATGCTAAATTACCGAATAATTAATTAACTTGTTTCCAGGGTTTACTACGTCTAGCAACCACAAGATATATAAAAAACACCAAGTCTAAGATACTAACAAAATCCTAGATCAAAAGATACAAAATCAATTAAACTAGAATTAAGCGAAACAAAAATTAATATTCAAATATTAAGCACGCATATACAAAAGAAACCTTATTAGAAAACCTTTACCAAAACATTATCCAAAACATTATATAAATCCAACCCGAAAATTATTATTCAATTGTCACCCATCATCAATACCTAGGTAGCACTAAAAGTTTAGCCACTCATAGTCATAGAAAGCGATGAAAACATAGGTTCAACAAAATAATAAAACATAGTATCAAGTAGTTGAAAAACACAAAGTAATCAAAACTCAAAACTAGTGTTTTAGATAAACAAACCCAAGCCTTCCTCTTCTTGAAAATTGCCTCCCCAAATATCCTTGATGCTGCTGTCGATTTTGTCCCTTTGCTTGGTCGCTGCTTTGCGGCTGTTCTTGATTTCTCTGACTTCGATCATATTCATTCGTAAAAATAGTATGCCTTTTATAATGCATCTCCAAAGAAATAATGCCGACTTAAAATTGTGACCTCTTTTTGACTTGGGCCACGAAAGTCCTACCATATTTCTTTTTTTTATATTATTATTATTATTATTATTATTATTATTATTACTTCATGTTCCTGACTCGGGTGTTATTGGCTCGACCAAAATTCCTCGTTTACGCTCCAACGTCCATGAACACCGGCTCTAAAGTGTTAGTGTCTTGATTAAAATTCTTTCATTTTGAGCTCACTTTATCCAAACACCTATAAAATAATAAAATAAATAGATAAATAATAAAACTGTCACGAAACGAATACAAACTTGACCAATTAATATACAAAATACATAGGAAATTAGATGTGTTTTGCAACACATCAAGGTTGCATGGTTGGAGGGACATGTTTTGGTAAAGGTGGAGGAGTGAAAAGAGAATTAGCCCTAGGAGAGGGGCTTGTGAATATATGGTCAAGTGACTCATATGCATCATGATGTGTTTCCCTTTTGCTTACAACATGATCCTTTTGTGAGGATTCATGAGGAGTTTGTTCAGGTTGAGATATATCCAACTGTTGTAAGGAAGTAACAACAGTAGTTTCAGGTTGCTTTTGTGTTGCAACAGGGTTTTCCTCTGGAGGTGGTTTTTGTGGATGGACGTTTTCTTTTGGTGGCTGGTGTGGGTTTCACAGCACTGGATGAAGTGCCATGATAACCAGGAGCAGTTGGCTCAACAATAGAGGTTTGGACAACAGTTGTTGTCTTATTCCTCTTTGTTTGTGTTTTTGAAACTTTTAACACTTTTGACACTATTTCTTGGGTATTTGAACCCAACATTCTAGTGAAAGTTTCACCAGTTAGACTCTTCATTTTAGCAGACTCACCATTTTTAAAATCTTTTTCTGGTAAAACCTTTTGTAGACCCAGACTTTATGGCTTTCACATTTGATACTAAGTCCATAAACAGGCCTTGGGATAAATTGAAGTCAAATTCTGACAGTATAGCATATCCCAAGTACTGAATCCTTAATGGGATTTCATTGAAGGATGTGGACTCAGCAGAGACACAGAGAAGGAGGGTATGAAAGAAAAATTTCATGACTGGTGGGAAAAACTTTTTGAACAGTGTTGACCCAGTCATTTGTGCATCATAACCTCTTTCCTAAAACTCTGTGTGAAGCTCTGCCTTAGGGAAAGAGTCGTTACCTGACAGGTCGTTCAAGGAGAAGGTTGTGGATATGAGTTCAGGGGTAATGACGACATTTGTCTCTCCAATTTTTGAGATAATGGATGTAGGCCTTTTGTCTTGAAGAAGAAATTCAGCATTCAACCAAAATTCTTGGAGGGTATCGAGATAAATGGGAGCATCAGCGGTTAGGATTGTCAGGTATTTTGATTTGAGGATGATGTCGATGGTAGAATGAAATGGAATGTTTTCATCTGTTTTAACCGGATATGGAAGATAATTATGGGTGGCTTTTTCTTGAAGATCCATTGTAAAGGATTCCTAGTGTGAGGATGAGAGGAATTAGAGTGAGGGTTTGAGGTTGAAAAAAGGCGGTTTCAGTATTTTGAATACAATGAGACAGTGTAACGACTGTTGTGATAAAACAGGGTTTTTATAGGCTCTGGTTAAACCGCTGATGTGGCCAAAACTCTGCTTTTGAGAGCAGACGTGGCAAACATCTGGTGGTATATAGCTGTTGCCAAAGGTCTGATGCAAACAGCTGTTGTATTACCAAAGTGTTGATGCCAACAACACTTGGTTTTTTTTTTTGAATATTATTATTATAGCTATATATAGATGAAACAGTTGTTTTATCTGATCAGAGGTTTGAAACAGATTTTTCAACCAAACATTGGTTGTTTTATCTTATCAGATGTTTGAAACAG
This sequence comes from Ambrosia trifida, assembly GCA_028751855.1. NCBI lineage: Eukaryota > Viridiplantae > Streptophyta > Magnoliopsida > Asterales > Asteraceae > Ambrosia > Ambrosia trifida. The sequence continues at coordinate 38,504,647 of CM054131.1, read as the reverse complement.
ATTTTTCAACTAACAGTGGATAGAATGGATGAAACAGTGGTTGTTTTATCCTTAACAGATTTTTCAACCAAAATGCTATTTTTAAGGATGAATTTTGATTTTTTGAAACATTTTAATGTTTTTATTTAAAACATTTTTTGTAGTTTAATCCATGTTTAGCATACCAATTCTGGAGATCAGGTTTTCAAAGGTAGATGTGTCTAAAGCTTTTGTCAACACATCTGCCAACTGATCCTCTGTTGGAACATGGTGCAGAGAAATCAAACCTTTTTCATAGCTATCTCTGACAAAATGATGTCTGATGTCAATGTGCTTTGTTGTGGAATGAGATACTGGATTTTTGATGATATTTTCAGCAGCTTGACTGTCCAACATGAGTGGTGTCCTTAGTGCAGTTATACCAAAATCCAGCAATTGATTTTGAAGCCACATAAGTTGGGCTGTACAGCTTGCAGCAGCAATGTAATCAGCCTCAGCTGTTGAAGTTGAAACAGCTGCTTGCTTTTTGCTTTGCCAAGAGACTAAGGCATTCCCTAGAAACTGGCACCCTCCTGATGTAGACTTCCTTGTGGCGGGGCAGCCAGCAAAGTCACTATCTGAATAACCTGAAAGCTCAATGTTTCCATTAGCAGGATACCAGATACCAAGTGTGGGAGCACCTATTAGGTATCTGAATATCCTTTTCCCAGCAATAAGGTTTGACTTTCTAGGAGAAGCCTGGGATCTTGCACAAACACAAGTGGCAAACATAATGTCTGGCCTAGATGAAGTTAAGTACAATAAAGACCCAATCATACATCTATAATGTGTTTGATGAACCAGTTCATCATTGTCATCAATAGTGAGTAGCTTGACTGTACTCATGGGTGTACTACATGGCTTACAGTCATTCATCTCAAATCTAGTTAACAGATTTTTCACATATTTGTTTTGATGAATGAATGTGCCATTTTGCAGCTGCTTCACTTGGAGACCAAGGAAGCACTGAAGTTCACCCATAGCACTCATTTCAAACTCTGCTGTCATGAGTTCCCTAAACTCTTCACACATTTTGTTACATGTGGATCCAAAAATGATGTCATCCACATATATTTGAACAATCATTAAGTCTTTCCCTCTCCATTTTAAAAACAAGGTTTTATCAATTTTACCTCTTGTGAAACCAATGGATAAGAGAAAGGTGGAAAGAGTTTCATACCAGGCCCGAGGTGCTTGCTTGAGTCCATACAAAGCTTTGTTAAGCTTGTAGACATAATCAGGATGGAATGTGTCTTCAAAACCAGGTGGTTGACATACATAGACCTCCTCCTGAATTTTGCCATATAGGAATGCACATTTGATCTCCATCTGATATACCTTAATGTTGTGGTTGACAGCAAAGGCTAGGAAGAGTCTGATAGCTTCTAGCATAGCTACAGGAGCAAAGGTTTCATCATAGTCTATCCCCTCTTCTTGTCTGAAGCCTTGAACCACAAGCTTGGCTTTGTTCTTGACAACTATACCCCTTTCATCAGTTTTGTTTTTGAAGACCCACTTTGTGCCAATTGGACAAACAACCTTAGGCAGTGGTACAAGTTCCCATACTTGTTTTCTTTTAAACTGAAGGAACTCTTCCTGCATAGCTTCTACCCAACTGCTGTCTTTTAGTGCCTCTTGGTACTTGACAGGTTGTGTGAGAGATAGAAAGCCTGCAAAAAGACAGATATTTAAGGATTGGCTTCTTGTGAGCACACCATCTCTGATGTTGCCAATGATTTGATCTGGTGGATGAGCTCTTAGGTAGATTAGATCTCCCTGATATGGTATGATGGTATTTTGAGGTGAGGGACATAGGTTTGGTGACTCTGTTGATGTAACATCTGTTTGCACTTCTGTAGTGCCAACATTTGTTTGAAATGGAAGTGGGGGAATGGGTCCAAGTGGTGTACAACTGGACTGACTTTTTTCAATAAAGGTTTGACTTTTGTCAACAGATGATTGAGCAGTGCATGCAATTGTTGAAGCAATGGTTTGAGGGTAAGACTGGCCAACAGTGGTTGACTCAGCTGTGACAGAGTTTTGACAGGTGTTTTGAACAGCTGCTTCCTTTGATGCAGGATAGACTTTATAGTGACTTGGAATTACAACATCTGTTCTGTAGTCTTGTTGTGGAGATTGTGAAATACCTGCACTGTTAGTTTTGACAGCAATATCTTCAAATTTGAATTTATCTAAATCAAACAACTCAGCAGGGTTTGCTGGGATTTTTAACGATGAAAGTTCATTGAACTTTACATTAAGAGTTTCTTCTATTGTCTTGGTCCTTGTGTTAAACACTTTATAGGCCTTGGCAGTAGACGAGTATCCCAGAAAATATCCACAATCTACTTTGGCTGCAAATTTTGAAATGGAATCTTTAAGATTTAAAATGAAACATGGGCAGCCAAAGATTTTGAAAAATGAGATTAATGATTTGATTTTGAACAGAATTTCATAAGCAGTCTTTTGATGTCTTGGGTTGATTAAAACTCTGTTTTGAACATAGCAAGCAGTGTTTACAGCTTCTGCCCAGAAGGACAGTGGCAAACCAGAGTCTGCTAGCATACTTCTTGCAGCCTCAATGAGGGTCCTGTTTTTCCATTCAACCACCCCATTTTGTTCTGGTATTCTTGGGATGCTATATTGCCTCACAATCCCTTTTGACACACAAAATTCATCCAACTCCTTATTCTTAAACTCTGTCCCATTGTCACTCCTAAAGACTTTTACTTGCAAGTCATACTGTTTTTCAACTTTGGTGACAAAGTCCTTCAAGATACCTGCAGTCTCATCATTAGAGTGTAAAAAGTAAGTCCATGTAAACCTAGAAAAATCATCAACTATGACAAGACAAAATCTTTTTCTTCTTAGACTCATGATTTGAACTGGGCCAAACAAGTCCATGTGCAACAATTGTAGACATTGACTTGTTTTGGACTCATCAATGGATTTATAAGAGCTTTTATGTTGTTTTCCTTTTAAGCAGGAAACACAATGCTCATCACATTTGAATTCTTTTGATGGTAAGCCTCTTACAAGGCTTTGTTTGGAGAGAGAGTTGATAGTTTGAAGGTTTGTGTGACCTAGTCTCTTATGCCACAATTCTGTCTCCTTGGTGGAGGCAACAGAAAACAGACATTTGCCATAGGATTATCCTTCAACATATCAACTACATACACATTGCCACTCCTGTGAGCAACAAGTTGTGCTTTGCTCGCAGCAATGATGGTATCTGTAACATCACAAAATTTTCAAAATGCCCTTCCCATATTTTTTTTATTTAATTTATTTCAACAAAAGCCTCTTTCTAATATTTGTATACAAATCGCTTATCCACCTTTTATTACACAATTTTTTTATAATGAACATATATATATATATATATATATGTATATACTAAATAATAATAATAATAATAATAACAATAATAATAATAATAATAATAATAATAATAATAATAATAATACGAAAAAAAAAACAAAACGAATATGACAAAACTAAGACCATAAGCATTCCATATCCAATCTTAAAATCTCGTACAGAGGAACATGTTCACAATAATAAGCCTATATCCAGCCACAAATATATAAATATTTATGATCACCCTCTTCGTCACAGCTGGTTCAAAAAAAATCCTCATTCATTTTGGCGAGCCACCAAATTAGTTAAACTTTCCATTTTAGAACCAAATCAACCTATCAATTAGGCAATCATGATTCCGTGTTGTCCATCTTCAAATCCTTTTCTAAAGACGAGCTTGAATCACGACATGAATCACGGGATTTCCATAAATCTAAAACTACACCTCAACCATAATGAGACTCGGGGACGGACCAATAACAAACCCTAGCTATTTGGCAGTCCATTTAACCTTGATAATCATCTCATGCATTCCTGAAACTTAGGGTTGCTGTCTTATATAGACCCTAATTCTCCTAGTTGGTTCAGATCCGCGTAATAACACTCTTATCCTCACCCAACCACAACTTAGAGTTCATTCATATCATTCATGGTATCTAAAATAAATAATTTACCTTGTTACGTATAACTCTTGCCACCCCTTAAATACAACCCGAACCACCCGAAACCCTATGTTTTTAATAACTTCGGGACGAAGTTCCTAAAAGTATGGGAGACTGTAACATCACAAAATTTTCAAAATGCCCTTCCCATATTTTTTTTATTTAATTTATTTCAATAAAAGCCTCTTTCCAATATTTGTATACAAATCGCTTATCCACCTTTTATTACACAATTTTTTTTAAAGTGAACATATATATATATATGTATGTATATATACAAAATAATAACAATAATAATAATAGTAATAATAATAATAATATTAATACGAAAAAAAACAAAACAAAACGAATATGACAAAACTAAGACCATAAGCATTCCATATCCAATCTTAAAATCTCGTACAGAGGAACATGTTCACAATAATAAGCCTATATCCGGACACAAATATATAAATATTTATCATCACCATCTTCGTCACAGCTGGTTCAAAAAAAATCCTCATTCATTTTGGCGAGCCACCAAATCAGTTAAACTTTCCATTTTAGAACCAAATCAACCTAGCAATGAGGCAATCATGATTCCGCGTTGTCCATCTTCAAATCCTTTCCTAAAGACGAGCTTGAATCACGACATGAATCACATGATTTCCATAAATCTAAAACTACACCTCAACCATATATACAAGATGTCCCAGCTTGTTTTTCTTCAGAACACCGTTGCGCTATAAAATCCACCACAACTTCCAACCGTCGCTTACACCGCACCCCATCTCCGTCGTTTCCCCTTTTCTGTCGAAACTCATCACCTGCCATACTTACCAATCTCCGACCATCCTTTCCTCTCGCAGCCCTATTCCTACTCTATGGCCAAACTCTGGCGAACATACCAGCCACCATACATGACTGAAGCCACCACACCACTCATGTTACTAGTAGAACATCAACCGGCCACCGCCGCACCGATCATATTGTCACCGTCACCCCACCGCTACCTCCATCAACAGTTCGAAGCGTCACCTAACTTGTTTGCTTTGTTTCCTTTGACTATCTAAGGTAACAACCCTGTTCATTTACTCGAAATTAGGATATAGATTGGATGTTCCAATGGGGGATGGGTTATTAAGCATATAGTTCAGACAAGAAGGTTATTGACTTTTTGGGTGTATATGTTTTAGTATATAAATGAAGTGTGGGGAATGGGTGTATGCGTAAGTACCATATACATCCTTTCAAAGTATAGTTATTTTTTTTCCAAAAGAAAGTTACTCAATGCCACCAAGCATTTGTATTTTATTAACGTTGCGTGTCAAGTTTTAGTACACCCTATATGTTTTATTTAGTTAATTATTTTACAATTGATAAAGTTCTTATACTAATTAAGCCTACCTTACCATATGTTCATAGTTTGAGAAAATAAACTTCTAATCTTAAGATATGCTTGGTTTGATAAAACAAGCCTTGTCACAGAAAGTTTAAACATCAACAACAATTACATAGTTCAAATTTCTTTTAACCCTATCATTCTATTCAAGCCATTTTATAATGCTTTACGAATTCATATTAGTTTAAATAATATTTAATACCCATTATCCTTTATATTAATTTTAGGATGCTCATGAATAGTGTTTTTTCTATCTGAGTAGTTAGTGTTTAAATAAAATTGGTTTCTGGTTTGTTTAACAAGTATCGTGTGGCACAGATGGTAGGACTGATGTTTTATTTGGTTTGGTACCCCGGTTCGAATCTTGTAGGCTATATTTTTGGCTGTTTTTAAAAAATAAAAGTTTTTAAGTGCTTTCCAGCTGTCGTTCCTTTGAGTCTCCACGTTTGCTTGATGGTGTGTCATCAGTTGTGTGTGTTATAAACGTCTCCTCCATTATTCTTCATCACCATAGCCTCTCTCCCTCCTTTGGATCTCTGCTTCCTCTCAACAAAAAGCACTCATCGGTTGTAGTGTTTGCTGGGACCCGGTGGCCGGTTGGGTTTTTGGTGGGTTTCTTTGCGCCGTCATTGGTTGGCCGGAACAAGACAATAGAAATAGGCGATTAAGGAATCCTCATAAACCACATCTAGGGTTTTAAAATCCAGAACAACGAGAGTTCCGTAAGCTACAGAGGGGTTATCTTTTGAAAAACTGATATCAAGTCCACCTATATACTTCAATAATTCTACTGATGCACTGCTCTCTTCTTCTGGTTCACCTAATTTCCAGGTGTAATCATCTACAGTGACTAATTGCCTCTTCAACGAGTCCTGAGCCCTAATTTCCCGGTAGCCGTTGATGACTAATTGCCGCCACAACGTGCAGGTACCTTTTGCTTTATCAAGTTATGCAATTTCACTCTTATCATCTTTGCCTTGAAAACCCACTTCAACAGTTCATCAACCAATTATTCTGGGGTTATGAATATAAGGCTTAGGTTTTGTTTTGCTTTTGCAGGGACACTATAGATGAAAAGGAAATTGATTTTCGGTGCATGTTTCTTCAACTCAATCTATCATGTTTGTTGTCAATTTTTGTGGTTAATGTTTACTCAAGCATCTTATTTTTTTGTTGTTATTACATTTCGGACCTATATGAAAGGATAATGCTCTTTAATGCAACATCGTTTAATTTCGTTGAATTCACAGACTAGAGTCATGTGAAAATGAAAGCAAACAACTTTTGGGGAAGACTTTTGCACAGGCGCTATACGAACGTATTGAATCAATTGTCGGGATTTCTTTCGCCCAGTTGGGCGGTTGCAAGCTGAACAACAAAGACAAATACAGGAGTTTCAGGTACTAAAGATTTTAATTTCTGAAGTTACTATTTATATGAAAATGCATTCAAGTGCTTTTGCTTTTGTTTTAAAAAGGAATTGAATTAAATTATTCGGATTTGGACCCAACATGTCCAAGGTAAGAGGTTAAAATAGTTGCACGAGTGATGATGGAGGTTCATTTTCTTCACCGATGAATATTATTTTGGGTTACTTTAATATAGGATTAGCTCAATTTTGCTGGTATATTATACTCGGACTGCTTAAATATGTTTAATATATAGATAGGTATTTACTTGAATTTGTACGTGTTACATTTGGTTAAATCCATAATTTTTAGTATCACTTATGGTGTTTAGTCGACCATTATTTCTGAGAATGAAGTTTGAATAGGATACATTTATAAATACTTTCTATTATAGACATTATGATGAATATAATTGTTTGCAATTGCTGACCACTTTACGAATTTGATCATTTGTTAAGTTATAATCCTACATGTTAAAAGTAATTTTTTTTTTAATTATATATGCAGGTATCTCAGAAGCTTAAAGAATTGAGGATTGTACAAAGAATATTAAACAAGCAAAAAATATATACAAGTTATACAACATGAGCCCTCAGGTTGTAAAGCACTTTAAAAAAGTGTTTTTCTCATTTTGAAGTATTTTAATTTAATTTAGTTCATGATTAAGAATTGGGAATTTCTTTTATTTTTTTCCTGGAAACGATTATTAGGAACATTTATTATTCTTAATTGTGATTTTATGAGATTTTTGTTGATTTGTTGTTTAATTTCTTTAATGTGATATTTGTATGAGTCACCTATTTTAAGTCTTAGAATTAATAGGTTGATTTATGTGATCTCTATTGTTGCAGGTTCAAGCACCTGATACATGCTCTGTGGGTTTCCAATCGCACATTTCATCCTGTTTAGAGCAGGTATGGGGGCAGTGTATCATATCATCTTTGCTTGCAAATTTTTCTTTCTTTTTCATGCATTTGTTTTCTTTTTAAAAAAAAATTTGTGTGTCAAGTTTGAGGCTTCTCTTAGATTGTCTGTTCCCGTTTCAAAACTCATGTTTCTCTATCGAATGCATGAAGGTTTATTTCGGTCACTTTCCAGTTGTTCGATCAAATGCATGAATGACAAAAAGTCCTTTTTTTTGTTGCCTGTTGGAGTGTTGGTGGCGGGTTTTTTGCTGAGAAAATTCGTCGCCCGTCGATGGTGGGTGTTTTGTGGTAGAAGTAGAAGGAATGTAATGCTTTTGGTTGTTTGAACGGGGTTGTTTGAATGGGTAAGTCCTACGATGGTGCAGGTTTCACGGTTGTGTTTACGGGTGAGGGCGACGTTGGTGTCTGGTGTTGTTGCTCGGCGTTTTGGGGAGTGTGGTTTTACAGTGGAAGGAGCGGTGGTGGTAGTGTGGGTGTACCAGAGGAAAAGGTGTTTAGTGTTGTTGGTCGGCGTTTTGGAGAGTGGTTGTACGATGGAGGGAGCCGTGGTGGTACTGTGGGTGTACTGGATTAGGGAGCGGTGTGTGGGTGTATGGGGGCGGTGAAGTGATTGGACCGGATCTGTAGTTTTAAGGCTCTTTCTCTTTAATATACGAAACTAAATCTCATATTAGCCGAAGAAAAAAATGTATAGAATGTAAAATGTATACACGAAGCTTATGCGACTACACTCGGTGGTAATGTTCTAATTACTAGGAGAAAAAAAGGCCTTCAACTTGGACAAACTTGGGTTATTCAATAGATTGTTTTAGGCTGGAGTTTAATTACACAGAAAGCCCATACGCAGAGTTTTATTAGCCCATTTATGACATCTTCTTTTAACAAGCTAAATGGGTAGAGTTATTAAGGATTCTTATATGTTTAATGTTGTTTTGTGCTGCATTCTTTGTTAAATATTTTCGTTATTTGCTTCTTAGTGAGAGTTGTGGTTGCAGGTTTCAACCAATTCACAGGCTGTTGTTTTTATTAAATCATGCGGATATTCAGTTTTGTTCGTATACAGCGTCATTGTGGTTTTGTTGCTGGATGCAGGTAAAGTTTTGTGTTTGTGTTTGTCTTTATGTTATTTGTTCAATGGGTGTATGTTTGTATTTGTGTTAGTGTTTTCATACTTTAAAGGGTTTTTTTTTGCTATTGATATATTTATTAAATTGAAATGTATCAGTATCCATATACTACTTTTTGGAAGATTTTGCATTCAGTAATCTTATTTGTAATATATTGTTAAGGCCCTGCACAAATGGTTTTTTTTAATAGAACTATTTCTGCAATTAGATTTTTACTTGGCACTCGAAAAAGATAATTTTTAAATTAGTTTTTTTTTTAATGTGGCTCTGGATGCCTAGGTGGTACATATTCCTTGATCTATGTTTTTTGACAATGATATGTCTAGATTATCGCTACGCGTCTTTGTTTGTGCTTATGGTTTTGATATTAAGTGTGACTTTGGAATGCACAATTTTGATGCGTATTTAAGTCTCAGATTTATGATGAGGCTTTTAATGTAGATACACATATATATCGATGTCTAAGTGGTCATGTATTCCGTAATCTGTATTTTCCCTATTGATATGTTCTGTCTACTGCTATGCGTCATTGTTTTCCCTCTGATATTTTCCTGTTGTGCAGCCTGCACGGTCTAAAAGCCTATTGCTCACCGCTGGGTCGACGTCATATTTGAAGTTGGGTCTTCATCTGAACAACAGAATTCCAAATCCAGGCACAAAGGGACCTAAGAACCCGTGCAACCAAATGTACTGTCAACAGCGTTGCATATATACAGGCTGACCCAACAATAGACCAAACAACCAGCAACACATGTACATGCAAATCCCGGCCAAAAAACACAAGGGAACCGCAACTAGAAGATCACTTTTCAAACAGAAGGTACACACACAATGACACAATTTAAACCGTGCAATATGAATTACACCCACATTTCACAATGACCTACTAATAAACACGTGCATTATATTATAACAGAGAGCACGGAACATGCTGCCCAAAAAGGCCAACACAATGAAGCAAACACCTGAATCAGCTGTCAAGCCTATTGCAAAACTTTTCGCCCCTATCTTTTGTGCATGATGTATGCATAACCAACAACAATACGTTAGGATATTATGGTAGTATGATGTTAACTTCCTGCTTAGGGCCTAACCTTTAACTAACCAATGGTTTTTGGTTATGATGAATACATAGTACTACTGTGACATCTTAATTATGATTCCGCTGTGTATGCTACCTGTTAATTTTGCGCCACATAACAAGACGTTTTACGTACGATGTCAACTCTCCACTTACCACTTACCGACGACTTTTATACTCCTACTGTGACATGTTACTTATGATTCTACTGTGTATGCTACCCGTGAATTAATGTTCGATTTAAACATTCTATAAACACATAATCGAACCTCGCGCAACGTACGTGGTTTAGAGGCGACCAAATCAAAAGGCGCGCAACGCGCGCCTCTGATAAACCACTAGTTTAATTTTGAGAAAATTGCTCGAATGGTCCCTATGGTTTACACTTTTTTCACCTATAGTCCTCAAGTTTTCAAAATTACAGACATAGTCCCGAAACAGTGCGAAACAGTGAATTTTTTTAACTCGGATAGTCCCTGGAGATAACTGAGGTTAAATAATCCAGTTAAGTGGGTGTGAAATTACAAAACTACCCTTACTTTAATAAAAAATAATATAACACTAGTGGGTCCCACACTTCATCTTCTTCACCTCATCACCTCCACAAACCACCACCACCCATCTCCACCCTCCACCACCACCGACCCCCATCTCCACCCATCCCACCTGATTCCAACACCCAAACCCTACCTATAAAAGCATCGCTACACACACTTCTACTGCTGCTTCTTAGAGAGAGCTCGAGAGACGAGGAGGAGCCGGAGGTGCTCCTGCCACTGCCTCCGGCGGAGCTCCTGCAGCCGAACACCACAACCAACCCCCTCACCTTCACCCTTTCACCAATTATTATTATTATTAACTGAGAGAAAGAGAGGAACGACGAAGAGACAGAGAGAGATGCAGAAGGAAAGTAGAGAGAGAGAGAGAGAGAGAGAGAGAGCTTGGGAGGAGGAAGAGGAGGACGATGACGGTTCACGGTGGTAGCTGTACCAACCGGGTCAGATCTGGTCAAGGAGGTAAAACCCAATCTTTTCTCCTCTTCGATTAACAATCTGTGGGTTGTGGTAGTTGTGATGATGATGATGGCCGAATGATGTTCTGTTGGGGGTTTGGTCTGGGTTCGGTGGGAAGATGATGTGTACGGCTTTGGTGGTTTATGGTTGTTGGGTGAAGGTGGAGCTTAGTGGTGTTTTGGTCCGATTGGCGGTGGTTAGCTTTGGTTCGGGTGGTTGTTGGTGGTGTTTGGCCGATGATGATGGTGGCTGTGGTGGTTGTGGTTCGGTTCGGGTCGGGCAGACCAGACCTGGTCTGGTTCTGTTCTTCTGGTCTGGTCCGGTCATGGTGATAGGGTGGTGAAGTTGGTGGTGGTGGTGGTGGTGTAGGGATTAAGGGTTTTTTTATATCGTAAGGGTAGTTTTGTAATTTCACACCCACTTAACTGGATTATTTAACCTCAGTTATCCTCCAGGGACTATCCGAGTTAAAAAATTCACTGTTTCGCGCTGTTTCGGGACTATGTCTGTAATTTTGAAAACTTGAGGACTATAGGTGAAAAAAGTGCAAACCACAGGGACCATTCGAGCAATTTTCTCTTTAATTTTATTAGACTAATAACAATCATAATTCGTTTCATATTTAATTGAAAGGGTAAAATAGATGAATTAAAAGTGATACATTTTGCACAAGCACTATAGCTATGATATAAACTTAATCGACACTAAATCATCATTCTTAATTTACTTAGGTTCGAGCATAATTCAGTGATTCTTGTTAAGTTTGCTTTTGCAAGCTTGTCATCACAATCAAGGTGAGTTTACATAGCCCCTTTTTACTATTTTACAATTTTTGGGGTGAAACATGTTACAACATCAATTTACAATTCAATCATAAGTGTCTATGTGTAATTCTATGTTGCATTATGTCTTAAACATTACTAGGGTAAGCACATTATTCTAGCATAATCATTAACATTGATCAGCCGACGATATACAATGATAGATCTATTGGACCGACAACCCCACCCGGATACGTGTACCTCCTACATAGGTAGCGTGGGTGACTGTTATCGAACACATGACAAAATCGAGTGAACCATATGCGTATGGGATGGACCACAATATTCGAGTCACAAGGGTTGATTATGCACTCGATTTACCTAATAGTTTTGTTTTCACATATGGACTAGACTTGCCATGACACTCGAATTGTACAACATTTTTATTCAATATACAAACCTATGTAATTCTCACCAACATTTTTGTTGACCCAAAATATTTTCAAACTTAACATGTTTCAGGTTATAGCCTTGCTTGAAGATTAGAGTTAATGCTTGAAGACTTGTATTTAGTATTTCTCATTTGATGTACAAACTCTTTTAGAACAATGCATGTAATTTATTTAAATTAATTATTGAAATTTATTATTTACCATGAGCTACTGAACAATCATCAATACGTGACATCCCGATGTTTCCGCCATCGGTTGGGGTGTTACAGTATCAATCTTTTTCACCACTTCTGGCCCAATAATCTTACAAGTTTTCTTAGTGAAGAACGACCCATACCCTTTGTCACTCATTTGTGATACACTAATAAGATTAAATTTAAGATTATCAATAAGATTGACATTTTCAAACTTGAGTTTCCCAGCCTGAACAGTCCCTGAACCCAACACTTTACCTTTTGAATTATTACCAAAGGATATGTCACCCCCTCCAAGAGCTAAGAAGTCTAGAAGAAGGGCTCTACCTCCTGTCATGTGCCTGGAGCCTCCACTATCTACATACCAAAGACCATCTAAGCATGCAGAAGCTCCCTGCACATCAGGAATTGATTAGTTTTGGTGAGTGTCCAAAGCCAGGTTGGCTTTGGATGGGTCCACAGACTTTTCAGCCTCAAGCTTAGGAAGGTGATCAGTGGTTTGAACTAGTTTTTGAACCAAGTTCAACAGCTGTTGCTGATCATTTGCTAGTGCTTGAATGTCAACACTTGGTGCAACAGATGTTTGATCACTTCCTGACAGATGGTAGTAACCATAAGGATTTCTGTTCACTTTTGGTTTAGAAGGCCTTTTGGGTTCCTCATAAACATGTGGCAGACTATGACAAGGTGGTTGTCCATATCCTCTTGGGTACTTGTTGGTGGGTGGAGCATCTGTTACTTGGATATCCCTGTAAACAGATGTTTCAAGACTTTTGGTAACAGTTGTTTAGAATGGAGCAAAAGTCTGTTTGGGTTTTCCTTTTGAAGTACTCATCACCTGACTTATCAGAGTTTTAGCCTTGTACTCTTGTATTTTGACATCAAAATTTTTGAGATACAAACACTCTTTGGTTTTGTGATTCTTTTTACCACATAATGAGCATGTGGTCTTAGAATCACACACACTTGTTCCTTTGTTGATGTCATATGCTTTTAGAAGAAAGCAGTTTTTAGTAACATGATTCTTCTTTTCACAGAAATCGCAAAACAAGTGGATAGTCTTTTCTTTCTTTTTCCCTTTTTCAACCTTCTTTTCAACAGATGTTTGAACATCTTCTGGATGGTCTTTCAAGGGAATGATCTTTGCCTGTGGTGCTTTCTTACCATCAGGGGTTTTAAAATCAACTGGTTTGAAGATTTCAAGAGTATCACACTCATCAGACCAAGTAGGTTTAAATTCATATTTTTCAAGTTTGGTGAATGATGAGGAACCTTCTGGTTTTTCAAGAACAATTTTCTTGCCATTAGGTTCAGCGATTTTAATCTCTTGACCCTTCAAATTAGTTGGTACTACCTCAACAAACTTTTGATCCCTTTTGTCAATGTTTTCAAAAGCTTGAACAGTGGTTTCATAACCAAAACCAAACTTCAGATGACTTTTGTTTTGTTTATTGAGGAGCATCTCAAAACCTTTTGATGATTCCACCCACTTCTGACATTCAACTTGGGTGGTTTCAAGCTTATTTTTACAACTATGATATTTAGTTATCATAGTTTGGAGCTGGTCTTTGGTTATAGTTGCTTCATGTTTTAAGCTGCCTATTTTATATTCTTTTTCAGCCAATTTTGATTTTAACTCTTTTGAAAGTTTTTCAAATTCAACTTCATCATCTAAAATTTTCTTTCTAAGGTTTTCATTCACCTCTTAAATGTTAGCAAATGCTATTACACATTTGTCTGAACACAAATCTTTTAGGATTTGAGGAGATACCTTAGCAACAGCCATCAATGCACAATCACACTTGCACTCACAATCATCAGATGCACCCTAGGGATCTGAAAGATTCACAACCTCTTCTTCAGATTTTTCACCTACAACTACCTCATCAACAATATCATCAGTCACAACTAAAGATTCAGTCACCACCTCCTCAGATTCAATGTCTTCTACCATAGCCATGAAACAAAAATTTTCTGGTTCATTTTCAGCTTTGGCAACTAGTGCAAAATTTTCATCTGTCAACTCATCCGGTAGACTGCTCTAATCAACAAAGCCTTGTGTGAAGAAACTCTGTTAACTGGTCTCTACAGGGGCAGAGGGCGGAGCAGCAGTCATTGGCATAGGTGCCTGAGCAACAGGGGTTTGCATATAGTGGATCTGAGGAACAGTGGTTTGGACATACTGGACAGGAACAGAGTTTGAGGACTGTGCAAAATGAGCAGTGTTTTGCACATTTGGTCTAGGGGTATTATGGAAAACTTGATAAGTGTTTGTCTGTGGCCTCAGATTTGGATAGGTAATCATAGGTGTACCATGTTGACTCCTACATTCCCTAGCAAAATGACCAAGTCTATGACATTTATAACACTTAATCTTAGATTTATCCAACCCCACTTTTGACCTGTCATTTAACCCTGGAAACCTTATCCCAATTTTCTTGTAAAAATTGTTAGTTCTTACACTGAGAAGGGCCAATTGGTGCATAATGTCCATTTCTTCCAAATCATCAGGTTCAAAGTATTTTAAGTCATCATACTCAAAGGATACGTTATCAGATGCCTGGATATCACCACCACTTGATGTAAAAGCATAGTTTGGTGAATAAGAATCAGAGTTAAAACCTGAAGTTATGTCAATGAAATGATCATAACTCTAATCCTTACTATTACCAGGCACCTCATCATGACCCAGAAGTGCTGTATTACCAAAAACATAGTCATCAGACACTTTTCCGGAGTCCTAGAGCTTCTTTTTTTGGTTAAGCTCTCTCTCATAGGTCAAGAGCTTACCATGAAGCTGGGTCAGTGATAGGTCCTTGAATCCAATTGAGTTTCTCATAACTATAGCAATAGTGTCCCATTTATCTGGTAGTGATCTTAAAAACCTATGGTTCAAAGTTGAATGAGGATAAGTTAGACCAACCAGTTTTAGTTCACTAATGAGACAGTTAAACCTCTCAAATTGTTGAGTTAATGACTCTCCCTTAACATGACTGAATGTTTCATATTGTTGGTTAAGTATTTCACGGTTGTTTTCAATAACCTCTTCAGTCCCACCAAATTGTTCTTTCAGTGCATCCCACAACTCCTTTGCATTGTTACAGTGTAATAGCCCAGCATAGATATCATTTGGTAGAGCCATGGCCACAATACTGAAGGCCTTAGCATCTAACTCAATTTTCTTAAAATCCTGCTCGGAGTAGTTTTCTAATTTCTTTGGCTCTTGAACTTTGGGATCTTCGGTACTCGGCACCATCGGAACATGTGGTTCGAAGATAACAAACTTCCAGCACCTAGTGTTCTGTTGAGCTAGAACATGGCTCATCTAACATTGCCAGATATTGTATTCAGATCTGACAAGCATCGGTGGCTTGTTGTTCGTGCCAGTGTTGTTTGGATCGTGATTGATTGAAGTCATTCTCTGATTTTTCAAAAAACAAAGTATGTTTACAAACGGTTGAATCGAATATAAACTATTACTCTGTTTTCAATCCGACAAACAAACGATATCAATAAGTTAGATGTTTTGTTTAATGAACATGAGTGTTATGTCAAGGATTCCAAATCAAAGAGAGTCCTGGTTCCTAGTGACTGCTAGATAGCAGGATGGTTTGTATTTTATTGGTAATGATGCGAGTTTTACTAATGTATGTTAGGGTTCCATTCCCTCTTAGTGATCACAAGTCTAAAGTTGTAGGGGAATTTGTACATCTTGATGTATGGGGTCCTTACAAGATCACTAGTAGGGAAGGATATAGGTATTTTTTAACTGTGGTGGATGATTATTCCAGGTCTGTTTGGGTTTACTTGTCAAAAAACAAACGTGAAGTTTTTGAAAATCTGGTAAACTTTTATGAGATGGTTAAAACTCAGTTTTCAAAATGTATCAAAATGTTTAGGAGTGACAATAGGACTGAGTTTGTAAATAGGCAAATGAATGATTTCTGTAATAAAAGAGATATTTTACATCAAAGTTCTTGTGCTTACACTCCACAACAAAATGGGGTTGTGGAGAGGAAGCATATGCATCTTTTAAATACAGCTAGGGCCCTACTATTCCAAAGTTGTGTTCATCTTAGATACTGGTCTGACTGTGTACTTATTGTTGCTTATCTTCTTAACAGGATCCATTCATCTGTGTTAGCTGGTAAGAGTCTATATGAGTTAGTCCATGGGTTCCGCCCCACATTAAGTCACTTAAGAAATTTGGGTTGTCTATGTTTTAAAATTGTTTTAGATGGTCCTAACAAATTTTGTATTAGGGCTGATAAAAGTGTTTTAATAGGGTATTCTTTTCTTAAAAAAGGTTATAAGCTTTTATGTTTAGAAACAAAAATGATTGAGTTTTCAAGGGATGTTAAATTTTATGAAAACATATATCCCTTTAAAACTGAACATAAAGAAGTTGTTTTTTAAAATTTAAATCATTTGAATTTTTTTGATTATTTTGAACTAAAATTTCTATAAGTGACAATAATAGGCAAGGTATTTCAAGTATTCCTGATGATGAAGGGTGAACTGGTAGTACTCATGATCACTCACACGAGAAGCAGTTAGATGACTCTCTCAGGGCTGCCAGTAAGGTAGATCATGGACTTGAACAACAACCTGGTAGTACATTAGGTAGAGGGACTGATTACTCAAGGTCTGTGGGAAATAGGACTAGTTTTATTAGACAGTCAACTAGAGAGTCTGTTTTGCAAAAAAAAAAAAAAAAAAAAAAAAAAAAAAAAAAAAAAAAAAGTTTGGTGATTATGTTATTGAAGGGAAAATTAAATATGGAGTAGAAAATAGTCGAACCTACATCTTATTATGAAGCCTCAAAAAATCCCAAGTGGATTGAGGCTATGAATAATGAGATGGAAGCCATATACAGAAACAATACATGGATTGTTACTAATCTATCACCTGGTAAAAAGGCTATAGGGTGTAAATGGGTCTATAAGATTAAGTATTGGTCCAATAGAGAGGTTGAGAGATACAAAGCTAGGTTGGTGGCCAAAGGTTACAACCAAAGAGAGGGTCTAGACTTTGGAAAAAGCTTTTCTCCTGCTGTTAAAATGGTAACTGTGAGATATGTTATTAGTCTTGCAGTTCAAAATAATTGGACTTTATTTCAGCTTAATATTAATAATGCTTTCTTGTATGGGTCTATAACTGAGGATGTGTATATGGAACTTCTAGAAGGATGTTCTTCTAGAAATGAGTCTAAAGTTTGTAAACTTGTTAAATCATTGTCTGGGTTCAAACAAACCCTAAGAAAATGGAATGAAAAACTTGTTGATGTGTTAAAAAAACATAGGGTTTGTCCAAAGTCTTTGTGATTATTCCATGTTTGTTAAGTCTCACGATGAAGTCTTTGTTGTTTTACTTGTCTATGTTGATAACATTGTTATTATTGGGAATAGTGAACAGGAAATTAACAATGTCAAAATGTTTTTGAAAGAAAGTTATCAAATTAAAGATTTAGGAATGTTGAAGTATTTCCTAGGCATTGAGATCTTTTATTCTGAAACTAGAATATGTTTGAATCAACGAAAATACTATCTTAATCTTTTAAATGAGTTTGTGTATCTTGGATGTAAACCTGTTAGTATTCCAATAGAACAAAACTATATATTATGAGTTAAAAACACCAAAACTGAAAATTATTTAGAGGACATTACAGGTTTTCAGAAACTGATAGGAAAATTAATTTATTTGTCTCTTACACGTTCCTTAGTCAGTTTATGCATAGACCGACTGAAAATGTATTGCAAATAGCCTTGGGACTTCTTAGATACTTAAAGTCGTCTCCTGCAAAGGGAATTATGTTTTAAAAGGGAAAGATTTGGTTCTGTCAGTATATTCCGATGCTGACTGGGCTAAATCAGTTACTGCGTTCTGTGTTTTCTTAGGTGAGTGTCTTGTTTCATGGAAAAGCAAGAAGCAGAGCATAGTTGCTCGGTCTTCAGCAGGAGTTGAATACAGAGCAATGTGTTCGACAACTTGTGAACTTATTTGGTTATCCATTTTTTGAGAGAAAAAATAAATAGTGGTTTTGTTCAGGCAGTTAAAGTCAAGTCTGATCAGCAAGTTGTTGATATTTTTACCATAGGGTTATATGGAACACAACATGAGTTGTTGTGTGACAAATTGGGTTTGAGTGATATGTTTTGTAATTGAACTAAGGGGGAAGTTAAAATAACATATGATAATGATAATTTAATTACTACTCAAGAATATTCTCATTCGTGTTTGGGCTCTGGATTGTTATGTTGGGCTTAAGTTATGTTATAATATGTTGCACTTATTTTCTATCTAATTTGTTGAGGTGGGCTTGTGATGTTGGATGGTTTTATATGGCCCATGGCCCAGTGTTAGTTGGCAGGTTCTTCGAAATCATTTTGAACCGTTGGATTAAAGTGATTGTCGGCATTAGATTGGCATCTTAGAGAAGCTTCGAGAGCTGAGTATTTATACTTCAACTTTTCTCGCCTTCTCCCTCTGATGAGTCATTTTTGTTATTCTTTCTTTCTGAGTCTCTGTATTCATCTAGGGTTTGTTCCCTGTATTGTCTTCAGTCTTTGTAAGTTGTTTCTGTATTATTTTCTTATTCATTTGGTCTGTTGATCTTAATAATCAACATATCTTATACAAACTTTGTACTGCTTCTTTGATCTCAGTGATTTGCTGAGATCTAGGGTTTAGTTGGGTACGATTTGGTTTGGGTTAATAATATTTTTGGTCACTAGTTTATCGCTATTTCTCTTGTGTTTGTGTTGATCTTGTTGGTTGTTTGTTTGTGGACTTTGGTTGGTTTGGTTTGTTTTAGATCTATAATTTTTTACATAAACATGCATACATTACACTTTACTTGAGATACGTTGGAAGCATGGAAGCCACTTTAAATGATTATCAAACATTAGAATATTAGTTCTACCAAATATCACATAATCATAGTTCATTCGCGTAAACAAGACTATACACTTGAAAAAGTATCAAACTTTTAGATATTTAGGGTATGTTTGGCAAAATTAGCTAGTGGCTGGTAGCAGAAAGCTGGTAGTTGTAGCGTTTTTAATATATTTTGGTGTTTGGCAAATTAGTTGGAGCTTTTGATAAAATGTGTAAAATGACCTGTAACATCCGACCCCTCTCACCACCAATATTGTCCGCTTTGCCCTCCCAGAGCTCACGGATTTGTTTTTGGGTGCCCCGGTGGAAACTTCCCAGGAGGTCACCCATCCTGAAACTGATCGCACCTGAGCACGCTTAACTGTGGAGTTCTCCTCTCATCCACTAACATTAAGCCCCAAAACGCGTTGGTGATTTAAGAGGCAAGACATTACTTATGAACCAAGGATCTCTCCTAGCCACGGCCGATGTGGGATTTTCCTAGGGTGTCACGTTCACCCCCCGTTAGAGTCTCATCGTCCCTGATGAGGTATGTACCCACCATCCCAAATGGCACAGGAGTGGCTCTAATACCATCTGTAACATCCGGCCCCTCTCACCACCAATATTGTCCGCTTTGTCCTCCCAGAGCTCACGGATTTGTTTTTGGGTGCCCCGGTGGAAACTTCCCAGGAGGTCACCCATCCTAAAACTGCTCCCACCTGAGCACGCTTAACTGTGGAGTTCTCCTCTCATCCACTAACATTAATCCCCAAAACGCGTTGGTGATTTAAGAGGCAAGACGTTACATATGAACCAAGGATCTCTCCTAGCCACGACCGATGTGGGATTTTCCTGGGGTGTCACATTCATTCCCCGTTAGAGTCTCATCGTCCCTGATGAGGTTAGAGTCTCATCGTCCCTGATGAGGTATGCACCCACCATCCCGAACGGCACAGGAGTGGCTCTGATACCATCTGTAACATCCGGCCCCTCTCACCACCAATATTGTCCGCTTTGCCCTCCCAGAGCTCACGGATTTGTTTTTGGGTGCCTCGGTGGAAACTTCCCAGGAGGTCACCCATCCTGAAAACTGCTCCCACCTGAGCACGCTTAACTGTGGAGTTTTCCTCTCATCCACTAACATTAAGCCTCAAAACGCGTTGGTGATTTAAGAGGCAAGAAACCAAGGATCTCTCGTGGCCACGGCCGATGTGGGATTTTCCTGGGTGTCACATGACAAAAATAAGCATTAACTTAAAGCTTACATGTACCTTTTCAAAAAAAAAAAA
Organism: Ambrosia trifida; assembly: GCA_028751855.1. NCBI lineage: Eukaryota > Viridiplantae > Streptophyta > Magnoliopsida > Asterales > Asteraceae > Ambrosia > Ambrosia trifida. The sequence continues at coordinate 38,484,095 of CM054131.1, read as the reverse complement.
TTATGATAGAATGGATATTTATGTCATTTACCCATTAAAAGCTTGTAGCTAGTATGAGTTTTTTCTTAAACGTTAGCACTCGTAGCTTTTCACTATAAAGCTTTTTCTCCTAACCTAAAAGCTTCCAGCTCGTTCAACCAAACAAGGTTTTATTAAGTAAGAGCTTTTTCTTAAAAGCTTGAATCTCCTAAAAGCTCCTTGCCAAACATACATTTAAAAGGAGATTTAAATAATCCCAACTATCAGTAATTGGCATCCACCAGTTCCAACTAATAAAATGTATGCTAGCGGTGCCACCTTTTAACATATTGTCGGCCACCACACTGGCAGTGGTAGTGATGGTGGAGGCGGTGGTCGCGGCAGTTCGTAGTAGCCACGGAGGGTGGTGGTGGTTTAGAGTAATTGTAGAATAAAAGGTGAGAGTAGATTGGTAATTTGATCTTTACAAGGCCCAAAGCAGTTTAAAAAGCCAGCATTTTATGTCTTCAGAAAAACAACTTTTTAATCCATATATAAAGCGAAACCAAAAAGGACTTTTATCATAGATAGAATTTATTAAACAAAAAGGACTTTTATCAATAAGTTGTTTCTATAGTCAATCTCAAACATAATCATAGAGCATTTACATCTCATTCTCCTTCTTTATCTAATTTAACTATAAAACATATTTTAGTGACCCTTTTCCTCAGCGATTCTTCAACTTTAGACCTAATCGTCTCGCACTTTTTGAATGACAATCTTTAGGTCGTAGTTTCCCAAATCATGTTGCTTTTCTTCAATTCTTCTAACCGATTCACCAACAGAGTAAGTTGCTGCACTAGATAAGTTGATTTTAATAAGCTCAAGCATTGGTATGTCCCTAATTAGGGGTGCTAAATGAGTTAGGTCAACAGGTTGGCGAGTCTAACCCGACCCGAACCCGAAAAATTTACACGAACCCGAACACGACCCAAACCTGAAAATTGTGTCATACATATAAAACTGAACATGACCCGAATATTTGCGGGTTGTCCTGAACACGTCCCATTCGACCCGGATTTTTCTTTAAATTTATGTTCGAAAATTAATATACTACAGTTAAAAATTTACTTAAAAACACAATTTTAGCTATAAAATCTTATGTCAATTTATGTTTTAAGTTACAACTATGATATAAAATACCTAACGAATTTAATTCGTGACATAAAGCATATTGTAAAAAGATAAAATATAATACATATTTGTTAAATGGGTTGACTTGGCACCCCGCTCGGTTCGACCGAACCCAACCCGTTCGGCTAAACAGGTCAATGGGTTCAACCTGAAACTAATTTTTATGAGAAATCCGCGGACTTTTTCTATGTGACGTTTACCTTTGAATATTCAGTAATGTGAATCTTTAGGTTGTACTCCCCAAACATGTTGCTCTTCTTTACTTCTGCTAACAAATTCATCAACAGAGTCCCTACAACTGTCAATAGAGAACATCATTAAATTTTCATGTCCTTTTCTCCATCTTCGCCTATGCCCCATCTTTTACATTCTTCTTCTTTCAATTGAGAACTAGAAGGAAAATGCCTATTATGAAACAACAATAAGGTTTATTATGATAAGATTACCTTTTACAGAATTAAGAACTTCATCTTTCATATCAGAAAATGACAATCTTTAGGTCATAGTTTCCCAAATCACGTTGCTCTGTTTCAATTCTTCTAACTGATTTGGAAACAGAGTTGCTACAGCACCAGATTCTGATGATCTCAAGCGTTGGTATGTCCCCAATTTCAAGGGGGATCCATTCAAGATCTTCACACCATCTAATTACTAAGTGTCTAAGACACGGGAAGCTTGCACTGATGGCCTTCCACTTTTTGATATTTAACCTATGAAGTCTCAAGAATTTTAGCTGTGGAAACTCCTGTCCATCTGTGTTCCAGCAACTTCCCACAAAGGCCCTTTCATGCAGTTTGAGAACCTGGAGATTAGGTAACGATTGAATGATTGACATTTCACTCCACTCTAGATGACACCCTACTAGTTTAAGTGTTTTCAATGTTGCTGGGAATATAGTGCTATTCATTCTTATGGGAATGCTACAAAACTTGAGCTTTTCAAGGTAGTTAAGAGATTTGAAGTCATTGTGATTGTCATTGTAAGTTCGACAGTGAAGTTGCTTAATGTAGGGAAAACACTTATGAAAATTATCTACCCCATCTCCCAACTCCACATTTGAAATTGTTTGCAAATTCATTGGTCTTTCAATGGAACGAAGTATAAAGATACTTCCACCAAACCGTTCAATAGGATCATAACACCTCAAATGCCTCAGATTTACCAAATCTGATATGTTACTGGGTAAAACTACACTATTATAACCTTTTATGTATAAAATGAGGGTTTCAAGGTTCCATAAATTGCATATTGAATCTGGGAAACATGCTGATGGAATCAAAATTGCAAGATACCTCAAGTGAACTAGCAGTTCCGTTCCTTTGGGAAAATCAATAACGACACACTTTTGTAGATCTAACACCCTAAGTAGCACAAAAGAACAAAAACACTTTGGCATAACATTATTTAAGTTCCCGAACTTACTATAGCACAAGATCGATCGAAGGTTTAGGGCATTACTTATGTTTCCCAATTTAGCTAGCATGTTGATATCTTCATTTGCAAACACACGCACCTGCTTAGATGCTTGTTTAATAACATCAAAAAATTCAGGGGACAATACCGGCCTTTCTGTTATAAGAATGAATCGTTCTTCCTTGGCTTTTTTTAGGCATAAGTCCCTCACAAGATCATGCAATATACAAGATTTGACAACTCCATTAGACTTACTCATGTCTGCTACAATTACAAGATTTCTGTCAACTAGATCCATCAGGTAACCCTCTGCGATATCCTCCAACCTTCTATTCCCGTCTTGTTCGATAAATCCCTCAGCCACCCATAACCAGACTAACCTTTGTACTTGAAACTTGTGGTCTTCTGGGAAGCCACCAAGATAAAGAAAGCACTCTCTCAAATGCCGAGGAAGATGATTGTAACTTAATGTTAATGTTTCTAAGCATCCATTCTGGTCACTAACAATGTAGGAACCAGTCCTCACAGCAATTTCCTCCCAAACCTCTTCACTCAATGCTTCTTTTGCTAGAACTCCCGCAATGACAACCACCGCAAGTGGTAACCCGTGGCAGTTTTCTACTATTTTCATTCCAGGTTTAATCGACCATTCAGGGCACTCATTGTCTTGGAAGACCTTCAGACACAACAACTCCCAGCCCTTTTCTTTGTTTAAATATCCTAAGTGATGAATCAATCCATCAGAATTTACATGCTTAGCAACTTCGGTGAGGCGACTTGTGAGCAGAATTCGACTTCCATTGTTATCATGGGGGAAAAATACTTTCAGTTTATCCCATGTTTCAATGTGCCAGATATCATCAATGACAACTAAATATCTCTTACCCATTAGGTTTTTGTGCACCAATTCGTGAAGTTTAGACTCATTAGCATTTTCAAGGTCTAGTTGAACACTGAAGGATTCCAGAATTTGAGTCAACACAGCCCTTTTATCATATATTTGAGAAACAGTGACCCAAACACGAACATGGAAATGATGCTTAACATAACCATCATTGTACACTTTGGTGGCAAGAGTAGTCTTCCCAATTCCACCCATACCAACAATAGAGACGATGTCTAGCTTCTTTTGATCTTCCACAAGTTTGTCTCTTATGAGCTCAGCATCACGATCAATGCCCACGAAGATTTCATCCAATAGTTTCTTTGATCCTCTGGAGATGGAACTATGAGCAGCAGCTGCAGATTGATTTAGTGTTGTTTGAGGTCTTGGAGATGAATCCATCTTCATGCCATCGATTCTCATACTCTTTAATTCTGCCTTGATGAACATTAATGATATCCTAATATCATCGAGATGTAGGGAGTGTTTAAAATCCTCAGATGTATGGAAATGCCCATGACTCCTAATGTGAACACCAGATAGAAACCGGTCGACGATATACTCTGCCTCTTCTGTTGCGTCTGTGAATCTTTTCTTCAGATCACTAACTTTTTTAAGGTCATGTAGGTCATGATGTGGGTTGATGAAAAGGGTTTGGATCATGGAGCCAAGCTCTTCATAGAGAAGTTGAAACTGGATCCTTTGGCATATAATTTCTGGGTTGTTGAAAAACGGAATGTGGTTGCAGTTAATGAGGTGGTTCAACTTCTGCAAGAACATATGGGCTCCTGCGTATGCCATCTTGCCTCAAGCTTTCTGAAATAACAGAATTAGGCAAAGAGAGTTTAAGTAGAGCGTTGTTGACCCTATTCAAACTGTTTGGGTTGTGAAATGTAAATTGCTCATAGTATATGAAGTCAAATTGATAATGTGAATGGATCTTATCACTCAAATGATTGGTCATTAATAGTTATGTTAGTGAAATGCTGACAAATATTTAGAAAAGTAAAATAATAACAATAATGCTACCACTTTTTTAAAAGTTATAATAAGACACTATTATTAATCATATAGTTTAAGTTAAGGATGTATAAAATATAATAGAATGCGGACCATTAGCTGCACGATTACTTATCTAAAATTCTTTTGCTTTAAAATAAGTTATTGGTGCATTAATAATGTGCGACAACTAATAGTGGAGATATAGTTTAAATTCTAAACTTTTTGGTTTTAGCTAGTGACTTTGGTTGATACTTTCACATTTTTACTATTTTTAAATATACGTGTTTATTTTTTTGTTTTAATTACCATCTTTAACATATGATATTGTCAATATATTTATTTTTGGTGTTTTGATAATTGTTTACAGCTAGTTTTATATCCGGCACGTGTTGCGACGATGGGGTGGCCGGAAGACCAGACGGGAATATGGTTATATACATTCTCATTATGAGTAGGGGTCATTATATTTGAGCGTATCTAAATAGATACTATGCTTACATATGGATTCCTACGTCGTTACATTCCATTTAGGATTAGGAATAGGCGTAATCGGACCTGCTTTTTACATATCTTTTGGGACCCTATTCACCTCTTTTGGCTTCTTTTGAAGCGAGAAATAGATTTGATTGTCCATCTTTTTGATATATTGGATATCTATATAAGGCATTCTTTGGAAAATTCAAATCGAAGCAATTGGATATCCAATTCGGGACTATATGACATGACCGACCGTTATGGATGTGTTCATCAGGAATTAAACTTACCTTATGCAGATCGTATAAGTGACTAAAAGACTAAAATAAATATCAAAACATGTAGAAAACACAATGTACCAGCAAAAAGTCTACAATATAAATGCAAAAAATCATTAGTATAAGGTTTTAAGTAAAAAAAACTTCAAACACTACACGTAATCTATAACATGAACCAAAGCATATGGCAAGTTCACAAAAATATACAATGGTGAAAACCAAACACGAAGGCCAATTACCTTTCGAGTCAATTGTGACGTAGATCTAAGAGATGCAACACGCCACTTTACGAAGTTGCCTTTTCTACTTAATCTTCCTTTGGAGCCTGCTTGGTAAAGTCAATTTCGTACATGAAGACAACAAAAACATCAAAAAGATAATAACACGGAAAGAAAACCACACACGACGACGACGACCATAGCATGGAGATATCTTTGCAATAACCTCAACCGCTATTACACAATACAAAGGTTAGGTTCCTACCATCATGTTAAGTTGATTTCAGGAGCTTTGTTCTCCACTCATATCCACTCCTATATACCCCACTTATTCATCATTGTGACACCCGGCATGTTTAGGTTAACACTTTATAAAACACATAAGTCTACCATAGCGAAAAACGTTTTCAAACATACTTAACTAGGTCAGTTGAGTCGTTATGATGGTTCCGGGAATCATCGGGAGTCGTTACAATGATCCACGGGATCATTGGGAGTCGGTCCATAACCATGTGAACACGGATTTATTTGTAGATTCGCTGGGTTCAACGCACACACGTAAATCTCGAGTCCCGGGAATTGGTGAACGGATGTGAACGTGTTAGTTATCATGCATTATGTGCTTACAATCATTATATGACTTGTCGGTATGTGAATACATGTTTATATGTCTTAAAATAGTGATTACGTGTAATTGCATGACATTATAGGTGATTACGCGTAATTGTATGACATTATAGGTGATTACGCGTAATTGCATGACATTATAGGTGATTACGCGTAATTGCATGACATTATAGGTGATTACGCGTAATTGCATGACAATAGGGGGTGATTGGCCTAATCGCCAGTAAGTCAATGGTGCAGCAGGGGCGATTAGGGGATCCCTAATCGCCTATAATAGGGGCGATTGGCCACAATCGCATGTTACATGAGACGATTGGGAGCCTAATCGCTAGTATGTTCATGTGATTACAATCCTAATCACTAGTTTGACCATCCTAATCACCAGTTGACTTTCCTAATTGCATATTTGATTCCTAATCACGTGGACTACTGTTATATGTGTATTTTAACATCCCGGAACACGGTTTGACACCTAGGAACATGTTAGGAACCCCGTTACATGTCAAATAACTTGGTAATACATGTTCGGACTTGCTTATGTATTAATTGGGCGTTATGCTAGATAGGGTGAATGTTTGCGCATGCTAAGTGTTTAATTTCATATGTTGCATGATATCTTGTATATAGCTAACACGTGGGATGTCGGGTCACCAATGGGATGTCGGGTCTTGTCTGGTTTGGCCGGTTTAACGTTCAAACATGTTTTGAACATACACAGTCATGGCCTGGACAATTTGGGGACGGATTAGCCTCCGGGTTAGTAGTCATCACACTTATGTAAACTCATTGATAGGTTGCCACTAGTAGGGACTATCACACACGTATCGGATTTCTATATTACCGAGGACGCACTCTAAGGTGAGTTTCACGGCCCCTCTTTTATACACTTTTTCTCGGGGGAGAAGCATGCCACACGTTTTAAGAAATACAACGTTTATGTTTTGAAACGCAACGTTTATGAAACACAACACTTTTGAAACACAATGCTTATGAAATGCAACGCTTTTGAAACACAACGCTTTTGAAACGCAACGCTTTTGGAAGCGCAAAGCTTGTTTTAAATTACTATATGACGCAACGCAACGCGAAGTCCCTAATAAAAACCCTGAATGTGCGGGGCACAACGGGAGAAATGTGGATAGATCTATTGGGCTTGACAAACCCCACTCGACGGCTGGAAGCCGGGCGGGTGCATATCACAAAATCATTTATCATTAAATGGTCTAAAGTTTCCATCGTGAGCAGCTGCAGTGGCTGCGACCAGCTGCGACCAACAGCGGCGGCTGCGAGCAGCTGTAGCGACAGATTAGCCATAGTTACTGCTACGTGTGTGTGGTTCTGTTTCGTGTTTGATCTATAAAATTTATTAAAATACATTTTCGTCAAAACGGAAACAGGTCAAACAAAACGGTCTGAAAGTTGCCCCAAGCCTACTTTTAATGTTTACATGAAGCTCACTAATTAAAGTAATCATTTTTTAATCAATTAAACTGTAGGTGAGAAAACAAAATAATTAAAATCAATATTGAGATCATATAAAGCATATGCAAATGTACATATGACATAAATTGTACCCTAACGAAGCGTTTGATATGATGGAATGGAATATGGAATGGAATGGATTATTACGGGGTAATGAAAAATAATGTGTTTTGTTGGTTAATGGAATGGAATCACCCATTTCACAAGGCATTCCGTTCCCTCAAAACCATTCCAACCACCCCCATATTTTTTTTTCCATTCCATCCATTGTTCATCTTTTACTAACAACATCAAAACCCACCACCCACCGCCAATACCCACCACCACCCACCACCACCACCATCGTCATCACCCACTTTCGTTGCCGCCACCACCCACCACTGCCGTCACCACCCACCACCGTTGCCCACCACCGCCGTCACCACCCACCGTTGTCGTCGCCGCCACCAACCACCGCTACCTACCTTCACCCACCACCACCACCGCCGCCGCCATCCAACACCACCCAACGCCGCCTACCACCGTCACCTCCACCACCTGCCACTATCACTCACCACAATTTGCTTTACCCACCACTACCGTCGCCACCCACGACCACCCACACCTGCTACCTACACCCACCACGACCACTACTCACTGTCGTCACCCACCCACCATCATCGCCATCCACCTCCACCCGTCGCCACTGTTGCCACCACCCACCCACCATCACGGCCATCCACCTCCACTTTCCACCGTCGCCACCACCACCGTCGCTGCTACCACATATCACCACCCACCATCACCGCCACTAACCATCACCCACCACAACCACTCACCACTAATTTTATTCCTTCGTCTTTTTCTGCTTATCCAACAACACAAAGTAATGTTTTGTTTCATTTCCACATGACAACCAAACAAGACATGGAATGGTAATGATCCATTCCATTACCTTGTCTATTCCATTACCTCGTCCATTCTATTCCCTCATCTATTCCATTACCTCATACTAAACAGACGGTAAGTATTATTCTATCATTGAGCTTTATGAACCATAGCCCAACCCATTTATAAGTACAATGCTTGAGACCGTAATGTGCTGCGTTCAGGGTTAACAAACCCTGAAAGTACAAACACAACCCTTCTTTACAATTTTCTAAATTTTACCACTTTTATTCCCTAAATGATGACTAGAAATCATGTGGGCTTTGCCCGCGCAGGTTCGAATCCTGCCGTCCACGATTTAACGCCCCACCTACGGTGTGCGCCTATAATGTGTATATATGTGTGGCCTTTGGGGGGCAAAAGTAAAGTTGCACTAGTTTTAACGTTATTTTACTAATTTCGTGAAAATAACGTTAAAAGCGACGGACGGTTAATCATGCATCATGTGGTGGCGTGGATAGCCAAAAGACAAAGGGGTACATGCACCGATTGGGTTTGTCCCGATTGCTAAGTGTTTTGTGCCTTATGTCCAAGGCTTGATACCAAACCACATCGAGCCAGGGGTCTCACTGGAAGCAGCCTCTCTATTCTTAGGGGTAGAGGTAAGGCTGTCTACATCTTACCCTCCTCAGACCCTACCTTAGCTTTGCTATAGGTGGGATTAACTGAGTATGATGATGATGATGATGATGATGATGATGATGATGATGATGATGATGATGATGATGATGATGATGATATTCCCTAAATGCCTTTTGAAGATAATTAACTTTTATATGAAAATGGAACTCACCCAAACTAAATAAACACACGGGATAGCAATATTTTTGAACAAATTTCATATAATGGTGATGAAATATAATAATTTATGTTAGCACAATGAATATTCTTATCTCAGCTAAACTTGTATGAATTTTAAAACTTTGCCGTAATAATACTTATATTATAAACCATTTTCATATATATGCGTCTACTCAACGGCAAAGTGGACGGGATGGTTCAGCTCACTAGCTACATTGGGCAATTTTTTAGCTGCTGTGTCAAATTGGGCAAGTCTATTACAAACTTACAAATCACAACTTTTAGTTTCTAAATGGACAATGACCTTCGTATGATAGTGTATACAATATCATAATATTACTACTACATGTTTTTGTCATGTAAATAAACTTTATCATTTAACAAGGTATCTTCAATGGCACGATAATGTAGATATGCAATGATCGGACAACTTACACAAGAGTGATGTTTATGTTCATATTGGTCTGTTACGGTAACATACCTTTGGTTTATTAAGATTTGTTCAATAATGAGTATATGATTTTTGTGGTAAACTGCAATCAGTTGTAAGTGGCGGTGCACATTTCTTTTCTTTTCTTTCTACGAATAATTCTTAAAACATAGTGTGCACATTTCTACTCCTTTTACGTAACTTGCGGCAAAAACCTAAGTATCATAATGTTGTATTGCAACCCATTTATGGATCCCGCTGCAACGCGCGGGTAAACCCACTAGTTGGTTAAAAGCTAGTAAGTAATAATATTATCTATTTCATTTATACTAGACGTCTCATCACTTTTGTGACCAATTACACTATTAGAAATGTGGCTCTTTTGCTACAAAATTTTCTGACCGAAAAAAATGCGTCACAAATTTTGACAAAATTGCTACTAATTTGTGACGAAAAAAACACCCTTATTTTTTGGACAAATTTGCTACACAATAGTGACCAATACTTTGAAAATTGCGTAAGAAATACGTAAGAATTGCGTCACAAATTTCCTACACCATATTTCTGTAAGAAATACGTTGAAAATTGCGTAGCAAATGTATAGTAATTGGTTTCCGACAAGGGTTTTTCTAACATCAAGGTTTTGTTAAATGCGTCACAAAACCTTTGATTGTCAGATTTGTGACGCATTTTTAACAAAACCTTGATGTTAGAAAAACCCTCGTCGAAAACCAGTTACTACACATTTGCTACGCAATTTTCAACGTGTTTCTTACGGAAATATGGTGTAGGAAATTTGTGACGCAATTCCTACGCATTTCTTATGCAATTTTCAAAGTATTGATCGCTATTGTATAGCAAATTTGTCCAAAAAATAAGGGTGTTGTTTTCGTCACAAATTAGTAGCAATTTTGTCAAAATTTGTGACGCATTTTTTTCGTAAGAAAATTTTGTAGCAAAAGAGCCACTTTTCTAGTGGCGTAAAACGTCTCACGCTTTTCTTAAAAACAAGGTTCAAGCAATGAGTATAGCCTTCTCAAATCTTGTCAAAACACTATTCGACCAAGAAACCAAAACCAAGTTAAAAGGCACTTCACTTCAAATTAAACATCACCCTGCCTGCACTATACATACATTAAACATCACCCTGTTTACTATCCGACATGTGATATGTTCATGTGACGACATCTCTATAAGAAAACTTATTAGGAAACAATACTTTCCTACATCACCTTGTTAACCGGGGCTGATTTATTCCTTTTCCTAGCAATATCGAGTATTGTTGTCGCCTTCTGCGCATTTAATGTAATGCCAAACAGTAGTAGAACAACAGTCACCAAGAGCAATAAGAGCATTCACGGTAGCTTCCCCATCCCCTATTTACTCACAACCAATCACAACCACATATTAAATTAAAAATCATTACAATTTCTCTCCTCCACTTACAACCACTTTCAACAAATATTAAAAAATAAATACAGTTTCCAGTTTTTCCCAAAAAATTCCTAAATAACCCCAAATAAACTGATCAACAGTAGATTCCCCATTTTTCTTCACTCACAAACCCTCAAAACCACCCCATCTAATTTGGGAGCTACTCTCACATAAAAATGGAGGAGTTATTGTGAATGCTCTATGGCTATAAGTTCTTACATCACTCATATACTCAGCAAGCCAAACGGGTCAAAAACGATATGTTTTTACTCTTAATGTCAGGCAAAGATGTGTGTCGACTACATTCAATGAGTAGGGTGAGATGCAACTGCAGCGACACGGGAACCCTGTGTAGTTGTTGCTGCTGATTTGAGTTGAAGCCTTGGGGCTCAAATATGCAGAAATTAGAAACAGGAGAACAATGTAGTGCAACCATTTCACTATAGTATAGTTCCATATACTTCTTCCTTTGCTTAGCTTATAAGTAAAAGATATTCCAGTCACCTAAAAAAATATGACACCGAGGCAAAACCCTCCCAAGACAGTGGATTAAAGGAAAGAGGTATTCCATTACTGGAGAAGCTTAAAATCCGAAAAACAACAGTTGACTGGTTCACAATTGGATACTAGATTATGAATAGTATCCTAACTGATTGTTACAGTCACTATCTTTTAAATTAATCAGTCTTTAATTAATCAAAAAGATAGTGTGAGTGTAACAGTCAACCAAAAAGCTTGACTAGTGTCTGGCTATTAAAATGGCCGTGTATAGTCAAAATTTTGGTCTAAGTGCAATCCAATATAGCAGAAGGATTTACAGTTAGTGTTTGAGATTTTCGAATGTAAGTAAAAGCCCTGGTGCTGAGGCAAAAAAGGCTCATTTAAGAGCCCTCCTTGAGTCTTTTTCTAACAATATGCGATAAGATTCAAATGTTTTATAGAAGCATTTAGTGTAAAATCACTAGTTTTTATTAATATTCTGATTAATCAAAAAGATAATGACTGTAACAATCGGTTAAAATCTTGACTCGTTAGACATTGATTTTAAACTATGCAACTTCAAACTTAACATGTATTGTTAGCAAAAAAAGGCACTAAGAGGGTAAATGTTTAACTTGACAGCTTTTGCGTTATTAGGCACTTCTTATAGGCTTTCAAATGCATTCTAAAATGTCAAACTCTGGCACTGGCAATAGACACAACTTTCATCCATTTGGTCTAATACAAAAGACATACATGATGGCAGTTAGACACCAATTTTATGTTTTTCACTAGACACTAAATGTTTTTACTTGATGAATAATAAAGTCAAGTTACGAGAAACCCCGTGTGAGCTCCTACATAGAATGGTAGAGACCTGTATCTGGTGTCCAAGTTAGAGAAAGAACCAATGCATGTGTGACCTACAACTTCAGAGTCTTTATACGAAGACCTCATCTGAAAGAAGTGTTGAATTCTGAAATGAAATTGGTTTCTTTGTGTTTGTACCGAGCGGTTGGTTTTGGAGGGAAAGTATAGGAAATGTAGAGAGGATTTTTGTAAGTTAGTTATGTAAACTTAACATACACACATACAAATGAAAGTATCCGGCCCTATTTATACATACATACGGTTGTGACTCAACCGACATGACCATCAAACTAACTTAACCGCTACTAACCTCTTGTGACACATCGGTTCACAAGGTTTTGTTTTAGACTTAGGATATCTAACATATTTCCTAACATATGTACAATAATACATTAACACAAGTTTAATAAATCAAGATTATGTCTTCCAACATTCTCGCCCCTAATCTTGATTTAGTAAGAGCTTGATTCTTCACTTGACGATGTGCGGGATCTTTTCTTTGGTGGGAGATCTTGATCATCATATTCGGCATTTTTCTTCTTTTGATCAAAGTCTTCTTCTTTTACTTCCACTACCATTTCTCTTCCTTTATACTTCAAGTGATACCACTCCATCATCTCTAGGTATCGAACATAGACTTGCCTTAGGGTCGTTGCAATCTCGTCTCTTGTTGCTAGGCTAGGTAGTCCTCTCCCATATCCCATTGACATCGCAACTATTACCCAATTATCATAATTCGTCACTTTGTCATACCCTCCGAATACTTGCACTTTAGTATAGAGATCCAATAAGTTTATTGGATAACCACTAGTATCTCTTGGAGGCATTGGTGCTTTGTTTGTTATCTTGAGGAAATCGTACATGAACCACTCTATGGTTTTCTCAAACTCTAGTTCGAATTTCCTTTTGTACCTTTCAACCGTAGTGGTGATGTGAATCAAGTCCATAAACACCACACAATCGTTCAATCTTGTGCTATTCGTTGGATACATAACCGGTCCCCTTTCCATGAATTCTTCGGCCTTATCTTTGTTGATTGAGAACGTCTCAAAGTTTCTGAACACAGCAGCCCTCTCTCTGTCCAGATCGCTCAATCCTTCTCTACCGGTTTCGAACTCTGCTGCCTTGTTCTTGCGATTCTTTCTTTCTGCAGCCGCCTCACTCGCTTCTTGTATATCTGCGGTATCCAATTTCTGCACTATGTTTTTCTTTTCGGGACACTTAAACGTAAAGTGATCATCACCATCACACACTCTACACGTAATCAACTTCCTAACCTTTTGAATAATCGGCCTTCTAACATAACACACATCTCCTTCAAACTCGATTTCTAGGCCGTCGTTTGTGAGTTTTTCAATACTCAAAACATTCTTTCTAAGCGTTGGTACATAAAAAACAGACTTAATCTTATGAACCTGATTTCCGCTTGTGATGATTACGGTCCCCTTGCCTCTAAAATATTCCTTCCTATACCCGGTTGGACATCCTTCGACTCCGAATGATTTGCTAAATAGTGTAAACTGATTTTTGTCTCCACATCCGTGTTCTTTGCGTGTTAAACTTGCAAACCATATATCGTCCCAACCCTTCTCATCGGTCCCTTTAACCATAAACTCCGTCTTTCCCATCTTCTTGGGGCACTCGCGTCTAAAATGGAATGGTTGTTTGCATTTGCTGCAACACATCGTAGGAGGATGTTCGGGAACATCTTTCTTGTCTTTCACTTGCCGATTAAACTCCTTTTGGGCCCTTGACCATTTGCTTCCTTGATTCTTGGATGAAGATCCTATGTTAAACTTCGAGAATTTGATGTTGAGAGGATTCTCACAATCCTTTCCTTCTACTTCTGCCTGATCGGACTTCGTTTCCTGATCGGTTTTTATTGCCATCTTGGCTTTTCCTTTGTGATCACCATGATCACTTTCATTCGAGGGAACTAACGGCCACGCGTCATCTCTTCCCATACCGTCTACATCTTCGGATTCTCGAGTATCAAATATACCACAGGTCTTAGATCTTCGCTCTGATACCATGTTGAATTCTGAAATGAAATTGGTTTCTTTGTGTTTGTACCGAGCGGTTGGTTTTGGAGGGAAAGTATAGGAAATGTAGAGAGGATTTTTGTAAGTTAGTTATGTAAACTTAACATACACACATACAAATGAAAGTATCCGGCCCTATTTATACATACATACGGTTGTGACTCAACCGACATGACCATCAAACTAACTTAACCGCTACTAACCTCTTGTGACACATCGGTTCACAAGGTTTTGTTTTAGACTTAGGATATCTAACATATTTCCTAACATATGTACAATAATACATTAACACAAGTTTAATAAATCAAGATTATGTCTTCCAACAAGAAGCGAACGCGGCAATTTCCCGCAAGAATTGAAAGCAGGTGACGAGTCAAGCGGGTCAAGCAATAGCAACACTGCCAACACCCCACACAGTTCCTTCTGTTTTATTATGCATCAATAACCGATCAACTCCACCAAAACCAGATAGCACAGAACACAATTCTGGGAAAAATACACAGATTAGCAAATACAGGTTTAAGTAGTGTAGCCTTTAACTTATTTCACATGAAGCTACTTGTGGCTCATTTTTACTAAATGGATTCAAGTAGAATACCTTTAAGCAACTGCATTCAACATTGTACAATACCTGATGGTACCATGCCAAACAGTAGCCGAACATCAGGAGTAGCAATAGCAGAAATAACAATAATCTGAAAACTTTCAACAGGCGTACAGATCTTACCAAAAAAATGTGGATATCACCTCATGGAAAAGCAACAGCCGCCATGAGCAGTATGGGCTTAAGTTCTAACATCACTCATTTACTCAGCAAACCAAACAGGTCAAAAACAACCCATTTTAACTCTTCAAGGTCAGGTTCAGATGTGTGTACACCACCCGGAGAAGTATATCCGCCCATCTGGTTGTTTATTTAAATAATCAGTAGCTGGAATATTTTATTGACTTTTGTAACCCAGCCGTCTGCGTGGGGGCCCGCCAACCAAAACTCAATGTAGGATCCCCAAATATTGGGTGTAGCCGTGTAGGACAACAAGCTCTAGGGAGGATATATTCCCAATATTAATGATATACAGAGTCTGTAATGGACAAACGTTGCAGCGGAATTAAATGTAACGGTAGGGAAACAGGAAGAAAGAGATACAGAAAACACAACTCATTCTACTCGCCAGACGATTATAAATCAAAATTAGGATACAAAGTACACCACCTAATCCTGAATTAGACTCCACATAACACCTCTCAACCGGCCAAGATTGAAATAGCAGTGGAAATAAGATTATTCTCAAAGAAGAGATAAACCAAGTGGTTTTAAGAAGCGCGAAGTGCACAAAAGCGACGAGGTCTAAAACCGAGGCGCAAAGCGCAAAAGTGGTGGGCTTATCGTACGCGAAGCGCAAGACGATTATGTAATTTTTTCTATATATCCTATAGGTTTTTAGCATCCTTACCCCAAAATATAGATATAAATAAGGTTTATATATGATTTAACTTAAATGTATAACACTTTGAAGCACAAAAACACCCCCTATACAAAAAGTGCGCAAAGCGCACTTTTTGTACGCTGCGCGCCTTGAGTAACATAAGGCGCATGGATCTGCATCTCAGGTCGCCTCGCGCTTAAGGCGCGCTTTTTAAAACCTAGAAACCAACTTTTAGGATAATTCACTTTAATTGCCCATTACTAAAGTTTATCGTACGAACAACATAAAAAGCATCAAGCAATAGATGAGGTTAAAAAAATTAATTATAGCAGATACAAATCTCTTTGAACAACCAAAAGTCTAGTGTAAGAAATTGAAATATAAGGAAAATTAATAGATACAAAGTCACAGCTAATGGTTCGTTCTTTGTTTTGTTCTTGTAGGTCATCTTTTAGCCTATGCCTGTAACGATTGTCGTTAAAATGGGATAACCTAATTCAGAACCACATAGAATAACATTCAAGTACATACCGCTTCAGGTCTAATCGTGTTACATGAATAACTTTATCTTTGTCTTCCAAAGTCCTCCGCCAATCTTTTACAGTCTTGTCCATTTCATACAATTGATCATAAAGCAAATTAAAGCATAAGCTTGCTTGTGTAACTAGAATTTAGGAAAAATGAAAATTTGCCACATAAACAGATACTGAAGAAAACATATATAACATACTGTTCTGCTCACTGCATTTCTCAATAGTTAGTTACCGGCTTTTGACATGCTACTCTGCTCCATTAACTGTTTGTAGTAAGCAGTTTCAACCTTTGGACAAAACTTATGATGCCTAACCTGCCTTCAATTGCAAAAGCTCCAATTTTGATGTCATTTTATCTGCAACTGACACCTACTTCAGTGATGCTGCAACCAAACATTAAAGATCAACATATACTTTAACAAACAACACAAAAGGTTCATCCCTTCAATGCTTTACATCTTCAATGATTAAATATGTAAATATAAAGTAAACTAACTATCAATTCATTTAAATCTGCAACTAATATATGACTCGACTTACCCGGTTAACCTAGATATGTAAACAAAAACAAAAAAACGCAGGCTTAAAAATCTGCGGCCCTATTAGATTTTCACCTGATAAAACACAAAATTAAAAGTCTAGCTTGTTAAAGAAGTTGCGTATTCTTATAGACAATAGTCCAAACTTGAGATATGCCATCATGTATAAGTTTTATTACTATCATTTTGGTCATTTAGGTTTTGGGGAACTTCCTCTTGACCTCTCCCGCTACTCGACTAGAGAGTGTGAGGCCCCATTGACCTCATTTGCTGGGTCATTATCTTCTACAAACATGTACTCCACGCCTTCTAAGCAATATTAGATTCATCCGTTATTTAGTAATTCCTAACTACATTAAATGACACTAAAATAAGTAATTAAGATATATGTCTCCTTGCCCTATCTATCTTGGTAAGATTAATCTTTCTGTCCTCTCCGGTAGACTATGTCTCCTAACCCTATCTATCTCGTCAAGATTAATAATTTTTGTCCTCCTCGGTTGACATTGCAAGCAAAAGCAAATTACTGCAAACTTTGTTCAGTAAAAGTAAGATTAATAAAAACGGACAAAATAACAAATCCTATATTTAATATAATTACAAACACATTAGTGAAATTGACTCCTTGTTTAACATCTGCTTGTTACATCAACTGCAGTAACCTTCGACTCGGAATGGAATCAATTAAACATTTAAACACATTGAGATCATTATGAGTACCTGATCAAATTTTCAATTCACACAAACTGTCACTTAGCTGGCTGACTAAAAGGTTAATAGAGATCAACACAAGAAATAAATAGTCTAAAAACCAAAACACAAATCAAGCATAAAACTAGAAGAAATCAAGCATAACAGTTAATTAAAGACAAAACTGAGTAGGTCCCTCGATGAATACATATATTATATAATCTGTACATGAGCTTAAACTTTAAAATTGAAGAGTGAATCAGAATCGGAATCGGAAATTGATGCTGTTGAAACCTGGAAAGCTTGAGTCGTGAATCAAAATTAGAAACTGAAAAAAATCCATTCCTAGTAAAGGGCCTGATGGGCACAAAGCGATGAATTTTGTCGATGGTTTTGGAGTTGCAGACGGTTTAATGAAATATTTCAAGTTTGAAGACTTTTTCTCCAATATTTACACCTTCTTTTCCTGCTCTCAACCTAGATCCAACATTGTGCACCAATGTGGCTTGGTATGATTCCATTCGTTTTAGTTCCGTCTTCTTTTACCATCATTCTGGTTCAATCCTGTAAATTTATCACAGATAGACGGTCTACTCAATTGACTTACTCGATGCAAACCGGGCGCTAACTGGTTTAACAGGTCCATTTTTACAAAAAGACATCTTTTTCTATGAGACGGATACCTTTCCCATTAATATTCGACAATGTGAATCTTTAGGTCAAAGTTTCCCATATCATGTTGTTCTTCTTCAATTCTTCTAACAGATTCACCAACAGAGTGCCTACAGTAATTGATTTTGATGAGCTCAAGCGTTGGTATATCCCCAATTTCCAGGGGGATCTCTTCAAGATCTTCGCAGCAGATAATTTCTAATTGTCTAAGACACAAGAAGCTTGCACTATAGGCTTTCCACACTTTAATATCTAAGTACTCAAGTCTCAAGAGCTTTAGCTGTGGAAACTCTTGCTCATTTGTGTTCCAGCAGCTTCCCTTAAAGGCACGGTCTTTTAGTTTTAGAACCTGGAGATTAGGTAATGACTGAATGATTGACATTCCACTCCATGCCATATAACACCTTTTTAGCGTAAGTGTTTTCAATGTTGCTGGGAATGTAATGCTATTCACTCTTCCGTATAGAATGCTCTGGCCAGTTAATTTGAGCTTTTCAAGGTAGGTGAGAGATTTAAAGTCATTTTGCTTATATGGGTAAATCTCACATGTAACTTCCTTAATGTAGGGAAAACACTTCTCAAAATTATCTACCCCCGCAACTCCACACATGAAATAGTTTGCAAATTCATTGGTTTCTCAATGGAAAGAACAGGAAAGTGCTCCGTGGTCCTTAAATGCCTCAAATTCACCAAATCTGATATGTTATAGGGTAAAACTATACTTCTACGATTTGTAATATAAATGAGGGTTTGCAGGTTCCATAATTTGCATATTGAATCTGGGAAATTTGCTGCTGAATTCCAAATTATTGAAAGATACCTCAAGTGAACTAGCAATCTCATACCTTTGGGAAAATGTTTTAATCTAAAGTTTTGTAGATCTAACACCCTGAGTAGTCCAAAGGAACCAAAAAACATTGCCATGTCATTATTTAAGGATCGGAAATCATTATAGCACAAAATTGATCGAAGGTTTTGTGCGGATGAATAAGGATAACCTAGAATGTTGATATCTTTATTTATGAACATACGGACGGGCTTATATGGTTGTGTAATAACATCAGAAAATTGAGGGCATGATAATAGCCTTTCTGTTATAAGAATAAATCGTTCTTCCTTAGCTTTTCTTAGGCATAGCTCCCTAACAAGATCATGTACTTTACAAGCTTTGACACACCCCGTAGACTTACTCCTGTGTACTTCAATAACAAGATTTCTGTCAATTAGATCCATCAGGTAACCCTCTGCGACATCCTCCAACCTTTTATTTCCATCTTGTTCAATGAAGCCCTCCGCCACCCATAACAAGATCAATTCTCGTACTTCAAACCTGTAGTCTTCTGGGAAGCCACCAAGATAGAGAAAACATTCTCTCAAGTGCAGAGGAAGATGATCATAACTTAAGGCTAATGTTTCCAAGCATCCATTCTGGTCACCAACAATGTACAAACCGGTCCTCTCAGCAATTTTCTTCCAAAAATTTTTACTCCAAGAATGTTTTGCTAGAACTCCTGCAATAACAACCACCGCAAGGGGTAATCCTTGACAATTCTCTACTATTTGCATACCAGGTTTAATCGACCATTCAGGGCACTCAGTGCCATGGAACACCTTCTGACACAACAGTTCCCAGCCTTTTTCTTTGTTCAAATATTCTAAGTGATGAATCAATCCATCTGAATTTGCATGCTTAGCAACTTCATCAAGGCGACTAGTGAGCAGAATTCGACTTCCATTGTTGTCATGGGGGAAAAATACTTTCAGGTTATCCCATGTTTCTATGTGCCAAATATCATCAATGACAATCAAGTATCTTTTACCCATTAGGTTTTTGTGCACCAATTCGCGTAGTCGAGAGTCATTGGCGTCTTCAAGGTCTGGTTGACCACAGATGGATTGGAGAATTTGAGTCAACACAGCCCGCTTATCATATGTCTGAGAAATAGTGACCCAAACACGGACATGGAAATGATGCTTAACATAACCATCATTGAATACTTTGGTGGCGAGGGTAGTCTTACCAATTCCGCCCATTCCAACAATAGAGACAACATCCAGCTTCTTTCGATCTTCCACAAGCTTGTCTCTTATAAGCTTAGCATCACGATCAATCCCCACAAACAGATTGATTCCATCCAATAATTTACTTGATCCTGGTGAATTTCTGGAGGTGGAACATTGAGCAGCAGCAGGAGCAGATTGATTTAATGTTGTTTGAGGTCTTGGAGATGAATCCATCTTCATGAATTCTACCTCAACAGACTTGAATGATCTCCTAACATCATCAAGATTTAAATTCGTGATGTGAAAATAAGATAGAAACAGATCGACAACATATTTTAATGATCTCCTAGTATTAGTATTCCTACTGTGAACACGGGATAGAAAGAGATCGACAATATACTCTGCCTCTTCTGCAGCGTCTAAGAATCTTTGCTTCAGATCATTGACTTTTTCGAGGTCTTGATGTTGGTGGATGAAAAGAGTTTGGATCATAGAGCCCAGTTCTTGATAGAGAAGTTGGAACTGAGGCTTTTGACGTATAATTGATGGGTGGTTGAAGAACGGAATGTCATTGCAGTTGATAAGCTGGTTCAGCTTCTCCATGAACATCTGGACAGCTGCGTATGCCATCTTGTTTCAACCTTAATGGTTTCTAGAGAAATTTGCAGGTTAAGCCAAAGAGAGTCTGACGTTAATTCTAGTGAAACCACCGTAGCGGTTCTATTGGGGGCGGCGGTGTTGTATGTTGGAGGTGGGTTGTACAGAGAAGATAAAAGGGGTTAACATAGGGTGGGGAAAGGTATTCATCCTTTTTAACTTTACTTAATACTAGTAAATTACCCCGTGCGTTGCGGCGGTTTTTAAACGTGACTAAGTACGTAAAGGTAACCCAAGTTAAAAAATAATTTTTTTTACCAAAATGGTAATTTTAAATTAAAAGTATTTGATACATAAATCAGGATATTAAGTTTTCTTTTAGTTAGTTGTAATATACAGAGAGAAGGAGATAGAATTATTGGCAACAAATACATATATTATATGAGGTTAAACATCATGCTTTAAAGAGTTATACAATTCAACAAATAAAAAAAAGACAAAAATGTCCAATTACTACAATGTTTATTATTAAATAGATGTGTAGGGGTTACATGTTGAAATGGATATGAAGTATGCATTACACATATATACAATGAGCATTATAGGTTGTACACAAGGGCATAAAGGGAACAAAATGACCAAATATTGAAAATTTGTGAAGGGACTCTTCAACTCCCATCTTAAAAATTGTGTAAAATTACCTTCTTACCTATCTCTCCTCCTTAATAAGGTAGTAGAGATATATTTAAATATAAATAAAACAAACGGGGAATTACACAAATTGTCCTTTAATTATTACTGAAATTGCATTATCTGTCCTTTATGGAAATTTTTCACTCCTTATATCCTTTATTTTATCAATTTGTTACACCCTTTGTCCTTTAACCTGACTTAGTTAAAAAAAACTTTGTTAACTTTATTTTCTAAGTTTACACTATTAGCCCCTATAGTTTTGATCGAACCCTAACCCTTTATTGACCTCAAATTCGACCACGGAAATTAACGAAATCATAGGGCTATTATAGAACATCAAATTCCGAACAAAACCATGTATAATAAATGTACTGACCTGATTGTTTTCGAGGCTAAATCAAACGATTAAAATTGCGACTGGTTGATCTTGTTCTTCAAATTGCGAACGATTTGGTGGCTGTTTATAGTATATTTTCACAGAAACGGTTTACTAAGGCATAAGATGTTATAATAGGTTTCAATTTATGGTATAGAGGCTCGGTTTGCAAGTGGGTTTTTAAACGTTTGAAGACCTTTATTTTTTCAAAATACATTTTTAAACGTTTATGGAACATGCTAAACATCTTACGCCTTAGTCGACCGTTTTTATGCAAAAATATATCATAAACACTCACCAAATCGTTCGCAATTTGAAGAACAAGATCAACCAGTCGCAATTTTAATCGTTTGATTTAGCCTCGAAAACGAGCAGGTCAGTACGATTATTATACATGGTTTTGATCGGAATTTGATGTTCTATAATAGCCCTATGATTTCGTTAATTTTCGTGTTCGAATTCGAGGTCAATCAAAGGTTAGGGTTCGATCAAAACTATAGGGGCTAAAAGTGTAAACTTAGAAATTAAAGTTAACCAAGTTTTTTTTTAACTAAGTTAGGCTAAAGGACAAAGGGTGTAACAAATTGATAAAATAAAGGATATAAGGAGTGAAGAATTTCCATAAAGGACAGATGATGCAATTTCAGTAATAACTAAAGGACAATTTGTGTAGTTCTCTCTAAAACAAAAAGAATTTTAAAAACTTACAAAAAAATATAGAGTAAACTACACGGATGGTTTCTTTGGTTTGCACGAATTGCATAGATGTCCCCCCATCTATTTTCAATGGTCCCCAACGTTGATATTTTATAACATTTTGGTCCTTACCGGCTAACTTCGTTAATATTTTCAGTTAAGTCATTTAAAATGACCAAACTGCACACAGGGACCATTCGAGCAATTTAATCTTTTATATATATATATTTTCTTAGACCACCACCACCTCCTCAAACAACCAACACCACCACCACCTCCTCCTCCATCATCCACCACCACCACCACCTCTGGCCTCCCTCAAACAACAATCTCCACCCAACCAACCACCCTAAACAGAACAAAACCAAACCATCTTTGGAAAGCAAGAAGACTGACCAACCACTCTCTCTAACCGGTCTCCTAAGCACCCTTCCCTCTTTTTCTTTACACACTTACAGAAACCTAATCAAAACTCCTTATCTTTCTTCACCTCCCATTTCTACTACCAATAATAATTTACCAACTGAAGATTCTGAAAAAGCAACCCAAGTTAAACAACCTCGTAAATTTAACAAACCCATCTTCTCATCCACCCTGGTTAACACAAGTAGTAATAATAATAATAATCCACCTCGATTTAACAACGATGCTGTGGATGCTTGATTTGTTGTAACCATGATAGCCAAAGAAAGCATTCTTCAAATCACTTACTCGAATGAGCTTTTAGATTGAGGAGCAATCCATGTTTCATCGAACTGTCATCCTGTAACCAGGACAGCCAAAGCAAGCTACTGTGACCAGACTAGACGTTTGGGCCTGCTTTAAGGCGATTCAAGAAGCTTATGAGGTTTTAATTGTTCCTGTCATAAGAAGGGTTTTTGATTCCACAGACAAGTATGATGATGAAGTTCAACTGATTGGGGCCCACAATATTCCTTTAAGGTGTTAGGGCCTACTTTTTTGAGAAATGGACGGTGGTCCGTTACTTAAAGCGTCGGAGGGTAAGTGAGAGAGAAAGAGATAGAGAGTGAGAGAGAGAGAGAGCTGCGAGAGAGAAGGGGGACGTGCTGGTGAGCAGTTGTGGTGATGATGGTTGGAGGAAGATGGTGGTGGTTGGATGTGGAGAGAGACACGGATATAAAGATAGAGATAGATATTATAGTATTTTTTAAATAGGGTAATTCAGTAAATTTACATGGCTTTAACTGAAAAACTTAACCTCCATCCAAGTCATGGACCACTGATGCAATAAAATTTAAACCACAGATTCCATTAGAGTAATTTTAAAAAGCTGTGGAGCATACTTTAAATTTTGCAAAACCACAGGAACCATCCATGCAGTTTACTCATATATATATATATATATATATATATATATATATATATATATATATATAAGGGAAAGGGAAAAGAGAAACCTTCCAAAATGAGAAAACTCATGAAACCCTAACTAGTGGACCATAATGCTCCACATCACCCATTAATAATTGTATTATTTTATGCCTTGAGGGCTATATTAGTAATTTTGCTTTTCCCCCCATTTAAAAGTTTGAATTCTTTATTCTCCCTCCTATATAAACAACTCATCTCTCTCTCTCTCTCTCACACACACACTCTCTCTCTCTTCTCTCTCTCTAACAATCCAGGATGAAGCTTTAATGTTTTGCATCACCATTCCAAAGTGATCGCTGTCCTTGTTCCTACGCCATATGTAATTAATCCGGTTTCCTACGTTCAACAAACAGATTCGACCGAGATTTCAGGTGGCGAACCGGAGCCGAAATCGTCCCAATCCACTGTTTGAGCTCGAACAGCTTCTGAATTACCAGGTATGTAATTAATCACACTTTTTTTTTTCAATGTTTTCATAAAACAGAGGGTTAGATGGTTGGTTGAGGGGATAGTGATTTTGAATAAAAAAAAGAAGATTAATAGAATAATATTATTATCAAAATAAGGAGTTTTGATATGTTTTCATAAAACAGAGGGTTAGAGGGTTGGTTGAGGGATAGTAATTTATGATATGTAAACATCTTTTAATGATTGTGGTCACGTTTGAATTGTCATACTGTAGTTGAGTTTGCTCATTTGATGCTAGAATTACTGTTAAAATTCTTTTGCAAGTTTCTGCGTTTGTGGATGTAGACCAGGTATTCGATGATATGTCTCAACCAAACTTCTTACTAAAATATCTTCATTTTTTGTAATTGAAACCATCAAAAAAGATTTTTTTTTGGATGATTGATTATGGAAAACCACTAATATAATATAAAGTCATTTAGGTTTAGAACATAATAAAAACCATCGAAAATATATTATGGTTTCTGTGTTTAGTTAGACTGTTACGTGTGTAGCATATCTTTTTTTCAAAAATATATTATGGTTTCTGTGTTTTAGCATATCAAACTCTGTTCTCTGTTCACTGCAGATTAGACAAGTGTTGTCTGTGTTTTTCCTGTTACACATGTAATACTCGTGTGTTCTTGCACCATGCCTGTCTATTTTTTTTCTTTTTATCATGTATGAGTTTTTTTATGTTACCTATGTCTTATTTACAGAAGAAATGCCCCCTGTTTGAAAAATGCCCCCTGTTTGTTAATTTTTTTTTCTGATATATTATAATAATCAAGTTTAGACGTTTGATGTGGCTGTTTTTGTAATTGAAATCATCGAAGACATATCTTTGTGTTTAGTTAGACTGTTACGTGTGTAGCATATCTTTTTTTCAAAAATATATTATGGTTTCTGTGTTTTAGCATATCAAACTCTGTTCTCTGTTCACTCCAGAGAAGATAAGTGCTGTCTGTGTTTTTCCTGTTACACATGTAATACTCGTGTGTTCTTGCACCATGCCTGTCTATTTTTTTTCTTTTATCATGTATGAGTTTTTTTATGTTACCTATGTTTTATTTACAAGAAAAATGCCCCCTGTTTGAAAAATGCCGCCTGTTTGTTAAATTCTTTTTCTGATATATTATAATAATCAAGTTTAGACTTTTTATTAATCTTTTTTTGTAATTGAAACCATCGAAAAAGATTTTTTTTTTGGATGATTGATTATGGAGTCATTTAGGTTTAGAACATAATAGTTAAATAATAGTAAATTTTCTTAGTGTAATCGAAGACATATCTTTGTATAATTTTTGTGTTTAGTTAGACTGTTACGTGTGTAGCATATCTTTTTTTCAAAAAGGTATTATGTTTTCTGTGTTTTACCATATCAAACTCTGTTCTCTGTTCATTGCAGATTAGTTAAGTGTTGTCTGTGTTTTCCTGTTACACATGTAATACTCGGGTGTTACGTGTGTAGCGTATCTGTTTTGTAGTCAAAGTTTGCTTTCTATACCAGCAAAAAATGGATGCTGGGTGCAGACTACAGCAGTTTGTATGTGTTTCCAGAAAAAACCCTGTTACACATGTAACAATCGTGTTTTTTCCACCTTTAGTCATAGATTTTTTTTTTTTTTTGTTTTTTGCAACATTAGTTTTTCTCTGTTACCTATATGTTTTTAATAGAGAGTAGTTTTTTTCCCCTGTTTCATATTTCCATTGTCAACACTTAATCTGCTATAACATATGTTACAGGTCCTGTTTTTGTCAAAGCATGGATTCCAAGCCCAACACTCCGCCTTGGGAGGTTTTTGAGGGCCGTGACCATCTCATCCCAATTGTACACGAGCCACCTGAATATGAACCGGACATTGCAATTGTACCTGAACCACCCCCACCGGTTGATTTGGTCATCCCTCCTGTCGCAGCCGAACATGAACCCGCCCCCCCGTTGCCCCGGACATTCCGCCATTAGAACCTGTTATATCCGTAGTGCAGGCGGACGATGGGTTTGAAAGTGACGAAAATTTTGATTGGAATGCGGCCTTTGATTACGTCTTCCCCGAAGAATATCCGCCATCAGAAGACTATATGACACCGGAGGATGATGTGCATGATGTAAATCACACACCTGAATGGGCGGTTGGTTATGAATCAGCCCTAGGGGCTGAATATGAAGAACCATATGAACCTAAACTTAACAAACCCGTGCTGCCGTTCACGTATCCGGGAGGTGGGCGTATTAGGGCTGAATGGGAGGGTATAGGTTATACTGAGGAACAGTGGGCTTTTTATGCAAAGTATGGTTATTGGATGCCGTCAGCTACTGTTGGTTGCAGTGCGGGATGCCGGGGTTATTGCATGCATGGTGGTGTATGAATCTTTAATTGTATGTTTTGTTGTTGATACAGTTTCATTGTAATATATTTCTTGACTAGTATGTTTTAGGCGGATGAACATTATGATGTATCGCTTTTTTTAGTAGTATGTTTTCTGCAAGGTTTTTGTAATGTAATGCAATGTAGTACTAATTTCACATGAATCTTAAAAGTAGTGAATATCAAAAAATAACCATATGGACCTTTCGTTACGTATGCAACAACTCTGGTGCTGGTACAGTAAAACCAAAACAAACATGTTGTAATAAAAAAATTAACAGGTTAGGATTTTTCTAAATTAATATAAAACTATCGTGACGGATTTTACGTACGTAACACTGCGTATGTTACATATGTAACTCGGGCATCTGACAATTTATATAACAATGTGAAAAAAGTAAGAGAGAGATGATGTGATGGGGGTGTCATATCAGCTTTTGTCAGCCTCTTTTTCAGAAAAACCAAATTACCCTACTACCCTTTCTTGTCCTTTATCACATATTTAATTAAATTAATATTATAGAAAAAATGGTGACCATAGATTAAATGGATGGATGGCTAGGATTTAGTTTGCAAGGTTTACTCATTTTGAAGGGTTTTTATTATAACCCTCCCCTATATATATATATATATATATATATATATATATATATATATATATATATATATATATATATAAAACACATAATCGTATATCTTTTTCTCATTATTTTCTACGGCATTCGGGCAATGATGATAACAAACGCACCGAGGAGCGTTCAATCCTGAGCTACACCCCGGTTTTCACCCGAATATTACTCTAGTGAGGAAACTCATACGGAGGCAGTACGGTTTCCATAAAAAATCAGCTTCAACTAAAAGAAAATCCAAAATTAGTTCTATATTCAAAAATCATTTCTTTAACAAAGTTTTTTTCAAATAAAAGTTTACAATATGTTTCTAGCATTAGAGTGTTGGAGGCATAAAATTCACAATCACTTAAAAGTTAACTTCAATTGAATACATCAATGTGATGACTCATAACAAAATTTTGAATTAAATAGATAATCACGCTACTTCCTTTTAATTGATCTCACATTTTCTAGATAAATACATCTAAGGATGTATACGAGTCGATCGAACCGTGCCCAAGTTTGACTAGGCTTGTCATGCTCTTTTGAGGCTCGAGCTCGGTTCGGTTCGAGCCTACTATTCTGAGCTTGAGCTTGGCTCGAAAGTAAAACTTAAGAGCTCGAGCTCGAGGTAATTTAAAATTAAACGACCTAAAAGCTCGGCTCATCAAAATTAGTAATTAGAATTGAACATGTTCAAAAGACAAAAATACATACATAATAAAATAATATAACATTTATTTGGGCTTGTTTAGGCTTACGAGCCTAAATGAGCTTTGTATGTAAGGCTCGAGCTCGTGCTCTATAACTAAACGAGTCATATTTCAGGCTCGAACTCAGACTCGTTAAGGCTCAGCTAGTTCGAGCTTTTTACTGAGCCGATCCAGGTAGCTCTCGAACCGCTACGTGTCATTTACACCCCTAAATACATCACATTCTGCATCATCCAATATCTGAACACTAACCTTTTGGTTATGAGTAACACACCTTACCTTAATCTTCATATGTCCTCTCGATGACTCTCTTACGCTACTTAATTATTTCTTTTTGGTTTTTTCTTTTTAAAATTTTTAGGAAGGACATGAACAATGGTAATTCGTCGTTGGTCGGTTTACCATGCGCCCCCTTGATTAGACGGTTGATATTTTTCTTTATTTTGTTTGGGTGATATTATTTAGACATCCTCCTCCGAAAACCCTACAAAACTTTTTGACGGGCCGTGAAGACCCTCACAACCCGTGAAAAGGAAAACACAGAAAACAACGAGCCATGGGGGTCTCCACGGCCCATTAAAAGGATGTCTAGGTACAAGGTGATGTTTGAACTCCCGGCTTTTGCAGAGAGTTCAAACTGAGAAAGATGA
This sequence comes from Ambrosia trifida, assembly GCA_028751855.1. Lineage (NCBI taxonomy): Eukaryota > Viridiplantae > Streptophyta > Magnoliopsida > Asterales > Asteraceae > Ambrosia > Ambrosia trifida. The sequence continues at coordinate 38,455,173 of CM054131.1, read as the reverse complement.
ACCCCACGGCTCATTGGGGTCTCCACGGCCATGGAAATGTGGCAGATGGGATCATTTAAATCCTACACGACCCATGAGACCCCACGGGTCGTGGGTTGATACGAGGTGATGGCACAGGGAGTTCATATAGAAAAATCTGATCCCCATGGCCCATGGAAATGTGGCAGATGGGATCATTTAAACCCTACACAGCCCATGGAGACCCCATGGGTTGTGGGTTTTTCCAACTTAACGCAGATGGGAGGAGCTTCCTTCTCATTTCAAATAAACATTCAAACATCACCACCGATTCTCTCTCGACTGCCCACGACTTCCCGGTCTCACGATGTCGTATTCCTAGAACTATTCCCTTAGTGACATGTCTCCGAATGAGTCTTACGTCTCTGAAAGCGTTTTCAGACCTGGGGTTCAAGTTGATGAGGAGAAAGAGGAGGTTGAATCCGGGGTTCGATGTAATGACGGGAAGGTGTTGCCCGATCTGAACCAGGAATATGTAGAGGAAGATGAGTCATTTTTCGTGCCACCAAGCTCTCCGCAGTACACATACATGTACCATTCACGCGGGAAAGGTGCTAAGGAAGCAATCCATAAAAAAAACACCAATACTGAGATCGGCTAGAACAAGGTGATAACCTGCTAAGGACTTCCAGGAAGGTGATAACGGCTTCGAGAAAGCTGCTGACGATGAGAAAGCTGCTTATGAAGGTGTTGACATAAAAGTGGAACCTAACCCGGATGTTTCATATAAAACCGATAAGGTGTGTTTATTTATTTACACTTGTACATATTTATACTCCTATATTATATCTCCGTACATAATTTTGGTTAAATAGGTTTTAGGGTTTATTGGATTTAGACTAATATATATTTACACTCGTATATAATTTAGATTCGTATATAAATTTTCAGGTATTCGGGTCTATTGAAGAGTTGAAACAATGGGTTTACGATAGATCCCTTGATAGCGGTTACGTCATCGTGATCGAACATTCAATTTCAAAAGGCAAGGGATCGAATGCAACAAAAGTTATGATATGGCTACGATGCGACCGTGGTGGCGAACATCATAGTATAGCCAAAGTACGGGTTTCGGGTAGTAAAAAGGTTAACTGGCCCTTTCAACTGATAGGGAGGCTAGGCTACAATGGTTGGAAGTTGGACACGACCCTTTTCAACATGTTAAGGGTCACACATTTGCTAGGAGGCTGACACCAAATGAAGAAAATTTTGGTGGAAAGACTTTATTTTCAAAACATGGAGCCATCTAACATACATTTGGCTATAAGAGAACAAAACCCGAATAGTGTATGCATCCTACGAGACATACACAATACAATAAGCAAAATTAAATACACAATGTATGGCGACCGAACTCCAATGCAGGTATTATTATTATTATTATTATTATTATTATTATTATTATTATTATTATTGCTATGCAGATACTCGAGACGCTCTTGGTTGAAAAGAAATTTACTTACTATACCTGGCAGAATCTGGAGACGAATGCGGTTGAGGATATTTTCTTTGTCCATCATATCTCGCACAGTCTGTGGCGCGCATTCCCACATGTGTCGTTGATCGACGCCACCTGCAACACGAACGAGTATAATATCCCGTTTGTTCAAGTTGTGGGTGTGACATCGACAAACAAGTCGTTTTGTATCGCTCATGCATTTATCATTAAAGAGAAAACGAACAACTACGTATAGGTGCTACAGAGGCTCAAATACATGCTGCAAAAGTGTATGGAGCCATGTGTAATAATTACAGATAGGGATCTAGCTCTAATGAAGGCATGCGATAGAGTATTCCCAAAAGCTTCAAAGTTACTATGCAGGTAGCACATCTCAGAAAATATTATTATTATTGCTATGCAGGTGGCATATTCAATAATGTATTGCAAAGTATTATAAAAAATGAATTACAGATGCAGATTGGAAAATATTTTTGCTTTCTTGGGCTCGACTTTGTAAATCTCCAGTCATTATATTGTTAAACATTATCCATTAATATAAACAATACAACTTAAATAAATAAAAACCACACTGCAATGTAAAAAGTACATAGCCTAAACATTTTCAAATATTAAAAGTAAACCAAACCATTTGGTACGATATGAAATATCTTAAACCGAAGGACATACCAAGAATCGAGACAATTCTTATACATGATCAAGACGATTTTGTGGGTTTTAATATTTAAGATTATTTCATTCAACAATGCTTAAAATAAAACACACACTTGAGTGTGAAAACCTTCGCCGCTATTGATCATCATGGGGGGAGTTGGCACCCTCCATTGATAGCTTATGCATAACTTGTTCCATATTCTTTTGTTCAAATAAAAAAAACGTCAAACCATTTATACTAACCTAATTGCATAATTGCAAACCCTCTAAAACAATGCATAAAAGCAAAAATATAAAAAAGAAAACACACAAACAGAAAATGAAAGCCCCCACTGCCATTGATCATTGATGAGTTCTTCATAAGGTTTTCGTGTTTCTTTCATTCAAAACAAACAAATATCAAAAAACATATGAATTAGAACCAAAAACTAAAAAACTACCTTTGATCTGTTGGGATTCTTATGACATCTAAAGATATATGGTGAATAAAGAAGCTAGTCATTTTCCCATTTGTACACAAATAGGTAAGGTTTTCAATCTATTTATGGTTGCATCTATATATTCAATCGATTTATGATTGATATTAAAATCTCCATCCGCTTAAAAAATGAAGCATCCCAATGTCCATTGGTTTCCAAGATAACTCAAATTCAAGTTTTCAACTCCTTTTTTCGGTTTTGAAACTCACTATAACATTGTCACAACTCGCAAATGTTATAGTAATTTAAATAGACATAAATTCAACTTTTCAATTTCTCATCTAAGTTTTAAAACACACCCTTAAATTATCACAAATGTTATAGTAATTTAAAGAATGTAGAAAATACAACTTTACTCCTAAACTAACTTCATTTACTATTGTACCATAAGCATAAATATTTGTATTTACTTAAATTTTACAGTCATCTTTCCCTCATGCTTTATAATATAGTATAGATATAGATAATGAGGGCTCTCATGATTACTAGCTAAAGTGAGTCCCTTCCCTGCCAAACCCAAAATGAAAACAATTGAAGTGAACAACAAATAAAAAATTGAAGAATATGACGGTGACATGCACGCTCGAACCTATGATTTTTTTTAATGCCAACAAAACACCATTTCATTAAATCATAAAAAACGGCTAGCCAGAGACTAGCAAAACAGCCACCATATAAAAAACAAAACGTACTACTTACAAAAACGAAAGCTATATACATAACAACCGAACCTAGTGCCGTTATTTAAACACCTAAAGATTAGCGTAACAAACCACTAACCATATACCCGAGATGTCTTTCTTCCATCCCCTACTGAACACAAAGAAAATGCAGATAACTTGACCTGCCTAAGCCTCTGGATTACTATCGGCCCCAACTTGTGCGAATAAACAAAACCTACACCACAAGTGCAGATAGTAGGAAATATGGTTCTCTATTTTATTAAAATAATAATATAAATAAATATAATAACGATACACTCGTTATTCGTAGGAAATACAATGTACTATACCGTTTACAAAATTAATTAAATAAAATAAGATACAACATAAATGTACCTAATCACGATTCAAGCAAATGTCTTTGGAGAACTTCAACCGAACCGTCTTGTTAGAAAGCTCTCTGCAAGAATATGAAAAACCAAAATGTTGATGATTTTGGTTGAGGCACGTGTTTGACACACTTCCCTTAAAACAGATTCCGCACCTGAGAGTCCTCTCAGACGGTCTGTCTCCCAGGGTACAACAACCGGAACAATAGTCTTACTGCCGGAGATGGTCTTGAGCCCGAGATACCATCAGGTGATAAGTGTGTTTATGAAAAAGTAGGATATTGTAGAAAATAAGGTTCACTATTTATTAAAATAATAATATAAATAAATACAATAACGATACATTTGTTATTTGTAGAAAATACAATGTACAATACCGTTTACAAAATTAATTAAATAAAATAAGATACAACATAAATGTACCTAATTGTGATTCAAGCCAATGTCTTTGGAGAACTTCAACCGAACCGTCTTGTTAGAAAGCTCTCTGCAAGAATATGAAAAGCCAAAATGTTGATGATTTTGGTTGAGGCACGTGTTTGACACGCTTCTCTTAAAACAGATTCCATGCCTGTCTCCTAGGGTACAACAACCGAAACAGTAGTCATACTGCTGGAGATAGTCTTAAGCCCGAGATACCATCATGTGATAAGTGTGTTTATGAAAAAGTAGGAAAAAGGAAACTCAGTACTACTCTCTAATTTCTCTTTTGAGAAAGTATATATCTTCGTCCTCCATAGAATGAGCCAAAGCTCGTTTTTTATACACATCCAAGATGAAACTGAATATGCCATTAATCTTGTATTAAACAAGAATTTTAATATTACATTCAACAATATTAAATTGCATTCAACCAGCTTTAAGTGGTTTGAAGTGATCAACTCGAAACTGTCATTTTATTTAAAACACGAGTACCAGGGCGCTACCTGGTCATGTGCGCACATCAGATCCAAGTGCAGTACCAGTAACGCTACGTCATTAGCGGATGACTGCCTGCGCACCATGCAACGTGCATCCCACTGCGCCGTTAAAGCGCCACATTGCACTCATCACCCACGCCACGCGCACGAGTTAAGGGTGCCACCCTTTAGGGTCCCACTAGTGTTTGACTCAAGCTAAACAATATACAAGGAGTGCTCCTCCTTATAAACCACTTCATGTTTTGTCATCCCACCAATGTGAGACAAAACTTAATCCATTTTCTCATCTTTGGTTGTTCTAACCTACAACTTTCAAGATTCGATATCTCATTTATCTTAACTCCATTTTGGACGTGGTTTGGATCGTTGTGATACTCTCACAATATAGTACACAAACCCGGAAATAATTATAATTATTTATATAACAAAGATATAAATACATTCATTTAAGTCCAAAATTAATGAAAAATCATTTTCACTGTCATTTTTCTAACATAGATAACCCGAGACCAAATATCAACTCCTACTAAACAATAAACCTTTGTTAATAAAGAACAATCATCCAAACTCACCATTAAAGCTAATAAAGGCTGCACATTCTAAAACCTTCCACTGCAGCCACATCAAGCTGATTGTGATATAAAGGAGCAATGAATCAACACGAGATGTATTTTATGTCATCTGCACCTTTACCTTTATACAGTGAACAAAATGAAGCTACTTAAGAAACCGGCCTGGGTGCTAATTAATAAAACTGGAATTGGCTGCTGCACAAAAAAAGTCTTTACGAATACTAGAACCTAACTGCAGAAAATAACCCCCCAAGAAACGAAAAGCCAACACAAAACGAAATTGAAACGCGAAACGACTGAGTACGACCGGGATTGTTAGCGTCACACACTTAATTACCCAAATTAAACACACACTACGCTAACCCACCCCATCCGGAGTACACATTTCACCAAACGCGCACACTTCACCAAACGCACACACACCAAGGATTCTCAATATTCAACCCTTGCCTCCCACCCAAATCAATGCAGAAAACGAATAATAATGCAAGCCATATCCAAGAAGCCCCCAAAAAGAAACCGATGCTGAATAACAAAACATGAAATGACTATGTAAAGCCGGAAAATTTAGCGCCTAACACCTCAATTCCTAACCCGAATACTCAACTACACACTCGCACCAAACACACGCAAGGCGCTAACTCCCCACCCACCCGGCATACATATGCACCAAACACACACACACCAATACACCTTACGAATACATACAACCCTTGGTTACCACCCTATGTCTGATACATTAAAACCACGCCACTTCTCCCATTCCAATCCACATTGTTTTGCCCGCGCCTTGACCTATAAGAAGCTAAGCGCCTTGATGTCGCCAATAATTTTTTGTAGTGTACATTGTTTTTTATTAAAAAGCAGCTCGTACCGACAATTCCACAATCACCAAATGGTAGTTAGACAAATCGCTTGGAACGCCTTCTTTTTTTTCTTTAGAGCCCCCAATATATAAATGTAATTGCTAACAAGTCCCGAAACCTAAAAGCGTACACAGCCCCTACATTGCACCATTGAGAAACGAGTTACCAGAACGAGAGAGCGAAACCACATGAGATGAAGAGATGTTCCACTGTTTCTGGACTGCCACCACACAAAGGACAAAGGTTCGAACCGACATTTATATTCCTTCTCAACAAAGCGACCCTAGTTGGAAGTCTCCCCAGATTCGCTCGCCAAACCAGAATATGGACCTTTCTCGGAACCGAAGCATTGCGCTTTACATCCTGAATAACCAAAGGATACCTGCGTTTCTACAGCCCCATTTTTAACTCCCTAACCGAAAACCCAGCATGCCCGTCAAGCTCCCAAAGCCACCTATCATTCGCTGTAGTAAAACCGGAAGCATCAGCTCCATTTCATTCAGTTCAGCGCCATCAATAACAGATAACAGCTCCGAATTCTATTCCCAAACCCAACCCAACCCGACCCATTCATTAAAACCCGATCTGCAGTATAAGAAAATTTGTTCTTTGCCGGTGCAAAAAGAGTCGGAAACTTTACTGCTAACGGCTCATCTGCAGCCCAACGGTCCAGCCAAAACGAAATCTCTTCTCCATCCCCAACCGCCCCTTTTATTGCCCGTTCCACGTCTATACCATGCACTTTGAGAAGCTGCATTGCTGCAGCGCAGTGGCGCAGCTTCCTTGCTGCCCCTCCGAAATTTTTGCTCAAAAGTTCCGATTACATATATATATATAAATTCGCATCCCTTAGCAACCCGAACCTATGAATTGCTTGTGATTTCTTGAAAAATTCTGAACCGTTAATGATTATTCCAAAGCTTTACATTAATAATGTCATTAATGTAATCATGATAAAACATTAAATAATTTATTAATTCCTAGAAAAATCAAAAGAAAGTTGAGAGTTGAGACCCAACCCGTTTCATCAAAAATGACCCTAGCTAGGCTTGTGATCACATAACAATCAATGATTTAACTAATGCTCCAGGCGATGAACACCCCATCACTAAACTTCACCTCAATCTCGTTGAAGAAAACCTTCAAATCCACCAAAATATATCTCCTTTCATTTTTTTTTTTTATAAACTGATTAAATTAAAAAAGAAAAAAAAAGCAAACAAGAGAGTTCCACGCTCGTGACCACCACACACGGTATTCAAGCATCACGGCGTGGGGAGGGGGTAACGGTTGTGTTTCATGGCACCCCCACGTGACTCCCCCACCACCCTAACACATCCATTAATCTCTCATGAGATTACAAAAGTTTTATTTAATAAAAATAATATAAGCATTACTATGTAGGCTAAAAAGTATAAAACCTAAAAAATGAGTGCAAATTCATACAGAGTTCCTAGGTAGTTTTTCACTTTTCTTATTACAAGTTCCTGCTCTTGATCTGTGCCCCAATTGAGCACCAGCTAAGAGTCCAGTCATTTTAGTTCCAACTTGTTTTCCTATCATTCTGGTTCAATCTTGCTGCTCCATCACGGATCTACTCAAATGGCTTACTCGATGCTGCTTCCAGGTTTAACAGTAGGTCGAGTTTTCTAGAAAAAGCAACAAACTTTTTATATGAGATGGTTACCTTTGCCGTTTGCTAATGTCAATCTTTAGGTCGTAGTTTCCGAAATCATGTTGCTCTTCTTCAATTCTTCTTACAGATTCACCAACTGAGTTCCTACAATGCTTGATTTGAATAAGCTCAAGCGTTGGTATGTCCCCAATTTCAAGGGGGATCTCTTCAAGTTGACGGCAGCCGAAAATTTCTAGTTGTCGTAGACACGGGAAGCTTGTGCTAAAGGCTTCCCACACTTCGATATCTAACTCCTCAAGTCTCAAGAACTTTAGTTGTCTAAACTCCTGTTCATTTGTGTTCCAGCAGTTTCCTACAAAGCCATTGTGCTTTAGTTTTAGAAGCTGGAGATTGGGTAACGATTGTATGACTGACATATAACTCCATGCTAGAAAACACCCATCTAGTGTAAGTGATTTCAATGTTTGTGGGAATGTAATGTGATTATGTCCAACAAAAGTTACTTTGAGCTTTTCAAGGTAAGTCACAAATTTGAAGTCATTTTGCTTGTGTGTGTAAGTACGGCAGTGAAGTTCTTTAATGCAAGGAAAACACTTTTGAAAATTATCTATCCCATCTCCCAACTCCACATTTGAAATACTTTGCAAATTCATTGGTCTTTTAATGGAACGCAGAAAAAAGACCGTTTTCCTATTATCATAAATGGAAAAACTCCATAAATGCCTTAGATTTACCAAATCTGATATGTTACTGGGTAAATCTATACTGCTCTGGTGTGTAATATAAATGAGGGTTTGAAGGTTCCATAAATTGCATATCCAAGATGGGAAACCTGCCCTAGATGAATTCCAAATTGCAAGATACCTCAAGTGAACTAGCAATTCCATGCCTTTGGGGAAATCATCCCATATTTCACACTTACATAGATCCAACACCCTAAGTAGCTCAAAGGAATTGAAACCATTTGAAATGACATCACTCAAGGATCTGAAATCACTAAAGCACACAATGGATCGAAGGTTTTGGGCGGGTAGAATGCCGATATCTTCATTTATGAATACACGGACTGAATTATATGGTTGTGTAATAATATCAGAAAATCCAGGGGACAATTCTGTTATAAGAATGAATCGTTCTTCCTTGGCTTTTCTTAGGCATAACTCCCTAACAAGATCATGCATTTTACAAGCTTTGATAGCTCCATTAGAGTTCTTCCTGTCTGCTATAATTACAAGATTTCTATCTATAAGATTCATCAAGTAACCCTCTGCGATATCCTCCAAGCTTCTATTTCCATCTTCTTGAATGAAACCCTCAGCGATCCATAACCAGATCAACCTTTGTACTTCAAACTTGTAGTCTTCTGGGAAGCCACCAAGATAAAGAAAGCACTCCCTCAAGTAAAGAGGAAGATGATTGTAACTTAAACCTAATGTTTCCAGGCATCCATTCTGCTCACCAACAATGTACGAACCGGTCTTTTCAGCAATTTCCACCCAAAACTCTTCACTCCATCTTTCCTTTGCTAAAACTCCTGCAATGACCACCACCGCAAGTGGTAATCCTTGACAATTTTCTACTATTTGCATTCCAGGCTTCATCGACCATTTAGGGCACTCATTGCCTTGAAACACCTTCTGACACAATAGCTCCCAACTTTTTTCTTTGTTCAAATATCCTAAATGATGAATCAGTCCATCTGAATTTGCATGCTTAGCAACTTCAGTGAGGCGACTGGTGAGCAAAATTCGACTTCCAGTGTTGTCATGGGGGAAAAATACTTTGAGGCTATCCCATGTTTCCGTGTGCCATATATCATCAATGACAATCAAGTATCTCTTACCCATTAGGTTTTTGTGCACCAATTCACGAAGTTGAGAGACTTTAGCCTTTTCGAGGTCTAGGTGTTTCTGTGCCTTTTCATGACGCTCAGAGTCATCATCCTTTTTAACGTTTAGTTGAGCAAGGATGGATTGGATAATTTGAGTCAACACCGCCCGCTTATCATATGTCTGAGAGACGGTGACCCATAAACGGACATAGAAATGATGCTTAACATAAGCATCATTGAATACTTTGGTAGCTAGGGTACTCTTTCCAATACCACCCATACCAACAATAGAGACAACATCTACCTTCTTTTGATCCGCCACAAGTTTGTCTCTTATGAGCTCAGCATCACGATCAATCCCCACGAAGATTTCATCCAATAATTTCTTCGATCCTCTGGAGATGGAACTTTGAAAAGCAGCAGCAGATTGATTTAGCGTTGTTTGAGGTGTTGGAGATGGATCCATCTTCTTGCTATCCATGTTCATATTCATGAACTCTACCTGGACAGACTTTAAGGATCTCCTAACATCATCTAGATTTAGGGAATCATGTCCATTTTTCCTAATCTGAACAAAGGATAGAAGCATATCGAACACAGACATAAATGATCTCATAACCTCATGACGATTTTGGGATGGTTTAGAGACGTCATATGTCTTGAAATTTCCATTATTACTAATGTGAACACCGGATAAAAACAGATCTACGATATACTCTGCCTCCTCTGCTGCGGCTGTAAATCTTTTCTTCAGATCATTAACTTTTTCAATGTCTTGATGTTGGTGGATGAAAAGGGTTTGGATCATGGAGTCAAGCTCTTGATAGAGAAGCTGGAATTGAGGCCTTTGGCATATAATTTCTGGGTTGTTGATGAATGGAATGTGGTTGGAGTTAATAAGGTGGTTCAACTTCTCCATGAACATCTGGATACCAGCATATGTCATCTTTAATTTCTAAAAATTACTGGAGTAACAAAATCAGGCGAAGAGAGTTTGAGAAGAGGGTTGTTGATTCTGGTCAAATTGCTTGGGCTGTGAAGTATATATAGTAGTCAAATTTTTAGGGTCTGAAGTGAACGGATCTCATCGCTCTCAAATAATTGATAGGTTAGGTGAAATACCAACAAATTACAACAATAAAATATTATTTATAGAAATAACGCAACCAGTTTTTAAAACTATGTGTAGCTTACATTAAGCATGCATAAAATATTTAAAACTAATGACAGTAAAAGAATGTTGTTAATATACGTGTTCAGCGGCGAATTCAAAAAATTTAGTCATGGTGGGCACAAAATGGATCAAGCCAAACTTGGGTGGAGAAAAAAAAACGATGTCCGATTATAGAATAGAGTAAACTGTCATTTTCGTCCTTGAGGTTTGACACTTTTTGCCAGTTTCATCTAAAAGATTTTTTTTTCTCAACTGGCTCCACTAGTTTTCAAATTCTTGCTGGTTTCGTCCAAATGCCTAACTCCGTTAGTCAATCTCAGTTAACTGAGGGGCAGTTTTGTCATTTTATTGTAGCCAAACCCTAAGTATAAATACCCACTTTCTCCTCTTCCTTATCCATTTCTTCGGCTTGTTTAACCTGTGGAACCATCAAAATCTCCAAATTAATTGTGGCTGATGCTTGCAAATATGGTAAAACAGTAACGCAGAGTTTCAGAAGAACAGATTTTGGGCAGAACCTAGTTTTTGGAAAAACCGGAAAGAATATTATAAACGGTTTGTGCCACAATCGTAGGTCTGGAGTTTTGGCTGCCTCAACTCTTCCGGTTATTCAAACCGGTGAGAAATTATCCACTTATTTATTTAGGACCGAGAAGGGTGGAAATGTGAAGGTTATTATCACTAGGTTAAACGATGGAAAATATCGAGTAAATGTGGAAATAACCTCTTTGCAGCTTATTGGCAATGTCAATGATGATGAATTAGTTATGAGTTGGGGTGTATACAGATCTGATTCGTCATCACTGATCCCTATACAATCGGGCGATTCTGGAATTTATGAAACGCCTTTTGCGATCGATTTTTTAAACAAGTTTTCAGTTGAATTGGAGTTTGACGAAAGTTTAGCTCCGTTCTACGTTTCATTTTTGCTAAAACGCCCTCTCAATGGCGGAAAGGTTGAAATTAAAAGCCATAGAAAGACAAATTTCTGTTTCCCGGTGGGTATAAAATCCGGGCATCCTGCTCCTCTTGGCGTTTCTTATTCAGCTGATGGATCTTTAAATTTTGCTCTGTTTTCAAGAACCGCGAAAAGTGTGATCTTGTGCTTATTTGATGACAATTCTTGTCAAGAACCCGTTTTAGAGATTGATTTAGATCCTTATGTTAATCGATCAGGTGATATATGGCATGCTTCAATGGATAATGCTATGAACTTTGTGTCATACGGCTATCGGGAAATGGATAAGGAAGAGGAGAAAGTGGGTATTTATACTTAGGGTTTGGCTACAATAAAATGACAAAACTGCCCTTCAGTTAACTGAGATTGACTAACGGAGTTAGGCATTTGGACGAAACCAGCAAGAATTTGAAAACTAGTGGAGCCAGTTGAGAAAAAAAAATCTTTTGGATGAAACTGGCAAAAAGTGCCAAACCTCAAGGACGAAAATGACAGTTTACTCTATAGAATAACATGAAAGGGTTATAAAAATTGTTTTTATCTTATATAATTATTATTCTATTAAAAACACCAAACGAAATACTTTCCACATTTAAAAGTACTAATATTGTTTAAAGCTCAAGTTTCAGTTTTATAAATCAAACTCAAAAGAGGATATATTATTTTATTATTTCATGGTGTCTCACTTTGAAAACTTGGGATGAAGTAAATTCTACTTCTCTTTTGAAATTGATCACAGGCTAGGCTACGGTGGGCATTCGCCCACCCTTTGAATATACTGCATCCGCCAATGTATGTGGCTGTCGTATTATTATTATTATTGTTGTTATTATTATTATTATTATTATTATTATTATTATTATTATTATTTTTAACTATGACTTTCATATGAGTGAATCAATGTCACACTGCCTAATCGGCAGCCCTGACCAAGGTCTGCCCCAGACTACGTTGTTTTAACCGGGTCCGTGATGGTGTAACAGACTTGGTTATAGCGTTCCCTCGGAAACCAAACTGCCCCCACACGAGTTTCCTCGGTAGAGTAACAGCCGGGTGAAAACTGGGGTGCGGCTCAGGATTGAACGCTCATTGGTGCGTTTGTCACAATCATTGCTTGGATGCTGCAGAAAATAACGAGGAGAGTGAGAATCGAACCTGAGTCACAAGGAACACCAAGTATTTCCCCAACCACTCCACCACTACCTCATTGACAGTTGGCGTCATAGTTATCTACAATTTTTTTGCTAAAACAAGTTTTGGGTTAAGCTAAAGAGGTTTTAATATTTACAAAATCCTTATTAATTACTATCACATATATTAGAGTAGTTTATCCCTCGGGTGCTCTCCGGGATAGACAAATGTAATATAAAATGACAAAATGTGTGTACCGTAAAAGTAATATGTTGTTTTTTTAGGAAAAAAATTATTTTGAAATAACACTCTTGTAGAGATGTGATAGGTCAATTCCTTGCCCCCTTTCATTGATAATCAACACTATACAAAGATACAAGAGATCTCCTTATTTTTTGAGATAATAAATACAATAAATACAATATTACAATTATAGTAAATGTGAGCATGATTTGTGGCGTCCACATGATTATAGGTGTCCATTACACCCCGCAGTCGAAGCGGGAGGTTTACATATGCTTAGACTGGACCGAAAATCATCAAAGAGGATCCGTGGTAGACCCTTGGTGAATAAGTCTGCAACTTGAAAGCGGGAAGGCATGTGAAGTATGCGGACCAGACCTTTCTGAACGTGCTCCCTGACGAAGTGAATGTCGAGCTCGATGTGTTTGGTTCGTTGATGTTGGACCGGGTTTCCTGACAAGTAGATGGCACTGACGTTGTCACAATAGACTAAGGAGGCTTTGGTCAACGGTCGATGTAGTTCAAGAAGAAGGTTGCGTAGCCAGCATATTTTGGCAACAACATTAGCTACTCCGCGGTATTCGGCTTCGACACTAGAACAGGAGATGGTGGATTGCCTCTTAGAGGACCATGAGATGAGGTTGTCGCCAAGATAGACACAATAACCGGATGTAGACCAACGAGTGTCGGGGCAGCCTGCCCAATCAGTAGTGCCCTGTAAGTACCTAATGATGCGCTTAAGAGCGTTCCAGTGAGCCATGCCAGGAGGGTGCATGTGCATACATATTTGCTGAACAACGTATGATATGTCAGGTCTGGTGAAGGTGAGGTACTGTAAGGCACCGGTGAGGGCCCTGTAGGTGGTATGGTCATCGAATAACGGATCTGGGTCACCGGGCAATTTACTCTGTGTGTCAACTGAAGTTGCAGCAGGTTTGCAGGAGTCTATACCTGCGCGGTGGATGATATCTTTGGCATAGGCATGCTGTGACAAGAAAAGTGTGTTACCGGTTCTGGTTACTGTGATGCCCAAAAAGTATGATAAGGGTCCCAAATCCTTCATAGCAAATTCACCTGCAAGAATAGTCATGAGTTGTTTGCGGAGTAGGTCAGAAGATGTGGTGAGGATGATGTCGTCCACATAGATTAGAAGGTAGTTAACATCATTTCCGTGGTGATAAATAAATAAGGAGTTATCCGTTTTGCACTGTTTAAATCCATGTTAAAGGACAAAATCAGTAAACCGTTGATACCAAGCCTTCGGTGTTTGCTTGAGGCCGTAAAGAGATTTCTTGAGGCGGTAGACATGATCAGGGTAGTCCCTATGGCGGAATCCCATTGGCTGGTGCATGTAAACGGTTTCCTGTAAGTGGTCGTGCAAAAAGGCATTGGTAACATATAATTGGTGTATCGGCCATGATTGTGAGAGTGCCAAAGTAAGAACTGTCCGTATAGTGGTGGGTTTCACCACTGGACTGAAAGTTTCACCACAGTCAACCCCAACCTGTTTACTACGACCATCACATACCAACCTTGCTTTGTAACGTTCTAGAGAGCCATCAAAACGAAATTTATGTTTAAATAACCACATACAACGAATAATATTCATGTCTGAGCGACGTGGTACAAGTTCCCAAGTCTCATTTTTAATAAGTGCACTAAATTCGTTTTGCATGGCTTCGGACCATTCGGGTGTGGACAAGGCAAGGTGGGGGGATTTCAGGATTGGTATAATGGAAGTAGTGTTAAGGTTGAATAGTTGCTTGGGTATTGAATACAGTCCATTGCTCGTGTTCGCATGGTACGGGGTGGTTGTTGTGGAATCGTTGGAGGGGGGTGGGTTGGGGTGAGGAGTGAGATGGTGAGTGGGTGTTCGGTTCTGGGCCCGGAGGGTGGGTGGAGTGTGGACTTTAGGTATGTGTATGGGGTTGGGCTAGGGGAACGGTAGTTGGGCCAGAGAGTGAGGGTTGTGATGGGCCAGGAGATGTAGGGTGTAGGCTGTGAGAGTGAGGCAGAGGGGAGGAGGTTGGGTGCAAGGCGTTTGGGCCGGCTGGGGTTGGGCCAGAAGGTGTGAAAAGTGGGCTGTTGGGTGGGACGGAGGTTTGGGAAGATTGAACACTATCCCACAGTAGTGGGTTTAGATGAGGAGAAAGGAAGTTGTAATCATGTGTGGTGTTGGAATGTTGAATGGAGAAGGGGTAGATGGATTCTTCGAACTGGACGTGACGGGATATAAATATTTGATTAGTTGAGATGTCAAGACATTTATATCCGCGGTGGTTGGAAGGGTATCCAAGGAAGACACAAGGTTTGGAGCGATTGTGGAGTTTATTTATGAGAGAACTACATGAATAGTCCCTATAGTTTATAGAAAGTAACATCTTAGGGTACTAACTTTATTTTTTAACATGTTAAGGGTTTATAGTTTCAGTTTTGTAACATGTTAGGGTACTAAGGCTAAGGGGCTGTTTGGTTGATTAAGTGCTGAATTATTAAGATTGTCTGAATGGTTAAGAGGCTCTGAATGGTTAAGAGCTGAATCATTCAGCATCCCATTAGCTTAATGGTTCAACACTTAATCATTCCATTCAGATGCTGAAACAAACAATCTGAATGCTGAATGATTCAGACCTGAATGATTAAGAGGCTAATTAAGAGGCTACCAAACAACCCTAACTCTGTTAGTTTTTCTAGTTAAGTTTTGATAAAATGACTAAAATGCCCAAGAATAACTAGATATGCCATTCTTGTAATTAACTCTATTTGATTTACATGATACTTTTTGCAATTTATTGAAATTAATATTATTACATTAAAATTTTAATAATATACTAAATTAAATAATTATACTCTACACATTTTAATATATTTTTTTTATAAAACAATACTTTTATCCATATAAACCACCGTCGATAAGTCTACTTGTATCTACCATCAAGCACCACGTCAACTCTCATCTCCACCGCTATTACCGCCATGCGTTATCTATATTTGATAAGGTCAACTATATTTTTTAATATATAGAATTATCTATTAATATTAATAAAACTTAGAAAAATTAAATTATAAAAATATACAAAATTAAATAATTATAATATATACGTTTTAGTATATATTTTTTTATAAAATAATACTTCTATCCATATAAACCATCGCCAATAAGCCTAATTCGTATTTGCCATTAAGCACCACGTATACTCTCATCTCCATTGCGATTGTTGTCATACGTTATCTATATTTGACAAGGTCGTCTATATTATTAATACATAGAATTATCGATTAGTATTATTTAAAAACTTTAAATTAAATTAAATAATTATACGTACTCTATGCGCTTTAATAATATTAATAGCTAATTCTACATCAAGAAACACATCAACTCTATGCGTTTTAAATATAGATAGCGCACGGCAGCAATGAAGGTGGAGATGAGAGGTGACGTGGTGCTTGATGACAGATACGAGTTACGCTCATAGACGGTGGTTTATATGGATAAAATTATTGTTTTATAAAAAGATACATACTAAAACGCAAAAAGTATAAATACTTAATTTAATATATTTTTATAACTTCAAATTTTTATGTTTTAATAATATTAATAGATAATTCTAATTCTAATTTCAATAAGTTGCAAAAATTATCCTTGTAATCAAATAGAGTTAATTACAAGAATATCTAGTTACAATAGGACATTTTAGTCATTTTGTCAAAACTTAACTAGAAAAACTAACGGAGTTGTCCTTAGTACCCCAACATGTTACAAAACTAGAACCATAAACCCTTAACATGTTAAAAAATAAAGTTAGTACCCTAAGATGTTATATTCTATAAACCATAAGGATTATCTGTGTAGTTCTCTCTTTATTTATAGTGGTGGAAGGGGTGATGGGATAGCATAGGCAACCAAACACACGAAGATGTGTGTAGGTTGGAAGAGTATTGTATAAAAGAGTAGTGGGTGATAGAAATTTGTGGGTTTTCTTGGGTAGAATACTTAGGAGGTAGGTGGCGGTTTCGAGAGCATGGTGCCAAAAGGAGGGAGGTAAGGAGGCTTGAGATAGGAGTGTACGAATCATATTATTGATGGTTCGTATTTTTCGTTCGGCTTTGCCATTTTGGGAGGAAGTGTGGGGATAGGAGAAGCGAAATTGCATTCCGTTTATGTGACAGAATTGTTTGAAGTTATTGTTTGTGTATTCGGTGCCATTGTCACATTGGAACTGTTTATTTTTTCTTTCAAACTGTGTATGGATATGGTTATGAAATGTGGTGAAGGTGTAGTATACTTGAGATTTATAGGATAGGGGATAAGTCCATAAAAAATCTGTTAAATCATCAAGAAATAATATATAGTAACGGTGACCACCAGTGCTTAAAACCGGTGAGGTCCACAAATCACTGTGAATGATATCAAAAGGTAAATGAGTTTTATTCATAGAATCATAAAATGGCAATTTTACACTTTTGCCAAAAACACATGATTGACAAAGTGTAGTGTTCTGTTTATTAAAATCGATAAAAGAACTAGATTTTAACGAATGCATAAAGAGTCGCCTGGGTGCCCAAGGCGTTGATGCCAACGGTCTTGAGTAACAGCAAAAAGAGCGGTAGCTTTGGAGTGAGGCTTGATGAAGTTTGTGGTCAGAGGGTAGAGGTGTCCCGAGCTATTACATCGCAGGATAGGTTCCTTGGTCTTGAGATCCTTCACAAGAAAACCAAATGGGTCAAATTCAATGAAAAGTAAATTGTCTGTCGTCAGGCGACGGACAAAGATGAGATTTTTATTGAGATTGGGGGCATAAAGAATATTGTTTAGTTTTAAGGGTGGGAAGGGTGGTGGTAAGGTTTTGTTTCCCTGTCCAATTACAGGAATGGTGGAGCCATTGCCAACGATTATTTAATTATTAGTGCGAGTATTAAAAACAGACGGCAAAGTCATACATGGTTGTTCCATGTAGCCAGAGGCGCCGGTGTCCATGTAACCAATTGGTTCTGAGGGTTGACTCATAGAGGGAGTATATAGAGCATGTGCAATGTCAGTCGGGGTTGGGCTACAGGTAGCCATATAGGCCTGAACCAGCTTGGGGCCCAAGATACCCCTAAGAACTGGGCGGCCGTGAGGTAGAGGGGTAGGGGCAGGGTGGTGTGTGGTTGGTTTGTGGGCTATAGTTGTTGTTGAGTAGAGAGGCGCATTGGGTAGAGTCCCAGATGTTGGGAAAAATGATGTAGGGGTGTTGGTTATGGGCCGAGTAATTGGACTGCCCTTTGGAACGGGCCGGTTGAGAAAAGGATGAGTGGCCTCTGCCGCGTCCTCTGGAACGACCTCGGCCACGTGATGGATCGGTGATGGGTTGCGGAGAGGTGGAGTTAGGGATGGCCGTAGATGACTGGGTTTGGGACTGGACATGGAGGTCGGTAGCGGCTTGGTTGGAAGAGTGAATGGCTTGGTGTGCTTTGGTAGACTCGTTCATGCATAATTGAGAACGTACTTCAAAGAAGGATGGCAAGGGTTTGGTGTTTTGGATGATGGTGCCTACGGTCTCGTATTGCTCAGTAAGACCGGCTATGGTTTGCAAAACAAGGTCCTGTTCGTCAACCGGGGCATCTACGTTGTTCAATTGGTCAGCCAAAACTTTAATCTCTTGACAGTACTCATGCATAGATGAGAAATTTTCAAGGCGAGTGTTTGCAAATTTTTGTTTGAGAAAGAGGGCACAAGTGGCTTTGTTGTCTTGGAAGTGGTTCTCGATTGCTTTCCATGCATCATAAGCGGTGGTGCTCTTCTTGATAACAGTTTTGAGAAGGTCGGTAGATATGGTGCCATAGATCCATTGGAGGACAATGGCATCGAGCCGTTCCTACGAATCAACATGTGAGGGGACCGATTGTTTCTCCTTGTCTGTAGACGAGGAAGTGGCAGGGGTGAGATGGCGAGGCTCGAGATGGTTAGCAACAAGAAAGGCGGTACAATGAATGCGAAATAATTCTGACCATGTGTTGTAGTCGGATGCTTCATTGTCTAGGGTGATAGGGACGAAGATTTTGATGTTGGAAACGGTGACGGCAGGGTGTAGCTTGTGTTCAGCCATTGAAGGAATCAATGAGTAAGGCTGGCAGCAGCAAGGGTTTCAAATGAAGCAGAGGGAAAGTAGGAGAAAAGGTTAGGAGGATCTTGAGGGTGATACCATGTAGAGATGTGATAGGTCAATTCCTTGCCCTCTTTCATTGATAATCAACACTATATAAAGATACAAGAGATCTCCTTATTTTTGGAGATAATAAATACAATAAATACAATTTTACAATTATAGTAAATGTGAGAATGATTGGTGGCGTCCATTACACTCGATAACTCATAAAACATACTTTTAATTTTACATGTGCACATCTTGCTCGAGTGAAGTCTCTATACAACTTTGTCAATTCCTCAAGACATTGTAAAGTTGTGATGTGAACCTGGAAAAAAAAAACCAAATTGGTATCAAATGACATGTCATGATGGCGATTGATTCAAAAGACATTCATAGTGGGGTGATTAATTATCACTTATCAGCTAGAGATTTACCTGTGTCTAAGAATTATATGCTACATCTAACTGGCTTAGTAACCTTTGTAATCAATATTCATTTCTAACAACACCAATCAAAATACAAAAAATAGATTTTTAGCAAATTGACTACATCTGTGAATATATATGAAGTTAGCGGGTTTATATATGTAATAGCAAGTTCAAAAGCATATATACTATCTTAACATGATTAGTGACTTGTCTAGATATGATTAATGATGAGCACATGGTGACTTTTTTTTTCTGCATGAACAAAAACCCACTTAAAAAGTCATTTTTTTTCGTTTTTGTATAGCACTATGGTACTCGTTGAAAAAATATTAAACGCTCGTTAATTTAGTGTATTTTTTTTTTTAAAAAAAGGCATATATAAAGTAACTAACGTTTAAAAATTGTGTGTGGGGGTGAGTGCATGTGTCATGCACATGAGAGAGAAAAAACTTTTGAAAAAAAAATCAAGGGATTTGAAGACCTCATCTAGTGCCATGTGGCATACCCATTTTTGTTTATTATATACGGAGATAGAGATTGCATAACGACTTTTTAAAGTGGCAAAGGTAACATAGTTTTTACCGTAAACAGCGTGAATGTATGAATCATGAGTCCTAAGAAACTTTTAATAAACTGGTTCAGAAATCGACTCGGCCCAACCGAACCGAACTGATACAACCCGGAAGTTACTAACCAGTTCCCCCACTCCCTTGCGAAATCAACCTACACCAGTTTAAGATCCAAACTGGCTTGAAACCAACCAAGAAAACTGGTTCCAAACAAGTTTTGACCGTTGGATGTGAACTAGCCGTTATCAAAAGACTTTTTAGCCATTGGGGCCATTTTTCGCAACCAAAACTCTCCATTTGGCCCTCACATGCTAGTATAAATAGGTAAAGAACACTTGAAAATGCACTTAAAATGCCAAAACGCTCTCATATACACTTGCTAGCTCATTTATTCGCTATGGCTTCACAAACATTCCTTCTCAAGCATATGCTGGTGGTGGTTTCGCACTCTCAACCTAGCTAATCGTTGAGCGCTTAATAGAAATGGTTGGAAACCCCAAAATTTAGGGGAATCTTGGATGTTCAATTTATGTTTGATGACGAAACGACACTCAAAAGGGTCGTTGTAGAAGGCGTGGAGGTTTTTTCCAACCAAACTCAAACTCCACTTTGAGAAATCATATGAACAAATATTGAAAGGTGTTAAAAGAAAATCCGGTGGAAAGTGGTCATACATTGATTGATCCTCAATGTAGGATTTTTGTAATCGATTTCAATAGTTCAGGATCGAATGGTGAATCTCCTAAATCAAGAAGTGTGCCGTTCAACCACTTCGACAACCCTCACTTCACAAAGATGATTCATGAAATGTTTCAACCTCGTTACAAACACGTAAGTCATGTTACTCTAAGATTAGCAATCGACATTGCTCGGCTTAACAGGATTTACCGAAATCGTACCCTTGTGTCACCGCACATTGTTCAATATTAGGTTGGATGGTGTGGTTTGAAGCCCCTAGGGGCTCCATTAAACAACGTCAACATCACATATGCGCCACGTAGACAAGGGCTCCATTCAATAACTACAAGGAAATAGAATAATACCCCTTTAATTAAAAAAGAGAGAAAAAAAGAAAAAAAAACAGTTAGTTGGGTGATGTAAAGGGGCCCACCATATCAGCCATTAACGCTCATTATTGTGATCACAATTGGTAAATGTTGCGCCCCACCCCAATGGCACCACACAATACGGGAGGGGTGCTGATAAGAGGGTAGATTTCCATGTTAAGATGTAGTTAATTATGTGTTATTAAGTGAATTATATCATAAAACATGGATACTTTGAGTTTGAGTTGGATTGCAGGTAGCTGGAGCAGATTGGATGAAATTTTGGAGAAACCAAATGGATCTTAATTGAAGATATTAAATGATGATGAGATAAAGCTCTGAAAATACGAGGACGTGGCCGCAAGAATAGAAGAAAACGGAGTTCTAACGAAGATTTTATGGCAAAAACAGACGCGTACCGGTAACCAGAGCAGGGCTGCGCTGGGGAGGCATGGGGCTGCGGCAGACTCCAATAACCAGCGCTGGTATGCGCTAAAATTAGAGCGGGTCAGCAAGTTTTTGGTCCCAGAGCAGGGCTGCGCTGGGTGGGGCGCGGGGCTGCGTTGAGGGTCGGAAAAGTTGCGAATTTGAAGGATTTTTACCATATTTAAAGATAACTTCAACCCCAAACAAAAAACTTTGAACCCTAGCCGTTTTTCACCTCCCAAACACACTTTTCATCATCTCAAACCTCAATCCAGTCAATCCTTTCATGCAATCATCATTCCAATCATCCATTGAAGATAATATGATGAAGATGAGCGGCTAACCACTTTTGTAACCACCTCCGGGTGTATGGTTCGTTTGTGAAACCCTTTAAACTTGTTTGATTTGGTACTTGGATTGTTTTTCATTCACTTGAAGAATATTTGTGGTTTTAATCATTTACACAATTTACGTGTGTTTCAATTGCTTATCTTTTCATCATTCGCTTTCGGTTTTCTTGCATCGTGAGCAGTTTGATAATTGGGAGGGTAATTGATACTTGTGGGTTGGTAATTGAATTGTACAGGTTATTATTAAAAAAACTTGTGTTCGGTTGTCACTTGATCTCCTAACATCATCTAGATTTAGGGAATCATATCCATTTTTCCTAATCTGAACAAAGGATAGAAGCATATCGAACACAGACTTAAATGATCTCCTAACATCATCACGATTTTGGGATGGTTTAGAGACCTCATATGTCTTGAAATTTCCATTATTACTAATGTGAACACCGAATAAAAACAGATCTATGATATACTCTGCCTCCTCTGCTGCGTCTGTAAATCTTTTCTTCAGATCATTAAGTTTTTCAAGGTCTTGATGTTGGTGGATGAAAAAGGTTTGGATCATGGAGTTAAGCTCTTGATAGAGAAGTTTGAATTGAGGCCTTTGACATATAATTTCTGGGTTGTTGATGAATGGAATGTGGTTGGAGTTAATAAGGTGGTTCAACTTCTCCATTAACATCTGGATACCAGCGTATGTCATCTTTAATTTCTCAAAATTACTGGAGTAACAAAATCAGGCGAAGAGAGTTTGAGAAGAGGGTTGTTGATTCTAGTCAAATTGCTTGGGATGTGAAGTATAGTAGTCAAATTTAGAGTCTGAAGTGAACGGATCTCATCGCTCTAAAATAATTGATAGCTTAGGTGGAATACCAACACATCTATCTATATCTAGGGTTTGGTTAAAATAAAATGGTCATGTTATTTACACCGGTTTTTTTAGGGTTTTACAGCTCTGTACGGCTCGTAGAGGCCTCTACGGGCCGTAGAGGTGGGTGCCCACTGCAATGATTGACACATGCCTCTACAGCTGTTAGAGGCCTCTACGAGCCACTGAGGCCGGTGCAAATATGTTTTGGGGTGGTGCAAATAGGGGGGGGGGGGCGAATAACCTTATGGAATTGTGAAAACTCTAGAAACACATTTGTGACCGTTGTTCTACACTAATCAATGGCTGCGATAAGATCATGTATATTATATTAATAAACTATCCGTCCTTTTTATTTCATTGTCTATGTAATGGTATTCTCGTCACATGTTACATAATAAGAAGCTTGAAAAAGCGAGCTCCATGCAGGGATACAGGTGATATGACTACTCACCTGGCATTTCTTCATACTTTGTTTTTGTTTATTTAGAAAGAGTATAGGTAAATTAAAGAGACACATTATCATCTTCTCTATCATTAATTCCCTATCAAACACCAACAGCTTCTCTCTCATTTCCTCACAAAAGACATCTTCCCTCTCATTCAAACACAACCGATCATGTATGCAGGTGGGTCTTTGGACTGATTAAGGAGTTTTTTCCTTTATAGAATAACTGCTTTTGGCAACTAACATCGTATTATTGTTCTTTTACAGATCTGAGTGTTTGTTCTGTCGTTATTAGGGTTTACAATGAAGCAAAGCTTTAAGGTCTTAACATCATCAAAAGGTGTCGATGAAAGGGATAAAAGGTACTATACATATTATAGGAGTTATTATATGCTTAAACCCCTGTTTTTTGAATTATTTTGGTGAACGATTGCTATCTAGGCTTCCAGGCCTTCCACATTTGGTGTAAATGGTTTTGCACAAATAGGTAGCACGTTAAAAGGCTAATCAATCATAGGGAAACAAACATGTATTGTAATTTTTGTTGTAGATGGCTTTGATTTAAGATTTTTTTGGAAATAATTTTGATGTAAGATGGTTACATTTTAATTATGTTGTAGAACAGGTAAAAACATAGTGGTTTATCAACGAAATAAAAATTTGTTAAAAAATGGTTTTGGTTATGATTAAAATCTAAGATACACTTTAAACAAGGGATGTTACAAAAATATGATATAAATGTGGTTTTCATGTAGATGCTCCGTTTTAATTGTTTTGTAATAAGTAGAAAAAAATTGTGTAAAAAGGGGAACAAAAATTGCAAGAAAAAAAGGTAAATATTTCTAAGAGAATAAATGTGTAACAAAAATAATAATAATTGAGGTATATGGTTATTGTAGTAGTATGAGTTCTAGAAAAAGTTACACAAAATGATATAAGTGTACTTCTTTTCAAAAATTACAGGAGTGTGGATGAAATCAGAAGAATGAGAAGAGATATGCTTACTTGTGTTACGAACCTATAACATAATGTGGATGAAAAAATACCGTCTAAAATAATAATCACAACCCTTTTTTTTTAATATGATTCAGTTAGGAAAAGCCCTCGTATAGCAAGAAACAAGTTAAAAAGATATCAAAACACATTGGAAACTGTCATACTTCTGGACGGACAGGAGGAAACAAATGCTGAAAAGAATAACGCTTCGCGAAAAAGATGGAGGTTAATAGGTAAGTTGCTTAAAGATGTTCAAACACCTAAATCTCAACGATAAAATTAGTCTTAGTATATAAATTAGGACTTAATATTATACGATAATTAACCCAGGTTATGAAGATGACAACTCAGATTATGAAAATGAGAAGACGGACTGTAAGATAATATTAGGAAGAAATGATAAGAAAAATGGTATACCATTCTATACATTGATTAAGAAAATAACTTTTATTAGAAATATCTTACTGTTGAAAAAAAATATTCTCATTTCTCTTTGAAACAGGTTATGAAAGAAGATTGTCAGATTGTAAGATAATATCAGGAAGAAGTGAAAAGAAAAAAGGTATACAATTTTATATACTTATTAAGTTTATAACATTTGTTAGAAAGATCTTTACGGCTAACAAAAAATATTGTCATTTCTCTTTGATCACAGGTTATGAAGGAGGATCGTCTGATTGTAAGATAATATCAGGAAGAAATAAAAAGAAAACAGGTATACAGCTTTATATATTTATTAAGATTATAACACTTGTTAGAAAGATCTTACGGTTGACAAAAAATAGTGTCATTTCTTGTTGACACACAGGTTATGAAGGAAGATCGTCGGATTGTAAGATGATATCATCGTGGAAGGGGAAAAAAGGTTAGATACATCATTTAGCTAAGTGTATGAATTCATAAAAAATGATTGTTGATTGCAATTGTTTAAAACTAAGAATGGTTATTGTAAAACATTGATTAAAATAGAAAAGCGTCACAGTGTGGTGGAGTTTCGAATAGGAAGCTCAAAAAAGAAGAAGAGTAAAGGTAAGGAGTTAATATTAATAACAACTTTCACATATATGCATATAAACAGAAAAAAATAAATTGAAAAGGGCTCTTGTGATTGATTAAAGAAATTGTAAAAAAGGATAGAATATAAACGTAATAACTACGTATAAATAAAATTGTTTGGCATGCACAGGAAAGAAGAAAAAAATGGCCGATAATGAAGATAGGGTGTACATGGATGTAGTGGAAAAGAAGTTGAGTAAGAAAAGGAAAATGAAGGCAGGTGAGAAACAAAGGAAATCAAAAAGTAAGGAAGATTTGTGTGAAGATGGGCTGGTTGGAGGGGGGGGGGGGGGGGGGAGAAGTGATTGGTTTGCTATAAAGACACGTTCATCGTTGCTGCAGTTTTTTAAAGGCATTAGCGTATTGCAGGAACAACAAAAGGATGCTGTAAGACGCACGGGTTTTGGGAAATTACTAAAATTCAGGGTTGATGGCATACCATCGAAACTAGGGCATTACGTGGTTGATAGGTTTAAACCCAAAAAAATGGAAATCCGAGTACCGAGTGGTAGAATAAAATTAGATAAGGATTCTATTCATAAGTTACTGGGGATAACACGAGAGGGGATAAAATTACATGAAGTGGAGTTTGAAGATAAGGAAAATGAGGTAGTACAGTGGAAAAATAGATAACCTAAATGTTTTGTCGCACCAATGGAGATAGTAAAAAATATACAAAGTGTCGAAGATGAGGACAGTTTCGAACTCAGGATAGACTCCTTGATGTTGTTCCTTGCAGTTATGGTAGAATGCCATCAGCAAGGAAGGTGTAAGTTGAAGATCCTAAACAAGTTGAAAGCTGATACAAGTTTCAAAGAAATAGACTGGTGTGATTACATACTTGAAGGAATGAAAAAATGTAAACGGAAGTGGAAAAGGTGTGACAACAGCAAGACATTCGCTGGACCACTCACTATTTTAACAGTATGTGTTTCTAGTGTCTATATAAAAAGGTTTAAAAGTAAATGAATAGTACTAGCCTTATTTTTGGTGTGGGATGGGGGGGGGGGGAGGGTTACATATGTTAATAATTTAAGTTAGATTTTAGATAGAATTATGTAATCTGTTACATTGCTGATAAAAATGAAAACAAATATTCGTTGTGTGTTACAAACAAATGCGGAGAGTAGGATTGAATAAAGTTAATGGATACATTACTATGGTTACATTTTTTTTTGGTAGAACACATATGTTAGTTAGGTTAATGTTTTGTAAAAAAAAAAAATCTCTTGAGACAATAACAAATACAACATGTTTAATGACACATTGCAGTTACTTTACGTTGAAAGCATTGAATGCAAAGGGACGGACTTGGAAAAGTCATTGATACCGATAGAATATTGGAACAAGAATGAGCTGAAAAAAAAGAGAGATGCTAGAAATCAAAGGGATTGGGTTTGGTACAGGGAAGTTTAGGCATTTTTTGCAAGCAAATAAATCATCTGCTGGTGAGTCTGATGATAATGTTGCTCAGTTTGTGCTATCGGTAAGTTGCATTTTAATAAATGTGCAAAAATTAAATACGATGTTTTTTGGAAACAAATATCAATTATAGAATAATTTAATGCAGGATAAGATAGGGGAAATAGGAAGCATGATAGATGCAGTTTTAAAAAGTAAGTGGAAAATTGAAAAAAAAAAGATTACTGACGTGTATGATAAAGAAGCAGAGAACGAAGAGGTGTTGACATTAGTTGCAAGGTATGATTAGGTATTTGAAGGTGGTTTGAAAAAAACACAAAAGGAAGGCGTTGTTGGTAGTAGCGCAGATGAACAGATAAGGGAGGTACTAAGCAATTTAGCAAATGAAGAAAACGTGAATGAGACGACTGATGACAATAATAGAAACGCTAATGACGATGAAGGTTAGACACGCTGATTAATCTTATGTATATACACATAAAATGTTTATAATTTAATTATTAAATTCTTATTAAGTGTAGATGGCTATGCGTTTGGAAATGATGCCATGGACAATATGGAAGAAAGAATTGTTTCAGACAAACATAATGTCATAGGGGATATCGAAATCGGTAAGCGTAAACATTGGCAAGAGGAATGTTGTATGTACTCCAAAAATAATAATATTCATGGTTTGATGTAAATAAAAAAATGACAAAACAGGATGTAACGAAGTGACTGGGTGCGTGTCTGAAAATGTGGGAAACACAATGGTTCAAGGTGGATTATCAACAGACAAGTCTAATAAAGTGGTGGTGGATGATGATGTTAATGAAGTATTTGAAAATGATGTTACACGAACTATTACAAATGAGAGAAATAATCTAGTAACCAAAACCACATAAAATAATGAAGGTACATATGCTGTTTTTGATTATGTAAAAAAATTGAAAGTTCTTTGCTAAGAAAATTGAAGGTTATTATATTTAGTTGGTGGTCTTGAAGCTATGGAAAAGGGAACTACAAATAATCTACTGACAAAAAATACATAAAACAAAGAAGGTACGTATGTTGTTTTCCATTATGTAAAAAATGGAAGTTCTTTAAAAAAACAAACTCAAGGTTATTATGTTTAGTAGGTGGTGTTGAACCTATGGAAACGGGAACTACTAGTGTTGACGACAGTCCAAGCTAGGTTAGTACTAGTCATTACAGATATTGACAAGTTAAATGACTATGGGGACATAAAAACTTATTATGTTCATGTCCTAATGTGATATTTCTGTCAAAACATGCTGTATTGAATTGCCTCAAAACATTTATGAAGGTGATGCTAATAAAGCTGTTACAAAGGAAAGAAACGATAGAAAGGCAAATGCAACTGAAAGGAAAGAAGGTAAAATGTGTTACAGTCCATCTATATGATAAAAAGGAAATTGATTGTAAAAAACTATAAATATTAAAAGTTTAGATTACGTGGTAGGTGAGCTTAACTCCATGGAAAAGGTGTTAGTACATGATGTCCCTAGGCTAGTATATCAGATGTTTGGACGTGTTACAAGGTGTTTGGAAGTGTTTGTAAGCATTTTGGGAGTGTTTGGGACCAATAGGCGAGTAGGGAATCATTACAGGCGAGCAGCCTTGTAATCGCATGTTGTACATGGTGGATAGCCTCCTACCCGCATGTTGTACATGGTGGATAGCCTTGTAATCGCCTGTTTGTCATGGTGGATAGCCTGTTGCAGCCTGTACGAGTACGGGAGGTATAAATAGACCCAATCATTACCCTAATCATCAGTTCTCACCTCACACATTCTCCAAACACCCTCCCCCAGGTCTGAAAGTCTGATTTGATCATTGTAAACACTCGTGCTCTGTTTTAGTGATAAATCTTAAAGCTTTTGACCCATTTGTGTGTGTTGATTACTCATATATCATTGTTTCTTAGTTGTTTATGTTATTGGAACATATTCAGAGGATTCCACACTCTGAATATCAAATTCGTGATTGTCGGGTGACCCGTTAGTCGATCCTACAAGTGGTATCAGAGCCGAGGCTCTTATCACGAGGGTTTTGTTAACAAAAACGAGTGAAAACAGGTGGGTTTTTGTGTCAAAGTTGTGATTTTTATCCAAAAACCTGTTTGAACTTTGAAACTTTGAGTTTTTCATAAAAAAACCCTTATTTTCAAAATATTAGTGTGTTTTTACGGATGAAAACGTGTGTTTTTTATTAGGTTTTGTTCTAAAAGTATTTTGGAAACTTTTCTAATCATTTGGGGATTAAACACATCGTTTTTGATAAGATTTTGAAGCAAAAATGGTAGTTTTTGAGCAAAAGTGACTTGCAGATCAGATCAGGCGATTAAAGAACCCTACTCACGTGAACAGTTTACACGATTAGCCTACTTGCCCTTAGTGTCAAGCGATTACGTCTACTCGTGTGATTTTACTAGTGATTAGAAGCTAATCGCCTGTTATCTCATGTGGCATAGCTTCTAATCACGTGATGAACCCTAATCACCTCTAAACTAGTAATCCGTCTACTGTTAACTAGCAATTACACCAATCGCCTATAAAAACACACGATTGGACTTATAATCGTCTGAAAACAAGCAATTACAACCTACAATCGCCTGTAACTTGCTGAAATAAAAAATTTGACTAAGTATCAGACTTTTGACGAACCTAAACATATGGCGAACCCGTGGGGACATCTAAATCAACCAAGGAAACAATATAACCAACAAATGAACAATCAAGTGATTGTTCCCACGAACCCTTAGGCAGTTTTCAGCCGAGGGTAATGCGCAACGGATGCAACAATCGCAAATGCAAGCGAATGTTGCCGGAACCAATCCGTGGGCGCTTGCGGCTCAAGAGCAGGCAATGAATACGAACCCGTGGGCACTCGCGGCTGCCGCGAATCAACAAACACATCATCTGTCCTCGGTTCTCTTAAGCGACTTAGAGACTGGTAGTTCCAATAGGGCACCGAAACTGCAGTATATGGTCGACTTCCATAGCTGGAAGGGCAAATTTCATACATATGTTGAGGGTATCGATGGTCTTGCATGGTCAGTTATTGAAAACGGGTACAACAGGCCGATGGCTGAGAATTCAAACACTCCAATCACATTGGAAGCGATGTCCGAGAATCAGAGAAAGAAGTACAACTATGAAAAGAAGGCAATGGCAGCCCTGTTGCAAGCACTTCCTATAGACATACTTCATCAGTTCGCACAGTGCACTACTTCGTAGATGCTTTGGTTAGCGCTTGCTGAAAGGAACGAAGGAAACTCGAACACCAGGAAGATCAAGGTGGATCGACTTAAGAAGGAGTTCGATAACTTCACTGCTATCAAGAATGAATCTCTATGAGACATGACTGCAAGATACTACCATTTGATGTCCAAGATGTATCAGTACGGGGTCGTGTACGCATCAGCAGAGCTTGTGGAAAGATTTGCAGATGCACTCCCTTCTCACTGGCATCAGTGGCTGGACATCCAGAAATCCAACAACGCGTATCAGACACTCTCCATCAATGGGTTCGTAGCAGACCTGGAGAACAAAGAGATAGAAGAAATCAGAAGGGCGAACAAGCGGCTCGTTCCTCAGAATCCCAGCATCTACTGCGGGAACACTCCTCAGGACACCAGTGTGGGTGGATCCAAACCATAGACTGCATTTGTGGTTAACCCAGATCTAGTCTATGCGTTTGACAACTATGGTCCCCCATCTGATGTTCCTCCACCAGTCTATCCTTTTGCACAAGGAAACCAATATCCTTTGACTTATAATACTAACCAGTTTGGTGTTAATCCCTACTCTCATCTTGCAGCACCAGCTTAGGAAACTTCAAACTTTGGTGGACCTTCTTCATCAGTGTTTGGTGGTGCCCCATCTATAGGATATGGTGGCTATCGGACCAATCCAATCGCCGAGCAGCTGAACACAACGGGATTTGAGAAGGTGACTGTAGAGTTAGCCCAAGAACACATGGCTCTACTGTCAACCTTGGTCAATTCCTATAGTGTCACACCCCGACTTTTCCCTTGTCGGATGCGACGTTTGGTGCCTTTGCCAGCGCAGCGGAAAGATGCATCTAAGACTCTGGTTCCCTGAACGCCAATTCTAAACCTCTAGGATCCCCGATCCCAATATGCCGACTACTCCAACCGTGCCATTACCAAAGTTTAGACCTGAAAGACATACTTAAAAAGTCAACATAAAGCTGGTGAGTTCATAAGTTTTCTTTTATAAACGAGTTGTTGTAAGTTTGGAAAGATCATATCTGTTACTACTATGTTATGAGAACGTTAGCTAGACGTTAAGTGTTTGTACTACTACGGTTGGGAACCCATTACTAAACCGGTATAAGTGTTGAAGCCAGCCCAGACGGACGAGATTACCGATGCCTCGGTAACCCCAAAGTATTAGAGACAATATGCACCCGCCCGGCTCCCAGCCGTCGGGTGGGGTTTGTAAGGCCCAATAGATCTATCCACATTTCCCTCGTTGTGCATCCCCGCACATTCATGGTTTCCCCTGGGACTTTCCAAAAAGCCGTATAGTAACATAAAGTGCCCATAGTATAACATGATCTTTAAAACAATGTAAGTAGTACGCATGTTTCTTCCCCGAATGTAAAACCAGTAACAGCAGGGCCGTGACACTCATGCACCCATTTCATTTTTTCAAAAACTTGTTCGTTTGGAATTCCTCGGGTTTTCATAAAAGATGCATGTCTTCCACCCCGAAAACATTTATAAAACGATAAAAAGTGGGGTCATGAACTCACCTTAATTTCCTCGCTTAGCTAGCAACAAAGCCCGAAGCTTTGACCGACATCCTCGTGCCCTATTACAACAAAGGACACCTTAAAAGTCTATCACATATAAACCTAGTCTATCATCCGGCTAAAAGACAGTTTATCCAACTATCTAGACTCGTGTGTAATAACTCGAGTACTAATATGCTTTAACTCGACGAACCGATCGTGACTTATCTTACCTATGCGTTAACACACAACATAGCACTCAAGTTGCGCACTTGTCACTATTCGTGTGTACGCCACGTTGGACTATATTATGAAACGTATAACTTATCCCGAGCCGTAGCTCGTCTTATAATATTATATTTTAGGAAAATACTCTTTGATGAAAATATACGTAAAGTTATTTAAAACCGATCCATAACAAGTGTAGCTTCTTTTCCTAAATCCGTAAGCCTTTAAAGGTTTCAAAATATTAACTTTTTGTATAATTCTTTTCTCCGATACGCCGAGCGTTTTGTAATTCAAAACCGTTAAAATAGAAATGTTTTAGTTACTAAAATCTTTAAAGGTTGACGCAATTGACGCTCAGTAACTAATATGCATTTGTTTTGGAAATAGCGTTCGACGTTTTTCTTTAAATGTTGCAAGAAATCGTTTGTCAAAAATACTTGAAGATTGTTGATAATGAAATATACAACAAATATCGCCTTCATTTATGCTTATAAATTTTATGAAATTTCGGCAGAGTTTCCTCTGTTTTCGTACAAACCAGGCAACACAAGTCGCCTTCAATTTTCCCAAAATCAATATCCAATACAAGACTTCAATTTGTTTATCCGCAATTCCAATTCAAACGAGACTTATACGTTTCGACGCTTTTATATAAACTACATTTATTTATATAAAGACACGACAATATATATATATATATATATATATATATATATATATATTATAGTCCAACCAATTTAGTCCGATATCGATTTTATAAGTCACGCCTTTTATATTCAATACCAATCGTCCGACTTAATATAGTTACCGGTTATTATTATTCGGCTCGTTCGCGAGTCAAAACTATTTTAAGAATATCAATGTATTTATGTATATATATAATATCCACAACAAATATACAAATACGAATTAAAGTATACCGATTCGTACGCGCGTAACCCGAAGCCACCTCGAACTACGTGTAGACCGGAACCAAAGTTTGACCAGCTTTGACCGCGTGTTGACCGAGGCTTGACCATCCAGATCTGACCCGAACAAGACCCGTACCGAACCCGATCTCGTACCGAATCTGACCCGAACCACCAACCACCGCAAAGCACCACTACCACGACCCAACCCATCGGACCCCCCACGAGCAGAATCCCAAACAGCTCGTGTACCCGATTGGACCAGACCATCACCAAGGACCACCGCCGCCGCCTCCATCTCGAACCAAACAACCACCATCGGCCTTCCTCCTCACCGCCTAAACAACCACTGCTGAGCAACCATAACCCGACCACGAACCCGAGCCAATCCAGACCTGCACG
The DNA here is from genome assembly GCA_028751855.1 of Ambrosia trifida. NCBI lineage: Eukaryota > Viridiplantae > Streptophyta > Magnoliopsida > Asterales > Asteraceae > Ambrosia > Ambrosia trifida. The sequence continues at coordinate 38,422,145 of CM054131.1, read as the reverse complement.
AACTGAGACCACCACACCTAGAACCCGGCTTGAACCCGACCTCCCATGAACCGGACTACAACCACCACCATCTCCAGCACCTAACCCGTCACCACCACCAAACCTCCCTGTCGGACCACTTCGCCACCACAGCCGGCCCCTTCAACAACCACCAACCCTCCCTCAGCGCCGCCACCACCAACAATGGTGGTGGCCGGCCGCTTATGTGTTCCAGAGAGAGGGAGGGAGACGAGAGAGTGAGAGAGATGGTAGAGAGAGAGAGAGAGAGAGCTCGTGAGAGAGTTTTAGAGAGAGAGTAGAGAGAGAGAGATGTGTGGCTGGAGAATGAAGAAGAGAGGGAGGAAAGAGAGTATTTATAGCTAGGGTTAGGGTAGGTGGGTTTTGTACCGCGTATCGAATCCGTTTTAAAACATAAACGTCTCGGTTTCTATTCTAGGCCCGCTAATAAATTATAAAAAGTAGTCGGTTTTGTTCGAAATACAAAAACGAGCATAAATATAAATATTTTTGATGTCCGACGCGTGTTTTCAGAACACGCGTTTAAATCGCATTAATTTAACCGGTCACAGTTTCGATTGTAAAAACGGTCAGTAAACTTCCGAAACTTGATAATTAACAATATTTAAAATAAATCTTTAATTTTACTAATAAAAATCACGTCGGTGTAGATCGGAAGTTGCCGGGTGTCACATCCTCCCCATGTTACAGAAATTTTGTCCTCAAAATTTGAGGTAGGATATCATCCAAGAATCAATGGTAGTACGACAAAAATAGTCAACGGATTTGCCGGTACAAATGGAACGAAGTAAAGTTTCAGAACCAACTGGATGCAAAGTGTAAACAATAACTTTGTCAACAAACACTATTGACGCACCTCAAACGAAACAACTAGTGCACCAACTTTTTCATTACACACCACAAGGTGTGTCTGCATTTAAGGCAATGACAAACAAGTTGATGAAAGTGAGACATGTCAATAAAATCATTCATTATTCCAAGTCGATTGAATATTCACCGCAAGGTGCTGTATCAAATTCCAACAATTCGATTCAACTGAATTGTCGACTTCAAAGAAACTCATCGACGAAGTATCAAAGGGTTCATTGCCTAAACTGGCCAAACATAGCAAGACTATAAGACAAACATTACGAACAACGTAATGAGAGAACAAATCATTAATGAAACAATTGTTTGATGCGAAGTCCTACAATGGACCTTCACAGGTTTTTAAAAAAAAATCCAAACATATAACAGTCGACACGTGTACAAAATACGTGTCTAACTTGGTGAAAAGAATAAGGAATCAACAAAAATTAAATTCCTTTATGATTGAATGTTGAAGGCCACGAATACAAAAGAAGAGAGATGTAGATCGTACTCAAAAAGATATAACTGGGTTCTACAACATGAACCTTAGAAGTTCAAGAAACGAGATCATCAAGAACTTAAACTGGTTTAAGAAAAGCAAGGTCACAAATGACACGAACAGGGGAGAATCGACAATCACGTCCGTAACAACAAATAATGAAAAACCCTTATCCATTATTTATATATATAAATATATATACAACAACCTAATAGCATAGATACCCTCACGATAGATGTTCTTAGAATTATCAAGTGCCTGTAAATCCGCAATAACGTGACGTCTGCGTTATCGAAAATTTACCTCACCAGATCATCCTATCAACCTCCATCATAAGCTATGTCACGAGCACTCGTCACATTCATATAGTAACACGTATATATAACATAATATAATATAATGTTCGTCGTGTGCGCCATTTTTCCCGATGCTCTTCTCGTCCGCATTCCAGCTTCGCAGCATCATCGGCAAAACGAGGTGCCTCATCAAGACGCCTTCGGCCCAACCCGACCTTGCTGACATAGCATACTCCGAACCAGGGACGTGAGACCGCAGATGCTGCAACAATCCCTTTGCCAACTCGTCCAACTAACGCGACACGTGTGAGCGTTGTAGATACGTCCAAGCTTGAGTCGACAACCATTGGCGATACATGCTATAATATACTTTACATAAATACACGTAGTATACAAACAAGTAGATTGTTCCTCGTACCAAGAAACAATGACTCAGCTAACTCTATGTGAATAACCGCTCTGATATCTAAGGCGATGACTCGCCAGTCACTAATGAGGTATGCCTAGCCACCACGTGCTATGTCCTTTCTACATACCACTATAGAACATATAAACTTACTATTCACATAAGAAAATAAATGTTCCTTGCGCCGAAGGAATGTACACTGAGCTAGTGTGATACACTAATAGTCATGCAACTGATTTGGCAACGGTTGGAATTCCAGTTCCTAGGCGTTCATACTAATATTATGTCTTAGAAATTTTTGGTCCCAACTTCAAAACAAACTCAGGTTAAAGCCTAGATATCTACCCAGACACCTAGTTCGCTAAAACCTATGGCTCTGATACCAAACTGTCACACCCCGACTTTTCCCTTGTCGGATGCGACGTTTGGTGCCTTTGCCAGCGCAGCGGAAATATGCATCTAAGACTCTGGTTCCCTGAACGCCAATTCTAAACCTCTAGGATCCCCGATCCCAATATGCCGACTACTCCAACCGTGCCATTACCAAAGTTTAGACCTGAAAGACATACTTAAAAAGTCAACATAAAGCTGGTGAGTTCATAAGTTTTCTTTTATAAACGAGTTGTTGTAAGTTCGGAAAGATCATATCTGTTACTACTATGTTATGAGAACGTTAGCTAGACGTTAAGTGTTTGTACTACTACGGTTGGGAACCCATTACTAAACCGGTATAAGTGTTGAAGCCAGCCCAGACGGACGAGATTACCGATGCCTCGGTAACCCCCAAAGTATTAGAGACAATATGCACCCGCCCGGCTCCCAGCCGTCGGGTGGGGTTTGTAAGGCCCAATAGATCTATCCACATTTCCCTCGTTGTGCATCCCCGCACATTCATGGTTTCCCCCTGGGACTTTCCAAAAAGCCGTATAGTAACATAAAGTGCCCATAGTATAACATGATCTTTAAAACAATGTAAGTAGTACGCATGTTTCTTCCCCGAATGTAAAACCAGTAACAGCAGGGCCGTGACACTCACGCACCCATTTCATTTTTTCAAAAACTTGTTCGTTTGGAATTCCTCGGGTTTTCATAAAAGATGCATGTCTTCCACCCCGAAAACATTTAAAAACGGTAAAAAGTGGGGTCATGAACTCACCTTAATTTCCTCGCTTAGCTAGCAACAAAGCCCGAAGCTTTGACCGACATCCTCGTGCCCTATTACAACAAAGGACACCTTAAAAGTCTATCACATATAAACCTAGTCTATCATCCGGCTAAAAGACAGTTTATCCAACTATCTAGACTCGTGTGTAATAACTCGAGTACTAATATGCTTTAACTCGACGAACCGATCGTGACTTATCTTACCTATGCGTTAACACACAACATAGCACTCAAGTTGCGCACTTGTCACTATTCGTGTGTACGCCACGTTGGACTATATTATGAAACGTATAACTTATCCCGAGCCGTAGCTCGTCTTATAATATTATATTTTAGGAAAATACTCTTTGATGAAAATATACGTAAAGTTATTTAAAACCGATCCATAACAAGTGTCGCTTCTTTTCCTAAATCCGTAAGCCTTTAAAGGTTTCAAAATATTAACTTTTTGTATAATTCTTTTCTCCGATACGCCGAGCGTTTTGTAATTCAAAACTGTTAAAATAGAAATGTTTTAGTTACTAAAATCTTTAAAGGTTGACGCAATTGACGCTCAGTAACTAATATGCATTTGTTTTGGAAATAGCATTCGACGTTTTTCTTTAAATGTTGCAAGAAATCGTTTGTCAAAAATACTTGAAGATTGTTGATAATGAAATATACAACAAATATCGCCTTCATTTATGCTTATAAATTTTATAAAATTTCGGCAGAGTTTCCTCTGTTTTCGTACAAACCAGGCAACACAAGTCGCCTTCAATTTTCCCAAAATCAATATCCAATACAAGACTTCAATTTGTTTATCCGCAATTCCAATTCAAACGAGACTTATACGTTTCGACGCTTTTATATAAACTACATTTATTTATATAAAGACACGACAATATATATATATATATATTATAGTCCAACCAATTTAGTCCGATATCGATTTTATAAGTCACGCCTTTTATATTCAATACCAATCGTCCGACTTAATATAGTTACCGGTTATTATTATTCGGTTTGTTCGCGAGTCAAAACTATTTTAAGAATATCAATGTATTTATGTATATATATAATATCCACAACAAATATACAAATACGAATTAAAGTATACCGATTCGTACGCGCGTAACCCGAAGCCACCTCGAACTACGTGTAGACCGGAACCAAAGTTTGACCAGCTTTGACCGCGTGTTGACCGAGGCTTGACCATCCAGATCTGACCCGAACAAGACCCGTACCGAACCCGATCTCGTACCGAATCTGACCCGAACCACCAACCACCGCAAAGCACCACTACCACGACCCAACCCATCGGACCCCACGAGCAGAATCCCAAACAGCTCGTGTACCCGATTGGACCAGACCATCACCAAGGACCACCGCCGCCGCCTCCATCTCGAACCAAACAACCACCATCGGCCTTCCTCCTCACCGCCTAAACAACCACTGCTGAGCAACCATAACCCGACCACGAACCCGAGCCAATCCAGACCTGCACGAACTGAGACCACCACACCTAGAACCCGGCTTGAACTCGACCTCCCATGAACCGGACTACAACCACCACCATCTCCAGCACCTAACCCGTCACCACCACCAAACCTCCCTGTCGGACCACTTCGCCACCACAGCCGGCCCCTTCAACAACCACCAACCCTCCCTCAGCGCCGCCACCACCAACAATGGTGGTGGCCGGCCGCTTATGTGTTCCAGAGAGAGGGAGGGAGACGAGAGAGTGAGAGAGATGGTAGAGAGAGAGAGAGAGAGCTCGTGAGAGAGTTTTAGAGAGAGAGTAGAGAGAGAGAGAGATGTGTGGCTGGAGAATGAAGAAGAGAGGGAGGAAAGAGAGTATTTATAGCTAGGGTTAGGGTAGGTGGGTTTTGTACCGCGTATCGAACCCGTTTTAAAACGTAAACGTCTCGGTTTCTATTCTAGGCCCGCTAATAAATTATAAAAAGTAGTCGGTTTTGTTCGAAATACAAAACCGAGCATAAATATAAATATTTTTGATGTCCGACGCGTGTTTTCAGAACACGCGTTTAAATCGCGTTAATTTAACCGGTCACAGTTTCGATTGTAAAAACGGTCAGTAAACTTCCGAAACTTGATAATTAACAATATTTAAAATAAATCTTTAATTTTACTAATAAAAATCACGTCGGTGTAGATCGGAAGTTGCCGGGTGTCATATCCTCCCCATGTTACAGAAATTTTGTCCTCAAAGTTTGAGGTAGGATATCATCCAAGAATCAATGGTAGTACGACAAAAATAGTCAACGGATTTGCCGGTACAAATGGCACGAAGTAAAGTTTCAGAACCAACTGGATGCAAAGTGTAAACAATAACTTTGTCAACAAACACTATTGACGCACCTCAAACGAAACAACTAGTGCACCAACTTTTTCATTACACACCACAAGGTGTGTCTGCATTTAAGGCAATGACAAACAAGTTGATGAAAGTGAGACATGTCAATAAAATCATTCATTATTTCAAGTCGATTGAATATTCACCGCAAGGTGCTGTATCAAATTCCAACAATTCGATTCAACTGAATTGTCGACTTCAAAGAAACTCATCGACGAAGTATCAAAGGGTTCATTGCCTACACTGGCCAAACATAGCAAGACTATAAGACAAACATTATGAACAACGTAATGAGAGAACAAATCATTAATGAAACAATTGTTTGATGCGAAGTCCTACAATGGACCTTCACAGGTTTTTAAAAAAAAATCCAAACATATAACAGTCGACACGTGTACAAAATACGTGTCTAACTTGGTGAAAAGAATAAGGAATCAACAAAAATTAAATTCCTTTATGATTGAATGTTGAAGGCCACGAATACAAAAGAAGAGAGATGTAGATCGTACTCAAAAAGATATAACTGGGTTCTACAACATGAACCTTAGAAGTTCAAGAAACGAGATCATCAAGAACTTAAACTGGTTTAAGAAAAGCAAGGTCACAAATGACACGAACAGGGGAGAATCGACAATCACGTCCGTAACAACAAATAATGAAAAACCCTTATCCATTATTTATATATATAAATATATATACAACAACCTAATAGCATAGATACCCTCACGATAGATGTTCTTAGAATTATCAAGTGCCTGTAAATCCGCAATAACGTGACGTCTGCGTTATCGAAAATTTACCTCACCAGATCATCCTATCAACCTCCATCATAAGCTATATCACGAGCACTCGTCACATTCATATAGTAACACGTATATATAACATAATATAATATAATGTTCGTCGTGTGCGCCATTTTTCCCGATGCTCTTCTCGTCCGCATTCCAGCTTCGCAGCATCATCGGCAAAACGAGGTGCCTCATCAAGACGCCTTCGGCCCAACCCGACCTTGCTGACATAGCATACTCCGAACCAGGGACGTGAGACCGCAGATGCTTCAACAATCCCTTTGCCAACTCGTCCAACTAACGCGACACGTGTGAGCGTTGTAGATACGTCCAAGCTTGAGTCGACAACCATTGGCGATACATGCTATAATATACTTTACATAAATACACGTAGTATACAAACAAGTAGATTGTTCCTCGTACCAAGAAACAATGACTCAGCTAACTCTATGTGAATAACCGCTCTGATATCTAAGGCGATGACTCGCCAGTCACTAATGAGGTATGCCTAGCCACCACGTGCTATGTCCTTTCTACATACCACTATAAAACATATAAACTTACTATTCACATAAGAAAATAAATGTTCCTTGCGCCGAAGGAATGTACACTGAGCTAGTGTGATACACTAATAGTCATGCAACTGATTTGGCAACGGTTGGAATTCCAGTTCCTAGGCGTTCATACTAATATTATGTCTTAGAAATTTTTGGTCCCAACTTCAAAACAAACTCAGGTTAAAGCCTAGATATCTACCCAGACACCTAGTTCGCTAAAACCTATGGCTCTAATACCAAACTGTCACACCCCGACTTTTCCCTTGTCGGATGCGACGTTTGTTGCCTTTGCCAGCGCAGCGGAAAGATGCATCTAAGACTCTGGTTCCCTGAACGCCAATTCTAAACCTCTAGGATCCCCGATCCCAATATGCCGACTACTCCAACCGTGCCATTACCAAAGTTTAGACCTGAAAGACATACTTAAAAAGTCAACATAAAGCTGGTGAGTTCATAAGTTTTCTTTTATAAACGAGTTGTTGTAAGTTCGGAAAGATCATATCTGTTACTACTATGTTATGAGAACGTTAGCTAGACGTTAAGTGTTTGTACTACTACGGTTGGGAACCCATTACTAAACCGGTATAAGTGTTGAAGCCAGCCCAGACGGACGAGATTACCGATGCCTCGGTAACCCCAAAGTATTAGAGACAATATGCACCCGCCCGGCTCCCAGCCGTCGGGTGGGGTTTGTAAGGCCCAATAGATCTATCCACATTTCCCTCGTTGTGCATCCCCGCACATTCATGGTTTCCCCCCGGGACTTTCCAAAAAGCCGTATAGTAACATAAAGTGCCCATAGTATAACATGATCTTTAAAACAATGTAAGTAGTACGCATGTTTCTTCCCCGAATGTAAAACCAGTAACAGCAGGGCCGTGACACTCACGCACCCATTTCATTTTTTCAAAAACTTGTTCGTTTGGAATTCCTCGGGTTTTCATAAAAGATGCATGTCTTCCACCCCGAAAACATTTATAAAACGGTAAAAAGTGGGGTCATGAACTCACCTTAATTTCCTCGCTTAGCTAGCAACAAAGCCCGAAGCTTTGACCGACATCCTCGTGCCCTATTACAACAAAGGACTCCTTAAAAGTCTATCACATATAAACCTAGTCTATCATCCGGCTAAAAGACAGTTTATCCAACTATCTAGACTCGTGTGTAATAACTCGAGTACTAATATGCTTTAACTCGACGAACCGATCATGACTTATCTTACCTATGCGTTAACACACAACATAGCACTCAAGTTGCGCACTTGTCACTATTCGTGTGTACGCCACGTTGGACTATATTATGAAACGTATAACTTATCCCGAGCCGTAGCTCGTCTTATAATATTATATTTTAGGAAAATACTCTTTGATGAAAATATACGTAAAGTTATTTAAAACCGATCCATAACAAGTGTCGCTTCTTTTCCTAAATCCGTAAGCCTTTAAAGGTTTCAAAATATTAACTTTTTGTATAATTCTTTTCTCCGATACGCCGAGCGTTTTGTAATTCAAAACCGTTAAAATAGAAATGTTTTAGTTACTAAAATCTTTAAAGGTTGACGCAATTGACGCTCAGTAACTAATATGCATTTGTTTTGGAAATAGCGTTCGACGTTTTTCTTTAAATGTTGCAAGAAATCGTTTGTCAAAAATACTTGAAGATTGTTGATAATGAAATATACAACAAATATCGCCTTCATTTATGCTTATAAATTTTATAAAATTTCGGCAGAGTTTCCTCTGTTTTCGTACAAACCAGGCAACACAAGTCGCCTTCAATTTTCCCAAAATCAATATCCAATACAAGACTTCAATTTGTTTATCCGCAATTCCAATTCAAACGAGACTTATACGTTTCGACGCTTTTATATAAACTACATTTATTTATATAAAGACACGACAATATATATATATATATATATATATATATATATATATATATATATATATTATAGTCCAACCAATTTAGTCCGATATCGATTTTATAAGTCACGCCTTTTATATTCAATACCAATCGTCCGACTTAATATAGTTACCGGTTATTATTATTCGGTTCGTTCGCGAGTCAAAACTATTTTAAGAATATCAATGTATTTATGTATATATATAATATCCACAACAAATATACAAATACGAATTAAAGTATACCGATTCGTACGCGCGTAACCCGAAGCCACCTCGAACTACGTGTAGACCGGAACCAAAGTTTGACCAGCTTTGACCGCGTGTTGACCGAGGCTTGACCATCCAGATCTGACCCGAACAAGACCCGTACCGAACCCGATCTCGTACCGAATCTGACCCGAACCACCAACCACCGCAAAGCACCATTACCACGACCCAACCCATCGGACCCCCCACGAGCAGAATCCCAAACAGCTCGTGTACCCGATTGGACCAGACCATCACCAAGGACCACCGCTGCCGCCTCCATCTCGAACCAAACAACCACCATCGGCCTTCCTCCTCACCGCCTAAACAACCACTGCTGAGCAACCATAACCCGACCACGAACCCGAGCCAATCCAGACATGCACGAACTGAGACCACCACACCTAGAACCCGGCTTGAACCCGACCTCCCATGAACCGGACTACAACCACCACCATCTCCAGCACCTAACCCGTCACCACCACCAAACCTCCCTGTCGGACCACTTCGCCACCACAGCCGGCCCCTTCAACAACCACCAACCCTCCCTCAGCGCCGCCACCACCAACAATGGTGGTGGCCGGCCGCTTATGTGTTCCAGAGAGAGGGAGGGAGACGAGAGAGTGAGAGAGATGATAGAGAGAGAGAGAGCTCGTGAGAGAGTTTTAGAGAGAGAGTAGAGAGAGAGAGAGAGATGTGTGGCTGGAGAATGAAGAAGAGAGGGAGGAAAGAGAGTATTTATAGCTAGGGTTAGGGTAGGTGGGTTTTGTACCGCGTATCGAACCCGTTTTAAAACGTAAACATCTCGGTTTCTATTCTAGGCCCGCTAATAAATTATAAAAAGTAGTCGGTTTTGTTCGAAATACAAAACCGAGCATAAATATAAATATTTTTGATGTCCGACGCGTGTTTTCAGAACACGCGTTTAAATCGCGTTAATTTAACCGGTCACAGTTTCGATTGTAAAAACGGTCAGTAAACTTCCGAAACTTGATAATTAACAATATTTAAAATAAATCTTTAATTTTACTAATAAAAATCACGTCGGTGTAGATCGGAAGTTGCCGGGTGTCACATCCTCCCCATGTTACAGAAATTTTGTCCTCAAAGTTTGAGGTAGGATATCATCCAAGAATCAATGGTAGTACGACAAAAATAGTCAACGGATTTGCCGGTACAAATGGCACGAAGTAAAGTTTCAGAACCAACTGGATGCAAAGTGTAAACAATAACTTTGTCAACAAACACTATTGACGCACCTCAAACGAAACAACTAGTGCACCAACTTTTTCATTACACACCACAAGGTGTGTCTGCATTTAAGGCAATGACAAACAAGTTGATGAAAGTGAGACATGTCAATAAAATCATTCATTATTCCAAGTCGATTGAATATTCACCGCAAGGTGCTGTATCAAATTCCAACAATTCGATTCAACTGAATTGTCGACTTCAAAGAAACTCATCGACGAAGTATCAAAGGGTTCATTGCCTACACTGGCCAAACATAGCAAGACTATAAGACAAACATTACGAACAACGTAATGAGAGAACAAATCATTAATGAAACAATTGTTTGATGCGAAGTCCTACAATGGACCTTCACAGGTTTTTAAAAAAAAATCCAAACATATAACAGTCGACACGTGTACAAAATACGTGTCTAACTTGGTGAAAAGAATAAGGAATCAACAAAAATTAAATTCCTTTATGATTGAATGTTGAAGGCCACGAATACAAAAGAAGAGAGATGTAGATCGTACTCAAAAAGATATAACTGGGTTCTACAACATGAACCTTAGAAGTTCAAGAAACGAGATCATCAAGAACTTAAACTGGTTTAAGAAAAGCAAGGTCACAAATGACACGAACAGGGGAGAATCGACAATCACGTCCGTAACAACAAATAATGAAAAACCCTTATCCATTATTTATATATATAAATATATATACAACAACCTAATAGCATAGATACCCTCACGATAGATGTTCTTAGAATTATCAAGTGCCTGTAAATCCGCAATAACGTGACGTCTGCGTTATCGAAAATTTACCTCACCAGATCATCCTATCAACCTCCATCATAAGCTATATCACGAGCACTCGTCACATTCATATAGTAACACGTATATATAACATAATATAATATAATGTTCGTCGTGTGCGCCATTTTTCCCGATGCTCTTCTCGTCCGCATTCCAGCTTCGCAGCATCATCGGCAAAACGAGGTGCCTCATCAAGACGCCTTCGGCCCAACCCGACCTTGCTGACATACCATACTCCGAACCAGGGACGTGAGACCGTAGATGCTTCAACAATCCCTTTGCCAACTCGTCCAACTAACGCGACACGTGTGAGCGTTGTAGATACGTCCAAGCTTGAGTCGACAACCATTGGCGATACATGCTATAATATACTTTACATAAATACACGTAGTATACAAACAAGTAGATTGTTCCTCGTACCAAGAAACAATGACTTAGCTAACTCTATGTGAATAACCGCTCTGATATCTAAGGCGATGACTCGCCAGTCACTAATGAGGTATGCCTAGCCACCACGTGCTATGTCCTTTCTACATACCACTATAGAACATATAAACTTACTATTCACATAAGAAAATAAATGTTCCTTGCGCCGAAGGAATGTACACTGAGCTAGTGTGATACACTAATAGTCATGCAACTGATTTGGCAACGGTTGGAATTCCAGTTCCTAGGCGTTCATACTAATATTATGTCTTAGAAATTTTTGGTCCCAACTTCAAAACAAACTCAGGTTAAAGCCTAGATATCTACCCAGACACCTAGTTCGCTAAAACCTATGGCTCTAATACCAAACTGTCACACCCCGACTTTTCCCTTGTCGGATGCGACGTTTGGTGCCTTTGCCAGCGCAGCGGAAAGATGCATCTAAGACTCTGGTTCCCTGAACGCCAATTCTAAACCTCTAGGATCCCCGATCCCAATATGCCGACTACTCCAACCGTGCCATTACCAAAGTTTAGACCTGAAAGACATACTTAAAAAGTCAACATAAAGCTGGTGAGTTCATAAGTTTTCTTTTATAAACGAGTTGTTGTAAGTTCGGAAAGATCATATCTGTTACTACTATGTTATGAGAACGTTAGCTAGACGTTAAGTGTTTGTACTACTACGGTTGGGAACCCATTACTAAACCGGTATAAGTGTTGAAGCCAGCCCAGACGGACGAGATTACCGATGCCTCGGTAACCCCAAAGTATTAGAGACAATATGCACCCGCCCGGCTCCCAGCCGTCGGGTGGGGTTTGTAAGGCCCAATAGATCTATCCACATTTCCCTCGTTGTGCATCCCGGCACATTCATGGTTTCCCCCTGGGACTTTCCAAAAAGCCGTATAGTAACATAAAGTGCCCATAGTATAACATGATCTTTAAAACAATGTAAGTAGTACGCATGTTTCTTCCCCGAATGTAAAACCAGTAACAGCAGGGCCGTGACACTCACGCACCCATTTCATTTTTTCAAAAACTTGTTCGTTTGGAATTCCTCGGGTTTTCATAAAAGATGCATGTCTTCCACCCCGAAAACATTTATAAAACGGTAAAAAGTGGGGTCATGAACTCACCTTAATTTCCTCGCTTAGCTAGCAACAAAGCCCGAAGCTTTGACCGACATCCTCGTGCCCTATTACAACAAAGGACACCTTAAAAGTCTATCACATATAAACCTAGTCTATCATCCGGCTAAAAGACAGTTTATCCAACTATCTAGACTCGTGTGTAATAACTCGAGTACTAATATGCTTTAACTCGACGAACCGATCGTGACTTATCTTACCTATGCGTTAACACACAACATAGCACTCAAGTTGCGCACTTGTCACTATTCGTGTGTACGCCACGTTGGACTATATTATGAAACGTATAACTTATCCCGAGCCGTAGCTCGTCTTATAATATTATATTTTAGGAAAATACTCTTTGATGAAAATATACGTAAAGTTATTTAAAACCGATCCATAACAAGTGTCGCTTCTTTTCCTAAATCCGTAAGCCTTTAAAGGTTTCAAAATATTAACTTTTTTGTATAATTCTTTTCTCCGATACGCCGAGCGTTTTGTAATTCAAAACCGTTAAAATAGAAATGTTTTAGTTACTAAAATCTTTAAAGGTTGACGCAATTGACGCTCAGTAACTAATATGCATTTGTTTTGGATATAGCATTCGACGTTTTTCTTTAAATGTTGCAAGAAATCGTTTGTCAAAAATACTTGAAGATTGTTGATAATGAAATATACAACAAATATCGCCTTCATTTATGCTTATAAATTTTATAAAATTTCGGCAGAGTTTCCTCTGTTTTCGTACAAACCAGGCAACACAAGTCGCCTTCAATTTTCCCAAAATCAATATCCAATACAAGACTTCAATTTGTTTATCCGCAATTCCAATTCAAACGAGACTTATACGTTTCGACGCTTTTATATAAACTACATTTATTTATATAAAGACACGACAATATATATATATATATATATATATTATAGTCCAACCAATTTAGTCCGATATCGATTTTATAAGTCACGCCTTTTATATTCAATACCAATCGTCCGACTTAATATAGTTACCGGTTATTATTATTCGGTTCGTTCGCGAGTCAAAACTATTTTAAGAATATCAATGTATTTATGTATATATATAATATCCACAACAAATATACAAATACGAATTAAAGTATACCGATTCGTACGCGCGTAACCTGAAGCCACCTCGAACTACGTGTAGACCGGAACCAAAGTTTGACCGGCTTTGACCGCGTGTTGACCGAGGCTTGACCATCCAGATCTGACCCGAACAAGACCCGTACCGAACCCGATCTCGTACCGAATCTGACCCGAACCACCAACCACCGCAAAGCACCACTACCACGACCCAACCCATCGGACCCCCACGAGCAGAATCCCAAACAGCTCGTGTACCCGATTGGACCAGACCATCACCAAGGACCACCGCCGCCGCCTCCATCTCGAACCAAACAACCACCATCGGCCTTCCTCCTCACCGCCTAAACAACCACTGCTGAGCAACCATAACCCGACCACGAACCCGAGCCAATCCAGACCTGCACGAACTGAGACCACCACACCTAGAACCCGGCTTGAACCCGACCTCCCATGAACCGGACTACAACCACCACCATCTCCAGCACCTAACCCGTCACCACCACCAAACCTCCCTGTCGGACCACTTCGCCACCACAGCCGGCCCCTTCAACAACCACCAACCCTCCCTCAGCGCCGCCACCACCAACAATGGTGGTGGCCGGCCGCTTATGTGTTCCAGAGAGAGGGAGGGAGACGAGAGAGTGAGAGAGATGGTAGAGAGAGAGAGAGCTCGTGAGAGAGTTTTAGAGAGAGAGTAGAGAGAGAGAGAGATGTGTGGCTGGAGAATGAAGAAGAGAGGGAGGAAAGAGAGTATTTATAGCTAGGGTTAGGGTAGGTGGGTTTTGTACCGCGTATCGAACCCGTTTTAAAACGTAAACGTCTCGGTTTCTATTCTAGGCCCGCTAATAAATTATAAAAAGTAGTCGGTTTTGTTCGAAATACAAAACCGAGCATAAATATAAATATTTTTGATGTCCGACGCGTGTTTTCAGAACACGCGTTTAAATAGCGGTAATTTAACCGGTCACAGTTTCTATTGTAAAAACGGTCAGTAAACTTCCGAAACTTGATAATTAACAATATTTAAAATAAATCTTTAATTTTACTAATAAAAATCACGTCGGTGTAGATCGGAAGTTGCCGGGTGTCACATATAGTGGGCTAGTTGCAGGATAGATCGGAGATGTGCTGATTAACAACAACACAAAGTTTGGGTTTCATAAGACAAAGGTCACGTGCTACAACTGTGGCACCAAAGGGCATTTTGCAAGAGAATGTGACCGGCCTAAGCCACAGGGGAATTAGAATCCGTTCAACAATAACATAGGCAATCAGAATCAGAGGCAACAAGCTCAGGCACAACCTATTCCAAATACTAAATGAGCTCTAGTCCTAGTGAACAACCAGAACTAGAGGCCTCCTGCAAACAATAATCAAGGATAAGCCCTGGTAATCCAAGCTGATGAAGGGTTCAATTGGAATCACCTAATTACCGGAGAAAAGTTCCGCAGGGTGGTGCAGCATGTTATGCCAAACAAAATTCTGATGCACAAGTTGAAGTTGAAGACTACTCGAGTCAGTCTGAAGTTATTATTCTGGAAGTTGAAGCTTCTGACTGTGATTCAGAGTATGATTCTAATGTGGGGGTAGATTTGGAAGTTTTGTTAGTAGAAGTAAATGCTTTGATCAGCAAAAGATCGTTTCTTGTTGATCCTGACTGCACAAAGAGCAATCTTGGAGAATTCTTTGGAACTGCAAAGACTGCAGCTCATTATGCTTTGATGGCTATCACAGAATCTTTTAACGAGGTAAGTTCTTCTTCCAATTCTAAACCTTAGTGTGTAGAATGTGGCAAGCTGAAGTACAGAATTGATGTCTCAGACGAGATTATGAACTTCAAAGCTAACTTAAGCCAATGCCAACAGAGCAATGATGTTTTGAGAGCTAATGAAAAGGGGCTCAAAAACACCATTGGGACTCTAAAGAGAGAGAACCCTAAGTGTGATCAGCTCAGATTCAGAATCAAAGAATTAACTGAGGAGAATCTGAATCTGAAAGCTGATGTAGGTCCATTACAAAGGTCAATTGATTCCTTAAGGCAAAAACAGAAAAGTTTTCTAAGTACGGTTGAAAACTACAAAAAGGATGTTTCTGAATTGTCCAAAACTCTAGCAAATAAACAAATCGCTATAAATAATTACATAAATGAGTTAGAAGACACAAACAAACAATTGGCCATTGTGAATTGTGAGTATGAAAAGATCAAGGAGAAACTTGAAAGTTACCTGAACTGCAAGTATGTTCTTGATCATATCATTGGACACTTAGAGAAGGAAAGCGATCCCACCAGTCCTATATATGCACAGTGTCCACCTCCGGTGAGATTCGAAAATCACAATTTTGATGTCTTGCCGAAGGTGGAGGTTGTGGACTTGGCAGCAGCAGCAGCTAAAGCTGTAGAAGCGGCCAAAGTGACAGAAGTAGCTAAACCTGCTGAAGTTACTAAGGCTACTCCACCTGCTGAAGCTGCCAAAACAGGTGAGAACTGATGATTAGGGTAACAATTGGGCCTATTTATACCTCTCGTACTCATACAGGCTGCAACAGGCGAGTAGGATCCTATCCACATGACAAACAGGCGATTACAAGGCTATCCACCATGTACAACATGCGAGTAGGAGGCTATCCACCATGTACAACATGCGATTACAAGGCTATCCACCATGTACAACATGCGAGTAGGAGGCTATCCACCATGTACAACATGCGATTACAAGGCTACTCGCCTGTAATAATTCCCTACTCGCCTGTTGGTCCCAAACACTCCCAAAATGCTTACAAACACTTCCAAACACCCTGTAACACGTCCAAACATCTAATATACTAGCCTAGGGACATCATGTACTAACAGACTCCCCCTTGGACCTAGCTAGTATGATTACGAGCCATAAACCACTCGATTAACCTAGCCAACGACCTGTAGGGACCTATCACTAGCTAAGGACATATAAATAATGCACTTACAAAAGGGAAATATTAGTGTTGATGACGGTCCGAGCTTTAGCCTTGGTTTAGGCCAGTTGGGAGTAAAAAAAACAGATTGATAAACCAGGTTAGTATTGTTAATTATAGTTATTGTCGTAAACTATTAAATATGTAGTAGTATAAACATGCTTCAAGGTGAATTATATTTATAAAAAAACATTAATGGTGGAATGCAGGTAAAAACTATGAGAATGAAGAAGAAATCTTTCATACACAATTTATACCAGCATATATGTTTGAAATAGACAACAACAAAGATTTGGCTGGAAATAGTGGCTCGGGTGGCAATGTGAATCAAACAAAAGGTACAATGTCGAAAATTAGGAAAAAATGATATATTCTTTAGTCTTTCATACAACAGATTTTAAAAATACACGGGGCAAAAATGAATTCTTGTTTGTTATTCATTTTTTTAGAAAACAAAGGAAAAGACAAAGCAAATGTTTGTGAAACAGAAATGGTTGACTCCCCACCTGATTGGGATGGACCTGGATTCAGTATTGGGTTGACGCCAGCTGAGAAAAACACGGTGGATGAAAAAAAAAACGTAAGTTCAAAAACAATGTTGGAATAACATGTTTAATATATGTTTCCTACGCTTATGGTTTTATGTTGGTTCTACACTTAAATGACTATAGATGTTGAGTGTGAAGAGACTCGGAACCAGAATGGCTTAGAGAATGATTCTTTGGTAATTCCAGCATTTGTTGAACCGATTGCCAAACCCCGGGACATTTGTATAGCAAAATTGGAAAAGGCTAGAAGGAACCATTCAAATAAAAAGATATTAGCAAAAAACAACCTTCAGGTGTGGACGTAGCATCTGATACAACAAAGGAAGAAAATAATGTTTGGCATTTTATATGCAAAAAGGAGGAAGTGCAGGCTGCAAATTGGAACAAGATGAAAGCAAACCTCAAAGGGAAATTGTAAGTTTGTATTTTGTTATGTAAAAAAGAACCTATTTTGATATTTTAGTAATATAAGATACCTTATAATAATAAATGTTTTGGGTTATTTTGTGTAATAATAACAATAACTTCCAGCAACAATCCAGATCAAGCAACCTTCCGCATGGGGATGAAGGACAAGAAAACAATTCGGACCTGTAAGTGTTGATGTAAAACAATATGTATAATTATTAGTTGATGTTATATTTATTTTGTGTACGCATTTTACCGCATGTGTAGTGAGGTACTGTTTAGAAGCACTTATGATGTTGAAGCTAACAGGGTGATGTTTAAAAGCATAGTGGCAAAAACAAGAGTTATAGATGAGGTCATTAATTGTTGGGTGGAGGTTTTGAACTTTGAAGAAAAATACAAAGCACCGGGCTCCAAAAGTAGGCCGTTTATTGGCACTACGGCTATTGTAAATATTCAGAAAAGTGTTACAATTTTTTTTGCCTTTGTATTTTGAACAAACAGGAGGAATTAATAATTTATTCTTATCACGTAGATTTACTTGATGCTAAATGCTGAAAATACAACTGAGGAACAAAGAATGGATAAGTTCAACAAAAACATGAAGGGGCAGTGTACGAGAATGAAGAGCTTGTGGACCTAAAATCTTTTGAGTTGGTTTTCTTTCCAATAGTGGAGTATGAACATTACTACTTGATCGTGTTTGACTTGAGGAATGCAATTATTCGATTGATTGATAATTGGGGTGACTTGTACCCCTTGGTTCGGTTGATTGGCAACGAGGAATACTTTTCAAAGGACTCCACATTTAAAGTGGTAAGTAACATCTAATTATTTGAAAAACAAACACATACATTGTTAGTGGGGGAAGTTAACAAAAAATGTTAATATGTTACGGAAACACTTGTTTGTTAAGTACATGTATCAAGTGAAACATCTTAAAAGTGATGAAATCAGTGTGGCGCCTATCACTAAGGAAAACATACCATGGTCAACAAAAACCAATTTGCACGATTGTGGCATTTTTTATGCGCCATATGGAAAAATATATGGGCGTTGGCGCAACATTTGATTGTGGGTTTAGTAGGCATGGCCAGAGAAAGTTAGCGGAGCTGCAGAGGCTGAGAACAAAGTATGCTGCACATATTCTACTTTCGGATGCAAATGTTTTAAAGGAAAAAATTCTCACTAAAGCACTCGGGAAGTAGATTTATGATATGGTGGGAGAATAGTTGGTGTAGGTTGTTTAAAACAATTATGTTAAGGGTGTGTGATGTTTAAACAATTGTGTGCAACGAACAAATTCTACTACTGTTGCTGATGTAACTCTGTTACAAGCATCGCGGTATTTTGAAGGCAGAATGCGTTTTTCGCTCAAATGCCTTATAGTATGTTATGTTTATGTTAAGTTGTATTAGGATGATGTAATGCACCTATGGTGTTAATTATGTATTTTCAGTTTATAATATGTTTATGAATCTATGTTTCAAATTTCCTTTTTTTTAGTTGTTTGTTTTCTTACCATATTATTACTATCCAACCTATCCAACCATTTATAAAAAAGTGATTTTTAACTGTTATAGACCAGATTGGAACAATTCTTTTCTAAATCTTGAAAGTTAATATGGTTTTATCTTTTTTTTTTGTCCGGTAAAAGGACACCTTGGGAACGATTGAGTATTTAAGAAGGTATCCCCACCCACCATACTTGTGCGTTTGATATAATCACAAAATGGACTCCACACCAAGCACACCTCCAGAGGATGTTTTCCAAAACAGAAACTTTTACCTAGTCAATTAGTACATTAACCCTCCAAACCACCCTCCTGTTGAAGCTGCTAGACATGGTGTCCCTGTTCAAGCTGATAACATCCTACCTCAACCTTTGGGCCAGCTTGCTGCCGTAGTATACAATAATCCCTAACAACTGGGAGATGCAGCTCACACGGAGGGTTATGAGCTACTACGTCCTGAAGTTAACCAAGACCAAGAGGTTATACCGGTAGACCGCCACGTGGGGGCCGAGGATTATTACATACGTCGCTGCCCAGGGAGACACTCACGCGCATAAGTTGGGGGACGAAGTTAATGATGATGATGGATTTGATTGGAATTTGGATTATGACCTCATATTCCCCGAAGACAACAATCAATCAGTTCATTACACACAGCTGACTCATTACACACCTGAATGGGCAAAAGGTTACAAATCGGATCCTGGTGCAGAGTATGCGGATTGGTGCGGCTACACAAGCCATGGAGTGGGAGTGGGAGATGCATGATCCATGGGAGGATGAACGCAGAACGGATTCTGATTGCTCCTTTGATTCCATTTTCAGTTACTAGGCGTTTTAGGTGTTAGTTATGTCCGCTTAAATTTATTTAGTTATGTCCTCCTAAGGTTATTTACGTAGTGTGTAATCTTGCAGTTGCCTTTTTAATACGTATTAATGAATTTCAGAAGCGATAAAAATGTGATAGTTTTTGTTGGCAACATCTTTATTGGTTAGACATTGAACATTTTTTCATATAATTGGTCCATATGTAATAAATAATGTTTTCTCTATTGGAAGAAATGTAACATTGGACCATTCTATGTAACATTGTCTGTACTATGTTACAAAAGTACCCCCTAAAAATATTAAGTATAAACATATGTAAAAAAGGAAAAAGCAATAAAACTCATGTTGCTAAGATATGTAGGATGTAACCTACCGAAAGTAAAGGTGAGAGGAGATATCAAATAGTATTGGAAAAAAGATTCTTTACGTCATAGGTTGCTAAGATCTACAAGAAATAGGGCATCATTGCTATCAATATATGGGGATTTTTTTTTTTTAAAATGTGTCATGTAAAAAAAACTTTCAAATTGTGAATTGTGGACATGTAATGTGAGAAAAAAATATGCTGGACAAATATATGTTGGAGTAATTGTCACCCGTAAAAATGTCATATAATATATGTAAAAAGGATACATAAAAAACAAAGGAAAAAAATGAATTTATATTATAATGTTGTATACTATAAAAGTGGTCAAAATTGTGTAATGGTACATGTAAAAGAAATGACACAACAAACTTTATGTAACATCAACCCTATCAAAACTTTTTACATTATAGGCTAAGGCTAACAACTACATAATAGATTATAATTTCCTCTGGACAAAATTTATACTCAATCTTCTGAACCCCTGCGAAAAGACATAAGGCTGAAAGAAAAAGACAAAACAAATATAAATGTAACAAAAAACGAATACAATAAGTGGCTACAGCAAAGGTACTGTTACAAAGACATGTTACGTATGCATATTGAATAGAAACTGCAAAAAATGTAGCAATAAATGTTACTGTTAACATAAAGAAATGACATTATAAATAAATTAAAAAATAGACCAAAATAAATGTCTTGTAAATGTCAAAAAAAAATAATAATTAAAAAATAATATAATAAAGATAAGTATCATGTAACATCTACACACATTTATTTTCCTTACCTACCTAAAGCTTATTTAAATGTTGCCAACCTAAAACTTATTTAAATGTAGTTACTTATTATAGGATAGAGAAATACAATCTCAAAAAAAAAATGTCAACTTGGCAAAGGAATGGAAAGTAGAAGGTAAAACAAGAGGAGAACGAGGAAAAACCAAACTAGGTGAAGTACTTGAAGGTTGGAAAAAGGCTAAGGAAATTAGCAACAACATCAGCATCTACATCTACATCATCTTTTTGGATGTTTGATTAAAAAAATGACTATAAAACCATGAAGGTTAGTATGTCTTGGCATTAAAAAAATTAAGACAAAGAACTATATTGTTAAAAAAAATATTTCTTCTATCTTTTTAAGGCTGTGAAAAAAGAGGAGCAAGGTTTAAGAATTCCTAAAAGGGAAGAAGAAGAAGGTGTTCCCGGGGGTTTCGAAACACATAATGTGGTAGTTGATGAAGAGGACAAAACGGCCATCCCACATAGAGCAAAAGAAGAAGCTGATGATGAATGGTTTAATGATATTGATTGTGATTCGTATTTTCCAAGTTTCATATCATGCACTCGTGGTCCAACTAACATACATGTTCCAAAAAATCAAGCGAGTGAAGAAACCAACAAGACAATTCCACCAATTTCTCGTGATGATCCAATGTGGTCTGAGGAACTTAATGAAGTAAATTGGGATTCGTATTTCCCAATATTCGTATCTGCAACTCATGGTCCTACGTACCTAAATTATATAAAGTAATTTCTAAAATCACGACTAAACAACTGATAAAATGTTGTATCATTTGTACGGGAAATGGGAACTATTGTTTATTAATAGTTTCATTTTATCATTTAACATATGTTTTGTATTAGTGTCTTCTGTTTTGTTTATGAATATTTATGGCCTATTATAGTATAACTAGCATAATTAATATATCCAACACAAAAAGTGTAAAAAAAAACTAGATCAATGGTGTAAAAAAAATGTTAGAATCACCCACAAAAAATTGTAACAAATATGTTTGACGTATATAAATACCCTATGAATACATATGTAACATTACGAGTTGTGTAAAACGGTGCTGATTTAAACGTACAAAAAAACTTATATATATTGTGTTGCAATTGGTGTAACACATGTACTAATGTCACACCCCAATCCAGCTAGGGCTGACGTGTCACTCTTACAGATATCAAATCCAAAAACCAATCCATTACATTAAAACGAAAAGATCATAATTACCATTTATTACATTGTAGCACTAAATAAATGAATCATGATTTCCAACTTATTTTAACGCTCTTCACTGATTCCCCACAATCCCATATTACCTGCGAAACAAAAAGACAACACAACAAAAGAAAATATTGCCCAGTAACGGAGAAATCAACAGTACAAGTAATTTCAATGCAGCTGAAAAGCAAGACATAATAGAATTGAGACCGAAGTGAACATACGAAAGGGAATACGAAAACCAAACGAACTGTATTTCAAACCCGAAACCAATATTATCGAAACAATTGATGAACATAATCCAACGCAAAACCTGATACTTGATCGGAACAAAATCAGACACATACCGAAGCATATAAGAACAATATCAGAAACTTATCAGAACAGAGACATACATCAAACTATGTGACTATTCATATAAATAAAGTAAGTCACGTCAAACGGAAGCACCCACGAGCCTAAACAAACTTACAAACGGGTACATAGCTAGCTAGTCCATGCACCTATGAGATGGTGAGCGTGGCGTACACCCGTTATTCCAATCTCCACAAAACAGAAACATATATCAGAAGTCAGAATCAGATCTAGGATATATCCATACGCCTCTAAGGAACCATGTTAGAGACGCCGTGATTTTGATTACGCACTGTCACGGAAAGTGTTCATGTCGCTGACGCCCCAACAACAAGTCAAAACAAACTGCTCGGGTGACAGGGTACAAAAGCTAAGGCCATGTAAATAATTACAGGCAAACTAAAAATCACATTAACCGGAACATGCAACCATGAGTACAAGTCAAAGGTATGGCATGCTATGACACACTAAGAAACAAACTGACAAATACACACCGACACAAATAACAAACCAATTACGAACCGATGATACGTATAAAATGATGACAAACAGACTCTAAACATAGATATAAGTCCGTACTACAAAGTAACTGATATAAATTTATACTATATAGGAAAGACCGATGTGACAAAAAATAATAAATACTATGATGTAAAGTAAAACGAAATCCGTACCTTAGGTTTAGCGAATCAAAGCAATACAAGGAAAATAGGTCATCCCCAAATGATATGTGGATCTATATTTCATTATTAAATTTATCAATATATAAAATTCCATTATAGGATTCGTTGACTTGTTGATTGTCCGGCGACAAAGACCTTTACGACTCCCCACTAGTTAGCTTAGTGGGTTAAACAAGTTTAGATATTCATTCTAAAATAAGTTGTAGTAACATGTATTTAATTAACTCCATGACATGAAAGTTATAAAGCTAGTATAACAATACATAACCTTTTAGTTAAAAACATCTTTGAAAACAAAATATGTTTGTATAAGTACATGCCTCAAGATTAGTTTATATATCACCCTAATTTGTTATTTACGTATATAGGTCATAAAAAGGTAAACTAGAATCATAACACTATTGGAAATAATTTATTAGGTGTTAAAAATAATTAAGAAAAGGCTCCTCTTCATCAATTTAGAATTTCCCAAGTATTTGAAATTGTTCAAATGTTTAACGTAAGTCAAACTAAATGAGAAGCATTCTGGACTTGAAATAAAATTAATAAAACTCCATTATCACTATAGGTCCGTAGTCTCCGAACATCAAAACGAACTGGAATGCCATAACTATTTTCATATAGGAAGTTGTTTGATTAAGGTACCTTTTTGATGTTCACTAATAGTTTAATCACCAACATGAGTCGCCTTTGATCAGGTCACACAAAGGCAAAAAGAAGACCCAACACCTTCAATAACTGGTTGGTAGTGAGAGACGGTGACGCTGCAGCGATCACAGCGGCGGCGAAATTCGCAATAGCAGTGGCGGAATGCAATGGCTAGCTACGGCCTAAACATTTGTAGTATGCGGTGCAAAGCAAAAGAAACAAGTCAACGGTCGGTTTCGCGAATGGTGATGTGCAACATTGAACCGTGGAAGGTGTGATGGCGATTCACGGGCTGTAGCCAACTCCACAGTCGCAGAAGATAGAAGGAAGCGGAGCGCGTTTAGGATCCGAGAGATATGAGGTTTCGTGAGAGGTTGAAGGGTTTTTAAGAAGATTACGGGTCGACCATAAAGTCTTATGGATATCCCTTAATCATCGGGTGGTTCTTTAAAAAGAGATTAAATCTGGAAGAATTGCCCATTTGAACGAATGGAAATGGCAATCAAATTGGATTAACGTTTCCATGAGTGTGTAGGCACATTTCCATGTAGCTTCATATCAGGACTATTTATTATTATTTTATTGGTTATCATTTACTTATAAAATAAAATACAAAACTTCCATCAATAATTAGTAAGTAAGACATTTTGGGTAACAAATTTATTAACGAAAATACTAATTATGCTTAAGATCCCACATATTAATTCCATACTTATTATTTTAGGATTTCCTAATTTTCGGGTATTACAACTAACATATGTAATTAATCTTGTAACAAATTGAAAAAAAAAATCTAATAATATTAAGGTAATGTTATGCTAAAGCCAGTGGGTTAAAAGTAAAATAAGACTTTAAAGTGAAGTGTGTGACATTCCAAAAAATATTAGTAAGTTAAAAGCAGTGGTTAAATGTAAAAATTTAAGTAAGGTTGTGCTAAAACTAGTGGGTTAAAAGTAAAATAACACTTATTTTGTTTACTATAATCATATGGAATGATAGTATCCATGTCATGGGTGCCTCCATGTCATTTGATTTATGTAGGGTATTTATGTATTATGTGTTACCGTTTATGTGTTTTTAGTTGAATTTAAGTTATCTTTGTGTGTGGGTGATGGAATAGAATTAATGAATAAAAACAGTGTGTGATTAGTTTTTTTGATTTGGTTGTAAAATAATTTAATAATAATAATAATAGGTTTTAGATAAAAAAAAACTATTGGTTTAAAAAAGTTTTCTTTACTTCTTGAGACAAAAAAAAAAAAAAAAAAAAAAAAAAAAAGTGGAAGAGCTATAACCATTGATGTAGACCCTCATGATGTGACTACACAAAGAACCTTACACCCATAGCTTTTATATTTGTTTACTCATTTTAAACACAAGCTCATGTGAAGGATGTACTACATTAAACTCCTCTCATCTAACTAGTGTAATCACTAGCTTTCAAAAAAGAAAAATTATAAATAAATGGGTAATAGATATCTTCAAGTCTAGATTCCCTCTTTCTTTTTTCCCTTATCTTCATCACAAAAAAAAAAAAAAAACTAGTCAATAAAAACTGAAAAAAAGGTGACAGAAGATTAACTACATGGAGTTGTGTGCTTGTGGGAGAGAGACGATTGTCAAGACTTCGTGGACAAATGCAAACCCGGGAAGATGATTCTATACTTGTCCGTTAGAGGTAAAAGACAATCGTTTTATTATTTTTTTTTTATTTTTTTATTTTTTGGTATTTTATAGTTGAATAGAAAAAATGTTCAAACTAAAAATGTATATTGTGAAACTATACAATGCCTGTCAGTACTTCAACTGGTTTGATCCGTCAATGTGCCAACGCTCGACAAAGATAATACCTGGTCTACTAAGGTCAAAGAATAGGCTGGAAGGAGAAGTTACTTACCTCAGAGCCGAAATGTGAAGGAAGAATTTAATAATATGGTGTTTGGTTATCGCATTAATATTGTCAAAGGTCATTTGGGGGCATTTGGGTTTTAAGGGGATTGAAGATAACTAATATTTGTATGTGGTGATAAGTTGTATGTCAACCTAATGGTGTGGAATGTAGCCAAAAAAACCAAGTTTAAGGCTCTTAAAAAATGGTTGTATGGAAAAAATAAATTGTTTTGTATAAACAAGTTTAATGTTTCCAAAAACAATTAGCAAGCTGAAAACCATGGTTTAGGTAGCTTGACCATTTCTACAAAACATAAAACATAAATAACAGAAACCAAAAAAATAATAAGAAACAAAGTTAAACCATTAGAAATATAAACCAACATGAACTATACTGAGCCCAAAAAGAGAGCACCATCCACCATGCAGTTCAAAATGTTACAGACGTAATAGACTAGGTAGCAAATGTTACAGTCGTAACATACTGAGTAGAGTTAATAGTTAACAGCTAAGTGAAACACATAAAGAAACACATCTTCAAAAGATAGGTGGCTCAGTGATAGTCAAGATAAGTAGGCCTAAGTAGCTGGAGGTGGGGTCTGGCTTTGGGAGCTTCCCACAGAATCCTTGGCGACAACATTCGACATCTTCTTGCAATTACGAGAATCATGATTTGTAACATATTGCATGCAAGTGTGACAGAGTCTAGGAGCTTTGGGGGCTTCGCATCCTTCGTTTCAGCAGCAATAGACTTCAAACGTCGATTCCTTCCACAACCTTTAGTACGAACAACTTCTGGATTTTTACATTGATGTCCACATCCGGTGGTTGGCCCACCAACTCTTCAACAACAGCCTCATTTGATTCAACAATAGGGGCTTTAATAGACCTATGATCAACAAGATTAATCTTGATAGGTTTTAAACGCTCAACCAAGTTAGAGAGGAGATCCCTGTTACTACGGACGACATCCACACATTCAGTAACCAAATCTAAAATCTCATTACGCATAACAGCTTGTGGGGAGTTGTCAATGCCATAACGGTTTTCAAGTGAAAAATCCTCTTCGACAATGCATCACGTAGCCACCTAGCAGCAACATACTTGTACGGAATCTTTTAAATATTTTTAACCCGATAAACACAAAATACATGATGACAAAGGTACCCAATACGGTTGAATCCCCTACGTTAACATCCAGCCGACGAATCAACAGTGTTGAACTTGACCTGGGGAAAATATAAGAATATTTAAAAACATATACCTTGAACACATTCAAACCAGATTAGTTAAAAAAAAGATTAAAAAAGAAGGATTTAATACATTAATTGATGTCACTGAATTTTTTTTTTACCTCAAACACATTAACATAACTGTTCATTCGATCTAGGTGAGTGACTGAAAAGACCAATATAACATCAACAACCTGATTGTTATAGACATAACAACATTCCTTCACCTTAGCAATCTCTTTTAGTACTTCAAGAAAAAGAGTATGAGTATACAACTCGAAGGTGTGTTTTTCAATGGCTAACCCGGTGCTGTCTCGAAATTCTACAGAAGAGCTTTCAAAGGCGTGTTTTATAATCAGCCATCCTTTGCCGATATCGCTGTGCATCAATTCTGGTCTCATAACACATCATAAACTGAACGAGCGTATTAGCACTGGTAGAATTTACTTTGAAAGACGCATTAGAGCATTCGTAACGGGATGTAGTTATCATCAAGCAACACATGATGGGGATCTCTTGGAAGTAAGCAGGTACCCAATGATCCCTAATATCATACATTTCCTTCAACCAAGAATGATCGTGCAAACCAAAATTACCCAAAAGTTCTTTCCAACGGCTCTCAAAGGTAGACGGTTTGATATAAACATTCCATACCAAACGATGTATGCATTGCCTAAAATTAGTGTTATGTAACAAATCACCTGAAATATGTCAAAAAAAAAAAAAAAAAAGATAAAATTCAATAAAAATATCAAATATAAAACGAGGACATTCAAAATGAATGTATACTAAGCAGTTATTACCTTTACAGGTAACTTCTTCATAATATGCCACATGCAAAGGCGGTGGCGAGATTCAGTTTACACTTGGAGTATGGCTTGCCTTATGGCCGGGTCATGATCAGATAAGACTAATAATGGTTGATTTCCATGAGCTTTCAGAAAGGATTGGAGCAACCATTTGTAAGAATTAATGGCTTTATTAAACAAAAGACCCGCACCGAAGGTTACACACTGTTTGTTATAATCCACACTAGTGAATGGAACAAAAATTATGTTGTACCTGGGAACGAGTATATAAAACGTGAATTATGTAACACCTATATGGTTACCCACACCTATATACAGTAAAAATATGGGGAACTTATAACAAAATATTAAACTATGCAAATAAAATAATAAAAATACTTAGTTATTGGTTTGATAAGTGGCATCGAATGCGACAACATCACCGAAAACCTTGTAGTTCAGCTTCGAAATTTCGTCAGCCCAAAAGACAGATATAAGTTGACCATTTTGAACATCAAAGTCATAAAAGAAATCGGGTAAGTTATCAAAACGATCACGCAACGATCCAACACTAACTGAGAATCTTTTTCACCGATAAAAATTCTCAACTTTTGGCTGAAGTTTTTGAAGTCGGCTGGGTGCCATGGACATTACGACGTCCCCTTCATTGTAACATAGCAGTTGTGAGCTTTAACTAGACCAATCTTGTTGAGACTCATTTGATGAATGAACTGCTTAGCAGAAAAGCTAAGCTTCCTACCAGACTTTGTAAGATCACGGTTATGATTCTCGACAAAAGGATGGTTATGCTCCTCTACAAACTGATTAACCACAAAACGGCCAGTGTTTATGCAAAACATAACACAAATGTGTGCATTGCAATCACTGAGTGCAAAGGTAGTTTAACGAAACTTCATAGACTTGTCGCATAAGGTGTCAAATGTACACTTGTTTTGAGGTTTCCCAGCTTTGTTACAACAATAATATTTATGAGTTACAACACCATTCCATACCTTGGATTGTCCCTTTCTAACGTAAAAACCAGCTTGTTGAGCATAAAGTGAATAGAGGGTATGCACATCTTCCCAATTGTCAACTGAACGACCCACGATTGGAGTATACTTCAAATCAGCAATGGGAGTCCACATCATGGTTCCATTCGGAGTTTAAAAAACATAAAATGGCTATTCATTGATTTCTATAAAAATGTATACAAGCATGAAAAAAAAGAATAGTACTGTTGAACCATATCAAACAAAATGTAGGGAACACAATATTCTTTTAATTAAAAAAAACAATGAAAATTTAACATCAGGATAGAGATTTTACGTAAGTAACAAATTTAAGGTTAGGTAAAAATTGAACACCTATATAGAGTCTATATAGGGTTGGGTAGTAATGGAAAAGAAGTGAAAAGAAATGGACTTTAAATATCATAGTAACAAGGTAACATTTAACCAAAAAACAAAAGCATTAACCTGAAATCAAATGAATTGCTTCCCTATTACAATGATTTACATGCCTTTAAATAATTACAATGGTGAGACAATTATGGTAGCCAATGAATCCTAGTTATGAGGAGCATTAAAGGGGTTGACTATACAATAATGGTGATAGGATTCTAAGTAAGGTATGATTGCTGTATGATTGCTAACAGTCCCCCGCAGTTGGAGCCGTAGCCTGTCGAAGGCACAAACTGGATCGAAAACGAGTAAAAAGTTGCTTCGAGAGACCTTTAGTGAAAATATCGGCATACTGAAAATCTTCAGGAACGTGGAAGACTCGGACATCACCAATGCGAACTTTTTCACGTACAAAATGTATGTCCATTTCAACATGCTTGGTGCGCTGATGCTGAATCGGATTCTGTGTAAGGTAGACAGCTGAAACATTGTCGCAGTACACAACAGTGGCTTGTTTGAGTTTGACACCTAGTTCAAATAGTAGGTTGCGGATCCAACTAGCTTCAGCGACTGCATTAGCAACTCCTCGGTACTCGGCTTCAGCACTTGAACGAGCCAGAGTGGGTTGTCTTTTAGAGCTCCAGGAAATTAAATTGTCACCCAAATAAATGCAATATCCTGATGTAGACCGGCGAGAATCTGGGCATCCACCCCAATCGGCATCCGAGTAAACAGTGAGCGAAGTGGATCGGGATGGAGATATATGTAGTCCGAAATCCAAGGTGCCCCGGACATAACGTAGTATACGTTTGAGGAACTGTAGATGTGGTTCACGAGGATCGTGCATGAAGAGGCAAACTTGCTGAACTGCATACGTGATGTCTGGGCGGGTAATAGTGAGATACTGAAGAGCTCCGGCAAGACTGCGGTAGAGAGTTCCATCAACTGCTGGAGCACCAGATTCGGAGCCCAGTTTTGATCCGACTTCAACTGGCGTGGAACACGGCTTGCAATTTGACATGTTTGCATGTTTCAATATGTCAGCAGCATATGATGCTTGGGATACGAAGAGGCCTCCAGTCTTCTGTTCAACCTTTAGTCCCAAAAAATGGTGCAAACGACCTAGATCAGTCATGGCAAATTCTCCTTTGAGCAAAGCAATGATGCGAGTGAGTAAGGCAGAGTCCGATGCAGTTAGGACAATGTCGTCAACATAAAGTAGGAGATACGCCGTTTGTGTGCCATGTTGATAAACGAATAGGGAGGTGTCACAAACGCTGCTTTTGAAGCCACACTGCAAAATAAAAGAGGAGAAACGATGATACCAGGCACGGGGTGCCTGTTTTAACCCATAAAGTGACTTATTTAACCTGCAAACAAAACTAGGTTTGTTAGAATCAACAAAGCCCGGAGGCTGGTGCATATAAACGGTTTCCTTTAGGTTGCCATTTAGAAAAGCATTCTTGACGTCCAATTGATGGATAGGCCAAGATCGGGAGACCGCCAAGCTTAAGACGGTCCGAATTGTTGTCGGTTTGACAACAGGGCTAAATGTCTCGTCACAATCCACACCAATAGTTTGACTTTTGCCATTCACCACTAATCGAGCCTTGTACCGTTCTAGTTCCCCGGATGCTTTATACTTATGTTTAAACAGCCACATGCACCTAATAATAGGGGCAGATGAAGGTCTCGGTACTAATTCCCACGTATTATTCTCCAATAAAGCTTTGTATTCGGCGGCCATGGCAGCGTTCCAGTTTGGATCCTGTAGGGCGGTGAGGTGAGATTTGGGAAGGGGTGAGACGGTGTTGGATAAAGTGGACAGGTTGAAGGGTATTTTTGGTTTGGAAATGCCGGCACGAGAGCGAGTGATCATGGGATGGGAAGGGGGAGCCGATGGAGGTGGAGGTGGATTGTGCGGGTTTAGTTGTGGGTGCGGCTGTGGTGGGTTGGGTTGTTGTGGGTTGGGCCGGTTTGGAGTGGGCCGAGGAGGGAAGCCAGGGGGAGGCCCAAGATGGGACGGTATAGTGGGCTGGGATGGCATAGGAACGAGTGGGCTTTGTATAGGAGAGTGGACCGGTTGAGGAGAGTGGGCTGGTGTAGGGCTTTGAGGTGGGGCCGAGGTATGTGGTGGATCTGGGAAAGTGAAGGTGGAAGGGGGCGGATCGTCACAAAAGGTGGATGTGGGTTTGGGGTCTTTGGAAGAGGCCATGGGAAAAACAGTCTCGGCAAAAGTTACATGTCGGGAAAATATAGTTTTGCCGGTAGAAAGTTCAAGGCATCTATAACCCCGATAATTTGCGGGGTACCCAAAAAAAGACATAAAGAGGATTTAGGGTGGAGTTTATGAGGTCGAGTCGAGGACTCGTTAGGGTAACATGCGCACCCGAAGACCCGAAGATGGTCATAGGATGGTTGGCGTTGGTAGAGAACGGAGCATGGGGTAAGGTTATGTAGGGTCTTGGTGGGGATTATGTTGTGAAGGTAACACGCCGTGTGGATGGCTTCAACCCAAAAGTGGGAAGGAAGGGAGCCGTGAAGGAGGAGAGAAAGCATGATGTCGTTTAGGCGACGAATCATGCGCTCCGACTTACCATTTTGTTGAGACGTGTGGGGGCAAGAGAAACGGAATTGAATCCCGTGTTTGTTAAAAAACTCAATAAAGCTATGGTTATTAAATTCCCCACCCATGTCACATTGAAATTGTTGTATGTTAAGTTTGAATTGGGTTTTAACAAAGTTGTGAAAATTTGAAAACTTGGTGAAAACTTCATATTTGAATTTTAAGGGGTAAACCCAAGAGTATTGGGTGAAGTCGTCAATTAACACCATATAATATTCGTATCCAGCGGTGCTAACAACGGGGGAGGTCCATAAGTCACAATGGACAATGGAAAAGGGCATGGATGTTGTGGTGATAGAATCAACGAACGGAAGACGTTTATTTTTGGCCAACTGGCAAGCATGACAAACAAAATTAGGTTCAAGTTTATTACATGGCAAAATATTATTAGAACTAAAATAATCCATAACATGGTGACCCGGGTGCCCAAGCCGATCATGCCACGAATGTGAAGAGGAAACGGAAACTAATGCTTGAGCCAGTGTGGTTTTATTGAAGGAATAAAGTCCACTTGAGCTATTGTGGCGACTCAGTGGCGTGCCATCCCTGTAATCCTTCACAGAAAAACCAAAGGGGTCAAACTCGACAGAAACCCAATTATCAATAGTAAACTGTCGAATAGAAATAAGGTTACGAATAAAGTTGGGGTTGTATAGGACATTATTAAGTTGAAAGTTTTTGTTTGGTGTTTTAAGGGTTGTACTACCGGATCCAAGAACCTGGAGACGATTGCCATTACCAACCAATACGGACTTTATGTGAGAAAATGGTGAGAGATTAGAGAGAGTACCTTGATCAAGGGTAACGTGTGAGGTTGCCCCGGTGTCCATGTCCCAATTCTCATCGTCGGGATCAACAGAGAGAGTTTGAAACACCTGAGCAATCTGGGACGGGTCTAATGCGTCCAAGTCAGTGAGATGGGCTTCAGCAGATTGGGCTTCGGAGGTATTGGATTGGGCCGTAGGCTGACTAGAGGGTTGTTGGGCTGTGGAACTTTGTGAATGAGCAGATTGGTTTGATGGGCTATAAGGAGTCCAAGATTGGGTCCATGGGCTGGAAGTGGGGTATGGGCAAGGGGGAGGGGTCCAATAGGAAGGTGGAGTCCAGTAAGGGAAAGGAAGCGGTTGGGAAGGCCACGGTGAAGGGTAGAGGTTTCGTGGTGGATAATTATTGCGGTGGTTCGGACCACGCCCACGACCCCTAGTACGGGTTTGATCGGACGGGGGCGATAGTCACGAGAGGTGTTGGCAGTTGGGTTTGGATCACGAGAGGGTGGTGTTTGGTTGTTCACGGGTTTGGTGATTTGGGTTACGGGTAGAGGTTTGTGCGGCAGCCACAATCGTGTTACCTTCCAAGGCATCCCGAGCTAAGCGTCTTTTTTCATCGTTTCGCAGCATCTCACAAGCCTCATCCCACGAAGGTTGAGCCTGGTGTATTAAAGAACCCATGGTGTCATACTCACTCGGCAATCCTCGAACCATTTGCAAGACTAGGCGTTTATCCGTAACGGGTGTGTCAACGAGATCATTCAACTGATCCGCAAGCTCCCGGAGTCGCAGAAAATAATCTTCAAGGGACGGTTGTGACTTGAGGGTCATGTTGACGAACTCGTGTTCAAGGGCTGCAATACGGGCTCCCTTGTTATTGTGGAACTGATTTTGAACCTTTAGCCATGCCTCGCGAGCCGTTTTGCAATCTTCAGGAAGAATGTGCTTCAAATAATTATCGGAGAGGGTGTTGTAAATCCATTGAAGGACAATGGAGTCGATTTCGAACCATGACGCGTATTCCGGGTCAGATTCATCGGGAGCAGGCGTTCCATCAATATGATGAAGGTCGCGATACCCGCGAGCATGTAGAAGAAATAGGCGAACCCATGAGGTGTATGAGACGTTCACGCCATCAAGGACGCGGACCTTTTGTGTGATGTTTGTGACAGAGTACACAGGGTGAAGGGGCTGCGATGCAGTTTTGGGAACAGTTGAGTTGGTTTCTGCCATGTCCGAAGACTATGGCAAGAAAAATGATATGGAACAGAAAAAAAAAATTAAGGTGCGGAAGAGGTGGGTACAGAGCAAGCTCTGATTACCATGAAATCAAATGAATTGCTTCCCTATTACAATGATTTACATGCCTTTAAATAATTACAATGGTGAGACAATTATGGTAGCCAATGAATCCTAGTTATGAGGAGTATTAAAGGGGTTGACTATACAATAATGGTGATAGGATTCTAAGTAAGGTATGATTGCTGTATGATTGCTAACATAACCTATATATTATCTGGCTATATTATGTAACAAATGGACTTTATACATGACAGTAACCTATATAGAGTCTATATAGAGTTGGCTAGTAATGGAGTCTATATACGGTTGGGTAGTAATGAAAAAAAAATGAAAAGAAATGGATTTTATATAATACCACAATAACAAAGGTACCATTTAACCAAAAAACAAACATTAACATATAAAAAATCTAACAAACATTCTAAAAAATGACTATACTAAGTTACTAAAATTCATACAGAAAACATATGTAACGATTTAAACTGTACAAAACTATTTTAGTGTAAATATGGAAAAAAAATGCATACAACATATGCCCTATAACATATATGAAAACACAGATTAAAATAACACTATGTAAAGTAAAATATAACTACATTACATATATTAACATTAAAACGAGCATACAAAAACACAAAAAAAAAAAAACAGTGGTAAAGTGAAAGAAGTATTGCCCGTATAAACAAAAAAAAGTATGAAACAAGACCTGGACCGTCTTCACCAACGAAACCATCAACAACCGATGACACATATCTGGTATGTAGGCGAGTATTGTCATCTAAAAAATGAAAAAAAAACAATAAACCCCTAAAAAAAAGGAATATGTGGACTATCATTATATGTAATAAATGAAATGTTGAAGTGGAAATTAAATTCAAAACCTGACATATGTAAAACAACCAGTATCCTCATTAAATTCAAAAGAATTGTCCAAGTTCTGTGGGACAAGGTGGGTGGGAGAGCCAATATCACTGTCATCATCATCAATAAATTCGGTTTGTATTATCATATTGGAAGGAGATTTGGATGAAGAAGCCATTAATGCATAGACATTAATGTGAAGTGAAGGAGGGAAATGTGGAGGATGAAAAATAAAGGTGTTGACTGCATATAAAGAATGATCCTCATTTAATTGGATGGATTTCATAGTACAAATATGTAAAATCTGAGTTGATGTCTGCAAAAAAGTTTGTGTCAGGAATTAACAAAAGGAGCTATTTGTGCTCATCGAACGAGATGTGTCTTCGGACCATCTTGCCCTTGTGAAGTATGAATCAAAGGGTAGACGTGGCTGCATTATACCCATTGGATGGGTTTTTAGAGTTTTCACAACTCACCAAGGTTTCCACTAGATACATAGCCTTCAATAGAAAACTCATAGTTAGGGAGAGAACTCAAGAACTCCTACCTAAAAAATTATAACTCAAAATTTAAGTCAAAAACTAAAAAATTGGTTCGGAGCTTCTCTTTTCCACATCATCCGTGTGTTAGTTTTTTAGGTTTAATGTATAAGGTTTAGGTTTTTGGATTAGGTAGTGTGGGTTTAGGTTTATAGGTGGGTTGGGGGGGGGGGGGGGTATGTTTTTTGTTGTGGTGGGTGGGAGTTCAGTTTTTTGGTACATAATAGGTGGGTGGGTTTAGGTTTTTGGGTGAGGGTGGATGATTAGTTTATGTTTTTTTTGTTAAGCGCTTTAAGTAATTGGGTCAAGGTGGGGTGGTTCTTGATGACATATACGAATTAGGTTAATCGGCGGTGGTTTATATGGATAAAAATATTGTTTTATAAAATAATATTTATTAAAACGTATAGAGTATAATTATTTAATTGAGTATGATTTTGATTTTAATAATATAATTTACTAATTCTAATTGTGGTAAATGACAAAAATTATCCATTTAATCAAATAAAGTTGATTTCAAAAATAGCTCATCTAGTTATTTTTGGGCATTTTAGTCATTTATGAAAACTTAACTACAAAAACTAACGGAGTTGGCCTTAGTACCTCAACATATTACATAACTGAAACCATAAACCTTTAACATGTTAAAAAATAAAGTTAGTACTCTAAGATGTTACTCTTTATAAACTATAAGGACTATTTGGTTAGTTCTCTATTCGATACCAATTTGGTTGTTTTCTCCAAGTTCGTATCGCAACATTATAGTGTCTTGAGGAAGTGACAAAGTTGTATAAAGACTTCACTCAAGCCAGAGGAGCACACGTAGAATTAGAAGTAGTTTTTATGAGTTATTGAGTGTTGATCATTTACAAAATCTTTTTTATTTTCATTAAAAACGGCTCATTCCTTTTATGGTACTAGTGGGATGCCCGCGCGATGCAGCGGGGAACACAACACTTACAAGTTGAGTGGAGCCAACGCTAGATCGAGTTTGACTTGCACGTCATACCGAGTTGGTTTGGGTTGAATCTAATTTAAAATAAAGATAGAATCTTAAACTCGAGCTCGGGTTGATAAAAAAATCAAGTCAATTTGCTTAACTTGATTTGATTAGACTTTACAACTAATTTACCATCAGGGTCAAACATATAAATTATTCTTGCCAAAATTTTAAAAATAATTTTTTTTTTCTAATTAGCCAAAGGACTAAGTATGCATATAACACAATTTACTAACTCTTGTAAGGACTTATATATGCTAACAGACTCTTACATAAGTAATCTCTATTAATGTTTTGCTTCAAACATAAGTTGATAATTACGTCAAAAACAAATAATGAACCCCGACATTTGTATTTTTGTTTAACGAAGAAGAAGCCGAGCCAATTTGGTTGAATGCCTGTTTATGTTTGCGTGAGATCCAGACCGATGTTCAAACTATCCCACCCATGTCATATTTTGACCCAACGTGGGCTCGGTTACCTGTTGTGCCATCACCTGCAATGCAACCACTTCCTATGCTTACCATAGTATATCTAACCAATTATTATAGTTTATAAGTTGTAAAAAAGGATGAAGATTATAAAACAGTTATAAGCGTAATGAGGGTTATAGTTACTTTAAACTACGTTAATAAGATATACCAATATTAGATACAGTAAAACTTATGGACATTAGGATCAAATACACAAGACACTTTTTCTAGAAAGGGTGAGAAGGATTGTGATCCATTGATCATATATTTGAAGGGTTGAGATTAGCTTGTTTGAAAAAAAAAAAAAATTAGAGGAAGGACATAAAAGGAAAACCACATTTGTTAACTTTCTCTCTCCACATGCAATGCACATGTCAATTACCCCATCATTTTAAAACGTCTTTAGCTTTTTCATACAATATTTTTTTATCTTTAATATGAGTACCACATTGCAACATTAAAATTGAAAAAAAAAATTCATGTTAAATGGGTTTTCTTCTCCGTTGTGTCTTCTGCTCGTTCATTGTGTTATAGTATGCACGTGTGCTTTATAAATATGTTATTTATGTTTTTTTTAGTCTACACATGATTTAACTTTGTCTATTGTGTTTTTAGTATACTTTTCATTGTGTTTTACGCAAATGAGTTTTGTATTTAGGTGTACATTGTATTTTATTATGTTGTTCATTGTGTTTAAGTCTATTATTCATTGTGTTTTAGTCTTCTGTTCATTGTGTCTTTAATATGTCGTCCATTGTGTTTTATTAGACTGTTTATTGTGTTTTATACCCTAATGTTGATTGCATATTTAATTGGTACTCATTGTGTTTTACGTTATCTCCTTTTTGTCTTACGGAACTAGGTTTTCAACTTTTTTTTTTCAAAAGTATTCATTGTGTTTTAATCTTATGTTCATTGTGTCCTTATTATGTCGTCTATTGTGTTTTACACAATTGGGTTTTTTACTTTCATTTTAAAAGTAATTATTGTGTTTTAGTTTTCTGTTCATTGTGTCTTTAGTATGCCATCCATTGTGTCTTACGCAACTGGGTTTTCAACTTTTTTTTTTTCAAAAGTATTCATTGTGTTTTAGTCTTCTATTCATTGTGTCTTTAGTATGTCGTCCATTGTGTTTTACTAGACTCTTGATTATGTTTTATACCCTATATTTAATTGGTGCTCATTGTGTCTTACGCAAGTGAGTTTTTTAATTTTTTTTTCAAAAGTATAACAATATGGTACTTATATTAAAGATAAAAATACGCTCAATTTTATGGTAAATTTTTTTTTTAAAAAAAGATGACGTATAAAAAAGTTACGGACATTTAAAAATGAAGGTAGAAATGGAATGTGACTTGCATGTGCATATTTTTTTTTAATAAAATTACCCCTCCCACTTGTTTAATCCTTTGGACACATGTCGTTTTCTAGTGATTCTCACCATTCTCATTTTTTGTAGCCTTTGTAGAATAACCCAACCCTTCTTAACATTTTTTATATGAATTTTATTTGGTAATCTAAACCTAGATAAGCAATGTATATAGCTTTACATACATTTAGTTTTGTCGTGTATTTATTATTGTTATTTTGTTAACATCTTCACTTCAATAACACTCTTTCTTTTCTTTTGTTCTTTGTGCATGACATGATGAAGACAACGTATATAAGGAATTATAGTAATTTTTACTCGTAATAAATGTAACGAATACAAGGAAAGTTAATGTATTTGGTTTTGTAACAATAACATGGAAGCCATCCATGTTAGTACGTTCTAACAAAGAAAACATTAATACAAACTTAATAGTATGTGTGAGTTAGAATATGTATAGTCCCATAATTTATATGTTTATAACAAAGAAATTTTAATTATATCATAACTCTTTTTACTATCTTTTTATATTATCAACTAGCTGATTACCCCGGGAAGGTCCCGGGGTTGAAAAAATTAATATGATTTAATAAAAAATGATAAAAGAAGAAAACTCAAATCACGAAAAGAGTAAATAACTTAAACATAATCAATCTTAGTTAAAAAAACATTTATTTAAAAAGTTAAAAAAATAAAAAGCATAAACCATATTAAACATAATACAGTATTAAAAGGATAATCTTCAACATATAATCATCTTCACGTAATTTAAAATATGTTACAATTTGACTTTGACTTATATAGATGTAGAATGCATGATGGGGGTTGAAAAATATAACCATTATAATAATTCTAATACTAATAGTAATAATTATTAATCTTGTAATTAAATAAATAAAAAATAACATTGCTATAAGGTGACACCATATGTTGCAGCGTTGCGCGATTCTTTCTCCTAGCTTCTCTTGATGAAGTATACATATCCATCTTTAGAAGAGTAAAATTCCAATGATAGCATGGCGATTGGGCTGAATTTCAACATCGTAAATAAGAACTGGTTTAAAAGAAAAACCATGATTAATGAATAACCTAAACACTTTGTGTTTTTTTTCTTTATGAACATAACCCCACAAAAAATAGTCGTTTTTTTCTCCGTTTTTTATATAGCACTATGGTACTCGTTGGAAAGATAATAAAACACTCGTTAATTTGGTGTAATTTTTTTATTTAAAAAATCTCGAATATAAAATATATTAACGTTTAAAAATTATGAGAGGAACATAAGAGAGAAAAAATTAAATTTGTTTTTAAATTATTTTTTCCTAAAATAACTCAATTTAATTTTGGTAATTGAGAATTGAGAGATAGAGAGATAAATTTAGTATTTTATGTTTATCTTTTTTTAATTAAAAAAGGAAATAATTCAAAAACACTAAAGTCTTTCAATTATGATGCCACATGGCAGTTTCATGGAGAGGTTGAAAGCACCATTGCACGCCATGTCAGCAATGTTCAATTCTTTTATATATATTAATAGATAATAGATATTTATACTTAATGCTAGATGGGTTTTAATTAATATAATTTAATAATATTGTAGAAAGACTATTTTAACCTCTTACTAACTTCATTAACACGTTGTACCATAAGCATAAAACATAGTAATTACTTAAATTTGGTTGGTGTCCTTGCCTCATGCTTTATAATATAGTATAGATACACATATCGCTTCATATTAGATTTGTCAATCCGAAAAGCTCAAGAGGATAAACTAGTTATATATATAGATTTTAACCAAAATCATATGTTCTATGTTAAGACTATTAATACTTTTCTTTTCTTTCAAAAAGAGATTCGATTAGTATTGCCATGTAGTAAAAAATAGAGTACCACATTCACAACAAACATGTAGTTGAATATCGAAAATAATAGTAAATTCAATAAATTATAGCCAAAGATAGGATTGTCAAAACCCATCACCACCATCAATATTGAAATAACCTGATTCTTCCACCTCCTTTTAAAATTTTCCGTTTGCTCGGACGATATTTGGATCTACCATCTCCTCGTATCCTGGTCCTGCGTATATAGTGGTGTGCTGGAGTAACTGGTGGATGATTAATCGGTAGTTCCAATGTCTCTAGTTCGCGAGGTGTTAGTAGATTTACTGATATGCCTGTTCTGTTGATGGCGTAACCTGTATTACTTATCGGACGATATTTGTACTTACCATCGCTCCATGTCCTACTTCTATATAATCTTAGTTCCTCTATGGAAAAACTAAATAGCCTACTTAATGCGTTTGGAGAAGATTCCCCATCGATCAAAGGAGTTAATATTGGCCATCTATAAGAACTGATCTTTAGGTCATGGTTTCCATGGGCATGTTGCTCTTCTTGTATTTCGTAGGCTGATTCTGTAACAAAGCTGTTACAATGTTTAATGTGGATATGCTCGAGTGTTGGGACGTACCTCATTTCAGGCGGAATCCCTTCAAGTTGTTCACAGTTCACCAAGAATAATTGTTTGAGACATGGGAAGTTGATGCTAGAGGCTTTCCACTGTTGGATATTCAACCCTATTAGTTTCAAAAGTTTTAATTGTTGAAATGGTTTCTCGCCAGCGTCCCACTGGGGTCCCAGGAAAGCGTCATGTTGTACTATTAGAACCTCGAGATTAGGTAGAGATTGAATTTTGTACATGTAACTCCATGGAAGACAACATCCTTGTAATGTAAGCTCTTTCAACGAAGCAGGGAACCTTAAGCTATTGTTTTGGAATCTGGGTATAATTTTGGATTTCATAGACCTTATCTTCAGAATTGTAAGGAATGTGAGCGATTTGAAGTCGTATTTCCTGTCTGGGTAAATGTAACAGGAAAGCTTCTTGACACCTGGAAAATATTTCACCCAACTCTTAGGCCCATCTCCCAACACCACATTCGAAATGGTTTGCAAATTCATCAACGGCACCTCAAGTGGAGGAAATAT
Organism: Ambrosia trifida; assembly: GCA_028751855.1. NCBI lineage: Eukaryota > Viridiplantae > Streptophyta > Magnoliopsida > Asterales > Asteraceae > Ambrosia > Ambrosia trifida. Next base: position 38,380,812 of record CM054131.1, on the reverse strand, counting down.
AATTGCCCGAGGACAGCGGAAGTGCCTTAGATTCACCAAGTTTGATATGGTATTTGGCAACATCAAAAGATTTCGTGAATTTGATTGTAATGGATTGCTTTCAATGATGAGGGTTTGAAGTCCCCAAAGATCGCATATTGTAGATTGGAAATCTCTATGATCAATCCATATCGCAAGGTACCTTAAGTTGACCAATAATGATATTTCCTCTGGAAAATAGTTCAGATGGCACCGTTTTAAATCCAGCACCACCAAGAGCGTCCAGAAATGGGAACACTTACTAATGATGTAACTAGCATGTTTGTAGAAACGAAAGGACAAAAGTGAACGAATCCTTGTGGCATTGGTGATGCCTATGTAACGATCTGTGAATACACGACGTGTCTTATATGGCGCAACGATAAAATGATCAGATACTTGTACTTTTAGGAGAAAATTTTCTTTTCTCCCTACTTCCAAACAGAGGTCCCTCAAAACATCATGGACAGAAAAAGTTTTGATGGCACCATTGAATTTTCTACCATGAACAACTACAAGATTTCTGTTGACCAGTTCCATCAGGTAATCCTCCGCAGTTTCCTCCAAACTTTGATTTTCGGTTTCTTCTATAAATCCCTCTGCAATCCATAACCAAAGCAACCTTGTTACGTGAAACCTGTAGTCTTCTGGGAAGCCTCCGAGATAAAGAAAGCAGTCTCTCAAGTGAGAAGGTAAATGGTTCAAACTCAAAGCCAATGTTTCCAAGTGCTCGTGCCCGTCCAAGTTACTCATGATTAACGAACTGCAACTCCGGGAAATTCTTTCCCATGACTCTTTGGTCCCTGATTCTTTTGCTAGAACTCCTGCCATGACAACCAAAGCAAGTGGCAATCCATGACAGTTTCTTGCAATTTGCATCCCGGGTAACGTCAACCAGTCAGGGAAATCATTGCCATGAAACACCTTCTTACGCAACAACTCCCAACTTTCTTCACCGGTCAAAAATCTCAACTCATGGATGAAACCATGTGGTTTTGCATGTAAAGCAACAATTTTGTGGCGACTGGTGAGCAGAAGTCGGCTTCCCATGTTATCGTTAGGGAAAACTACTTTTAACTCATCCCATGCCTCAGTATTCCAGATATCATCAATGACAAACAAGTATCTCTGGCCCATAAGGCGCTTGTGCATTTTTTCACGAAGATGAGAGAAGCTATCCCTTTTATCAGAGTCTATTTCAACTCCGATAGATGCCAACATTTGATTCAACAGATCCATTTTTTCATAAGTTTGAGAAACAGTGACCCAACCACGTGTACGGAAATGATAGACAACAAAAGGATCATTGAATACTTTGGTGGCAAGGGTAGTCTTACCTATTACTCCCATGCCAACAATTGAGACAACATTCAACTTCTTTGTATCTTCTGCAAGTTTATCGCGTATTATATTAATATCACGATCAATACCCACTACGGTTTCATCTAATTGTTTATTTGATCCTGGTGAGTTTCTGGAGCAGGATGTTCTAACAGCAGCTGCAGACTGTGTTTTCAGACTGTCGGTTCTTGAACAAGATTCCATCTTCATGTTATGGAAGATGCTAGTTAAATCCTTCTTGATAGACTTGATTGATCTCATAACATCTTCAAGATTCAGAGAGATTTCAAAGACATTAGATATCTGAGGTAGTCTTTTGTTTTTAAAATTAATAACAGACACAAACATATCAACCGCATCATATGCCTCTTCTGCTACATCTTTGAATGCTTTCTTCAGATTTCTTACTTCTTCAAGCTCATGCAGGTCGTCTCCTTTCTCACCATAGAGAATTTGGATCACTGACCCAAGCTCTTCGTAAAGCAATTGGAGTTGAGGCCTTTTAGATAACATAGATGGGTGGTTAGTGATCAGTGGATTGTAGTTACTGCTAATAATATGCTTTAATTTCCCCATGAACAACTTCAGCCCAGGGTATGCCATCTTGTTTCTTTAGTTGTGTGAGTTGTGAATGTACGTAATACTTGAAAGTATAGAAGATAACGTTACGGCTTTGTGAATGGATCTTGTTCCTCTACTGTGTGAACTTAAGTGTCCCCATTTGTGAAGAAGACAACGTATGCTTTCTGAATGGATCACGTCTCTGTACTACACATTGGTTAATATAGAATTATTATGTTGTCTGAGATATTTTTGGTTTTATTTCCTAAGGAAAAAAAAGAAGCTATCTATAGCTGTAACAAATAAGTTTCCTACTTTTTAATAATACATTGAGTTAAGTGCAATTTTCGTCCCGGTGATTTGCACGAATTAAAAAGTAAAGTCCAAAACATAGGAACGCTTTACATAACAGTTTACGTAGGGTTAACCCTAACACCCTAGTTCCTATGTTTTGTCGGGTTAACAGTTTACATACCTGGAATTAACGGTCGTTAGTTTTTCTATTAGTTTTTGAATGAAATGACTAATATGTCATCCCTCTATCTTATTCTCAAACCCATCCATCACCACCACCACCACCTACAACACAACCACAACCACAACCAACCTTCATATAAACCACACACACACCCAGAGGCGAAGGATACTTGGGCCAGGGGTGGCCCTGGCCTCCCTGTTTTTTGGTGCAGTATTGGAAATTTATGATTTTCGTAGGTAAATTGAGTCCGGGTTGAGTCCGGCCCTCACCGATTTTCCACTACCGATCGAAAAAATTTGAGTCCGGCCCCCGCCGATTCCAAAACCAAGCTTCGCCACTGCACACACCCTAATGTCAACATCATACAATAAGAGTATGTTTGGCTCTCCTTCTCCTTTTCTCCTTGCTCCTTCTACCTCAAAAATTCCTTAATTCCAAAAGTCACAAATTGTGACTTATGACTTTTTCTCTCTTTTCTCCTTTTCAAATAACAAAATCTTTCAAAAGCTCCTTTTCAAACAATTACCCAAACACTTTTTTTTTTTTTTAACTTTTGACTTATTATATAAGTCATAAGTTAAAAGGAGGGGAAAAATGAAGAGCCAAACACCCTCTAAGCACGACACAATCAATCAATAATTCATAAATCAAGAATCTCTACCAACAGTAAACTACAAAACATAAAAAAACTTCCGGATTCAAAACATAACTCTTGCCTTGACGAGCACGACCACAGACCGACACAATACCAATAAGTTCCTTAACAAGCTGAGAACAAAGACAGCTTCCGGATCCATCTGGAACTTTGCTCTCTCGTCGCAATAGATGAGTCGAATAGGTATAGCGGGGCGGAAGCTACGACGGTGTTAGGATTAAGTGGCGCAGCGGAATAATCAATTCACAACGAACACGCAATAACAACCGAGAAAAATATAAAGCACGAGACACGAACACGAGAATTTTACGTGGTTCGGTTCCAGTGGGGAACCTACGTCCACGGGCTGCAACTAGGGATATATTATTAAGCTCTGACAACTATTACAATTACATAGACATGATATATATAGAGACTAATCTAGGGTTTAGGCTTGGTGAACAAGAAAACCTAAATGGGCTTTCTAAACATCCAATAAAACAAGCCCAATAGAAATAACTAGCCCAAGGACTTCACTCCCAACAATCTCTCACTTGAAGGCCTTGCGATAAACACCAAGTCCGCCAACAAGCACAAAGCAATCCATGTCTTCAGTAATATGTAAAGTTCAAACACACACAGGAACAGAAGTCTTCCAGGTCCAACTCCCAAGAACAAACCAAACTTCAAACCATGTATCCCCAATCAACCTAGTTACAGCCGGCCAATCATCATCAGTAAACAGAAAGGCCCGTTGAAGCCCCAGATGGCTTCAACCCAGTCTCAAAAGACCCCGTCTTCACATCCTCAATCCCAACTGATTCTCATAGACACAAACCATCAGATACAGGGATTCTTAGAGGAACACTCCCGACTAGCAGAAACTTCTCAGGAGAGATTTAATTCGGAAACCTGGTCTTCTAAACCCTATGTCGATTTCCAGACGGTGTCGGAACACTCCCCGTGCTCCCAATGCTACAAAAATCCGTTACATGTTCAGACCCCTGAATACGCTCAAGCTGATTACCTGAAGTCCCAGAGTCCTTTTCTGCAAACTGGACTCGTTTAACTGTCGAATCGGCGAGCTCGACTTTGGCGTTCGTCTTAACAGGGGCGGTCACTTCCCTAGATGGAACAGGCACCATATATAACGACCCCTTCTTGAAACCGCTAGCAACCACGAGATTACCTTTAACGACCTTCCACTTTCCACCACCAAACTTAACGTCCAAACCTTGTTCATCCAACTGCCCAATGGAGATCAACTTGGTTTCAAGCCTCGGAATAATCCTGACGTCATACAAAGTCCAAGTAGTGCCCAAAGTAGTAACCAGATCCAAATCTCCCATGCCAGTCACATCAAGAATTTCACCGTTTCCTACCCTAACCTTGCCAAAAACGCCCTTTTAAACATTTCGCATGCCATCATTGCTATGGGTAGCATGGAATGATGCACCGGAATCCATGACTAAGGATTCCACACTGCTTTCAACACATAGTATCAAAGCGTCATCCTCAGAATCGCTTACCGCAACAGTGTTCAATCCACCAGAATTCTTCGATCCTCCGTCAGAATTCTTGTTCGGACATTCATTCCTATAATGTCCCTTTTCATTGCAGTCCCAACAACGCACACTCGGATGAGCCCTAGACGAGCTCCTGCCCCGACCCTTGCTGCTCCCACCGTTTCTACTATTCCCCCTTCCCCTGCCAACATGTAACATCTCAGAAGACGGCCCTTTAGTATTCCTGCGGCGAACATCCTCACCCAATACCAAATCCCGGATCTTTTCAAATGTTATCCCTTCAAGCCCAACTGAGTTAGTGATAGCAGTCACCGTCCCGGACCAACTATCAGGCAGTGAAGATAGCAAAATCACAGCTTTGGTCTCATTATCGAATTTCATTCCCACAGATGACAATCTGGACAGAAGAGAATTCAAATTATTTATGTGCTCGGTCACTGAGCTTCCTTCTTTCATTCTCATCATGAACAACTCTCTCATCAAGAACACTTTGTTAGCTGCAGACGACTTTTCATACATGTTTGACAGAGCCAACATCGTACCACGAGCCGTGGTTTCAGACATGATGTTAAATGCAACGCTCCTCGTCAACGACAATGTTGTAACACCTCTAGCTTTCTTGTCCTTGGCATTCCACAGAGCTTCTTCAGCTTCATCCATTTTCTCCGGTTTTTCTTCCAGTACCATATCCAAGTCTTTTTGACCCAACAATGCATCTATCTGCATTTTCCACCAACTATAATCCGAACCGTCAAACTTTTCAATCACCAATTTTCCGTCTTTTAGCCATAATGACAAACGAAAAATAAGATCAAAGTAACCCGGTACCAAGTTGATAGTAACTGGTCAAAATCTAACAAACAAACCAAACCCGAACAACCCGACCATTAACCCGAAATCCTGAACACCCAAAACCCGAACAAACCCTAATCAGAAAACAAGAACAAATGAACCTGTCCCTCTTGAGTGCGGCTTAAAATAACGGTTGTAAACGGCGACGGTTGTCGGCATTAGTCTTTAGCAATAGCACAACATCAACGAACAAAACCTTTCGTACGACGACGACTTCAAAAATTCCAAAATATAGTAATATGCTTCTTTATGTTTTCTTCTTGCTGAGTCACGACAAAGGACCCCTTGTTTTCCACCAACAAAAATTAAAAAAAAGTCAAGCCCTAAAATTTCCTTTATTCCACCGTCAAAATAATTCAACGAAGTTGCTCCTCTTGAAACATGTGCGACACAAGTAAACGGATTGCTTCTAAGGGGTCTCAATTAAATGGCACTCCTTAGACCGTCGAACAAACAATCTAAAGAAAACCGAGTTGCGAAACGTAGTGTGAATCTAACGAGCCTAAGCTCTGATACCACTTGTTAGGATTAAGTGGCGCAACGGAATTACCGATTCACAATGAACACGCAATAACAACCGAAAAAATATAAAGCACGACACACTAACATGAGAATTTTACGTGGTTCGGTTCCAGTGGGGAACCTACGGCCACGGGCTGCAACTAGGGATATATTATTAAGCTCTCACAACTATTACAATTACATAGACAGGATATATATAGAGACTAATCTAGGGTTTAGGCTTGGTGAACAAGAAAACCTAAATGAGCTTTCTAAACATCCAATAAAACAAGCCCAATAGCAATAACTAGCCCAAGGACTTCACATCCAACAGATGGTTGATGTTACGAACAAGAATGGAATCAAGAGATAATGAGCGAGAAAGATTAAAGAAGAAGAACATAGAAGAAGAGGGAGATAATTCTCAATCAATTCGTTGCCATTCTCATTCATGAGTTCAGTATATGTATATGAACATATTACAAATCTAACCCTAGACTCCTAAACATTTACCATTTAACCCCTTTACTATTTACTACCAAACATTACTTCTCCCTCAAAAGATTTTGCCTACAAAGATCATGATGAGAGAAAAAAATCTTCTAAAAAACTATCAAATATGAACTGTAAAAATGGCCTCATACTGGCTCCATTTATCACACCCTCACAAACTAGAGGGTTAATTTGACCAAAATATTCTGCAACATTTAAATCTGATGTGAAGCCTTCCATGTGAGACTTCATGACTTCCCTATCTTGTGTAGCCCAACAATGCTTAACTTTAGACTTATTGTAGAATTCCATCAGGCCAATACATGCTAATTGCTCTAGTGCTTCCTTTACTAAAAGAGAATTATATGTTGTAAAGTGCAGTGCTACATCCTTTCCAAACTTAAGTTGGTTGTAGTCTAACCAGTTTTGCAGCCAACGTCTTCTTTGTTGGAAATTTTAAATATTATATTAAATGTAATATAATGACATTTAGTTATAAAGCTAGGTGAATGAGAGATCGAAGCTTTATGTGTGTGGTGGAGCTTTATAGTTGTAGGAATTTGTACTTGTCCCACATTGGTGGAAATATAAATCATGTGTTGGTTTATATCTAGAATTCTGTAGAGGAATGTATTCCTATACAACTGGACACACCCAGTGGCAGCCAGGAGGGTGCGAAGCACCCGACGCGCCCGCACACGGGCTCGGGCTCGGGCACGGGGCCGGGACCGGGACGAGGGCGATGGGCGTAATGTGGCGTTTTGATGGCGCACTTTGCACTTCGCTCGCATCGCCGTGAGCCGCTTGAGAGCCGCCTTTATATTTTTAAGTGAGCTTGGACTGGTGTGACTCGAGCCTATGACTAAGACTGGTTAATAGATGTGGTCAAGTCCTTTCGAATTCAAAACAGTCAAACGAAATTAAGTACTGATTAATGAGTTTCCAGACTTAATTTCAATCATTGACTTTTCAAATTGAAACAGTCAAATGAAATTATGGCCTCATAATGAGTATTCATTTCGGAATTAATTTCTATCATTGAATTCGTAATCAATGAGATGTTTCAATTTCGTGTATAAATACAGAGTTATGTGCTCTGTTTTAACACACCGAAAATTCTCCAATTCATGTTCTCGAACCACTACCTTCTTTCATAAAATTTCCCTAACTTTTCAGACTTGCAGGCTCTTGTTTCAGGTACTGTTTCAGGTGCTTGGGTAACTCCGGCAGTGCAATCTGCTTAGGCTGTTGTTCCCTGGGAAACAGACGGGTTCACCTGGGTGGTGGCCCGAAATCTGTTTTAAAGGAAGCGTGTTTTACACGTGCCTCAGTCGCTTCGAGTTTCCTTTGCCTCTTTCGTATTTTCTTCTCAGTTTGTAATTTTCCTTTTGTCTTTGTATTCTGTTAATTTTATTATTGTATTGTAATCCGATTTTATTTAATAAACAACTATATTTCTTTTATTTTGTGAATGGTGTTCCTACAAGCTTTGAGAAATTTGGAATTGCAGCTTTGAGAAATTTGGAAATACATCAAATGGATGTAAAAACTGCATTTCTGAATGGGGAATTAGAGGAAGAGATTTACATGGAGCAACCTGAGGGTTTCTCTGCTCCTGGCCAAGAAGGCAAAGTATGTAAACTCGTCAAGTCACTATATGGCTTAAAGCAAGCTCCAAAACAATGGCATCAAAGGTTTAACCAAGTTATGCTTAACAGTGGTTTCAAAATAAATGAATGTGACAAGTGTGTCTATGTGAAGGACACTTCTAAAGGTTATGTAATCTTGTGTCTTTATGTGGATGACATGCTTATCATTGGGAGTGATGACAAGATGATCAGATCTACTAAAGACATGTTGAAAGCGAGATTTGACATGAAAGACATGGGTCTAGTTGATGTAATTCTTGGAGTGAAGATTATTAGAACCCAAACTGGTCTTGTGTTATGTCAATCTCATTATGTGGATAAGATCCTTGAGGAGAAGGTGTTGCTCAATTGGAGTATTCAAGGATCATTGGAAGTTTGATGTATCTCATGTCATGTACTTAGGCCAGACTTAGCATATGCTGTGAGCAGGCTAAGTAGATATACTAGTAATCCCAGTGCTGAACATTGGAAGAGCATGACAAGATTGTTAAGGTATTTGAGATACACGAGGAATTATGGAGTGCATTATGGCCAAGATCCAGCTGTTGCGGAAGGATACAGTGATGCCAACTAGATATCCGATATGAAAGATTCTAAATCCACAAGTGGTTATGTGTTTACCCTTGGAGGAGCAGCTATAGCTTGGAAATCTTCCAAGCAAACTCTTATAGCTAGGTCCACAATGGAATCTGAATTTATTGCTTTAGATAAAGCTGGAGAAGAGGCAGAATGGATATGTCAGTTTTTGGAATATATTCCAAGATGGCCTAAGCCTGTGACGGCTATTTGCATACATTGCGATTGCCAGTCGGCAATTGGTAGAGCTAAGAGTGCAATGTATATTGGTAAATCAAGGCACATACGACGTAGGCATAATACGATACGACAACTGCTCTCAACAGGAGTTATCACAATTGACTATGTGAAGTCAAAGGATAACATTGCGGATCCGCTAACAAAAGGCTTAAGCAGAGAGGCAATGCACAAGTCGTCGAAAGGAATGGGACTAAAGCCCTTGGAGTAAGTTTGTACAACGGAAAACCTATCCTAGAAGATTGGAGATCCCATGATCTAGGCTCAATAGGACCACCTAACTGTAGGAACTAAGATCACTGTGGGGGAGTACCCCAAGACACAAAGGGAGTTGCACACTTCCTAGTCCATCCTTAAACAATCAGTGATGTCAAAGGAGGTTAAGCATACGGCTTTTAATGATTTTGGTAAAATCACCTATGTAAGAGAGAAGTGGGGTCGCTTCAAATGGAATTGTGGGGGGGCGCAATTCCTAGAGCTCTCGCAGAACCAGGACAGTGCTCCATGACCATAAACGGACACGACAATGAGGGGTTAACCAGACCAGGGAGAGTAATGTGTGATGTGTAATAATGTCTATATAAAAAGGGGTTGGTTCAAGGACACCGCGTCTACTAACCGCTAGGAGACAAAGTATATATCACAAAGGAGGGTTCAAAGGGAATACCTACCTATCCCGCATTACTTAACCGTTGAAATTTTATTGTGACACTTGAGTGTGTCGGTCGATCTCCATTCATGTGGGGGATTGTTGGAAATTTTAAATATTATATTAAATGTAATATAATGACATTTAGTTATAAAGCTAAGTGAATGAGAGATCTAAGCTTTATGTGTGTGGTGGAACTTTATAGTTGGAGGAATTGCGCATGGGCTCGGGCTCAGGCTTGGACACGGGCACGGGGCCGGGATGAGGGCGATGGGCGTAATGTGGCGTTTTGATGGCGCACTTTGCAATTCGCTCGCATCGCCGTGAGCCGCTTGAGAGCCGCCTTTATATTTTTAAGTGAGCTTGGACTGGTGTGACTCGAGCCTATGGCTAAGACTGGTTAATAGATGTGGTCAAGTCCTTTCGAATTCAAAACAGTCAAACAAAATTAAGTACTGATTAATGAGTTTCCAGACTTAATTTCAATCATTGACTTTTCAAATTGAAACAGTCAAATGAAATTATGGCCTCATAATGAGTATTCATTTCGGAATTAATTTCTACATTGAATTCGTAATCAATGAGATGTTTCAATTTCGTGTATAAATACAGAGTTATGTGCTCTGTTTTAACACACTGAAAATTCTCCAATTCATGTTCTCGAACCACTACCTTCTTTCATAAAATTTCCCTAACTTTTCAGACTTGCAGGCTCTTGTTTCAGGTACTGTTTCAGGTGCTTGGGTAACTCCGGCAGTGCAATCTGCTTAGGCTGTTGTACCCTGGGAAACAGACGGGTTCACCTGGGTGGCCCGAAATCTGTTTTAAGGGAAGCGTGTTTTACACGTGCCTCAGTCACTTCGAGTTTCCTTTGCCTCTTTCGTATTTTCTTCTCATTTTGTAATTTTCCTTTTGTCTTTGTATTCTGTTAATTTTATTATTGTATTGTAATCCGATTTTATTTAATAAACAACTATATTTCTTTTATTTTGTGAACGGTGTTCCTACATTCTTCTAACGAGCCTAGCAAACTTGTTTGCATTGTAGACAACCTGGTGACACAAGTAGCAATTTAGGTGATTCGTTTTAAAGAACTTGTCCACATTTTCTGATACATAATTGTTGGACCCTTGAGGCATGTTCTGGACTAGAACCGTAAATGCACTGCTCGCTTATGTTTTGAAGCTACAAAGCTCAATCTCATAGATGAAACCATATCATACTCTTTGTATAGCATGTAGCAAATGAAGAATTTCAGAGACTTCGGTTGAATATTTGATATTGAAAGCTTGTCAATGTCACTGACCACCAATTCGTTGCAAAGAAAATACAAAGCCCCACCTGAGACATTGACTGGAACAAGAAACAAGAGTGCCATAACAGGAATCGTTCCAAATATCTTCAAGCTCACCATCTCCATTTCCTTCCAAAATCTACAAAACCTTCCACATCTCCTATTGTAAATCCAACCTGTGTCTATCCAATTAAATTGTTTCCTTCTCTTATTTCCTAAGCTGAATTCTTTTGTTAACCCAAGAATTCTAACATTCTGTTGACTTCCAAATTCACAAGTTCTGACTATAACTTGATTCATAGCATCCATTTCCTGTGTCTTATTAGTACCAACACAGTAACCAAAGTTGTAGTATCTTTCAGAATTCTGTAACTATTCTGATCAGTTTCGATACCCAAACTATCCTTCAGTTTGTTGGCCGCAAGCACACGCTTAATATCCTTTAAAGTTTCTTCTCCTCAAGCTTTTTCTTGAGTTCAGTATATGTATATGAACATATTACAAATCTAACCCAAGACTACTAGACATTTACCATTTAACCCCTCTACTATTTACTACCTCACACTTGACCAAGAGAACAGAGGCGGTGACGGAGACGACGTTTTACACGATGAGTCGTTGGATTTTACTCCTCTGCGAAATAGCAGCATCATTATTGGAGGGTCGTGTTGTGTGTAGAGGAATTGATGGCGGTGGCTATTGTTATTGTTATAGTAATAATAGTGTGGTGGGTTTTGGGGTTTGAATATGGTGGTGATCGGTAGGGGTGATGTGTTGCAAAACACATCTCTTTTCTCCTGTATTTTGTATAATATTTTATTAGTATTTTACCCGTTTTGAGTCATTTTTATTATTTATTTATTTGTTTATTATTTTGTAGGTGTTCGTAAGAAAGGAGCTTAAATTAGCGAAAAAATAATCAAGATGGGGGCTCCTGGTTCAAGCAAAGACGATTAATAATAATAATAATAATAATAATAATAATAATAATAATAATAATAATAATAATAATAATAATAATAATATAATTTAAAAAAGTCAAATGTGACCTTAAATAAAATGCCACGAGCCCATAAACTCCATCCATCATCCATCATAAATTTAATTTCTAATACATTAGGGAGTTTAGTTTGCAGTGGTTGGGAAATCTATATGGTTTAACCTTTGCTTCGAATGCTTGAGGTGAAATTAGGTGAAGCTGGATATCTTGAGTGTGAGACTCATAGATTGATTATAATAATACGAACTTAATTGGTTTACATGATTGGGGCATGATTAGCTGGTGGTTGGGTTTAGATGGACAACAATACCGACAGTTTTGGTTGATGCGTGATTAGATCTTAATTAATGAACCTAAAAGTTTTTGAAACCTAGAGTCCAGATTATGATTCCATTACAGTCTTTTTTGGGGACGAAAAAAGTTTAAGTGTGGGGACGTTTGATGTGTTGCAAAACACATCTCTTTTCTCCTGTATTTTGTATAATATTTTATTAGTATTTTACCCGTTTTGAGTCGTTTTTATTATTTATTTATTTGTTTATTATTTTGTAGGTGTTCGTAAGAAAGGAGCTTAAATCAGCGAAAAATAATCAAGATGCGGGCACCTGGTTCAAGCAAAGACGATTAATAATAATAATAATAATAACAACAACAACAACAATAATAATAATAATAATAATAATAATAATAATAATAATAATAATAATAATAATAATAATAATAATAATAATAATAGAAAAAAATATGAATGTGACAGGCTTTGTACCTCACGGCCCAAGACAATTTAGAAGGAAAAAAAAACCTACATGAAGATGTAATATTTATTGGGAGGATTATTATCTTCGAGAGAACACATTAGCCGCACATTATTAATACAATATCATTTTCGAGGACAGCCGCCGCAAAAGGTTGAGCAAGGTGAGACTTTCGAGTTTCATTCATGCACAACTAAGTATGAACCTCAAAGAATGAAGGTAAAAGTTTTGTATTTTGAAGGCCAGTGGATATACCTTCGTACTATTCAGGTAGGCTAGCCAGGGTTTGCAGAACAAGATCACGTTCTTCGACTGGGGCTTCGACATTGGAGAGTTTATCTGCCAAGATTTTCATCTCTTGACGGTAGGATGACATGTTGGTAAAGTTCTTAAGTTAGGGTGTTAGCAAACTTCTGTTTAAGGTAGAGGGCACGTGTAGCCTTGTTGTCTTAAAAAAGAGATTCAACTGAGGTCCAAGCTTCATAAGCGGTAGTTTTGGTTTTGATAATGGTTTGAAGGGGTTCAATGGTGATGGTGTAATAGACCCATCAAAGGATTATGGCATAAGTCTTTCCCAATAATCTTGGGGAGGGGTGGTTTGTTTGTCTTTATCAGAAGAGGAGGCGTGGTGGGCATGGGAGGGGTGGTCAGAGAAAAGGAAGGCGGTACAATGGATCGGAGAAAGTTTAGACCATGTGTCGTATTAGGAGGATTCATTATCTCGGATGATAGGGATAAAGGTTTTAATATTGGAGACGTGACAGCAGGATGAATTTTAGAATCCATGGAGGTGGGGAGGATAAATGCACCGAAAAAATAAGAGGAAGGTGGAAGACGGTACTGGCAATTAGGGTAAGGAAGGGGAAGGATTTTAATGGCTTGATACCATATTAGAGTGATGATAATAGGACCCTTATCCTCCTCATTCTATTGATCTCTATTTATAATTACATTGAGTATCCGATATATTAGGATAGAGATATTTACAATAATGACAATTATAAAAATTACATAATACAAAGCAATGATTTCGCCATTATATACAGTCTTTCAAAGAATATCATATACAAAATTCTGAATAACCCGACCAGGACCACTCGAAACCTGAATAAAAAGCCTGATGAAGACCCCTACTCGTATAAGCATATAGCTTGAAATACACACAACAGGATGTGCTAACAACTTAAAGGCACTCCCCTTTTAAAGAAACTAGGTTTTTTATCCGGGGCGCGCGTTGCGGCGCCTTTGTTTACCTTTTGATTGTTGATGTTTTGTGTAGCTATATATGCAGCATGCAAATAAACTTTTTACAATTTTATTATAGCAATAAAGTCTCGTATCATTATAATAGGTTCAGGCGTTGAGCTTCATTGCAATTTTACCATTTTATCATGGCAAAAAGTTCACATATCATTATCATAGAAAAGGCCTTTTGTACTTATTCTGGGATTTGGTATTTCGAAGGCCCCATGTAGAGTTTTAGAATGGAAAGATCCATTAAAAACAATTAACTGTATTATGTCAAAAAAGCCTTACCTCCTAGGTGGTTGTTTATACATATTGTTGCACCAACAATATTGAAAAAAATATCTACACCTTTATTTTTGCGTTTTCCTTTTCATTTCGCTTTAACCTGCACGTTACATAAATACTTTTCGCCGCCTTCCCGCGCATTGCGCCTCGACAACATCTTCATCGTCGTTCTACACCACCATTCCCGCCGCAAGCCCAACGACAACCTCAAATCGAAATCCTCTCTCCCTCCTACGCCCTACAACGGTTTATGCGTGCAAATCCGTTTCAGCTTTCCTGTTATCCTCCTTCACCTACTTAAAAATAAGGATTGAGGGGAAAAGTTGTTGAATCCTGATTACATCGTATCCAATAGCCATAAGGATAAATAACTTAAGACATAAGAATCTGAAGTCCACCACACACACTAATCACAATGACCCTTATAGATGATGTATGGATGCTAATTTTGTTTCCTCCTTTTCCATCTAGGCTGCTTCCTAGATAGACTTTCGACTCCAAAACAGATTGGTTTAAAAAAATTATATTCATATTGATAACATCCAAAGCTTTATATATCTTATGTGATAAAAACAACATAGTGAAAAAAAAAAGGTTGACAAGGTAAATTACCTTTAATTTGTATTCACAGTCCTTGTACAGCCCCATTTCTTTCTGCTCTTTCTCTTTCCGTCACTAACACCTTCTATACAAAACATTCAAAGCACCTAAGCCATCTTGAATATACCAACTGTTTATGTAAAACCATTTTTTTTTATAAAAGCTTATACATATTTGTAAAGAAACATGCATAATTCCTATGCGATAAAGACACCAACCTTGGGCCGAACAGGCTTAACAAAAGAGGGTCGAACAGGGAGGCCATAAACTTTTATCTGAGGAGATTGGAGACCAGCTTTGGAGGCCCGCTTTGCGACCTCTTCTGTAGGGCAGTACATCTTGTTACAAGCCTATGAAACCTGTCACATACACCATAAAAATCAGCACAAGCCTGACAGTTTAAGTAGCGTGTTAACCGAAAAATTCAGGGTGCTAAACAAACCATGGAGGACGGCAAGTGTTTAAATCTGTAACGACTGTAGTAAACAAAATCTTGTCTAAAAGAACCTTCGACCTCAAGATACGAAGTGGCACATGTTGCATTAAAGGATGATTATATCGGGCTGGTACTTCATTAAACCTTTTGCAACCTCTCTGTCACCATATACATATACATATATGATACACCGATTAGTTAGTATTCACCAAAATAAAATTACTAACCAGTTACGAATTACGTGTGATAATAATAAGCAAACCCTTTGACATACAAAGCATCCAGGCTAAAAAATAACAAAAGATAATCAATTTATAATCTTTACCGCGCTATAAAAGTGGACGCTGCAGCAAAATTCGACTGGTGAATCACACGAGGAGTAGCCGCATAATATGTCATCCGCCGCAAAGAACCATGCTTAACCAAAAAGTTATAAATTCTTGGCAGCTGATTAAACGGCCATGGAGTGTGATCCGTCCATAGATCAGTCACAAACACCTAAAAACACACACATTCAATCATATTTCAATCTAACAAACAAACTAACGTAACGATGAAACTGAATTTAATGTTTATAATGCGTTTTTTAGGTTCGTATCACTTCAGCTCTCGACCCGCGCATCGTAGCCATCAATATGTTGTATTTCTTTCCAGCTGACTTGTGTCGCGAAATCTTGGGAGTTATTGATTCATTGCCTAAAGCCATTTGATGTTTCAGGTTGCAACCAACGCCGTTGCTAGTAATCCTATTATCACAATGGAAGCACGTTAGTAAGGATTTGGTCACATAACCAAAACGTAATACACATAACCCCCTTTTTTTAAATTAAATGTTCTCAAAGATGGTTTAATCCAAAGCAAGTATTTTCTACAAACACTTTCTGAATGAAGTGATTTAAAAACATAATAAAGTCATCTAAAACGTAAAACATGATTCCGTTGGACAACATTGACATCGACCAACAATAAACTCCAATGAATCCCAACCAAATCATGTAAAGTATCAAAAAAACCAAATTAACTCAAATCTTAATATTGTTTTAAGTGAACATTAAATCGAATACCGGGTGCGCATACTTTGAATTATTTTTTCTCTTGATTGAAGCTAAAAGCTGCCCGTGACAACCGTCGTTGAAAAAAGGAAATTTGTTACTGCGGTAGATGTTGTTGCCCTGCAAACGCTCTAACCGTTTCAGATAGAGAATGTATAATCCTCTCCACATTACGCTAAATAAAAGACGATGGATAATTAGGCATAAAAACAAACCTCTCCATGGTCTGCCTGAACGTAAAACCAAAATCCAAAATCAGCAATAATCACATTCAAAATTTATTCGAGTTGACTTACCTGGATTATGTATAGATTTGAGTTCAACCTCTCCATCCTTCAATCTTCTTTTCTAATAAGCAACAAAACCCACACAAAGCAAAAGTATTCAATGGATTTGATAAAGAAACAAAACCAATATGAAATTGTCGAAAGAATAATCGATTCACACAGAATCAAGATTTATAAACAAAAAATTGCAACTTTAAGAAGTGAAGAAAGACACAAATAAAATCATTTAATCAAGAAACCCATATCAATGTTCAACGCACACAGATTTTAGACTTCGTTTACTGAGGGACAATTAACACCACCAAAATTCGGAATAAATCAATTTCCAGTAAAAACAAATAATTAAATGATAAAAACCTAAATGAAATAATAATAATAATAATAATAATAATAATAATAATAATAACAGAATACTAATAATAATAATAATAAAAAACATACCGTCATCATCATCAACCATCCCAGATCCACCATCTCCCACCGTCATCTTCATCATCATCACCATCGAACCACCACCACCGAACTACCCCGTCTTCAACAACCCTCTGCAAAACCCCGACCACCGAACCGTCTCTCCGCCGTCCTCAGCCTGAAACCCATCAAACCAGCCCTGAAACCCATCGAACCACCCCAAAACAAACCCATCCCCTGAAACCATCATCCCCGACAGCCTAAAACCACCCAACGACCACCGCCCTTTGCGCGATGACGATCAACATAAAAATCCTGACCAAAAACCCACAAATCTCATTTCTTCTTTTCTTTTTAGAGAGAGAGAGGGGGTGTGTCTGATATGTGTGTTTGAGAGAGATGTGAGTTTTATGTTGATTATAAGGGAGGCAGCGGCGACGGTAATAAGGTAATCGCCATCACCGCCAAGTAATCGACATCACCACGATTAGGGTTACAATTTAGCGGTGGTGGTAGGTGAATGTAAAGCAAGAAACAATAATCAATAATCTGATAGAGAAGAAAGATAAGAAATTTAGAAATAAAATCACCCATAAAAACATGTTTAATTACAAAAATGCCATGAATCACTGTTCATTTTATGATTACTGTTCA
This sequence comes from Ambrosia trifida, assembly GCA_028751855.1. NCBI lineage: Eukaryota > Viridiplantae > Streptophyta > Magnoliopsida > Asterales > Asteraceae > Ambrosia > Ambrosia trifida. Next base: position 38,363,276 of record CM054131.1, on the reverse strand, counting down.
ATTAGTTTGTGTGTTAATAGTATATAATTATCAGATTAATCTACCAAAACACATGATCATAGTTTGCCAAAAAAAGAAAGCTTTAAGATATCTTTATGGTATCTCGAGGGCACTCGATAAAACATCTGTAGAGTAACAATCACATTCAGAACATAAAAGAAATAAAAATAATATGCTGAATATAGACGTGCTTTTGTAGTGTCAAAACACTTAGAAGTCATCTAGTTGAGGTGAAAAATCCTATAACATTAACAATCTATTAATATTAGATGCTTGGAAACAGTGTTTTCATTAAAAAAATCCACTCAACAATAAAATTATATTACATGGTAAACCATTTTTGATCTAGGGTTATTCCATGCGTCTATTTTTTTGTGCCTTTACACGTGTGACCTTGTTAGCTCTCTTCACCTCCACTTACAAAAGAAACACCTCACGTGTCATCACCACCATTCATACACCCTTTCATATAGTGCAGAACAGACACCTAACGTGTCATCACCACCGTTCACACACCCTTCCATATATTAACACCGCCATTTTACCACAGACAGGACATTCGAGCATCTCCATTATTCCACTAGATCTGATTAAGGCACCGTAGCACCCTGAACCTCGAAGGTGGTCAGTGGTGGTGGTTGTGCTCCGGTGGTTTTGATGGCTGTAGACGATGTATTGTGAGAGGTTACGTGCTGGTGTTGGCGCTTTGGTGATAAAGTGGTTTTGTTGTTGTGGGGATTTCGTGGTGGAGTTGGGTTAGAGAGTGGAGAGAGAACAGAGAGAAAGGAGGGTTTCACAACCGACTGAAGGATGATGTTTTGGTGGTCGCCGTTGCCAGTGGTTGCGTCGCTTTCTGTCTATCATTAAAGTTTTGGGTGTTATTAGTTTATCCGAGCATATAGTTTCATGGGTGTTATTTGCTGATTCTAGGTTTGTTTAACCCTTTTGTACATAATATGTATGTGACTTCTATCGTTTGAAAGTAATCGGATAACTTATGCGATTTAGTTTTAAAGATGTTTAGGTTGAATCTGATGAATCGGTTTTCGTTTCAATGATTTTGAAAATATTTTGTTAGCAATTTTTTTTTGATGTTTGGTGTTGTGGATTTTGTTATATGTTTATGATTTGGGATACAGAACTGGCTGATGATTGCCGGTGGAGAGATGGAGGTGGGTGAGGTTATGGGGGAGGTGGAGAGAGAGGGAGATGAGGAGGTGGATGGATAAGTCGCAGAGGATTGTGTCCATTTTATTCATCATTATTATTATTGTTGTTGTTGTTGCTGCTGCTGCTGCTGCTTTGTTTTATTATTCTTAGGACATACAGAAGTTATGGAAACTGGATATAAATTTATCAAAGAAAATTTAGGAGTGTAATGTTGTTTGGATGGTTGGGTTGACGCATCTTACTGTTGAATGGATGCTTTTACTTGACTTGAGGCTAATTCAATGCAGCTCCACTATTAGTGGCTATGGGTTTCATTCATTGTGGTTTTCTTAATAACTTCTTAACCCACTGTTTAGTGGATGCGAATAACATATTATAAACTTAGGTCTTAGGTCAGATAAACTAGGATGTGTAATATTCGTTAGGCTTGGAAATATTAGGCGAATCGAACCGATTACCACTATTAGTAATACTAAAAGCGTTACTAATAACTATATCAATTGAATCACGATATCAATTGAATCAACGCCGCAACGCGGCGTGAAATACCACTAGTTAATATTTAAATCATAAATTCCCATAGCCTGCTGCTCTTCTTGAAAATTTATAGCAGATTTGACAATAGAATGGCTCCGTTTATCAACGTCAATCGTCTCAAGTGTGGGAATGTTCCCTACTTCATCTGGAATACCCTTAAGATAAAAGCATTCTAGCAACACCAGTCGTCTAAGGCACGGAAAATTAGTACTGTAGGCATTCCATTGTTGAATATCCAGGTTCTGCAATTTCAGAAACTTTAATTGGCGAAATTGTCCCTCTCCTGTGTCCCACAAGGGTCCTTCGAAAGTGAAGAGATATGTACCTGCGCGTGCGCACAACTGAGACCCACAAACACGTCAACACAATAGTATGACGTGGAGTTCTAGAAGACGGCGCACGCAACCTCAGAAAAGGACAGGTGTCACCCGACAGGAACAGGGACATGTGGCCAATCAGAGGCGTTTATTCCCTGCTCCACGATCTCCTGCAAGTACGAGGTACAGAAAAGGACAGAAAGGACGATAGCAAGACACGTGGACCAATCACAGAGCGACAGCACAAAGAATGACAACGGTCGTAATAGTACAAAGCAGCTGTCATTCCCCTCATAGCCAATCACGGACCACCTCAGGGGCCTATAAATACCCCCCTTCGTCACCAGAGGAAGGGATCGGATCGGCGGGAAAGAATTCATACTATATAGCTGTGAGAGATAGATTATAGTTGAAACTCTGTAACAATTTGGATTAGTGTCTTGTATTCATCTTATTACTTAATGAGAATAACGTCCTTTCTTATATTAACATACTAGTATCATTATATCCGGATTGTTAGATTGGTGTTTCTTCATTGGCGCCATCTGTCTTTTGAGCTTTCAAGAACAGCAAACCTAAATACTTTTATCTCTCTAAAAAACCAGCTATGAGTTCTTTACCGGCGTCACCACCTTCCCTTTAGGCACACCAGGCACTGGTATTGCTCAGGCAAACACCAGCCAGCTTGACAACACCACAGAGGAACAACTTCACGGTGCAGATGTGGGTCATACTCCATCCTCTGGGACTAGACAGACCCCATCCTTCCATTTCGCCACTGATAACTTTCAAGCTTCACCTGTTGGTCAGACCACGCCGATGGTTAGTCCGGAGGTGTGGTATGCCCAACAAAAAGAAGCCTTAAAGCAAGCATTCATAAAAAAGATAAAAGAACAACAGCTAAGAGAGGCATCCCGCGCACTATCCTTCAGCGAAGGAAGGCCTGTCACCATATCGGAAGGGCCATCCAAAGCTGTGGGACAGCACGGCGGAAGCAATCAAGTCGCTGACCCAACCTGGAGGGAAGACTCTGATGAGTCCCAGAGTCGTTTTCACCATGACACAAGCCAGTACTTGACCAACACTGTTGATCGAGCACACTTGTTGTCCGGCGAGGACGATCTCACGCAGCCCTACTACCCTCCTTCCTTCAGTGAAAAGTCAAAGTTTACACCGTGCATCGTGCTCGCCACATTGCCTGCAAGAACAAAAATTCCAAGCACCTTGGAAAATTTGATGGCACCGACAACCCTGACGACCACTTGAGAAGTTTTGAAATCGCAGGGAAATGCGCAAGGTGGAGCCTGCCCGCATGGTGTCACATGTTTGCGCAAACGCTTACGGGCGCCGCGCGAGTATGGTTCGACAGCATGCCAAATGGCAAGATAGACAACCTAAAAGAACTGACTGATAAGTTCTCAGACCATTTCAGCCAAAACAAGAGAATCGAACGCGACTCCACTGACATCTTGCAAGTCAAGAAACGTGAGAACGAGTCTATTGAAGATTACATCACCAGGTTCAATCGAGAAGCCCTACAAATCGGGCCAATTGGTTTCGAACTCATGAAAGCGGCGTTCACACAAGGAGTGAGGTGTGACTCGCTAATCCGCACTTTGGCTGGATGCACAGGCATGCCCAACACCTGGGAAGAAATCATGCGTGGCGCAAAGAATTACGCAAAAACTGAAAGAGAGCTATCTGTTTGGAGCAGAATTCAAGCACTTCAATACACAGATACGCAAGCGCAAGCAGTGCGCAACAGATTTAACAGGCATGAAAGAAAAGGCAAAGGGAACGTCTGGACAAGGCTTCAAGGAGCCACCCCGACGGTAACAAAGCCCACCACACCTCAAGAATACCAACACAATATGTCACTCGTGCACAAGTCAGGTAGAAGGAGTCACAACAACTGGACTCCCTTGATGAAAACGCCAGCGCAAGTACTGGCCACAGAAAATATCGATTTCCCAGAACCAAAAGTCATCAAACGGAGGGAAGAACTAGATCACAACAAATTCTGTGCCTACCATCAAGACATAGGCCAGGACACCGACAAGTGTTACCAGTTGCGACAGGCCATCGAGGACGCGTTAAAGTCCGGTAAGCTCGGACACCTGCTACAAAATGTGGAGCGCCGCCAAAAAAGATAAAGAACGTGAGTATGATGATCCATGGCAGTGGACGCCGGCTTCAGAAGCGGAAACCACAAACAACCGCAAAGTGGAAAGAACAACAAGTGTGCTTCCCAGTGGTCAAGGGTGGCCCGTCCGCCACGTGGGCGATCATTGTCACAGCCACCTTTGACCACTACCAAACTACCAGAGCATTCATGGACACTGGCAGCAAATCTGATATCATGTATGGACAATGCTTCGACCTGCTGGATGAGGAGGATAAACAACGACTGCGCCCCATCAATTCCCCAATTATGGGATTTTCAAATGAAGTCGTGACCCCACTCGAGGAGATATCTTTCCCCCTCACTCTGGGAGCACATGGGCGCTCACGAACTGAAGAGGTCACATTCCTTGTCATCCCAACGAAGTCCAAGTATGATATTATCTTAGGGCGAGATTCCATGGCCTCATATAACATGGTCACCTCCACAGTCCATGGCGCAATTGGTTTCCCCACCCCAAGTGGTGTGGCAATCGTGTGGGCTAACAGAGAGTGTGCCATGAATACAGAATCTCACCCAGCCAAAATGCTAAAACCATGCTCACGCACAGAGCCAGAGAAGTGGATCCTGAACCCAAAGTTCCCTGATCAACCCATCACACTGGGACCAGCAATCTCAGAGAACATCCGAGATCACTTGAAGCAGCTTCTCCGTAAAAACATGGACGTCTTCGCATGGCAGCCGTCAGATATGATCGGAGTTCCACGCGAACTCGCCCAACACAAGCTCAACACATATCGCTCAGTGGAGCCCATCGCGCAAAAGCGATGAAGCATGGGCGCTGAAAAAACGCAAGCGATGAACGAACAAGTCGGAGAACTGTTAAAAGCTGGAATCTTAAGGGAAACACGATATCAAACCTGGGTTGCCAACCCAGTAATGGTAAAGAAAAGCAATGGCGGCTGGAGGATGTGTGTAGATTACACCGACCTCAACAAAGCATGTCCCAAAGACTGCTACCCGTTGCCAGAGATCGATTTGAAGATTGACTCCCTAGCGCCTTTTCGATTTAAATGATTCCTGGATGCCTACAAAGGGTACCATCAAATCCAGATGGCGCTAGAGGATGAAGACAAAACAGCTTTCCGTACTGATAAGGGGGTTTTCTGTTACACCAAGATGCCGTTTGGCCTAAAAAATGCGGGAGCTACATACCAACGGTTAATGGACCGCGCATTTGCCAAACAGATAGGGAAAAACTTGGAAGTTTATGTGGATGACCTAGTCATCAAGAGCAAAAAAGAGGATCAAATGTTGAAAGATATCGAAGAAACCTTCAAGCATTTGAAAGAAATCTGTATGAAGCTAAACCCAGGCAAGTGTGCCTTTGGGATGGAAGAGGGAAAATTCCTTGGCGTTGTGGTCACTAAAGATGGTTTCCAACCAAACCCTGAAAAAATACAAGCCATTGCGCAAATGCCTTCCCCATCCACACTAAAAGAAGTTCAAACACTGAACGGGCGTCTGGTCGCAATCAATCGTTTCCTGTCGCACCATGCAAGCAAATCAATCCCATTCATCGAAACATTAAAGAATTGCTTGAAAAAGAATCAATTCAAGTGGACCGCAGAGGCGGAGAAGGCTTTTCAAGAAATGAAAGAATGTCTGATGGACTTACCAATACTCACCACCCCACTCCCAAGGGAGCCCTTGACAATGTATCTCTGCGCGATAGAGCAAGCGGTGAGCGCGGTACTGATGGTGGACAGAAAACTGGTGCAGACGCCCATCTATTACATCAGCAGAGTCTTAACAGATGCAGAAACCAGGTACACCACCATGGAAAAGCTAGTCTTAGCTCTCGTTCACGCGTCGCGAAGATTGCGCAGATATTTCCAGGGCCTTCCCATCAATGTGCTGAGCGACTACAAGCTAAACAATGTCCTGTCCAAACTAGAGGTCTCCGGGAGACTGGCAAAATGGGCCATCGAACTGGGTGAACACACCATTTACTACAAGGCGCGCCCAGCGGTTAAAGGACAGATACTGGCAGACTTCATAGCGGAGGTACCTCAAGAAAAAAATTGAAGAATGCAAAGCGGAGCAAGACCCACAACCACCATGTGACGAAAAGGCTATCTGGAATCTTTACACAGACGGGGCCTCAAACGAAGATGGTGTAGGCGCAGGAATCCGCCTAGTTAGTCCGGAAGGCACAGAGTTCACTTATGCAATCAGACTCGAATTCAAGGCCACCAACAACGAGGCTGAATACGAAGCCTTCCTTGCCGGACTACGCATTGCGCAAAAGCTAGGTGCCAAACACATCTTCGCGCATGTTGATTCAATGCTGGTTGCGGGCCGCATTACAGGGAAGTATGAAGCGAAAGAACCCTCAATGACCATGTATCTCCAACGCGCTAAAGAGCTCATGGCCAATTTCCCTAGCTGCACCATCGACCACATTAAACGCAGTCAAAACAAGTCGGCGGCTTCTACAAGCTTCAGCCATTTAGCAAAAGAGGTCTGAATTGAAACCCTGAGCGAACCGTCTGTTCCACCCAAAGAAGTCAATGTAATACAAACGGGTGTTGCAGCTGGATGACTCCGATAGTTTCTTACCTCGCCACTGGCACACTTCCTGAGCAACGCGCTGAAGCCAGGAAGATACAACATAAAGCCCTACAATACCAGATACAAGATGGAGTGCTTTATCGGAAGTCATATCTAGGGCCACTACTGCGATGTGTGGATGCAGTCGATGCGGATTACCTGGTGCGCGAAATACATGAGGGGATATGTGGAATACATGCTGGGCCACGCATGGTGGTCGCCAAAATTACGAATGCGGGTTACTACTGGCCGGGCATGCACCTGGATGCCCTAAAGATTATCCGCAAATGTGATTCTTGCCAGCGTCATGCCCCCAACACCTTGCGCCCCAAGAACGACCTCATCCCAGTAACCTCAGCATGGCCATTCCAAAAGTGGGCTATCGATCTTGTGGGACCATTCCCAATGACGACAGGAAAAAGAAGATTTCTGATAGTCGCCATTGATTACTTCACAAAATGGGTCTAAGCCAAACCGCTCGCTGAGATCACGGCTAATCATGTCAAAAAGTTTATTTGGGAATTCATCATCTGTCATTTTGGGTTACCCATGTCAATTGTTACAGACAACGGGACCCAATTTGCGGACAAAGGATTGCTGAAATGGTACGCGAACCTGCACATCCAACCTACATTCACTTCGGTCGCACACCCGCAAGGCAATGGGCAGGTCGAACGCGCGAACCGAAGCATTGTAGAAGGCATCAAATCAAGGCTGGGTACCAAAGGGAAGGCTTGGGCAGAGGAATTGCCGAGCGTGCTATGGGCTAACCGCACATTAACAAAAACGAGCACCGGTGAAACCCCGTTCAGCCTAACATACGGCTCTGAAGCTATGATACCCGCAGAGATCGGATGCCCGTCAGCAAGAGTCCTCTCAGCAACTCAGACAGACAATGATCGAGAGTTGCGCGTCAACTTAGATTTGGCAGAGATACGCCGTGAAAGAGCAGCAGTAAGAGAGGCAAATTACAAACAACAATTGGAGAGGTACTATAACGCAAAAGTCAAGCCTCACACTTTCTACACGGGGGACTTCGTCCTTAGAAACAATGAAGCTAGCGGCGCAATACCCAAGGGAAAACTGGCCCCCACTTGGGAGGGACCATACAGTGTAACAGAAGTCCTTGGTAAAGGAGCCTATAAGCTATCAACTTTAGACGACAAGCCACTTCCCCGAACATGGAACGCTGCCCAATTGAGAAAGTGCTATGTGTAATAGTATTCCGACTTGTAATGAAGGCCGATGCGCCATTTGATGGAATTAAATTGGAAATTTCCTTACTTTATACGCACTTCGTCTTATAAAACATTGTATGGTTAAGATACAATGTCATAAATAAAAATTGCATTGATAAATCTGCAATTTCCTAAACTGCACGTTGTATGGTTAAGATACAACGCGCACCCTAAAACATTGTATGGTTAAGATACAATGTCATAAATAAAAATTGCATTGATAAATCTGCAATTTCTTAAACTGCGCGTTGTATGGTTAAGATACAACGCGCACCCTAAAACATTGTATGGTTAAGATACAATGTCATAAATAAAAATTACATTGATAAATCTGCAATTTCCTAAACTGCAGGTTGTATGGTTAAGTGTTGGATCAGTAAAGCTGCTCTTTTAGTTGAACTTGCTAGTTGACACTTAAGTGTTTAGCAAGTTCTTGGTGAGTGTTAGCACAGCGGAATGTTTATAAGTTTTATAGCTACACTTATCAACAGGAGTTATTACTCCCCCTGGAATCAAGAACTAATAAATGAGAAGTGTTTATTGAGAATCTAAGTATTGAATGAGAATGAAATACTTTGACAGATTCTCAGTAAACACGAAATGGAAATAACAATAATAAGAGTTGAAGGATTTCTTGTATTAAAATCAATGTCTAAAACAGAAGGATGAATCCTTCTATTTATAGACTTTACAAATACATGAACCTTGCCAAAAAGCAAGTTCAGAAACAAGTTGCAACAAGTTGCAGTCTTGGAACTTGTACATAAAGCAAAAAGAAATACTAAAGTATTAAACTACTGATATACAAAGGCGGTGGAAAAGATCTTCTTCAAGTACTGATGAATGACAAACTACTGATGAGTAGTTTGTCTTCAGTAGTTCTTCAGTAGAAGTGTCTGGTTTGAACTTCAGAACTTCTGATGACTTCTTCTTCAGTACTTCTGAATCTCTTCTTCAGCAGTGTGATTCCTTGTCTTCAGCAGTTCCATACTTAGAGTATTTTGACAGAAAGTGAATTAGACTAAGGTTTGCAAAAGTGGTTTCACCAATCCTTTTTGTCCTAACAATCTCCCCCTGGAATGATGAAGTCAAAACCTTACTAATTCCTTATTGTTCATTTCTGTCCTTCACAATTTTCCATATTCCTTTGAACATGGAATTCTTGAGCTGGTTGAGTTGATCATCAGTAAGAGACCCTTTTCTTGGTTCCAAGTGTTGGATTGTAAGCAGGTCTTTGGTTGATAGTTTCTTCAGTTCTTTCATCGACCTATATTCCCTGCTTGTTTGATCTCTTCTTGTCACAAGTACTGAGTTGTTATCAGTAAAGGACCATCTGATGACTGGTACTTTAGACTTGTCAAAGTCTGCAGTGTAGGGAACCATGGTGGTACCCTGGGTTTCTCCTGAGTGTTGAATGTTTTCAACTTCAGTGACTCTCAGGTGGGATTCACTTCCCTGCTGTTGTTCCATCACATTAGGTATCTGAAATGTAGGCAAGTGATGTTCAGTTACTACCTTGGTGTGCAGTTTGTCTGTGATGGTCTTCTGAATTTGATATGCAAAGGTGGAAGGATCCCTGAATTGTGTTAACAGAGGCTTCTCTTCTATGTGAAAATCAGAATGTACTACTGTACTACCTTCTAGTAGTACCATTCTGAAATCAGTCTTTACTTTTTCCTCTGTCTTCTTTCTTTGGGTAGCTGGTCTTCTTTAAACACCAGAAGTTCTAACTACTGATGTTGAAGCTTCAGCAGTTTGAAACTTCTCTGGATTAGCAGCCCTTGCAGCCTTGTATTTTCTGTATGTGTCCACCAATCTTTCTTCTTTCCACTTGGACACTGAGGCTTTTGAACCATAACCATTGGCTACCAGTTCTTCTATCATCTGAGCTATCTTGGCTTTTGTGTCTTTACCTGTTGCAAGTTTATCTGCAATCAGTTGAGCTCTTCTTGTCAGCTCTTCCACAGAGAGTCTCTTCAATATGTGGGCTTTGACTTTGCTGTTCTTTATAATGTAAGACATCAGTTGATGTCTTTTGTCTTGTTCAGCAATCTCATCTAGGCTAGCCTGCCTTTGTAGTTCAGCTTCATAAGCCTGAAGTTTTTCTTCATGGCTTAGGTCTAAGTCATCCCTTTCTTCCAGATTTTTCCAAATCAGATCTTCTCTGGCCTTCTTTTGGGCAGCAACTAAACTCTTCTCAAGTAAATCAGCTGATTGAGAAATTAGAGAAGGGTTTAGCACAGTCATTGTTGTAACTGTTGTAGTAGGCCTGATAGGAGCAGATGTTGGTTGAACAGGAGCAGTTGATCTGGAAGGGTCAGCAGTTTGAGTCTTGGAAGTGTTAACTTCTGATGGGTTGACAACTTCTGAAGGTTTGTCAACTACTGAAGGATTGTCTTCAGTACTTTCTGATTCTTCATCAGAACTTTGGCCATCAGAGGTTTCTTCATTATGCCCTTGGGATTCATCAGCCTTTTCAGCATCTTCTATTTCTTTAATAGAGACACCAAACTGTTGTGCCAGTTTCTCTTTTCTGGCCTGATCTTGTTGATCTCTAGCTAGGATAGCCACTCTTGCCTTTCTTCTGGCTTCAAGTGTATCCATAGGTACCTTGATTTTCTCCCCCTTTTTGGCTTTATCACCTTTGGAAGTTGAAGCTTGGGAGAAATGACCTTGAAGATGAGCAATCTGTTTGCTGTTGTGATCAATCTTGTTGGACAGATCATTCATCTTCGTCTGTATCACTCCAAATTGGTTCTTCATGGACAACTCCAAGTCAGCTGTGTATGTTTGGATGTGATTTTTGATGAGGGTGTTCATCATGTGATACAAGGGACCATCTGGGCTGCATAGTTGGTTCAGGTCTATGCTTGATTGCCCAGGGAATTGGGTAGGCATTTGTAGTGAGGGGTGTGTTTTTGGTTGATCTCCTTGTTGTACAGGAGATGCCACTCTAGGGGAATCATGGATTGAGTGGGCTTTAACCTGAGATGGTGTGACTAGCTTCTTGAGCTTAGAGACACCAGGTGCAGGACCTTCACTTATAGCCGTCAATTCAGTAGTTTTGAGTTTTGAAACATCATCCAAATTAATGGAATCATCTGAATCCCTGATTACATCCTCAATGAGGACTGTATCAGTTACATCATGAGCTGAGCCCAACTCAGTTGTCTCATGTACCTCTTGTTCTTGGTTCAGAGGATTTCCTACCTCAGGCATTAAGCCTTCATCAGTAGTTGCCACAGTTGAGGTCTTAGCTATTTTACTTCTGTCCTCAGGTCCACCACTGGGTGGTAAATGAGTAGTAGTAGCCTCAAAAGTACCAAAGGTTTCTAAGTTTGGGCTTAGAGACCCTGGTTCATCCTCATCTCTTTGGTTAGGGCTATGAGTGTCCACATCCATGTCACTGTCTGAGTCTATGTCCCCTGTTTGATGTGGTTGATGGGGATTGACATGTGTTGATGGGACTTTCTCTTTTAGCCCGGAGAGAAGTTTGGCTATTTCGATGTCTGGTTCAGAAATTTGGGGTGCTGGTTCAGTAGTTTGGGCAGTGGGTTCAGCAGTTTCAAAAGAAGAATCTATTGGAATAGTTTTTCTAAGTCTTTTTCTTTTGAAAAGGATAGTTATTGGTGCTCTTGGTGGGGTTTGAGATGGATGAGACTGAGAGGATGTTTCAGTCACATCTTTAAGAAGTGCAGATTGCACAGTAGTTTGTTCAGGCATCTCAACCTCCTGAACAGCTTTTCTTTTGGGTTTGGTGGGTTTTTGTTTTGTTATCTTGGGTTTCTTGGCCTTTGGAGGAGTAGGTTTGGAAGATGAGGGTTCCATGGGGACTGGTGCTTGTTCCCCTTGGTCATCTTCTGGCCAGGCAGCCTGTTTGTTGTGCCTTGAGTATGCTTGTGAGGTTAAGGGTTTTAAAATTTCAATTTTACCCACAAGCACCTCATTACCCAGTTCGGATATTATGCACTGCATAATGAACCTTGGATATAACAAACACTTTTTCTTAGTGTTATTGTGATGTAACACCAACTCATTAAAGAAAAGTTTTGATGCCCTGAAATTTGTTTCATTCACAATAGAATGAAAGATTGGTTGAAAGGTTGAGGGCATCTGGTCATAAGACCCAGTTTTAGGACTCAAGCACATAATAATATAATGAAACAAAAGTTTATATTTTGGTTCAAAATACTTTTTAAAGATTGTAGCTTGTGAGAGAGTACCTTGATAACCACACTCAGTCATGGTTAGGTGGATAGCAGAGTTGTCAAACTTTTCAGGGTCATTCACATCATTCAACCCCAGTCTGTTTGAGAGTATGGCCGGTGTTATTGTCATTTGCCTTCCTCTAATTGTTGAGTTGAGGGAGATAACTTCATCATCCACCATCACTGTCTCAGCATTAACCCAAAACTCATTTAGAGTTTCAGGATGAATTGGTGGGTCTATGGTGAGAGCGGTGAAATATTGGGATTTGACGACGAGATCAATGATCTCATCGTATTGGGACCAGCCTTCTTGTTTTTCTAAGTAGGCTCTGAGATTGTGTCCCTGTTTGAGAACTAAAGTCATATGGTTTGTGTGTGTTGATGAATCGAACAGTGATTTTGTGTTGCAGGTTCAAGGGTTTGAGAGCTTTCTTGAGAGAGAAGGAGGGAATTTTTGTGTTTGAAAGGATAAGTGTTGAAAAAAAAGATATTTATCAGAAGTTTTTAACCGCTTGGATCTTCTTTATTAGAAGTTTTTAAACCGCCTAGGTTAAAAATCTCTTTATCAGAAGTTTTAAACCGACTAGGTCAAACTTCTGATGATGGGAAAAGTCAGATTTGCCCTTTTTGACTAAACTGCTGATGAAGGATTATCTTCATCAGTAGTTCCCATTTTCTCTTCAGTAGTTTTAACAGCTGATGAGAAATACTTTATAAATACTTTTATTCATAACTTATGAAGGTTATTTTATCAGAAGTTAATCACTTTTCAGAAATTATCCCCATACTGATGTTTTGTTCATCAGTAGTTTCTCTCTTTTCAGAAGTTTTTCAAGTGTTTGAAAACAGATGTAAGTGAAAAACAAAAAATGTGCAGAAAAATAAATAGAAACACTTACAAATTTAGCATCCCTAGCATGGATACTAACTTCTGAAATGTTGATGTGTCAAGGGGTTTAGTGAAAATGTCAGCTATTTGATTAGCTGTTGCTACATGTTTCACTTCAATCTTGCCTTTTTCATAGCAATCTCTTATGAAATGATACCTGATTTCAATGTGTTTAGTTTTTGAAAACTGAACAGGATTTTGAATGATGCTAATGGCAGATTTGCTGTCTACAAGCAATGGTGTCTTGGTTTCTTTGATTCCATAATCAAGAAGTTGATATTGGAGCCATTGTATCTGTGATGTACAACTTGCAGCTGCAATGTATTCAGCTTCAGCAGTTGAAGTTGCAACAGATGTTTGTTTCTTTGATTGCTAGGACACTAGACAGTTTCCCAAGAATTGACAACCACCAGATGTTGATTTTCTTGACATTTTACACCCTGCATAGTCACTATCTGAAAAAGCTGATAACTTGGTATTGCTTGAAGCAGGATACCAAATTCCAAGTGTGGGAGTTCCTTTCAGATATCTGAAAATTCTTTTGACTGCAATAAGGTGTGATTCCCTAGGAGCTGATTGATATCTAGCACAGACACATGTTGAAAACATAATATCTGGTCTAGAAGCAGTTAGATATAAAAGGGAACCTATCATACATATATACATGGTTTGATCAACCTGTTTTCCTTGATCATCTGGTTCAACTTGTGTGGTTGGTGGCATGGGAGTGGAACATGATTTACAGTCTTGTAAAGAAAATTTGTTTAATAATTCTTTAACATATTTTGATTGATGTATAAAAGTTCCATTTGTTTGTTGTTTAATCTGCAATCCCAAAAAGTACTGCAGTTCCCCCATTGTACTCATCTCAAATTTTGATTGCATGAGTTTCTTAAATTCTTCACACAATTTTGTGTTTGTTGAACCAAAAATGATATCATCAACATATATTTGAACAAGTAAGACATGATTTCCAACATGTTTTATGAAAAGTGTTTTATCAATGGCACCTCTTGTGAAGTTATTTTTGAGTAAAAAGGTTGAAAGTGTATCATACCAGGCTCTAGGAGCCTGTTTGAGCCCATAAAGAGCTTTGTCTAGTTTGTACACCCACTCAGGATGAGAAGGATCCTCAAACCCAGGTGGCTGACAAACATACACTTCCTCTTTTATCTTTCCATATAAAAATGCACTTTTGACATCCATTTGATAAACTTTTATTTTGTTGGAAATGGCATAGGCCAGAAATAACCTAATGGCTTCAAGCCTTGCAACTGGAGCAAAGGTTTCATCATAGTCAATGCCTTCTTCTTGAGAGTAACCTTGTACTACCAGTCTTGCCTTGTTCTTTATTATAATACCAGCTTCATCTTGTTTGTTCCTGAAAACCCATCTTGTGCCAATTGGTTGCTTGTTTGGTGGTAAGGGACAGATTTCCCAAACCTGTTGCTTGTTGAATTGAAGCAATTCATCTTGCATTGCCTGCACCCAATTGTTGTCTTTGAGAGCTTCCTGGTACTTCTTTGGTTCCAACTGTGAAATAAATGCTGAGAATAGACAAAAGTTGGAAAGCTGGTTTCTTGTAAGAACACCTGATGCAATATCACCCATGATTTGATCAAGTGGATGATCTTTGTGTTCGATCAGTTGTTGTAAACCACTGACAGGTGTTGGTGGCTCATGTTCTTCAAACAAACTACTGAGGTCTATTATATCTGGTTCAGCAGTTTCAGTGTTCTTCAAACAAACTACTTTTGAGGCTGCTACTACTCATTTACCACCCAGTGGGGGACCTGAGGACAGAAGTAAAATAGCTATGACCTCAACTGTGGAAACTACTGATGAAGGCTTAATGCCTGAGGTAGGAAATCCTCTGAACCAAGAACAAGAGGTACATGAGACAACTGAGTTGGGCTCAGCTCATGATGTAACTGATACAGTCCTCATTGAGGATGTAATCAGGGATTCAGATGATTCCATTAATTTGGATGATGTTTCAAAACTCAAAACTACTGAATTGACGGCTATAAGTGAAGGTCCTGCACCTGGTGTCTCTAAGCTCAAGAAGCTAGTCACACCATCTCAGGTTAAAGCCCACTCAATCCATGATTCCCCTAGAGTGGCATCTCCTGTACAACAAGGAGATCAACCAAAAACACACCCCTCACTACAAATGCCTACCCAATTCCCTGGGCAACCAAGCATAGACCTGAACCAACTATGCAGCCCAGATGGTCCCTTGTATCACATGATGAACACCCTCATCAAAAATCACATCCAAACATACACAGCTGACTTGGAGCTGTCCATGAAGAACCAATTTGGAGTGATACAGACGAAGATGAATGACCTGTCCAACAAGATTGATCACAACAGCAAACAGATTGCTCATCTTCAAGCTCATTTCTCCCAAGCTTCAACTTCCAAAGGTGATAAAGCCAAAAAGGGGGAGAAAATCAAGGTACCTATGGATACACTTGAAGCCAGAAGAAAGGAAATAGTGGCTATCCTAGCTAGAGATCAACAAGATCAAGCCAGAAAAGAGAAACTGGCACAACAGTTTGGTGTCTCTATTCAAGAAATAGAAGATGCTGAAAAGGCTGATGAATCCCAAGGGCATAATGAAGAAACCTCTGATGGCCAAAGTTCTGATGAAGAATCAGAAAGTACTGAAGACAATCCTTCAGTAGTTGACAAACCTTCAGAAGTTGTCAACCCATCAGAAGTTAACACTTCCAAGACTCAAACTGCTGACCCTTCCAGAACAACTGCACCTACTCAACCAACCTCTGCTCCTATCAGGCCTACTACAACAGTTACAACAATGACTGTGCTAAACCCTTCTCCAATCTCTCAATCAGCTGAATTACTAGAGAAGAGTTTAGTTGCAGCCCAAAAGAAGGCCAGAGAAGATCTGATTTGGAAAAATCTGGAAGAAAGGGATGACTTAGACCTAAGCCATGAAGAAAAACTTCAGCCTTATGAAGCTGAACTACAAAGGCAGGCTAGCCTAGATGACATTGCTGAACAAGACAAAAGACATCAACTGATGTCTTACATTATGAAGAACAGCAAAGTCAAAGCCCACACATTGAAGAGACTCTCTGTGGACGAGCTGATAAGAAGAGCTCAACTGATTGCAGATAAACTTGCAACAGGTAAAGACACAAAGGCCAAGAGAGCTCAGATGATAGAAGAACTGGTAGCCAATGGTTATGGTTCAAAAGCCTCGGTGTCCAAGTGGAAAGAAGAAAGATTGGTGGACACATACAGAAAATACATGGCTGCAATGGCTGCTAATCCAGAGAAGTTTCAAACTGCTGAAGCTTCAACTTCAGTAGTTAGAACTTCTGGTGTTCAAAGAAGACCAGCTACCCAAAGAAAGAAGACAGAGGAAAAAGTAAAGACTGATTTCAGAATGGTACTACTAGAAGGTAGTACAGTAGTACATTCTGATTTTGACATAGAAGAGAAGCCTCTGCTAACACAATTCAGGGATCCTTCCACCTTTGCATATCAAATTCAGAAGACCATCACAAACAAACTGCACACCAAGGTAGTAACTGAACATCACTTGCCTACATTTCAGATACCTAATGTGATGGAACAACAGCAGGGAAGTGAATCCCACCTGAGAGTCACTGAAGTTGAAAACATTCAACACTCAGGAGAAACCCAGGGTACCACCATGGTTCCCTACACTGCAGACTTTGACAACTCTAAAGTACCAGTCATCAGATGGTCCTTTACTGATAACAACTCAGTACTTGTGACAAGAAGAGATCAAACAAGCAGGGAATATAGGTCGATGAAAGAACTGAAGAAACTATCAACCAAAGACCTGCTTACAATCCAACACTTGGAACCAAGAAAAGGGTCTCTTACTGATGATCAACTCAACCAGCTCAAGAATTCCATGTTCAAAGGAATATGGAAAATTGTGAAGGACAGAAAGGAACAATAAGGAATTAGTAAGGTTTTGGCTTCATCAATCCAGGGGGAGATTGTTAGGACAAAAAGGATTGGTGAAACCACTTTTGCAAACCTTAGTCTAATTCACTTTCTGTCAAAATACTCTAAGTATGGAACTGCTGAAGACAAGGAATCAAACTGCTGAAGAAGAGATTCAGAAGTACTGAAGAAGAAGTCATCAGAAGTTCCGATGTTCAAACCAGACACTTCTACTGAAGAACTACTGAAGACAAACTACTCATCAGTAGTTTGTCATTCATTAGTACTTAAAGAAGATCTTTTCCACCGCCTTTGTATATCAGTAGTTTAATACTTTAGTATTTCTTTTTGCTTTATGTACAAGTTCCAATACTGCAACTTGTTGCAACTTGTTTCTGAACTTGCTTTTTGGCAAGGTTCATGTATTTGTAAAGTCTATAAATAGAAGGATTCATCCTTCTGTTTTAGACATTGATTTTAATACAAGAAATCCTTCAACTCTTATTATTGTTATTTCCATTTCGTGTTTACTGAGAATCTGTCAAAGTGTTTCATTCTCATTCAATACTTAGATTCTCAATAAACACTTCTCATTTATTAGTTCTTGATTCCAGGGGGAGTAATAACTCCTGTTGATAAGTGTAGCTATAAAACTTATAAACATTCCGCTGTGCTATCACTCATCAAAGAACTTGCTAAACACTTAAGTGTTAACTAGCAAGTTCAACTAAAAGAGCAGCTAATACTGATCCAACAATAATTGTTGGATCAGTAAACACTTGCTAAACACTTAAGTGTCAACTAGCAAGTTCAACTAAAAGAGCAGCTAATACTGATCCAACAATAATTGTTGGATCAGTAAAGCTGCTCTTTTAGTTGAACTTGCTAGTTGACACTTAAGTGTTTAGCAAGTTCTTGGTGAGTGATAGCACAGCGGAATGTTTATAAGTTTTATAGCTACACTTATCTACAGGAGTTATTACTCCCCCTGGAATCAAGAACTAATAAATGAGAAGTGTTTATTGAGAATCTAAGTATTGAATGAGAATGAAATACTTTGACAGATTCTCAGTAAACACGAAATGGAAATAACAATAATAAGAGTTGAAGGATTTCTTGTATTAAAATCAATGTCTAAAACAGAAGGATGAATCCTTCTATTTATAGACTTTACAAATACATGAACCTTGCCAAAAAGCAAGTTCAGAAACAAGTTGCAACAAGTTGCAGTCTTGGAACTTGTACATAAAGCAAAAAGAAATACTAAAGTATTAAACTACTGATATACAAAGGCGGTGGAAAAGATCTTCTTTAAGTACTGATGAATGAAAAACTACTGATGAGTAGTTTCTCTTCAGTAGTTCTTCAGTAGAAGTGTCTGGTTTGAACTTCAGAACTTCTGATGACTTCTTCTTCAGTACTTCTGAATCTCTTCTTCAGCAGTTTGATTCCTTGTCTTCAGCAGTTCCATACTTAGAGTATTTTGACAGAAAGTGAATTAGACTAAGGTTCGCAAAAGTGGTTTCACCAATCCTTTTTGTCCTAACATTAAGATACAACGCGCACCCTAAAACATTGTATGGTTAAGATACAATGTCATAAATAAAAATTGCATTGATAAATCTGCAATTTCCTAAACTGCGCGTTGTATGGTTAATATACAACGCGCACCCTAAAACATTGTATGGTTAAGATACAATGTCATAAATAAAAATTGCATTGATAAATCTGCAATTTCCTAAACTGCGCGTTGTATGGTTAAGATACAACGCGCCCCCTAAAACATTGTATGGTTAAGATATAATGTCATAAATAAACATTGCGTTGATAAATCTGCAATTTCCTAAACTGCGCGTTGTATGGTTAAGAGACAACGCGTACCCTAAAACATTGTATGGTTAAGATACAATGTCATAAATAAAAATTGCGTTGATAAATCTGCAATTTCCTAAACTGCGCGTTGTATGGTTAAGAGACAACGCGCACCCTAAAACATTGTATGGTTAAGATACAATGTCATAAATAAAAATTGCATTGATAAATCTGCAATTTCCTAAACTGCGCGTTGTATGGTTAAGATACAACGCGCACCCTAAAACATTGTATGGTTAAGATACAATGTCATATATAAAAATTGCATTGATAAATCTGCAATTTCCTAAACTTCGCGTTGTATGGTTAAGATACAACGCGCACCCTAAAACATTGTATGGTTAAGATACAATGTCATAAATAAAAATTGCATTGATAAATCTGCAATTTCCTAAACTGCGCGTTGTATGGTTAAGATACAACGCGCACCCTAAAACATTGTATGGTTAAGATACAATGTCATAAATAAAAATTGCATTGATAAATCTGCAATTTCCTAAACTGCGCGTTGTATGGTTAAGAGACAACGCGCACCCTAACACATTGTATGGTTAAGATACAATGTCATAAATAAAAATTGCATTGATAAATCTGCAATTTCCTAAACTGCGCGTTGTATGGTTAAGAGACAACGCGCACCCTAAAACATTGTATGGTTAAGATACAATGTCATAAATAAAAATTGCATTGATAAATTTGCAATTTCCTAAACTGCGCGTTGTATGGTTAAGAGACAACGCGCACCCTAAAACATTGTATAATTAAGAGACAACGCGCACCCTAAAACATTGTATGGTTAAGATACAATGTCGTAAATAAAATTGCATTGATAGTCTGCAATTCCCTAAAAGTACGCGTTGTATAGTCAAGAGGCAACACGCAGTACAAACACCGTATTCCCAAGATACAACGCCTAAAACTGCAATTGCCATGCTAAGTTGCAATTCTTTAAGCTAAAACGCCATATCATTGGGATACGAAGCGCAAACAAGCAAGTCATGTGTATATAACCTAAACCTACACTACACCATATACTTAAAACTGGCATGAAACTATTAACGTGCGCAACAAGTTTTAAACGAACATGTTTTCACCAAAAGAAGGGTTCCAGTTAATACATCAAACATTACAGATGTGGAAATTATGTACAGATAAACATAACAATAAAACAAGAGGAAAACAAGCAGCAGCAGGCTTCATTCTTTGAACTCAGAGGATGCATCGCTGAAGTCATCATCTTCGTCAAATGCAGACAAGTCCAATCTCTCGCTAGCCTCAGGCTGCTCACCCGGCGCCGCATCTGCCGCCTTGGCCTTCCTAAGGGCATAATCGCGCTGCGTGTGAGTTAAGCCTTGCTTGTCAAAATACTCCTTCATCTCAAAGCAAGTTGGGCGGTCACGATGGCCAACAACGAAATCAACTAGCTCGTACTTTAGCCCATCAAAGTCAGTAGCCTTCTTCGCAAAAACGGCATCAAGATCCTGCCTATATAACGCGAACTGATCCAAGGGCTTGCCATCTTTAGCATGTTGATATCCCTCAAGAAACCCGGCTTTGCGCCCCACAAGCTTCGCGGCAGCATTCACCGCAGCCACAGCCTGGCACGTCTGATCACAATTCCTGACGTAGTGAGCAACCTACGCAAACACCAAACAGAAGTGCTCAGTACATATATAAAAGGCCGATAAACGAGAGGACACAAAGACAAGAAATAAACACAAACCTTAGGGACAAAACTAGTGAGCAACCACTCACGACCACTCTGCGCAAGGAGCACTTCGCCCCGGGTATCTAACAGCTCCCCCTCGAGCTCGAGGTTCTTCTGTTGCAACACCAAATTTTCCTTGTCTACCTCCTCATGCGCCTCCTTCAACTGAGCTATCTCCTCATCTTTCTCCCTCAGCAAGTCGCGAGCCTCAAGCAACTTGTTATAATGCTGCTTTACGAGCTTCTCCATACGCTCCAACTCCTTGGAGATCTTTTCATTCCGCGCATCAGTATCGCTTATGCGCTTCGCGGATACCTCCGTCTTTGCATTTGTCTTAACACAACCGGCCGCCCATTGCTGCTCCCACTCAGACAAATGATGCTGGATCTTATCCCGCTCCTCACGGAAAGTAACAGCATCCCACTTCGCATGTTTTAACTCGTCGTGCATCCGATCACGCTCCTCAGTGACACGCTTCAACTCTTGATGGAATCTGTTACGATCGTGTGCCATGTACCCCCACTCCCGCACAATCTCGGCAGACGTGGATAACATGTTGGCCATACTTACGATATGGTCATCCAGGAGCTCACCCTGCGAACGCGTGGCCTGATGCTCACGCTCTCCAGGAGGGATAATGTTAGCCAAAAATTGGCGACAATCTTCAACATCAACAAACCGGGTGGCCGGTGTTAACGTCCAGTTGGGCACAAAAATACCAACGGACGATTCCCCGCCTCCAAAAGGCGGGGCATTAGAAAAACTACCCCCAGGCTCGGTAGTTACCCTCTTCTCATTTTCATCATCATCCACCGTCATGTCTATGTCTCGCCCATAACCTTCGCTGATATCAGTCGGCGACACCCGTCCAACGCCACCCTCTAATATATCCTGAGGTGGGGTAGGAAGACGCGCGGGTGTCGGTTGGCGCGGAGGAGTAGGCAGACGCGCAGGCGTCGGCTGACGCGGAGGCGTCGGCTGACGCGCAGGCGAAGGCTGGCGGACAGGTGATGACTGATGCACTAGAGGCGATGTCGCCAAAACATTGTCCTGCACCTCAATGCGCGCATGCTCTTGAATCTGTTGGTTGGGAGATGCCCGCCCCGTAGGGCCAAGGTTAAACCCCTCAGCAAATGGGGCCGTCAACACATTCTCTGACGCACTAGCATTCAGCAAATCCGCTGCAGAAATGGAAAGACGACGGGTTAATAACAACAATAAGGCTACAAAAAGAAGGGAAAAGGAACACGAGAACTTACCCAACAAACTATCTTCTGCAGAGTGCACAAGATCATCTAACTTCACTCTTTTCTCAACCGGAGGTGTCAACTCCCCCACAACCTTCTTGCCCTTGGAACCAGCACGCCTGGACCGCTTCTTAGGGCGGGGCACATCAGTAGCAACCGACGCGGTCTCCACCCCTTCAGTTGAAACAGGCTTCGTCACCATTGTAGCATGTACCTCCTCAGTCAACCTTGCTACCGACTCTCCTTGAACAAATGCATCTGAATGAAATAGGAATCTTCAAAATACCTATTCACCACTTCGTGGTTAAGAATGAAATAGGAATCTTCACCTCCGGCTGCCCCTGTCTGCGGCTTAGCGATGCGATGGACAAGGAAGTCATCGTCCTCAGTTTCCTCATCGCTATCACTAACAATATGCGCAGGTGGTGACTGAGGTCCCTGAGTGCATGCGGACGAAGGAAGCGGAGAAAAGGAGCCTGATGAGTCAGATGACTCATCACTGGATATAATAATTAAAGGAAAGCCCGTCCGCATGTACATGTTGACGGGCGAAGGGTTATCATAGAGTGGCGAGGACTCACCTGCTTCAGTTATCAACAACTGTGGCGGGGCCTGCTCCTGCGCCACCACATCCAGTTGGGGACGAATCAACGTGTCCCATGCCTTTTCCAAGATGCACAGCTCATCTTCCGCCAACTCCTTAAGAGCGAAGCCCATGTTGTCTCCGCCCAACAACATATCATACGGATTCTTCACCTCTGCAAACAAAAACATACCAAGGGGCGCATTAACGAAAATACATAAAGGGTACGCAACGAATAGTAACAACAAAACGCCAACTAACATTTCCCATCCTCAGTAAGATGCGGGTTGCGGCCTTTCACATCATACTTGATACTCATTCCAGCCATCACTAACCCAGTTTCCGGGATCTCGCAAAGATCCACAGGATGACTGGTTAGAGTCTTAAACCACTCCTGCTCCTTGTAGTCAATCAACACAACTTTCCCTATCCCCTCCGGCGGGTCCAACCGACCCATCTCTACAGGGATAACCCCCTGATTGACCCAGAAAACTTGGGCTTCCACTCACGAAAGCTCTTGACACCCGCCCCGGCATATGCAGGCACTCCAGCGCGTGGCCTGCATGAGAGCCAACTCTCCACAAAGCTTAGACTGTAAAAGACATAGAACATGTCCACCAAGGGCTCAATCTTGTGGGCATGGCAGCAGAACTCAAAAAACATAAGCCTGGACATCAAACCAGGGCGGATCTGGTTAATGTGAACCCCAACCGCCCGCAAAAACGTGCCAAGAAACCGGGTTATAGGGATCCTAAAATTGCAATCCCGAAAGTAAGCAGCATATAACCCAACCTTCCCGACAGGAGGCTCAAGAATCGTCTTGTCAGGGGCCGGCACTTCTACACCATACGAAGAGGGGAACCCATACTCCCTCCGGAACTTCCTAAATTCATCCTTCCCCCAGACGGCCGTAACCTCGTTAGCATGAGGCGGTCTCTTTTTGGATCCATCATCCCCTCTCCTGGACCCTCCACGTTTTTTCTTCGGAATATTAGTAATATGCTCCATCTATACGCGTGCAATTGCCCTTCAGATGAAAATAGGCAGTGAAAAGATGAGAAAATTGACGAACAGGAAGAAGAAATTAGAGAGAGTATTAAGGAAGGAAGTAAGAAGAAATGGATGAAAAAAGAGGGATTAAATAGGGGGATCACACGTGGTCTGACAGTTTTTTGAAAATGAAAAGCCCACCCAATCAGCATAGGACACGTCACAGGAAGAGAGAGAAAATGGCACTCGAACCGACTGGGCGGCCCCACCACATGTCTCTGACAGTGTACAACCGTCGGGAACGTTTCGACTACCAACCCGTCACTTCACACACGCGGACTGACAGTATTGATGTGAGCATTAATTACAGACGTCCGCACCCTCTTGACTTGCAAAACACCGCGCATGACCATCAGAAATCAAACCAAAGCGCAAAAACCGCCCGCACTAACACTTCTATTCCTCTGAGTCCAGCGTCTCGCATGCTGCGCATAGAACACACTAGACTAGGGGGACTTGAAGAGATATGTACCCGCGCGTGCGCACAACTGAGACCCACAAACACGTCAGCACAACAGTATGACGTGGAGTTCTAGAAGGCGGCGCACGCAACCTCAGAAAAGGACAGGTGTCACCCGACAGGAACATGGACATGTGGCCAATCAGAGGCGTTTATTCCCTGCTCCACGATCTCCTGCAGGTACGAGGTACAGAAAAGGATAGAAAGGACGATAGCAAGACACGTGGACCAATCACAGAGCGACAGCACAAAGAATGACAACGGTCGTAATAGTACAAGGCAGCTGTCATTCCCCTCATAGCCAATCACGGGCCACCTCAGGGGCCTATAAATACCCCCCTTCGTCACCAGAGGAAGGGATCGGATCGGCGGGAAAGAATTCATACCATATAGCTGTGAGAGATAGATTATAGTCGAAACTCTGTAACAATTTGGATTAGTGTCTTGTATTCATCTTATTACTTAATGAGAATAACGTCCTTTCTTATATTAACATACTAGTATCATTATATCTGGATTGTTAGATTGGTGTTTCTTCAGAAAGCATAGTTTAGCAACTTGAGAAATTCAAGGTTAGGCAACCATTGGATAATTTTCGACATATCATACCAAGGAAAACGACATCCTGATAAAGTAAGCTTTTTCAAGGTTGCAGGGAAACTAATATGCTTATTTGACAACAGTGAGTTTATTTCCGGCTGTATCACCTTTATTGTTTCAAGGTGATTTAGTAATACAAAACTCGGGAACTCGCCTTCTTTTTTATCCTCATAGACAGCACAGCCAAGCTTCCTGATATTAGGAATCCTTTTCAACAAAGTTTTTGCTCTACCATGTAATCTTAGCATAGAAATAATTTGTAAGTTAAAAAAGACACCAGAATTTGTTGGGTTGTGAGTTTCAGGGATAAAAGTCAGCATTTCAATCCACAAATGCCTCAAGTTTACCATGTTGGCTATGTTTTCTAGTAATTTTATGAAACCTGAGTAATTTTCTCTAAGAATGAGCATTTGAAGGTTCCATAAATTACACACTGAGGAGGGGAGCTTTGTTACCTCACACCAAAGTGCTAAGTGCCTTAGATGTATTAGCAATTCTAAAGCAAGGGGGATTGTGGGTGTGTGAATAGTTTGTAGATCTAGTACCCTGACAAGTAGAAAGGGATGGAAACACCTCTGAGCCCCTAGACTGAAGTACCATTCCTTGTTAAAGCACAAAAACGAGCGAATATGCGGCGCATAATGGTCTGAAGAGATCTCAGAGAAAATGTTGGAATCTGCAAATAGACGTCGTGGCTTATCTGTACATGAAATAAACTTAGATGATGAAAGGTAACCTGACATGGATGTTTTCTTGAAGAAATCCTCTTCTGTAGCTTTTTTCAAACATAGCTCCCTTAATAGATCATGGATACAGCAAGCTTTGATCCCACCATTTGATCTTCGTTTGGCGACAATCAACAGACTTCTATCCACTAGATCCATCAAGCAATCTTTAGCCACTTCTTCCAAAGGCTTCTGACCATCACCATGTATAAATCCCTTTGCAACCCATAACCAAATCAACCTTCGCACGGGGATTGTACAGTCTTCTGGGAAACCTCCGACATAAAGTAAACAATCCCTTAATTGACAAGGTAAATGGTCTAAACTTAAAGCTAATGTATCCAGATACCCTTTTGGATCGCCAACTATGTATGAAATTACACTTTCAGCGACCTTTTCCCACACCTCTGGGATTGTCTTCTGCTTCATTAGAAGTCCTGCTATGACAACCAGTGCTAATGGTAGTCCCTGACATTTTTTAGCAATTTGCATTCCAGGCTTGATCAATCTTTCAAGGCAGCCATCTTCTTGAAATATTTTCCTGCACAATAACTCCCAACTCTCTTCTTTGGTCAGAAATTGTAGATTGTGAGTGAAACCGCCTGGTTTTGCATATAAAGCGATTTCAGAGAGGCGAGTAGTAAGCAGAATTCTACTATGGGTGTTATCATTTGGAAAATGCATTTTCAAATCATCCCATGCTTTAGCACTCCATACGTCATCGACTACAATTAAATATCTTGCCCTTCAAGCTCTTGTACAACAATTCTGAGATCCTCTCTTCCTTCAACATGATGATATTTTCTGGTGCTAGATTACGGATAGATGTTAGCAGGGAGATTATTAGATCCTTCTTATTATACACTTGGGACACTGAAACCATTGCGCGAACATGAAAATGATATACAATATACATTGGTTGCCAAAGTGGTCTTTCCAAGTCCTCCCATACCGACAATAGATATGAGATCTAATTGCTTTTGATTTCCGGTAGGTCTGTCCACTAAAACCATTGAGTCATCATTTAGGCCCACAATGACTTCTTCTTGTACTACTGAACTTGATGTTTTTCTACGCGAAGTTCCAGTAGTGGGATGTATAAGCACTTTACTTTGACACTGTGTCTTCCTATCCATAAGTTCCTTTTTAATGTATTTGATTTTTTCAATGACACTGTCAAAGTTTGGGGAGCCGATGTTAGCAGCACAAACTGTCATGCCTAGCTTGTTTCCGATGAAAGCTCTAGTCAGAAATAGATCAACTATGTCTTCAGCTTCCTCCACTATATCTCGAAGCCGTCTCTCTAAATTTCTAGTTTTCTCCAGATCAAGGGGTCCCTTTGTAATCTCCACATCAATAACAAAATTTCTCAGGGATTCGAGTTCCTGATAAAGAAACTGGATCTGAGGCCTTTTGTCTTGAACACGAGGCTTGTTACTGATGAATGTATTGCTGTCACTACATAGTATCTGCTTCAAGTTCTCCATTAACAAGTCCATACCAGTGTTCGCCATCTTGGTTTCCTTATTTCTATCTATTTTTCCACAAATATTATTCTTAATTTCGCAATATATAATGAAAACTAATGATTATAAACCAAGCCTTTTTCCTTGCACTAGCTTATTGATGTAAACTTTTTAGAAATAAATTAGTGTATTATATTTAAATTTTCTTGACTTTCATACAATTTGACGTGGACCTGAGTCAGAAAAGAAAAATCAAATTAAAATATGGGAAAATGACCAATATAGCCCGTTGACCGGGCATTTTGCACAAATAGCCCTCTCCACCGTCTTTGGAGAGACGGGACACGGCTCCCAACCAGCCTGAACCGTCTCCCGAGAGGCTTCCCATTTCAGCCAACAGAGGACCGCCACGTGGCGTCTCTGATCCCGAGATGTACCGTCTCTCTCCAGACGGGTCAGAAATCTCTCCCAGACGGTTCACGTTTCCGTCTGGGAGACGGTTGAACCGAAGGGTCAGCCGTCTTGGGAGACGGTTGAACCGAAGGGTCAGCCGTCTTGGGAAACGTGAACCGTCTGGGAGAGGGTTCTGACCCGTCTGGAGAGAGACGGTACATCTCGGGATCAGAGACGACACGTGGCGGTCCTCTGTTGGCTGAAATGGGAAGCCTCTAGGGAGACGGTTCAGGCTGGTTGGGAGCCGTGTCCCGTCTCTCCAAAGACGGTGGAGAGGGCTATTTGTGCAAAATACCCGGTCAACAGGCTATATTGGTCATTTTCCCTTAAAATATGGATATTGGTAGGACTCTTGTTTAACCTTGACTTTTCCTATAGACTAGTCTTTCTGAAGTTAATTGTGTTCAAATTAGAAATATCCCAGGTACCTAAAATTAAATGTGTTCAAATTAGAAATATCCCGGCTCCGTCTATTCCCACCCCCCACCTTCTATTTCCACCCCCCTCAAAGCGCCTCGCTTAGGCCTAAGCGAGGCGCTTTGAATTCAATCAGAGGAGGTCAGTACGAGGGGCAGAAAAAGCTGATTTTGAATTCGAAGCGCCTCGCTTAGGCCTAAGCGAGGCTCTTCGGATCAATTTTTTTTTTTTTTTTTTTTTTTTTGATCTTTTGAGTTAGTTTTTTGTTTTTTTTTAATATAATTATTATAAAAAATGTTCTTTTGACAAACGTCTGGCTAACCTCTCCAGTTATCAATCTCACTGTCCAACAACTGAATTTTACTTGCTTGCATGAAAAGTAATGATCTGAATTTTACTTGCTTGCATGAAAAGTAATGATCAGGAACATTCCAAATAACCGTCCAATTTCAACTTTTGTTTAACTCATGATATATCCACCAAATCATTTCTTCAAGTTCATTTCACCAAAAAAGGCATAACTGTAATGATCAGAAACATTCCAAATAACTGTTCAATTTCAGCTTTTGTTTAACTATTGTAGCAACTTCCATAGAGAAGTTATCAATCTCACTGAGATGATATCTTCTCTTTAGGTTTTGGAATTAATGAGACAACTTTTCAGTTGTTATCCGAGAGATAGCGGTCAACGATGAAGACAACCTGAAAACAACCGGATACCATGGATCAGAGAGATTCAAGCTAATTAAACTCATATCTCAAGCCGGTGCAAGTTATGTTGTAGCTCATATGTTATTATCTCTTCTCTTATTCTCTCTTTCTTAAGTTCTCGATGGATTATTGCTCTCATATCATGGATCAGAGAGATTTAAGCTAATTAAACTCATATCTCACTGTAATGATCAACAATATTCCAAATAACTGTATAATTTAAGCTTTTGTTTAACTAATTTAGCAACAGTCCAAATAACTGTAATGATCGCTACGGTTAGTGGATACCATGGATCAGAGAGATTCAAGCTAATCAAACTCCGGGCAACCCTTGTTTGATTATACTCGTGTACACCCTTTATCTCTTTATGTATGAATAGTGACCCTCTGACAATGATCAGAAACATTCCAAAATAACTATAATGATCGCTACTGTTGATTGGTATATAGAGAGCAAACCGACGATCATTCAAAATTTAAAGTTACGGCTAATCTCTGCGCCATCATCGTTGACAACTTTTCAGTTGTTATCCGAGAGATAGCGGTCAACGATGAAGACAACCTGAAAACAACCGGATACCATGGATCAGAGAGATTCAAGCTAATTAAACTCATATCTCAAGGTGGACTTAAGCACCTGAACGGGAAGTTGAAATTTTGAATGATGTTCGTTGACTGCACCGAACACACTACAATTATTCACTATTTTATACATACAACACAACTTCATCGTTGACCGTACTGTTCTTCTTGATCTTGATCTTCACACTTGCTTTTGACAAATCCATTGTTGTTTCCATAGACATTCAAGGAGGCAAATCATTTGAAATGGTGAATACATCTTCTTTGACAGAATTGGGATGATTTGCATGGAGGGTTATGTGCATCACGTATTTTCATTTTTTCCTTGATCTGCAAATATTTGAAAATTATCATTTCTTGACAGGCTTGGTAACACCTTGATCTGCAATATTTGAAAATTATCATTTCTTGACATGCTTGGTAACACCTTGATCTGTAATATCTGAAAATTATCATTTCTCGAAAAGTAATTAAAAACACTTAAAAATGAATTAAAAACAATTGTTGCGAGTTAGGTTTAGTCGGAGGACCACGTACAATGATTCATCAAAGTTGTACAAAGCTGGATGTTTTTACTTGAAAACCAAAACGAGCAATTAACGAAGCGAAACGGAGAGTTATAATTTTCTTGGCTAGGAAACAACTTAAAAGAACCAAAAATGAATTAAAATTATTTTTTGGTGATTAACAGATAATTTTAAATAATTAAAAGAAAATCAAATTTTTTTAAAAAAAGGCCAAAGCACCTCGCTTTCGCTTTGGTCAAAGCGAGGTGCTTTAGTGCCTCGCTTTGACCAAAACGAGGTGCTTTAGTGGTTTGATTAGACCACAGGCGCCTCGCTTTGACCAAAGCGAGGTGCTTTGGCCTTTTTTTAAAAAAATTTGATTTTCTTTTAATTATTTAAAATTATCTGTTAATCACCAAAAAATAATTTTAATTCATTTTTGGTTCTTTTATGTTGTTTCCTAGCCAAGAAAATTATAACTCTCCGTTTCGCTTCGTTAATTGCTCATTTTGGTTTCCAGTAAAAACATCCAGCTTTGTACAACTTTGATGAATCATTGTACGTGGTCCTCCGACTAAACCTAACTCGCAACAATTGTTTTTAATTCATTTTTAAGTGTTTTTATTACTTTTTGAGAAATGATAATTTTCAGATATTACAGATCAAGGTGTTACCAAGCATGTCAAGAAATGATAATTACTTTTTGATAGTCTTGATACTTTTTAACAATCGGATTGTTTTTCGAGAGAAAGGAACTAAGTTGCAAATACGATAATAATCAAACTCATATCTCAAGCCGGTGTAATTACTTTCAAGTTTTTTAGAATCATTGAATTTACCGCTAACCTCTGTGCCATCATCGACTACAGCAAACCGACGATCTTCCTCCACGGCACTCCTAATGGGCCTCTCTTTATTTCACGGTACGATTTGTGTTTTTGTTGCTTTATAAATAATAAGTTTTGTGTTTATCAAACCCTAACATCTGAGCAATGATTTATTAAATCATTTTACTAATTTCCGATTCTTGATACTTTCATAAATCGTTTTACTAATTTCCGATTCTTGATAATAATAAATTATTATAATAATAAAACAAAGGAATGTGTGTGACAAAACAAAGTTACAAGAATGTGTGTGACGTGAAGGGAGATTACCATGTATTATGTGAAGTGAATCAGATTCTGCTGGGAGAGGGAGAGAGACATCTACATTATTATCAGGTAAATATGGATATTGTCTTTCACATCCGGATGGGTCAAACACAAAAAAGTCAAACACCATGTCTCCTTGATGTTTGAACACAATAATGTCAAACTCTTGCACTCCATTCTCCACCACAAGCTTCCGCCAAGTACCGTCACCAAAAACCCCTCCATCGCCTATGTCGACCGACCACTTGTGACACCCTCGTCTAAGTACTGCTGCTAATTTCTTGCCTCCCAACTTGGTCAAGAAAGATTTTGGAATGCCATGGGTGTGTCTCTGCACAATTTCGTATGCTCAAACGTCATATATATTATACTTCCCCCTTTGTGTGTGTGAGAGAGAGAGAGAGAGAGAGAGAGAGAGAGAGAGAGGGAAGTTAATACGCTCAAAGCTAAACGTTACGTGTAATATAGTCATTGTTAATGCTCAAAAAAGTCAACCTTTGTTGACTCATAGGAGTCTTGAAGACGAAATGAATTTTACAAGATACTTGAAACAAGGTATGGATATGGAGAATAAATATTTGACTATACGTGGTTGATGATGTCAAGTTTAAGTCGATGATTCATTTGGAAATCGAAAACGCCTATCGTCACTCTGTATAGAGAAGAAAATCAACAACCGAATATTTAGTTCTCTCCGAACTTCAGCTTCCAA
This sequence comes from Ambrosia trifida, assembly GCA_028751855.1. Classification (NCBI taxonomy): domain Eukaryota; kingdom Viridiplantae; phylum Streptophyta; class Magnoliopsida; order Asterales; family Asteraceae; genus Ambrosia; species Ambrosia trifida. Next base: position 38,331,985 of record CM054131.1, on the reverse strand, counting down.
AATACGACGTCGTTGTAGCTCATATGTTATTATCTCTTCTCTTATTCTCTGTTTCTCTAGTTCTCGATGGATTATTGCTCTCATATCGACTCTCACAATTATTCACAATTTTATACATACAACACACCTTCATCGTTGACCGTACTGTTCTTCTTGATCTTTTTATGTATGAATAGTGACCCTCTAGCAAACCTACCTCTGTTTTGAATTTGTTGCTTCCATAGAGAAGTTATCATTCTCACTGTAATGATCAGGAACATTCCAAATAACTGTATAATTTCGTACAAGATTCCTATGCAAGCAAGTCAAATTCAGTTGTTAGACCAACTTGAGATATGAGTTTGATTAGCTTGAATCTCTTTGATCCATGGTATCCAGTCTTCAAGGTGGACTTAAGCACCTGAACGGGAAGTTGAAATTTTGAATGTTGTTCGTCGACTGCACCGAACACACTACAATTATTCACAATTTTATACATACAACACACCTTCATCGTTGACCGTACTGTTCTTCTTGATCTTGATCTTCACACTTGCTTTTGACAAAGGTCTGGCTGACCTGAAGTTCCTTTGCAACCAGGTAAAAAGGAACTAAGTTGCAGATATAAAAATCCATCACATCACGATTATACTCTTTATGTATGAAATAGTGACCCTCAGTTGTTATCCGAGAGATAGCGGTCAACGATGAAGACAGCCTGAAAGTGGATACCATGGATTAGAGAGATTCAAGCTAATTAAACTCATATCTCAAGCCGGTGCAAGTTATGTTGTACCATCTTTGATCATCTTCTTGTAATTACTTGACAGATATCTCTCTGAGATGATAGCTTCTCTTCAGATTCTGAAAGTGGATACCATGGATCAGAGAGATTCAAGCTAATTAAACTCATAGGTAAGAACATTGTGGATGAGGATTGTTTATCTTCCCATTGATTTCAAGTATGTTGCCAAATAACTGTTCAATTTCATCTTTTGTTTAACTATTTTAGCAACTTCCATAAAGAAGTTATCAATCTCACTTCTCACTGTCCATGTTTACCTTCAACGTCCAACGGTAATGAGTAACCTAGTAACCTCTACAATGATGTGATTTGTTTTTAAATAAGGAGGTATATGTACAATGAACTTTTTACGCTAAATAAAACCGATTAATGGCAGGTTTGCCAGAGGGTCACTATTCATACACACAACTTTTTGCTCTAGTGGTGTGCTCTACCTTTTTGACAAACACCTGGCTAACCTGTCCAGTCGGGGCAAGTTATGTTGAAGCTCATATGTTATTATCTCTTCTCTTATGCTCTCATATCATGGATCAGAGAGATTTAAGCTAATTAAACTCATATCTCAAGTTGGTCTAACAACTGAATTTGACTTGCTTGCATAGGAATCTTGTACAAAATCATTCTCACATGAATATCCTTTGATGAATGTATTAGGGGTTGGAAACTCTGAAGACCAATGACCCTCTAGCAAACCTCCGTTAAGGGTCTTCAGAGTTTCCATGGGAAGGTAAACATATATAGCATTCTCTTCTTCTTCCCTTACAAATCACTTTGCCATTAATACAAATCACATTGTGCATGACATTACATTCTGCATGTGTCATTTCATAACTTGCACCGGCTTGAGATATGAGTTTAATTAGCTTAAATCTCTCTGATCCATTGTATCCACTTTCAACTAAATCTTTCTCTGATCGCTACTGTTGATTGGTATATAGAGAGATTCAAGCTAATCAAACTCCGGGCAACCCTTGTTTGATTATACTCGTGTACAACCTTTATCTCTTTATGTATGAATAGTGACCCTCTGACAATGATCAGAAACATTCCAAATAACTGTACTGATCGCTACTGTTGATTGGTATATAGAGAGCAAACCGACGATCACTCAAAATTTAAAGTTACCGCTAACCTCTGCGCCATCATCGTTGACAGATATCTCTCTGAGATGATAGCTTCTCTTCAGATTCTGATTGCACCGGTGGAATTGGAATTGGAATTAATGAGACAACTTTTCAGTTGTTATCCGAGAGATAGCGGTCAACGATGAAGACAACCTGAAAACAACCGGATACCATGGATCAGAGAGATTCAAGCTAATTAAACTCATATCTCAAGCCGGTGCAAGTTATGTTGTAGCATCTTTGATCATCTTCTTTGTAATTACTTTTTATTGTTTCGGGTTCCCTTCCATCGTTGACAGATATCTCTCTGAGATGATAAAGGTAGATCATGGAAAGTTGAACTCAAGAAAACAAAGATGAAACCGATTAATGTTCTTTATATATGAATAGTGACCCTCTAGCAATATTTGTAATTACTTTCTATTGTTTAGCGCCGATCCGATTGTTAAAAGTATCAAGATTATGAAATTAGTAAAACAACTGAATTTTACTTGCTTGCATGAAAAGTTCAATTTCAGTTCAAACTTTTCAAACACCTGCAACATCTCAAGAGTCGAGGTCCTCTGAAAAAACATCGTACAATGAACTTTTCATGCAAGCAAGTAAAATTCAGTTGGTATTAATGGCAGGATATGTGGCTTTAGTCCTTTACGCAGGTTTTTTGACAACTTTTTGCTAATACACACAACTTTTTGCTCTAGTGGTGTGCTCTACCTTTTTGACAAACACCTGGCTAACCTGTCCAGTTATCAATCTCACTGGCAATCATCGTTGGTAGCTATAGGTAAGAACATTGTGGATGAGGATTGTTTATCTATCTTCCCATTGATTTCAAAGGATATTCATGTGAGAATGATTTCGTTACTGTAATGATCAGAAACATTCCAAATAACTGTAATTGATTTCCACGATCTACCTAGACTGCTACAACATAACTTGCACCGGCTTGAGATATGAGTTTAATTAGCTTGAATCTCTCTGATCCATGGTATCCACTTTCAGGTTGTCTTCATCGTTGACCGCTATCTCTCGGATAACAACTGAAAAGTAATTACAAGAAGATGATCAAGGATGCTACAATATAACTTGCACCGGCTTGAGATATGAGTTTAACTAGCTTAAATCTCTCTGATCCATGATATGAGAGCAAGAATCCATCGAGAACTAGAGAAACAGAGAATAAGAGAAGAGATAATAACATATGAGCTACAATGACGTCGTGTTTTGGAAGCTATAACATAACTTGCACCGGCTACTTTTCAGTTGTTATCAGACGACTACTTTGATCAAGATGACATACACCTAATTTACACATATCCTTTGATGATGTCAAGTTTAAGTCATTGACAATGTTGAGGGTTATTACTTTGTTTTTTAATTTTTTTTTAACTTTTTATAATTATTAAATTAAAAAGAAAAAAAACAACTCAAAACATCAAAAAACTACCAAAATAAATTACTCCCTCCAAGCGCCTCGCTTAGGCCTAAGCGAGGCGCTTGGAGGGGGTTTAAATAGAAGCAGGGGGGTTTAAATATCACCACCCAATATCCCAGGTACCTAAAAGTTGTAGGAATTTCGAATTAAAGTAAAAACAGTGCTTATGAGTAGGGGTGTAGACTAAGCAGAATCAAGCTCAAGTTAGCCTAAGCTCGAGCTTGTCTTATTTGAAGATATGTATGTATATGTATAGGCTCCGTCTATTGGCACCCCCACCTTCTATTTTCACCCCCCTCAAAGCACCTCGCTTAGGCCTAAGCGAGGCGCTTTGAACTCATTCCGAGGAGGTCAGTACGAGGGGGCAGAAAAAGCTGATTTTTAATTCGAAGCGCCTCGCTTAGGCCTAAGCGAGGCGCTTCGGATCAAATTTTTTTTTTTTTGTCTTTTGAGTTAGTTTTTTGTTTTTTTTAATATAATTATTATAAAAAATGTTCTTTTGACAAACGTCTGGCTAACCTGAAGTTCCTTTGGATCACAATGTCAACTTTTTCCTGCCACCCTCGTATGGTTTGGCTAACCTGTCCAGTTATCAATCTCACTGTCCAACAACTGAATTTTACTTGCTTGCATGAAAAGTAATGATCAGGAACATTCCAAATAACCGTCCAATTTCAGCTTTTGTTTAACTCATGATAGATCCACCAAATCATTTCTTCAAGTTCATTTCACCAAAAAAGGCATAACTGTAATGATCAGAAACATTCCAAATAACTGTTCAATTTCAGCTTTTGTTTAACTCATGATAGATCCACCAAATCATTTATAACCTTTCTGTACCTGTGGCCAAAAGAACTAGGCTTCAAACACTACGGGCATGGCCAGCTCCCATTTCCACCGATATGTACAATGATGTGGACTCTTTTTAGATAAGGAGGTATATGTACAATGATGTCTTTACGCAAAATAAAACTTACACACAACTTTTTGCTCTAGTAGTCTACCTTTTTGAAAAAGAAATTTTAGTCTTCAAGACTTCTATGGTTTCGGCTTCCCTTCCATCGTTGACAGATATCTCTCTGAGATGATATCTTCTCTTTAAGTTTTGGAATTAATGAGACAACTTTTCAGTTGTTATCCGAGAGATAGCGGTCAACGATGAAGACAACCTGAAAGTGGATACCATGGATCAGAGAGATTCAAGCTAATTAAACTCATATCTCAAGCCGGTGCAAGTTATGTTGTAGCATCTTTGATCATCTTCTTGTAATTACTTTCTATTGTTTCGGGTTCCCTTCCATCGTTGACAGATATCTCTCTGAGATGATAGGTTCTCTTCAGATTCTGATTGCACCGGTGGAATTGGAATTGGAATTAATGAGACAACTTTTCAGTTGTTATCCGAGAGATAGCGGTCAACGATGAAGACAACCTGAAAGTGGATACCATGGATCAGAGAGATTCAAGCTAATTAAACTCATATCTCAAGCCGGTGCAAGTTATGTTGTAGCATCTTTGATCATCTTCTTGTAATTACTTTCTATTGTTTCGGGTTCCCTTCCATCGTTGACAGATATCTCTCTGAGATGATAGGTTCTCTTCAGATTCTGATTGCACCGGTGGAATTGGAATTGGAATTAATGAGACAACTTTTCAGCTTTTGTTTAACTATTTTAGCAACTTTTTAGTTGTTATCCGAGAGATAGCGGTCAACGATGAAGACTATGAAATTAGTAAAACAACTGAATTATACTTGCTTGCATGAAAAGTTATTTTTAAATGTTTGGACTTGCAATATTTAAAAATTATCATTTCTTTACATGCTTGGTAACACCTTGATCTGCAATATTTGAAAATTATAATTTCTTGACATGCTTGGTGACACCTTGATCTGTAATATCTGAAAATTATCATTTCTCGAAAAGTAATTAAAAACACTTAAAATGAATTAAAAACAATTGTTGCGAGTTAGGTTTAGTCGGAGGACCACGTACAATGATTCATCAAAGTTGTACAAAGCTGGATGTTTTTACTAGAAAACCAAAACGAGCAATTAACGAAGCGAAACAGAGAGATATAATTTTCTTGGCTTGGAAACAACTTAAAAGAACCAAAAATGAATTAAAATTATTTTTTGGTGATTAACAGATAATTTTAAAGAATTAAAAGAAATTCAAATTTTTTTAAAAAAAGGCCAAAGCGCCTCGCTTTGGTCAAAGCGGGGCGCCTGTGGTCTAATCAAACCACTAAAGCACCTCGCTTTGGTCAAAGCGAGGCCTAAAGCGCCTCGCTTTGACCAAAGCGAGGTGCTTTGGCCTTTTTTTAAAAAAAATTGAATTTCTTTTAATTCTTTAAAATTATCTGTTAATCACCAAAAAATAATTTTAATTCATTTTTGGTTCTTTTAAGTTGTTTCCAAGCCAAGAAAATTATATCTCTCCGTTTCGCTTCGTTAATTGCTCGTTTTGGTTTTCCAGTAAAAACATCCATCTTTGTACAACTTTGATGAATCATTGTACGTGGTCCTCCGACTAAACCTAACTCGCAACAATTGTTTTTAATTCATTTTTAAGTGTTTTTAATTACTTTTTGAGAAATGATAATTTTCAGATATTACAGATCAAGGTGTTACCAAGCATGTCAAGAAATGATAATTTTCAAATATTGCAGATCAAACATTTAAAAATATATTAACAAACATTTAAAAATAACTTTTCATGCAAAGCAGGTAAAATTCAGTTGTTTTACTAATTTCATAGTCTTGATACTTTTAACAATCGGATTGTTTTTCGAGAGAAAGGAACTAAGTTGCAAATACGATAATAATCAAACTCATATCTCAAGCCGATGTAATTACTTTCAAGTTTTTTAGAATCATTGAAGACAACTTTTCAGTTGTTATCCGAGAGATAGCGGTCAACGATAAAGACAACCTGATAGTGGATACCATGGATCAGAGAGATTGATTTCAAGCTAATCAAACTCATTGGTATATAGAGAGCAAACCGACGATCATTCAAAATTTAAAGTTACCGCTAACCTCTGTGCCATCATCGACTACAGCAAACCGACGATCTTCCTCCACGGCACTCCTAATGGGCCTCTCTTTATTTCACGGTACAATTTTTGTTTTTGTTGGTTTATAAATAATAAGTTTTGTGTTTATCAAACCCTAACGTCTAAGCAATGATTTATTAAATCGTTTTACTAATTTCCGATTCTTGATACTTTCATAAATCGTTTTACTAATTTTTGATTCTTGATAATAATAAATTATTATAATAATAAAACAAAGGAACTAAATTACAAATATAATAAATAATAATAATAATAATAATAATAATAATAATAATGTAATATAGTCATTGTTAATGCTCAAAAAAGTCAACCTTTGTTGACTCATATGAGTCTTGAAGACGAAATGAATTTTACAAGATACTTGAAACAAGGTATGGATATGGAGAATAAATCTGGTCTTCAGAGTTTCCAACCCCTAATACATTCATCAAAGGATATTCATGTGAGAATGATTTCGTACAAGATTCCTATGCAAGCAAGTCATCTCATGTTGAATATTTAGTTCTCTCCGAACTTCAGCTTCCAAAATACGACGTCGTTGTGGCTCATATGTTATTATCTCTTCTCTTATTCTCTGTTTCTCTAGTTCTCGACGGATTATTTCTCTCATATCGACTCTCACAATTATTCACAATTTTATACATACAACACACCTTCATCGTTGACCGTACTGTTCTTCTTGATCTTTTATGTATGAATAGTGACCCTCTGGCAAACCTACCTCTGTTTTGAATTTGTTGCTTCCATAGAGAAGTTATCAATCTCACTGTAATGATCAGGAACATTCCAAATAACTGTATAATTTCGTACAAGATTCCTATGCAAGCAAGTCAAATTCAGTTGTTAGACCAACTTGAGATATGAGTTTGATTAGCTTGAATCTCTTTGATCCATGGTATCCAGTCCTCAAGGTGGACTTAAGCACCTGAACGGGAAGTTGAAATTTTGAATGACCGTACTGTTCTTCTTGATCTTGATCTTCACACTTGCTTTTGACAAAGGTCTGGCTGACCTGAAGTTCCTTTGCAACCAGGTAAAAAGGAACTAGGTTGCAGATATAAAAATCCATCACATCACGATTATACTCTTTATGTATGAAACAAATTTTCAGTTGTTATCCGAGAGATAGCGGTCAACGATAAAGACAGCCTGAAATTGGATACCATGGATCAGAGAGATTCAAGCTAATTAAACTCATATCTCAAGCCGGTGCAAGTTATGTTGTAGCATCTTTCATCATCTTCTTGTAATTACTTGACAGATATCTCTCTGAGATGATAGCTTCTCTTCAGATTCTGAAAGTGGATACCATGGATCAGAGAGATTCAAGCTAATTAAACTCATAGGTAAGAACATTGTGGATGAGGATTGTTTATCTTCCCATTGATTTCAAGTATGTTGCCACATGAGTTCGACCATGATGACACACGAAGCTTTAGACTCGAACCGGATCCAAGTATTACTGTAATGATCAGGAACATTCCAAATAACTGTTCAATTTCAGCTTTTGTTTAACTATTTTTAGCAACTTCCATAGAGAAGTTATCAATCTCACTTCTCACTGTCCATGTTTACCTTCAACGTCCAACGGTAATGAGTAACCTAGTAACCTCTACAATGATGTGATTTGTTTTTAGATAACGAGGTATATGTACAATGAACTTTTTACGCTAAATAAAACCGATTAATGTTCTTTATATATAAATAAAACCATTGTCCATACCCTCTGGCAATCATCGTTGGTATTAATGGCAAGATATGTGGCTTTAGTCCTTTACGAAGGTTTGCCAGAGGGTCACTATTCATACACACAACTTTTTGCTCTAGTGGTGTGCTCTACCTTTTTGACAAACACCTGGCTAACCTGTCCAGTTATCAATCTTGACTGCTACAATATAACTTGCACCGGCTTGAGATATGAGTTTAATTAGCTTAAATCTCTCTGATCCATGATATGAGAGCAATAATCCATCGAGAACTTGAGAAAGAGAGAATAAGAAAAGAGATAATAACAAATGAGCTACAACATAACTTGCACCGGCTTGAGATATGAGTTTAATTAGCTTAAATCTCTCTGATCCATGATATGAGAGCAATAATCCATCGAGAACTTGAGAAAGAGAGAATAAGAGAAGAGATAATAACATATGAGCTACAACATAACTTGCACCAGCTTGAGATATGAGTTTAATTAGCTTAAATCTCTCTGATCCATGATATAAGAGCAATAATCCATTGAGAACTTGAGAAAGAGAGAATAAGAGAAGAGATATTAACATATGAGCTACAACATAACTTGCACCGGCTTGAGATATGAGTTTAATTAGCTTAAATCTCTCTGATCCATGATATGAGAGCAATAATCCATCGAGAACTTGAGAAAGAGAGAATAAGAGAAGAGATAATAACATATGAGATAATAACATATGAGCTACAACCATCGAGAACTTGCACCGGCTACTTTTCAGTTGTTATCAGACGAGGACTTGCCTGTGTTGCCGCATTTAATGAAATTTAACGCGCATACCGCATTCATTGACTTTACGTGGTTGATGATGTCAAGTTTAAGTCATTGACAAATGTTGAGGGTTATTACTTCGTTTTTTAAATTTTTTTAACTTTTTATAATTATTAAATTAAAAAAAACAACTTAAAACATCAAAACAACTACCAAAATAAATTACCCCCTCGAAGCGCCTCGCTTAGGCCTAAGCGAGGCGCTTCAAATTAAAAAAAATAGCTTTTTCTGCCCTTCGTACTGGCCTCCTCGAATTCAGCTCCAAAGCGCCTCGCTTAGGCCTAAGCGAGGCGCTTTAAGGGGGTTAAAATATAAGGTGGGGGGGGGGTTTAAATATAACCACCCTATGTATATGAAGATCCAACTCTGCTAATGACCCATTTTTCAAGCTCGAGTTTGGCTAAGCTTGGCTCATTGCTATCTATGAATATGAACTATTTATACTACAAATCAGTCAAAACATTTATGGAAAATTGCTGAATATAAAACATGTCAACTCAAATATTAAAACAAGTTCTTAGACCATGCGTAATAGGTATTATATGGATATGAATGAGCTAGAAAACACCCCTAACACTGCCTCGCTGAACGTTATAGGGGCATGAAGAGGGAGAGGCATATTTAGTACAATGCCCAAAAAGGAAGAAAAGATATAGAAAGTAATGATTGAGAGGGCATTAAGAGACGTTAACTATTACATATTTTTTGAAGGGATATTATGTGGCGGAAAATGCCCCTTAGGGGCATTAACCATTAGACCACCCATAGTGGACAAAGTTTTGGGCGTGGAAGAGGTGCACAACGCTGGAAAACGCTGGGAAATACCACCAAATACCCCGTGGGCTTTTTTTTTTTTTAAATTGGTTTTCAGTTTTCTAATTCAATTTATTTACCTGGTTAAACCCCAACTCAACCCAATTTTTATACACACTTTCTCAATTCTTATAAAACCCGTTTCTTATTCTTTATAAAAAAAAATATCATGCATCCATTCCACCCTCTTTTTGGTGTTCCATCTCGGCCAACCAACCCAAATGCGTATCACCCAACCACTCCCAACCTCAAATTTCCGAGATTGCGATCCGAATATGTCACACCCTTTTTGGTGTTCCGTCTCGGCCAACCAACCCAAATGCGTATCACCGAACCACTACTAACCTTTAATTTCCGAGATTGCGATCCGAATATGTCACACCCTTAGGGTATTACCCCTGTGGGTCGAATGAACTTCCTGGTTTTCAGTTTTCTATGGTTTTGTCGTTTAAACGCGTTTTATCACATGTTAACACATTCTAACACATGAACATGCAATCCTAACATATGTTAAGTATGTCTAATCATATAAACATCATATAATCATGTATTTACATATTACACATCATATATGGAACAATTCATGCTTATTACATACTTCAATTCATGTAATTTCACCAACAACAGGACTCAAGACTCATGCGTGTGTATGTTACCCCCAATGATCCTCCGAATCATTGAACCCTGGATAATACGTAATGTAAATGGACTCAACCGACCCTGTTAAGTACGTTTGATAAATGTTTTTCGCTAAGGTAGACTTATATGTTTGAAAAAGTATTAACCTGAATATGTCGGGTGTCACATCATCCCCCTGTTGAAAGAATTTTCGTCTCGAAAATTGCCCGAAGCCGAAAAGGAAGAGACGAAAAGAAAGAAAAATTTTCCGGTTGCTACATCATCCCCCTATTGAAAGTAATCTCTTCCTGAGATTCACTCAGCTTCAACAGTAACAGGTGTTTGCTCAAGTGCGCGCTTGGGAAACAAATCAGGGTATTTAACCTTCATTTGATCATCCTATTCCCACGTGAACTCCGGTCCACGATTTGAATTCCAACGGATTTTAACAATGCGGATTTTACTCTGCGAAGGCTACGAATCTTATTGTCAAGAATTTCAACCGGTTCCTCCACAATACGCAGACGATCATCAACCTTGATCTCTTCGAGAGGAACAACGAGAGATTCATCAGCCAAACACTTCTTCAAATTAGAAACGTGGAAGACGTTGTGAACACCACTGAGTTCTGTTGGTAAGTCAAGCCGGTATTGAAAAACCGGTCGTCACGGGTCATACAAAACCTAAATAACCTATGTAGTTAGGGTACATAGGGTATCGAATTCAAGGAGCATGTGGTTAGCAAAACAGATTTCAGTTGATAGCATAAACTAGATGACTTATGAGGCTTGCAAATTTATGTTGATTCAAGAATTGTTTGATTAAAAATTGGGAACGGCAATGATTCAAACTTTATTTTGAGTGCAAGACAAAGTATGGATTAAGTAAATGGTAGTTGTAACAATAATAAATAAAGAATTCACACCCGGGTTTCATCAATTGATTACTAAGGCTCTAACAAATGGGTCAATTATAATTATGGCAAAAGATGTACGCGGGTTGGTTGTCTCATTAGGTGTAGGTATCAAGAATCATCAACATCTATGATGGACGATAATATACTTTATAACTCTAGAACATGCAACCCTAGATTTGTGTTGAAGCAAGGAACCATGTTCATGACACTAGAAATCGGCACAAGATCAATTAACTAAAATGATTTCAACATAAGAATAATCGCAATTCAACACATTTGTTTGTCATTCAAAAGCAAATATAAGATATAAAATAGAAAACACCTAAATGTTTAGAACCCTAGAATCAATGTTTACACCCGGATATGAATAAATGTTTAGCCTAGCATGGCCATGGAATTCTACAAATTTTATGTTCTTGGGTCTTCAATCTTCAAGAGAATGATGGAAAATGATTGTTGTATGGATTGGAATGATTGGGGTGTTATGGGGTGATTTGATTGTGATTTGGGAGTAAAATATGATGATTAAGGTCCCTAAAGATTAATCTTTATATCCTAATCCCGAGTCAATGGTCAAATCCCACATAAAAATCCATAAAAATAGCTTTAAAATCGAAATTAAATGTGTTTGACCAGAGACCCCGTAGCGTACGCCCAATACATTAGTAGGCTACGCGAACGAAGTGTCTACGCATGATTTTGCTATCTACGGACTATCTACACCTTCCTTACATGTTGGCTACGCCCAAAATGGTCGTAGGCTATGCCATAAGCATCTTTTTGTCCCTTTTCTTCCATTTCTTCCACCCGAATCACTCTAACTTCCATTCGAGGTCCCGTTAAGCTCCCATAATACACTTTTAACTTTGTTAACCTGCAAAACCTAAATCTAATCAAAGTAGTGTGCTCATAATTCCAAAATTGCATAAAAATACAATCTTAATCCCGAAAATCCTTGAACTTTCACTCGCATATCAGGTATGCCACCGATCCAATTCGTTCTAGAATTGCGAATGGTTCGACATACCAAGGATTAAGTTTGCCATGCTTCCCAAAGCATATGATGCCCTTCCACGGAGAAACTTTCAAATGTACCCTGTCCCCAACATGGAACTCCAAAGGTTTGCGACGACGATCGCATAGCTCTTTTGACGATCCCGAGCTGCTACCATACGGTTACGAATCTGTACGATTTTCTCTGAAGTTTCGTACACAAGTTCCGAACCAGTGAGCTGACTCTCACCCACTTTGGCCCAACAAAGAGGAGGCCGGCGTTTCCGTCCATAAACAGCGTCGAACGGAACTGCCTTAATGCTAGAGTGGTAGCTATTGTAAGAGAACTCCACCAACGGTAGGTGACTCTCCCAACTCTTGCCAAAATCGATAACACATGCCCGAAGCATATCCTCCAACGTTTGGATTGTCCGCTCACTCTGACCGTTAGTTTGCGGATGATAAGCCGTACTCATATCCAACTGAGTACCCAAAGCTTTATGTATAGCCTTTTAGAAATTCGAAGCGAAACGAGAATCACGATCAGAAATGATAGAAACAGGCACCCCGTGCCAAGAAACCACTTCCTTAAGATAGATGTGAACTAACCTCTCAAGACCGTCGGTTTCCTTAATAGCCAAGAAGTGTGCTGACTTTGTTAATCGATCGACAATCACCCAAACGGTATCACAACCACTTGGTCACTTCGGAAGTTTGGTCACAAAATCCATCGTGATCCGTTCCCACTTCCATTCAGGTATCTAGTGTTGTTGTAGAAGACCGGACGACTTCTGATACTCGACCTTGACTTTAGCACAAGTCAAACATTTGCTCACGTAAGAAGCTATATCAGCCTTCATGTTTGGCCACCAATAGAGTATCTTCAAATCCCGATACATCTTGTTATAGCCAGGGTGAACAGAATACCGGGATTTGTAAGCTTCATCCAAGACAAGCTCCCGCAATCCCCCAAATAACGAAACCCAAACACGTTCTACAAAGTAGTGTAGGCCATCAGACCTAAGTTCGAGGTGCTTATCGGCACTATGCATGGTTTCAGCTGTAAGGTTCTCCACCTTCAAAGCTTCATGTTGTGCAGAACAGATCCAGTCAGGAAAACTAGAATGGATGGTGAGCTGCAAAGCTCGAATACGACGAGGTTTGGTAGATTCCTTCCTACTCAAGGCGTCTGCCACCACATTCGCCTCGCCAGGATGGAACTTAATAGCACAATCATAATCGTTAAGGAGTTCGACCAAGTGACGCTGCCGCATTTTCAACTCCTTCTGATAAAAGATATGCTAAAGAATCTTGTGATCGATATAAATAATGCACTTTGTACCGTACAAGTAATGTCTCCAGATCTTTAAAGCGAACACAACCACACGCAATTCCAAATAATGGGTAGTATAGCTCTTCTAGTGAACTTTAAGCTGTCGAGAAGCGTAAGAAATAACCTTCTCTCGTTGCATCATTACAAAACCGAGACCATGGATAGAAGCATCACAGTAAACAATGAAATCATACGTACCCTTTGGTAAAGATAAGATAGGCGCATAACAAAGTTTACGCTTGAATAACTGAATCGCCGACTCTTGAGAATCACCCCAGTCGAATTTCCAGTCCTCCTGGGTAAGAGAGGTGAGGGGTTGAGCAATCTTCGAAAATCCCTCAATGAAACGACGATAATAACTCGAGAGACCTAGGAATTGCAGCACCTCAGATGTCGTTTTTGGTGCTTCCCAGTCTATAATGGCTTCGATCTTAGCCGGATCGACATGAATTCCTTTTTCATTAACCACATGACCAAGGAATTGAACTTCACGTAACCAAAAGTCACACTTCGAGAACTTAGCATACAGCTGCTCTCGCCTCAAGAGTTCCAAGACTAGTCGCAAGTGTTCCTCATAGTCCACTTTGCTCTTGGAATAGATCAGAATATCATCAATAAACACGATGACGAATTTATCGACTTCAGGCTTACAAACACGGTTCATAAATCTATGAACACCGTCGGTGCATTGGTGAGACCAAAAAGGCATGACCAAGAACTCAAAATGGGCATAACGAGTCCGAAAAGCAGTCTTCGAAATATCGGCTTCATGCACATGCAAATGATGGTACCCGGACCTCAAATTGATCTTCGAATAAAAGCTAGAACCCTGGAGTTGGTCGAACAAATCATCAATATGAGGAAGAGAATAATGATTCTTTGATGGTCAACTTGTTCAGCTCACGATAGTTAATACACATATGAAGGCTTCCATCTTTCTTCTTAACAAATAGAATAGGGGCTCCCTACGGGGAAGAACTAGGTTGAATAAAACCCTTTCCAAGAGTTCATGCAACTTGTTAGTCAATTCCTGCATATCGGGATGTGCAAGACGATAAGGCGCTTGGGCAATAGGGGCTGCACCAGGTGCAAGATCAATACCAAACTCAACCTGACGATGAGGAGGAAGACCAGGCAAGTCTTCAGGGAATACATCAGGAAAATCACGAACCACGGGGATATCTTCAATCTTCTTCTCATCCTCGGATGACACAGAATCAAGAGCAAGAATGGACGAATAACCCTTCCGAAGATACTTATGGGCTTTCATGCAAGAAATGATACTCAAACGAGCATCGCTTTTCTCACCATGCACCCAAAGAATCTCTCCATCGGGGAGAGGAATCCGGATAACCTTATCAAAACAAATGATCTCCGCACGATACAACGATACCAATCCATGCCCACAACGACGTCAAAACTACCCAAGGATACCGGCATAAGGTCAATAGAGAAGGACAAATCCGAAAGTTCTAAGCGACATTCCCGAAAAACATGTGTCGCCTCGATTTTCTTACCATCAGTCAATTCTATCAAGTACATAGCCTCTAAAGGAGCAGGTACTATATCTAGAACTGACTAAATCCTACAGATACAAAACTCTTATCGGCACAAGAATCAAACAAAACAGAAGCATAGCGATCTTTAAGAAGGAACATACCGGTAACTGTGTATGGGTCATGTCGGGATTCCCCCGATCCAATGACGAAAGCACGTGCATTTCTACCGCTGCCTCCATTGTTCCCGTTACCACCACCATTCTTTCCACCATCACCCTGATTCAGTTTGGGACAATCTCTCTTAAAATTCCCAGCCCGACCACAATTGTAACATCCCTGGTTAGGCTGATTAGCTGCTAGAGGAACAGTCTTGTCATTCAGACGAACTCGATAATTCTGCACATCGTGCCCCAGTTTCCCACATCGCTGGCACTGGAATTTGCGGCACTGCCCATTATGATGATAGTTACACTTGTTGCACTTAGGGTAACTACCATGATAAGAACCAGATCTTTGCCCAGACTGTGCTCCATATGAAGGGGTAGAAGAATCAGACTTCTTCTGCTGCTGCTGATGCTGAGATGGAGCAGAAGTCTTCACAGAACTATCCCACTTACACTGGTTGCTGTCAGGAGTCTTCGAAGCTGCACCCCTAGGTGGCAAAGCACCTTCCTGAACCTTCTGATTTGTTAGCTTTTGAGCCAACCTGGTCGTCCCCAGTAAAGTAGCAGAATCATTTGCGGTCACCAACCCATGAACCTCTCGCACAAGTCCAGCAACGTAAAACTCGATCCTCTTAAACTCAGGAGTAGAAGCATCCAAACACATAAGAGCCAACTCATGATATCTAGCATTGTACTCCTCAATTACAGATCCAACCATCAGATGGTTCCACAACTCATGTTCCAACCTCTTGATCTCGTCCCTAGGACAGTACTCCGTCTTCAAGAGAGAAACAAACTCAGCCCAAGGCATACCATTAGCCTCCACCAAACCCATAGCCTGAACAGTAGAGTTCCACTATGTCAAAGATGGACGTTCCAAGGTACCAGAAGCAAACTTCACGTGGTTTTCAGCAAGACAACCGCACATAGCAAACGAAACTCGATCTTCTCCAACCACTGAATCAATCCCACAGCTCCCTCAGACCCAGAGAAACTGTGCGGTTTGCAATCCATGAACATCTAGAAGGTGCAAACAGGAGGAGGTGGGTTAATAGCATTACATGTACTAACACACCCGATAAAACAAAACGAATACACCTTCAAGAGATAAAGATAAGAATAGTAGTAATCAAATTACCACCAAAGCCTTGTTACGCAGCCTGATATGCCGCAAAAGCAACAGACACCTGTTGCTGGATTAGGTTACTTAGTTAAACCTGGGTCATGGTGACGTTACCACCGCCACGACCCCCAGTACGACGACCACCGCCGCAACGGCGTCCACCAGTGCGACCACTACCACGAGCGGCAGATATTTTCTGGAATCCAAAAGAATAAGATATTCAGAGTCGTCACTAGTATCAACTACTAGCAACTATGATAAGGAACCATCCCGATTTGACCAATCCGTATCGACCACGAACCATCTAATCAGGATATCAAGCTTATAAGAATCCCCAAATGAATAATCATCCCGAGGAATATTAAACCCAGTACAAGTGCAAGATAGTGTGTGTAAGCGAGTGTGTCCATTGCAGCATAAAACGAAGATGTCCGAATCCTAGACAGATCTCAAAGGTACGCCGAAGCAACTCCAATATACAACACCGCTGTGCAAGGATCAACAAGCTGGCCTCTTCGTCTTCAAATCCCGAAGAAGAAAATAAGATAGAAGATAGATATAACCAAAGATAGAATAGATGATGTAACACATAAGTACGATGATTATATCGACACCTCGACAAAGTTAGTAAGTTTCCCACTTATAACAACGCATAAGTGTGTGACCGTCTAGTGTGTGAGACTCGGCTATAGACCAGACTCTACATGCAGTCCTAGTTCACTATAACCATTGGCTCAGATACCAATCTGTCACATCCTCAAATTCCGCTTGTGGGGTTTTACCGTGAGGCGCATGACATACCAGGATCCAAGTCAACAGTCACAATAAACGACAACTATATGTAATGAAATGACGTAATAAAACCAACAATGTAGTTTACAAGTTTGCGTAAAACCATGACCAAACAGTGGAAGCAATAAGTTTACAAAACCATACACTACTAGAAAATACACCTATCTTGACACGCAAATAATGACACACATTCAACTATGACATTCAAAAGCTTGTGTCATAAAAAATGTCATGAATCATAAAATCTAATAAATTTTATACACATATTTTTGTGTGTCATTGTTTTAATGTCATATAAAAATAAACATGACACCATTCAAATATGTATGTTATCTTTTAGTGTCCTACCTACCTACCCAAACCCTAGCTATATAAACATCCTTAACCTTTTTCCTCCTCATTTGAAAACCAGCTTCTCTATCCAAATCGACGCACACAAACACCTGCCTTCTATCATACACCCTACTGCTTCCCACCATCATAAATTCATAATGATCACCTTCAAATATTATGCTTAATCGTGTTTATAACAAGTAGAACTTGAATTCAACAATGGCGTCAGGTCAAGGAGGATTAAAATGAATTAAATCGACTTTGAAGTATTCTATATAGTTCAAAAGTATGAAGTTAAACCAACAAAGTTTCAAGTATGCAAGACCGGATGACACGCAGTGAGACACTAGTGCGACTAAACTCCCTGCTACCTTAGCGACCTGAGAAAACATGCAATGTTAGTCAACACATACAGTGCTGGTGAGTCACAGAGATAAAGTTTGTAAAAGTTTGTAACATTTGTAAGTTTTTAAACCAAACCCAACAATCCTTACCTCTATACCTGATGCTAGCTAGACATCATTACATGATACTATAGTGTCGTGAACCACTACTGAACGTTAGAATGCCTCAATACCTATCACCGGTCATCACCGGGTGCCGTAATGTTTGATAGGACAAATATGCACCCGCCACCGACCTCCAGTCGGCCCAAGTGGGGCTTGCCGGACCCAATAGATCTATTCACACATTCCCCACTATGTATCCACATATTACTGGTTCACTAAATGTTTGGAGGAATTTAATGATGAAGAATGTCACTAAGTATCCATGTGATATAATGTAATATGTTAGTCTAAAAGTTCGTAAGTTTGTACCGCATGTTTCTCCCCCAGATATGAAAACAGTAAAGAATGGGGCTGTGACACTAAACTTAGTTTGCGTTCTTCAAGTAAAGAATTACTAACACGATCTGATAGTCCCAAATACTGGCGATCTATCATAAAAGTTTGTGTAAGTGTTTTGACTAATAACCCGTAGGTTAACTAGCCCTCGATTGTCCAGATCGTGACTAAGTATGTTTGAAAATGTGTTTGAGCGTTGACTTGACACACCAGACAGGCCCAACAACCCGTTGATCACCCATTACACAAATAAATTAAGTACATATAGTTTACACACAAGGTTCAAGCATAAAACACTTAGTTTGAATCAAAAATTGCATTTAAGAAGTCGTGGGGTTGAATCAGGTGAATACTAGGTTGATTTGACATGCTGATAGGTTGAATGGGTTATTGATGGGTCGAATGGGTCAGGAAGTTGTTCATCTGACCTCCCTTCAACTGGTTCAACCTCCCAAAGGTGCGAACCGGTTTCTCGTTCGACCTAACTGCTGCAAAAACTCATAAAACGCACCAAATCGCACCAAAACAGTCCGAAAACATAACGAAACACTACAAATCACTGCAGTTGATTACTTCTAACCAATACCCATAAAACCTTACCAATTATATCCCAAAATCAGTCTGTTTCACAACTTACTCAAATTGGCAAATTATGAAAATGTCACTTCAATGCATGTAATCTTTACCCAAAATGGAAACTTATAAAACTCACCTTAAAATCAAATTATTATGCACAGATTATCATGTATATGAAAACCCCTAATCATATCATCAAAAATATTATCATGAACAAACCCTAGATCTAACACAAACCCACCCCCCCCCCCCTTAAATGGGTAAAACATCATAAATCATCAATTACGCCCCATAATAATCCTAAATCATAATCTAAAATAGTTATAGATCACTAATATATCATATACACATCATTCAAACAAGAAATAATACATAACACATCATTTAACATCATTAACACATGTATTTTTGTATGAAAACTCAATATTAAAGAAAAGGTTTTGTTTAGAAAGATGTTAGAAACGTTTTTATCCATGAAAACTTCCTTAAATCAGATCTGGAAAGTTAGGGTTTGATAAAAATGAATGAAAAATGACTAAAAAGGCTTAAAATCAATAACACACCTTGAATCTTCTCTTGTTTATGATGTAGAAGGTATTTTTATGTTAGGATCTGAAAAATGAGGTAAAAAACTCCTCCCTGCAGGTTTGAGGTAGAGAGATAGAGAGCACTTTGTGGCGGTTAGGGTTTGTGAAATGATGAAAAAGTTGCAAAGTATGGTATTTATAATACCAGTTGGTTCACACCCTGTTGGGGTCGAATGAGAAGTTATGAGGGTTGAATGAAGACTAGTGTAGTTAGTTCGAAGCCCCTAAGGGTCGAATGAACTTCCTGGTTTTCAGTTTTCTATGGTTTTGTCATTTAAACGCGTTTTATCACATGTTAACACATTCTATCACATGAACATGCAATCCTAACATATGTTAAGTATGTCTAATCATATAAACATCATAAAATCACATATTTACACATTTACACATCATATATGGAACAATTCATGCTTATTACTTAATTCAATTCATGTAATATTCACCAACAACGGGACTCAAGACTCGTGTGTGCGTATGTTATCCCCAATGATCCTCCGAATCATTGAACCCTGGACAATACGTAATGTAAACCGACTCAATTGACCCAGTTAAGTACGTTTGATAAATGTTTTTCACTAATGTAGACTTATATGTTTGAAAAAGTATTAACCTGAATATTCCGGGTGTCACATCATCCCACTGTTGAAAGAATTTTCGTCCCGAAAATTGCCCGAAGCCGAAAAAGAAGAGACGAAAAGAATGAAAATTTTTCCAGTTGCTACATAATATGATGGGGGTACACGCAAGTATTAAACATGCCCCAATAATACTTTCAAAGTCCAATGGGTTTTGCATCAAATATGAATATAAGCATAGGCCGTAGACATGGTTATCAAGAAGAACCCGAGATCGAACACGTGCCGAAGACACAACCCGAGCACAAACCCAAGAGCTCTCAACATGGAAAACGCTCACATAAAAAAGAGAAGCTTTCATGCCTCGTACGAGAAGGAACTATCAATCTTGCACAAAAGACGAGGAGTACGCACTCTTTCACACCCCGAAAATTCGTACCGGTTATGAACGTTTAGTACCTTTCTATGCAACGAAATAATAAGACTAAGATTTTCATTAGTTTCGAACGCCTTTACTAAGCCTTCTAGGGTATCCAATTCCATAGTTCCACCTAATCCAACCGTGTCGTGCCAAATAATACATGAGAAAAACATGCTTAAAAAAGGTCAACATAAATTTGGTGAATTCATGGTTTGAGAACATTGTGAGAAAGTTCAGTTTCTTTACTCAAAACATTATTTTAGAAAATCTTGTTAAAAGTCCTATTGGAATCCTCACTGGGCATTCCATTTAAATCCTTTAACTCGACTCACTTTGCCATATATTTACCTCCCCATAAAGGTAAATATACTAGGTTCTTGTCGATCGAACTTGAAAATTTTTCATTTGGAGTGCTTAGGAACATAAGCTATTCCCTTGGAACATTTATTAAAACCTCTACATGAGCCTACAACCAACCATATATTAGTATGTGCCTCACAAAATCGTGTTCTCGCTACGATGTTGACTAGCAGCTCGTTATAGTAATGAATAGTTTTGAGGACTTCACTATAAAGTCTTGTGAGGTCAAGAACCCTCTGGCCCTTGGAAGTGTAATAAGGGAAATTCGGTCCTTAGAAACGTAGCAAGGACAATCCAGCCTTTGAAATGAACAACGACAATCCAGCCCTTTGAATATACGTTAACACTCGACATAGTACCCAAGTTGCGCATTTGTTACTATTCGCGTGTAACCCCATTGGACAAGTACTACGAAACGTATAACTGATCCCCAGTCGTACTCCATCTCGTAAATCGAATAAATATAATTGTTTTGTACGTTTATATTTAGGAAAATATACTTTACAAAATACAATTCTTGTTATTAATTCCAATCAGTAACCTTTGCTACACCATTTCCCAAAATCCAAACAATTAAAGTATTCAAAACTTTGCTTTTTTTTTTTATAAATAGGTTCCCAAGTAAAATCGGGTGCTTATATACTCTTGAATCCATACAATAAACATTATTTAGTTACGAAAACCATTCGAAAACTCGTTATACATGACGTTTGGCAAAACTATATATGTTTTTTCAAAATATTGTCCGGGATTCATTTGTACTTATTATAAATACTTTTGTTAAAACATTGCGATTTTTTGTATAAAATACATTTGCCAACACTTGGAAAGTTATAAAAACGCAAATCAATATCACATTTATTGTGATTCGGATTTTATAGAATTTCGGCAGAGTTTCCTCTGTTTTTATTCAAACCAGACAACACACATCGTCTACAATTTTCCCAAAATCAATTTACAAACACAAGACATTCAATCTATTTATCTGCATTTCCAATGGACGAGACTTTATACATTTCGACACTTTATATAACTATACTTATACAAATACACAAACAATATATATATATATAATATAGTCCAACGGTTTAGTCCAATATACAATATTATCAAGTAACGTTTTAATATACAAATACCATTTTATCCAATTATATTGTTGGTTCGTTTCGCGAGTTACAACCATTTCGTATCTATATATTATATACACATTTATATATATAATAATAATAACAAAACGAAATATTATACCATAATACCTGCGCATGTCGCGTTTGTTGGCCATATCTGACCCGAGCACTAAAAACGAACCCGAACTGAACTGTCTCCAAATCTGACCCGAGAACACAACACAACCCAAGCCCAAAACCCAAAACTTAACCGCCGAGCTTCTACATGTTCAGTCTGAACCCAAGCATCCAGTCACACCCGAACCGAACCCAAACAGCCCCTACTACCAACTCGGTCACCAACTATGACCCGATAGCTACAACCAAACATCGCCGATGCCGCCTTCAACAACCACAACCATAACCGGACCAAACAACCCTTGTACCTGATCGGACCTCCACAGCCACCATGCACCTCCAAATCAGACGAGAACTCGCCGGACCTGCATCACCAGCTCTACCACCTTCGGCCTTCACCCAACCCGCCACGACCACCACCATCTCAGCTAATCACCACTACCTTCGATTGTCACCACAACCACCATCAAAGTCTTTTCCATCTGCCACCATCCCAGCCCCTTTTAAGGCCTAAAAATCGTGTGCCGCCGCCACCATGAGGTGGGTGGTGTCCGGCCGATTCATGAGCAGAGAGAGTGAGATATGAGCGTGAGTAGAGAGAGAGATGAGAGCTTTTAGGGTTTTCTTGTGGGCTGTTGGCTGAAAAATGAAGAAGGGGGATATAGAGCCTTTTTATAGTTAGGGTTAGAGTTAGGTAGGTAGACACCGCGTATCAAACCTAATATAAGGTAAAATGTCTCTGTTTTATTCTAGGCTCGATAATTAATTATAAAAATTAGTCGGTTTTGTTCGAAATCTAAAATATCGCTAAACCGTACAAAATTATAACTATTTGCATCATCCTACGCGTTCTTTCAGAACACACGTTAAAATCACGTTAACTCAAACGGTTATTGTTTCCTTCGTTTAAACGATTCGATAGCTTTTGATTTTTAATAAATAACATTATTTAAAATAAATAATTATTCCAAAAGTACGAATGCGGTCAAAACTATGCATTTCGATGTCTGATTCCCATGTCTGTTACTTCTCGCGTTTTCCAAACGCTACGTTTTAGAACATTCTTCAAGCCGATTCCACATCCAATCGCTTCAACAGAAACACGTGTCGTATTTACATGTAATAACTCTATGTTAGGTGTTGTTTGGTTGATTAAGTGCTAAATCCTTAAGATGTCTAAATGGTTAGGTGCTGAATCATTAAGTTAGACCTCTTAGTGGTTAATTTTCTTGTCCCACATTGGTAGGAGAGTCTCATTGAGGTACAGCTTAGTTCAGTGCTTAATTGTTAGGATCTGAGTTTGATTGTTTTGATTGTTTAAGTAAAGAAGTAATGAACGAAGTGAATTATAATTGGAAAGTGCAACGGAATAATAAACTATTAATCAAAACAAGAGAATAAATGTTTTTCAATCAAAAGCTTTCATTAATCAAATGATTACAATCAATAGTACAAGTACTCCCCCTCAGCCTGATCACTCTGTAATTGTTTGTCTGAGAGAATGTTTCGAGTGATGAATAGAACAGTACGAGCACTGTTCTACTTATAGACAAATCTATACCACTGATGATCTAAGCTGACGTCACCTAAGATAGTGACCTCTAACAGAATAACAAACATAAAACATCTGTTGTATACAAACTACTGTTACATTGTAAAACTCTTAAAGGTAATCTGCTGTTGGGAAAACTTTGATGGTCTTGTATCATCTGTTGGAGCCTAAGTGTTGTTGGCTCCAATAGACCTTTAGTCTTCAGTACTTTAATCAGCAGTTGTTCTTCGTCAGATCTTTGGTCAGCAGTTGTTCTCTAGCAGTTGTTATCCAACAGTCTTTTGCAGCAGCAGTTGTTCCAGCAGTTGTTAAGGTACATCAGATGTTAGGGTCAACAGTCTTTTGGGAGAAGTTACTTGTAAATGTTGTTTATTGCTAAGGATCAATTGAGTAGTATGTTTTGGCTTTCCAATCATCTGTTCTTTTCCAGGTCAGCAGACCCAACAATCTCCCCCTAGAACAGATGATGCCAAAACTAAGCTTTATTTTGATCTTTATTTCTCATCAGACTTTCTCTTATCTGCCCTTTAAACTGTAGTTCAAAACCTAAAGAGAAAAAGTCTTCAGCATCCCTTTCAAGCTCTAAGTTCAGCAGAGTTTGGAGATCATCTGCACATAGGCCATGTGCATCATGCATACTTAACTTTTGAGCTTCTCCATCTGATCTTAGCAGAATCAATTCATGGTTGTCTTTGTTGACTTTCCATTTTAGATTTTTTGAATCAGAGGTTCTGCTGGGTTGCAAGTTTATTGTAGATGAGTTTGGTGATGGAGGTCTCCCAATAAGTTTTCTAAGCTCTTCAGTAATGGGATCAGAGAAGTAGTGTACTTGATTGAAGGGGCCCTCTTTTACATAAGTTTTAGCAAACTTCTTCTGATCTTCTTCAGACATTTCTTTTTGTTTCTTGAACTGTCTTCTGGAAGCAATAGACAGATCTGAAGAGTCAAGTAAACTGTCTAGTGTAAAAGCCTGTTGAGGTCTCTTCATCATTGGTGCATCAGAGTAATCAGGTTTCCTGGGCAGTGTAGGGTCTTTCTTCCTCTTTTCTTCCAACTTCTTGTAAGTCTTAACCAGCCTTAGCTCTAACCATTTAGCAACAGACCTCATCTCCCCATACTTTAAAACCACAATCTCTTGTCTCATTCTCTTGATCTTCAAGGCTCTGGCTGGATCTCTGCCTTTCCTAAAATCAGGGGCAAAGACCTTTGCTGGGGGATTCTTGGCCATGTCTTCTATTCTTATTAGTTCTTCTCTAGGTGCATGAGTGGTCCAGCCTGCAAATTGTTTCTTATTTGCTTTGTAGGGCATGGTTGACAAGATTTCGTCAAGAAGAGATTCCCTAACCATCCTTTCAATGTCACTGCTCAGAGGCATGGTTGACATGGAGTTGCTCAAGGTCTTAGCAAAATCTTCAATCCTTCTCAATTTGCTAAGCTCTGCTGAATGGATTCCCTGAGCAGTCCTGTCATCTTTCCCTTTACATCTCTCTTTGATGATTGAATCTGCCTGTTCAGTTTTGTATTTAAGATATTCATCTAGATTTAAGGGAACAGGAAAATTTGGAAGAGATGGGAAAGATCTTTCAGATGGTTGTTTAGTATTGTAGAAGGATTGCATTTCCCCTTGAGTAGATCAAGCTTAAGAGGATACTGATCAACCAATGGTGTGATGGATGGTGGTGGTCTATGAGATGTGAATTGTGAAGTGTGTGGTGAATATGATGAAAGTGGAATGGCTGATATAGGTGTAGGCTGGGTGGTTGAAGTGGGAGGTGGTGATGTTTGTATATTTTCATCTTGTATCACAAAGGTTGATTTTCTCTTCCTTCTATACAAGATTTTTAGTGATGGTGGTGTTGCAGCAGTGATTGTGTTAACATCTGTTGGCACTTTTGTAGAACCAGCAGATGTTTGGGATTTAGGTGGTGTGTTGGTGGTTGTGGTGGTGGATTTGGTTGTTGGTTTGGTGGTAGGTTCAGTTGGTTTGGTGGTATCAGTGGTTTTGTTGGTGTCAGTGGTTTTGGTGGCAGTGGTTTTAGTGGTAGTGGTTTTAGCAGCAACATTTTTTACAACAAGTTTAGATGTTGGTTGTCTGACATGTTTGGCAGGCATCTTATTCTTTTTAGAGGTACCCACATCCTCAACTTCTTGCTGTTGCTCTATCTTCTGTTGTACAAGAGCTTCTGCTTTGCATTCCAAGGTATCAGCCCTCTTTTGCTTCTCTTCAACAGCCTTTTCAGCATTGACATTAGCAGTTTGATCTACTTCTTTTGCTTTGCCTGCATTTACTACTTCAGTATCAGCAATGGATTGATCCTTGGGATTTGGTTGTTGTGGTGGTGCTGGTTCAGACCCTGGTTTGGTTCCAAATTGCTTTAGCTTGGGCAGTCTATCTCTGCCACTCTCCCCCTTTTTGGCATCATCTGTTGTAGACTCATTATCATCTTCATCTCTTCTGATGGTTGTAGGGGCAGAGCCAGTGGTCTTCAGCAAGTGATCTTTAATGGCTTTAATGTCTGCTTGGGTATCTGTGTACCTAGCATCCACATAGTTCTGATTTGAGCCATGTAGGTTTCATGTTTCTGATCTGCTAGTTTTTTATGAGCTATGATGATGGGGGAAACTGATTTCCATAGCTCACTAGCAATCTCTTCCTTTGATGGTTGACTTTTGGTAAGAGCAGCCAAGGATCCCAAAATTGTCTTGACATCCGATTTGATGTCAGCAACAGAGGTTTCAATGGATTGTACTCTAGCTGTCAATTCTTAGTATTTTAACCCATCACCTAAATTAATAGGATCATCTGCATTCCTACTAGTGGTAGTTGTAACTAGTTCAGTCCTAGGAGGTGAGTCCAAAGGATGAGAACCAGATGCCCCTTTGTCTTGGTTCTGGGGACTTCCAACTGATTTTGGGGACACTATAGTGGCCTCATCAGTTGTTGCCGTCAAGGAAGTCTTAGCTATGTAACCACTGTCCTGTTGTGAGACAATGGTCTCTACATCAGTAGTGGCTGCTTCACTTGAAAACTCACCTAGAGTTTAATTCAACTCCAGGGGTGTAACCTCCTCTGTTTGTGGGATAGCTAATTGATTTTCCTCAGTCCCAGTCACTTGTTGAAGTATACTCTCATTGATGGGTGAAGGAGAGGAACTGGGATGGTGAGGGTTGAGGAGTGAAAAGAGAAGTAGCCCTGGGAGAAGAGCTGATGATCATATGGTCAAGTGACTCATATGTATCATGATGTGGTTCCCTTTGGCTTACAACATGATCCTTTTGTGTGGATTCCTGAGGAGTTTGCTCAGGTTGAGATATATCCATCTGTTGTGAGGAAGTAACAATAGTGGTTTCTTGTTGCTTTTGTGTTGCAATAGGGTTTTCCTATGGTATCTCATCTTCCAGAGGCCCCTTTTTGGGTTTAGTGGTGGTTTTTGTGGATGGACGTTTTCTTTTGGAGGTGGCTGGTGTGGGTTTCACAGCACTGGATGTAGTGCCATGATCACCAGGAGCAGTGGGCTCAACAACAGAGGTTTGGACCACAGTTGTTGTCTTAGTCCTCTTTGTTTGTGTTTTGGAAACTTTTGGCACTTTTGACACTTTTTCTTAGGTTGTTGAACCCAGCATTCTTGTGAAAGTTTCATCAGTTAGACTTTTCATTTGAAAAGATTTACCATTTTTAAAATCTTTTTCAGGTAAAACCTTTTGAAGGATTACACTTAAAATTCTTGGGTAAATCAGAAAAGCATTATTAGACCCAGACTTGATGGCCTTCACATTTGATACTAAGTCCCGAAACAGTCCCTGGGATAAATTGAAGTCAGAGTCTGACAACATAGCATATCCCAAGTACTGAACCCTCAATGGTATTTCATTGAAGGAAGTGGACTTATCAGAGACACAGAGAAGGAGGGTATGAAAGAAAAATTTCATGACTGGTGGGAAAAACTTTTTGAAAAGAGTTGACCCAGTCATTTGTGCATCATAACCTCTTTCCTGAAACTCTGTGTGAAGTTCAGCCTTAGGGAAAGAGTCGTTACCTGACAGGTCATTTAGTGAGAAGGTTGTGGATATCAGTTCGGGGGTAATGGCGATATTTGTCTCTCCAATTTTTAATATGATGGTTGTAGGCTTTTTGTCTTGTAAGAGAAACTCATTGTTTAACCAAAATTCTTGGAGGGTATCGAGATAGATGGGAGCATCAACGGTTAAGATTGTCAGGTATTTGGAATTGAGGATAATGTCAATGATGGTATGGAATGGGACGTTTTCATCTGTTTTGACCAGATATGGGATATAATTGTGGGTGGCTTTGGCTTGAAGATCCATTGTAATGGATTTCGAGTGTGAGGATGAGAGGAATTAGAGTAAGGGTTTGAGGTTGAAGAAGGCGGTTTCAGTATTTTGAATACAATGAGACAGTGTAACAACTGTTGTGGTAAAACAGGGTTTTTATAGGCTTTGGTGAAACCGCTGATGTGGCCAAAACTCTACTTTTGAGAGCAGACGTGGCAAACATCTGGTGGCATACAGCTGTTGCCAAAGGTCTGATGCAAACAGCTGTTGTCTTACCAAAGTGCTGATGCTAACAGCACTTGGGTTTTTTTTATTATTATTGTATATATAATGAAACAGTTGTTTTATTTGAACAAAGGTTTGAAACAGATCTTTCAACCAAACAGTGGTTGTTTTATCTGATCAGATGTTTGAAACAGATTTTTCAACTATCAGTGGATAGAATAGGTGAAACAGTGGTTGTTTTATCCTTAACAGATTTTTCACCCAAAATGCTATTTTTAAGGATGAATTTTGATTTTCTGAAACATTTTAATGTTTTTTATTTAAAACATTTTTGTTGTTTAGTCCATGTTTAGCATACCAATTCTAGAAATCAGATTTGTGAAGGTGAATGTGTCTAAAGCTTTTGTCAACACATCTGCCTACTGATCCTCTGTTGGAACATGGTGTAGTGAAATCAAACCTTTTTCATAGCTATCTCTGACAAAGTGATATCTGATGTCTATGCGCTTTGTAGTTGAATGAGAGACTGGATTTTTGATGATATTTTCAGCAGCTTGACTATCCAACATGAGTGGAGTCCTTAGTGCAGTTATCCCAAAATCCAGCAGTTGATGTTGAAGCCACATGAGTTGGGCTGTATAGCTTGCAGCAGTAATGTATTCAGCCTCAGCTGTTGAAGTTGAAACAGCTTCTTGCTTTTTGCTTTGCCATAAGACTAAGGTATTCCCTAGAAAGTGGCACCCTCCTGATGTAGACTTCCTTGTGGTGTGGCAGCCATCAAAATCACTATCTGAATAACCTGAAAGCTCAATGTTTCCATTAGCAGGATTCCGGATACCAAGTGTGGAAGCACCTTTTAGATATCTGAATATCCTTTTCACAGCAATAAGGTTTGACTTTCTAGTTGAAGCCTGGGATCTTGCACAAACACAAGTGGCAAACATAATGTCTGGCCTAGATGCAGTTAAGTACAATAAAGACCCAATCATGCATCTGTAGTGTGTCTGGTCAACCATTTCATCCTTGTCATCAATAGTGAGTAGCTTGACTGTGCTCATGGGTGTACTACATGGCTTACAGTCATTCATCTCAAATCTGGTTAACAAATTTTTCACATATTTGTTTTGATGAATGAATGTGCCATTTTGCAGCTGCTTCACTTGCAGACCAAGGAAGCACTGAAGTTCACCCATAGCACTCATTTCAAACTCTGCTGTCATGAGTTCCCTAAACTCTTCACACATTTTGTTACACGTGGACCAAAAATGATGTCATCCGCATATATTTGAACAATCATTAAGTCTTTCCCTCTCCATTTTAAAAATAAGGTTTTATCAATTTTACCTCTTGTGAAACCAATGGATAAGAGAAAAGTGGAAAGAGTTTCATACCAGGCCCTAGGTGCTTGTTTTAATCCATACAAAGCTTTGTTGAGCTTGTATACATAATCAGGATGGAATGTGTCTTCAAAACCAGGTGGTTGACATACATAGACTTCCTCCTGAATTTTGTCATATAGGAATGCACATTTGATGTCCATTTGATACACCTTGATGTTGTGGTTGACAGCAAAGGCTATGAAGAGTCTGATCGCTTCTAGCCTAGCTACATGAGCAAAGGTTTCATCATAGTCTATCCCCTCTTCTTGTCTGAAGCCTTGAACCACAAGCCTGGCTTTATTCTTGACAACTATACCCCTTTCATCAGTTTTGTTTTTGAAGACCCACTTTGTGCCAATTGGACAAACATCCTTTGGCAATGGTACAAGTTCCCATACTTGTTATCTTTTAAAATGAATGAGCTCTTCCTACATGGCTTCTACCCAACTGTTGTCTTTTAGTGCGTCTTGGTACTTGACAGGTTGTGTGAGAGATAGAAAGCCTGCAAAAAGACAGATGTTTGAGGATTGGCTTCTTGTGAGCACACCCTCTCTGATGTTGCCAATGATTTGATCTGGTGGACGAGCTCTTAGGTAGATTAGATCTCCCTGATATGGTATAATGGCATTTTGAGATGGAGGTTTGGTGACTCTGTTGATGTAACATCTATTTGCACTTCTGTAGTACCAACAGATGTTTGAAATGGAGGTGGGGGAATGGGTCCAAGTGGTGTGAAACTAGACTGACTTTTGTCAACAGAGGTTTGACTTTTGTCAACAGATGATTGAGCAGTGGATGTAATTGGTGAAGCAGTGGTTAGAGGGTAAGAGTGGCCAACAGTAGCTGACTCAGCTGTGGTAGAGTTTTGACAGGTGTTTTGAACAGTTGCTTCCCCTGATACAGAATAGGCTTTTTAGTGGCTAGGAATCACAACATCTGTTAGTAGTCTTGTTGTGGAGATTGTGAAATACCTGCACTGTTAGTTTTGACAGTAATATCTTCAAATTTGAATTTATCTAAATCAAACAACTCAGCAGGATTTGCTGGGATTTTTAAGGATGAAAGTTCATTGAACTTTACATTCAGAGTTTCTTCTATTGTCTTGGTCCTTGTGTTAAACACTTTGTAGGCCTTGGCAATAGAAGAATATCCCAGAAAATATCCACAATCTACTTTGGCTGCAAATTTTGAGATGGAATTTTTAAGATTTAAAATGAAACATGGGCAGCCAAAGATTTTGAAAAAATGAGATTAGTGGTTTGAGTTTGAACAAAATTTCATAAGCAGTCTTTTGATGTCTTGGGTTGATTAAAACTCTGTTTTGAACATAGCAAGCAGAGCTTACAGCTTCTGCCCAAAAGGACAGTGGCAAACCAGAATCTGCTAGCATGGTTCTTGCAGCTTCAATGAGAGTTCTATTTTTCCTCTCAACCACCCCATTTTGTTCTAGTGTTCTTGGAATGCTGTACTGCCTCACAATTCCTTTTGACACACAGAAGTCATCCAACTCCTTATTTTTAAACTCTGTTCCATTATCACTTCTAAAGACTTTTACTGGCAAGTCATATTGTTTTTCAACTTTGGTGACAAAGTCCTTCAAGATACCTGCAGTCTCATCCTTAGAGTGTAAAAAGTAAGTCCATGTATGTGACAACCTGCACCCTTCACTTTTCATAAATGTGCATAATTGGTTCATCAACTATTTCAAAATTTTTATTTTTAACCCTCATATTTTAATAGGACCAAAATTCACAATTTAATAAAACTTATAATTTTTATAAGTAAAAGTATGCACGTTTTATACTCACATCTACACCTGAGCACGTATGTTTCAGACCTTGATACTCAAAGCCCTTAATTTTCGGTCCGAAAACAACTTACAAATTGAAGGAAACAAGTCCAGAACTTAAAATTGATTAAATTAGAAAAATTGATTTTTTAGCTCTCGCGGTCCGCTGAGACAGTCAAACACTCAAAGTCCCAGTCAAAGTTGTAACACCCCAACCTATGGCGGAAACATCGGGGTGCCACGTATTGATGATTGCTTCAGTAGCACATGGTATAATATAAATTTTAAATAATTTATTCAAACATAATATCCAAATATAAAATGATGTCTAGGAATTCAATACATAATATAAAATAACAAAACTTCAATAACTTCAAATAAAACTTCATGTTAAATCCTCATGCTAACTCAAGCCTCAGCTTCATTGTTACCTGAAACATGTTAATTTTGAAAGTATTTTGGGTCAACAAAAGTTGGTGAGAATTACATAGGTTTTTGATAATAAAATGAATAAAAATGTTGTGCAATTCATGTGTCATGTCAATCTAGCCCATATGTGAGAACATACTAGAAATAAATCGAGTGCATAATCAACCCTGATGACTGTTATAATATGATACATACCATACGCTCATGGTCCAACTGAATATGTTATGCGATAACAAACACCCACGCAACCTTTGTAGGAGGCACGTATCCGGGTGGGATTGTCAGTCCAATAGATCTATCAATGTATACCGTCGGCTTGTACGGAGTTAATGATTATGCTAGAATGGTGCTTACTCTAATCATGCTCAAGACATAATGCAACATAGAAAACACATAGACACATTGATGATTGAATTGCAATGATAATGTTATAACATGTTTCACCCCAAAAATGGTGATAAATAAAAGGGGCTATGTAAAACTCACCTTAGCAAATGTTAAACTTCTTGAAAAGATGAAATAATAGTGTTGCCCAAAATGATTCCAAATATCACCCTATAATAAGGTAATATATAATAAGTCTAAGTCTAATTAATTTATAAGTG
Source organism: Ambrosia trifida (assembly GCA_028751855.1). Taxonomy (NCBI): domain Eukaryota; kingdom Viridiplantae; phylum Streptophyta; class Magnoliopsida; order Asterales; family Asteraceae; genus Ambrosia; species Ambrosia trifida. Next base: position 38,299,579 of record CM054131.1, on the reverse strand, counting down.
CATCCTAGGGTTTCGATTTGGGGATATCCAATTGTTGAATTTAAATTAAAATGTTAATTAATAAAGGAAAATTTGATAATTAATAAAAGAAAGTCTTTTTATAAAATTTGAATTTTGAATGTACACATTAAAGTGTTTGGAGTATAAAAATAATTTTTATAAAATTATTTTATTTAAAATAGATTTTTAAATCTATTTATTACAAATTGCCAACAATTAACTTTAATATTCAAAAATACTAAAATTAAAGAATTTCTATTTTAAAAATCATATTTCTGTTCTAAATATATAAAAATAAATTGTGTAAAATTTTGGTGCAAAAATAATGAAAATTGAATTTATTATGATTTAATTATGATTAAATCTAACAAAAATTGATTAAAATTATAAAATAATTGATTTTTCTGAATTAAAAATTATTTCAGTAAAGTTTAACTTTATACAAAGTCAGGATAATTTTTGTAGAATTTAATAAAGTTGTTTTGATAATTTAATGGATTTTTATAAATATAATAGTATAAAATTGATTTAATTATTATAAATATTAAATAAATGAATTTTTTGAAAAATAAAAATTCCAAATAAAACTTTTAACTTAGATTTAATAAATATAATTTTTTTAGAATTTATAAAATAGTTTTAATATTTAAAAATGAATTTATAAGTTTTAAATGTAATATATATATATATATATAATAGAATTGGTTGTTTTAAAAAAAAATAAAGAAAACAAAAAGGATGGCCGAAGCCGGACTCGAACCCGAGTGCACAGGGTGTCAGACCATGGTCACAACCACTTGGCCTAGGCCAGTGGTTGTGATGTTCTCTGATTATAATTAAATAAATACATTACGTTCAAACAGATTTATCCCCAATTCAATTTGCACGAACCCTAGATTTTTCAATTAGACAAATCATGCATATTGAACCCGATTAAAGTTAGGGTTTTTGTTGTTTGATTGCCGACTAACAAAACCCACAAAAAAACTAGAACTCACAGTGTTGTATTGTGCTCGTTTGCCCGGTCAAAGCCAAAAGTCAAACAGCGTGTAGATGGATAATTATCAGAGTGTTTCAGAAGCAATTGGAGGTTGAGAGAGAGATGTGAGCGAGTTACAGAGGTTCGTAGAACATCAATTTATAGTGGGGATCAATGGTTTAGGTTAATTGGTAAGTTGACCTGGATTAAATGTCAAGCGCGTAGGATTTTGAAATTGGTCAACGATTAGTTGTTAATTGATGTGTAATCGAGTCATACAGGGCCAGTAATCAACTAAGTTTGCCAATTATAGATCAATCACAAGTTATTGTGATTGATTCTTCATCACGCGTAAGGCAGTTGACTTTCTCAAGTCCACTGTCAAATGATCAAGGTGTGTATAAGATTAATTGGCGTCCGGGTTTAATCAGGTTGATGGCTTAGCCCAGTTGGTTGTGTGTTGTGTTGGCTTGGGCTTTGGCGCGGGTTCGAACCCCGGCCAGAGCAGATTATTATTTTTTTTGATATATTAAACATATGACCACATATAATATATATATATATATAGTATTAGGGTTTCAATAATGCGACAAAAATAATAAATGCGAACGTATAAGATAAAAATTGACGTTTTTATTAATGACGAACGTGTAACGTACAAGTTTTAAATGCGTAATGTTACAGTCTCCCCTACTTTTAGGAACTTCGTCCCGAAGTTGGAGTTGGAGAGTCTGGTGGGAAAAGATGTGGATACTTCGACTTCATCTGGTCTTTACGTTCCCAAGTGAACTCTGGGCCTCGTTTAGATTCCCAACGAACCTTAACGATTGGAATACGACTGCGCTTGAGTTTCTTGACTCCAGTATCAACAATCTCGACGGGTTTCTCGATAATGTGCATGCTTTCATCAATTTGCACATCCTCAAGAGGAACATGAAGGTTCTCATCCGCTAAGCATTTCTTGAGATTCGAAACATGGAAGGTCGGGTGAACATTGCTTAGCTCAGGTGGAAGATCAAGTTTGTAAGCCACTTTTCCAACTCTGTCAAGAATTTTGAAGGGGCCTACGTATCGAGGAGCTAGTTTTCCCTTTCTACCGAAACGAATCACTCCTTTCCAAGGGGATACCTTAAGTAGCACAAGGTCCCCAACTTGAAATTCCAAGGGTTTACGACGTTTATCAGCATAACTCTTTTGGCGAATTCTAGCCTTGAGAAGATTATCCTGAATAAGCTGAATTTTGTCTGTGGTTTCCTGGATTAGTTCGGGTCCAGTAATACGAGCTTCACCAACCTCAGTCCAACAGACAGGTGAACGACATTTCCGACCATAGAGTGCCTCAAAAGGAGCCATGTTAATGCTGGCGTGATAACTGTTGTTGTATGAAAACTCAACCAAAGGAAGATGAGAATCCCATGCGCCACCAAAATCGATGACACATGCCCTGAGCATGTCCTCAAGTGTCTGGATGGTTCGTTCAGTCTGACCATCCGTTTGAGGGTGATAAGCAGTGCTTAGGTTCAACTTGGTACGCAAAGCATCTTGTAGAGATTCCCAAAAGTGAGAGGTGAAACGACCATCGCGATCAGAAATAATGTCCAAAGGTATACCGTGACGACATACGATTTCACTTACGTACATCCTTGCCAACCTTTCCACAGAATACTTCTCACGAATAGGTAGGAAGTGAGCTGATTTGGTCAAACGATCGACGATTACCCAAATACTATCAAAACCTTTGGGTGTACGAGGGAGTTTGGTGATGAAATCCATAGCTATGCTCTCCCATTTCCAAACAGGAACCTCTGGTTGTTCAAGCATACCAGATGGTCGTTGATGTTCAGCCTTGACCTTGGAACAAGTGAGACATTTTGCAACGAAAAGAGCAATGTCTTTCTTCATACCAGGCCACCAATATGAATAACGAAGATCTTGGTACATCTTGTCAGCTCCAGGATGAATAGAATAACGAGACTTATGAGCCTCGTTCATGAGAAAAGTACGAAGATCATCACGGTCGGGAATCCACAGTCGATTAAGGAAATAAAGAAGACCATCGGGTTTGGTTTCAAGTTGAGTTTCAGCACCACAAGACATTTCATCGTACATGTTACCTTGGGTGACTGATGTGTGTTGAGCCTGAAGAATGCGATCCTGAAGATCAGTATGAACCCTCGCACATTGGAGTTTGACACGCTCTTTACGACTGAGTGCGTCAGCAACAACATTCGCCTTGCCAGGATGGTAGCGAATTTCGCAATCATAGTCGTTAAGTAACTCAACCCAACGTCGTTGCCTCATATTAAGATTCTTTTGATCGAAGACATGTTGGAGACTTTTGTGGTCCGTGAACACCACACATTTGGTCCCATAAAGATAATGTCTCCAAATCTTGAGTGCAAAGACAACAGCGCCCAATTCAAGATCATGGGTTGTATAATTCTTTTCGTGAGTCTTGAGTTGTCGAGACGCATAAGCAATAACCTTTCCTCGTTGCATGAGAACACAACCAAGACCCTGGTTCGATGCATCACAGTAGACCACGAAATCATCATTACCATCAGGTAGAGACAAGATAGGAGCTTCACAAAGTTTCAGCTTAAGAGTTTCGAATGCTTCCTCTTGTTTAGGTCCCCACTCATAGGGCTTACCCTTGTGAGTTAAGGTAGTGAGAGGAACAGCGATCTTGGAGAAATTGGCGATGAATCGACGATAATAACCAGCCAACCCAAGAAAAGAACGGACTTCCGTTGGAGTGGTAGGAACACTCCAATTCTTCACAGTTTCGATCTTTGCAGGATCAACATGAATTCCGTTCATATCAATGACATGTCCCAAAAATTGAACTTCCTTAAGCCAAAATTCGCATTTTGAGAACTTGGCGTACAGTTGTTCTTTCTTTAGGAGATTCAAGATAGAGTGAAGATGTTGCTCGTGATCGGATTTTGATTTAGAGTAAATCAAAATATCATCGATGAAAACGATCACGAATTTGTCGAGATAGGGTCTACAAACCCGATTCATCAAATCCATAAATACTGCGGGAGCATTGGTCAACCCAAAAGGCATAACCATGAATTCATAGTGACCATAGCGTGTGCGAAAAGCTGTCTTGGGGATATCTTCATCGTGGACTCTAAGCTGATGATAACCAGAACGGAGATCAATCTTCGAGAAGTGGGTTGCTCCTTGAAGTTGATCGAAGAGATCGTCAATCCTAGGAAGTGGATAACGATTCTTGATGGTGAGTTTGTTGAGTTCACGGTAGTCAATACACATCCTAAGAGAACCATCCTTCTTTTTAACGAACAAGACAGGGGCTCCCCATGGAGAAGAACTAGGGCGAATGAACCCTTTATCAGAAAGTTCTTGTAATTGACTGGCAAGTTCTTGCATCTCAGAGGGTGCAAGACGATAAGGAGCTTTAGCGACAGGATTAGCACCAGGAACAAGATCAATACGGAATTCCACTTGTCGAGCAGGAGGCAAACCAGGTAAATCCTCTGGAAAGACTTCAGGATAGTCTCGAATAATAGGAATGTCTTGGATACTTTTGCCTTTGTCCTTCTTCTCTATCACGTTAGCTAAGAAGGCTGTATACCCCTTTCGTAAGTACTTTTGGGCAGTAGTACAAGACATAAGCTTAAGCTCGCCACAGGGTTTCTCACCATAGATCTTCAAAATCTCACCAGATTCGAGAGGAATGCGTATGACTTTCTCGAAGCACAGAATTTCGGCACGATGAGTTGACAACCAGTCCATGCCTACAATAACATCAAAACTACCAAGATGCATGGGGATGAGATCGATAGGGAAGGTATGATCGTCGAGGTTCAACAAGCACTTACGAATAATAGAGTCGATCGAAATAGACTTCCCGTTAGCTACCTCTACCACGAAAGGTTCTTCTAGATTAGTATGGGGTAAGTTAAGTAAAGGTTCAAACTTCAGTGACACGAATGACTTATCAGCTCCCGAATCAAATAATATGGATGCATAGTGGTTATTAATGAGAAACGTACCATTCACCACTTCGTTGTTGTCACGAGCCTGGTTAGCGTTGAGATTGTAGGCGCGACCTCGAGCACCTTGGTTCTGGTTGCGGTTCTGGTTTTGGTTTTTGTTTTGGTTTTGGTTTTGGTTTTGGTTTTGGTTTTGGTTTTGGTTTTGGTTTCGGTTACGATTAGGGCAGTTGTTGATGTAGTGATTAGGGTTGCCACACTCGTCGCATTGACCACGAGTAGGCCTGTTGTTTTGTTGGTTGGGAGTTGGGTTATTGTTGTCTTGGTTAGTAGGAGATCGACAGACGTTCACCAGGTGACCATATCTTTGACACTTAGTACAAAAACGACATGGCACCTGTGCTGGATGATGGTACTTGCAAGTGTTGCACAAAGGGTGAGGTCCGGTGTATGGTTTCTTGGCTGGGTTTTGGGCAGCAGGTGGAGTAGCAGCAACCATATAGTTTCTAGCCTTGCGCTTTTTGTTGCTTGAGGTCTCAGGCTTGACTTCAATTGCAGGCTGTGGAGTGTCTTTGGCAACCGTCTTCTTAGTGCCCTTGCGGAAGAGAGTACCGTTCTTCACGTGATTATCAGTAAGAGTGGCCGCTAGACGTTTGGCCTCTTCCAAAGTTGCAGGATTTCTACCCCAAACGGTGTCCTGGATTTGCATGGGCAGACCACCGATGTACTTCTCAATGGCTACCGGCAGAGGAGTAACTTTGTGAGGCAACAATAAGCTAAGCTCATGAAAGCGGGTGTTGTAGGCAAGGTTTTCCCCACTATCTTGAGCTAAGGTGTGGAACTCATCCTCAAGTTTCTTAACTTCATTGCGAGGACAAAACTCTTCCTTCATGATCTCCTTGACTTGGTCCCATGTCATAGCAAGAGCAACCTCGGCCCCACGAGTACGCTTTTCTTCATTCCACCATGTGAGTGCTCGTTTATGGAGAACACTCATGGCGTAACGAACCTTGAAGTTGTTGGGGCACTCACTGTTGATGAAGGTATTCTCAATACCCTCAAACCATTGGAGGAGTCCAGTAGCTCCTTCTTCACCACTAAACTTTGGAGGGTTACAAGAGTTGAAATGCTTAAGGGTGCAGGCTTGGGGTCCATTTCCATTGCCATTGCCGTTCCCATTCCCATTCCCGTGACCATTCTCGTTGCCGTTCAATTGGATGACTTGAGCGAGTAAATTGGGAACCAGAGTTGCGATTTGCTGCGCCATTTGTTGAGAAATGATCGCAGCCAGTTGAGCATCGACCCCATTGTTGTTGTGGTTAGGAACTTGGTCATGGTTATGGTTATGGTTATCACCACCTTCTTCGTGGTTCTCACCATTGCTGTTGCGAGTGCTGCGACGAGGAGGCATGATCTGTAATAGACACAATGAAATGAATGAGAATTTATATAAGGAACGTAATCATTTATTCATTAATTAAAACGAATAAACGAAAACGTTGACTTATCAAAGATTCTAAATTCTAATAACATATAAAGACATGCTTTAGCCTATAAGTGAACACTCATCCCGAGAATTCCCAGGTAGGCATCCGGGTCCCTCGTCTGATTGGGATATATGCGCAATGCCAGCCTAGACAGAAGACTCAAAATACAGGCGTTCACCCTTCCAGATTGCACGTGTTCGCTATTAAAATCTAGAACTTCGACGAGATCTCAAGGGGGTTCAGGTTAAACCTGAGGATTTTGTCCTATTAATCTAATGGTGGATCAGGATTGCAGCAGACGAATAAGAGTAGTCACATGTAGGTTTAGGGTTATAAGGCATAGGATAAGGATAGGATTAGGGAAACAATTAGGGTTACAAGTAGGAGAAGCAAGTACTGTTTAAGTCCCTAAGGTTATAGTCTAGATTATTTCTAATAACCTAATTCCCTATAACCAAGGCTCTGATACCAATCTGTAACACCCCAACCGATGGCGGAAACATCGGGGTGCCACGTATTGATGATTGCTTCAGTAGCACATGGTATAATATAAATTTTAAATAATTTATTCAAACATAATATCCAAATATAAAATGATGTCTAGGAATTCAATACATAATATCAAATAACAAAACTTCAATAACTTCAAATAAAACTTCATGTTAAATCCTCATGCTAACTCAAGCCTCAGCTTCATTGTTACCTGAAACATGTTAATTTTGAAAGTATTTTGGGTCAACAAAAGTTGGTGAGAATTACATAGGTTTTTGATAATAAAATGAATAAAAATGTTGTGCAATTCATGTGTCATGTCAATCTAGCCCATATGTGAGAACATACTAGAAATAAATCGAGTGCATAATCAACCCTGATGACTGTTATAATATGATACATACCATACGCTCATGGTCCAACTGAATATGTTATGCGATAACAAACACCCACGCAACCTTTGTAGGAGGCACGTATCCGGGTGGGATTGTCAGTCCAATAGATCTATCAATGTATACCGTCGGCTTGTACGGAGTTAATGATTATGCTAGAATGGTGCTTACTCTAATCATGCTCAAGACATAATGCAACATAGAAAACACATAGACACATTGATGATTGAATTGCAATGATAATGTTATAACATGTTTCACCCCAAAAATGGTGATAAATAAAAGGGGCTATGTAAAACTCACCTTAGCAAATGTTAAACTTCTTGAAAAGATGAAATAATAGTGTTGCCCAAAATGATTCCAAATATCACCCTATAATAAGGTAATATATAATAAGTCTAAGTCTAATTAATTTATAAGTGCATCCTAGGGTTTCGATTTGGGGATATCCAATTGTTGAATTTAAATTAAAATGTTAATTAATAAAGGAAAATTTGATAATTAATAAAAGAAAGTCTTTTTATAAAATTTGAATTTTGAATGTACACATTAAAGTGTTTGGAGTATAAAAATAATTTTTATAAAATTATTTTATTTAAAATAGATTTTTAAATCTATTTATTACAAATTGCCAACAATTAACTTTAATATTCAAAAATACTAAAATTAAAGAATTTCTATTTTAAAAATCATATTTCTGTTCTAAATATATAAAAATAAATTGTGTAAAATTTTGGTGCAAAAATAATGAAAATTGAATTTATTATGATTTAATTATGATTAAATCTAACAAAAATTGATTAAAATTATAAAATAATTGATTTTTCTGAATTAAAAATTATTTTAGTAAAGTTTAACTTTATACAAAGTCAGGATAATTTTTGTAGAATTTAATAAAGTTGTTTTGATAATTTAATGGATTTTTATAAATATAATAGTATAAAAATGATTTAATTATTATAAATATTAAATAAATGAATTTTTTGAAAAATAAAAATTGTAAATATAACTTTTAACATAGATTTAATAAATATAATTTTTTTAGAATTTATAAAATAGTTTTAATATTTAAAAATGAATTTATAAGTTTTAAATGTAATATATATATATAATAGAATTGGTTGTTTTAAAAAAAAAAATAAAGAAAACAAAAAGGATGGCCGAAGCCGGACTCGAACCCGAGTGCACAGGGTGTCAGACCATGGTCACAACCACTTGGCCTAGGCCAGTGGTTGTGATGTTCTCTGATTAAAATTAAATAAATACATTACGTTCAAACAGATTTATCCCCAATTCAATTTGCACGAACCCTAGATTTTTCAATCAGACAAATCATGCATATTGAACCCGATTAAAGTTAGGGTTTTTGTTGTTTGATTGCCGACTAACAAAACCCACAAAAAAACTAGAACTCACAGTGTTGTATTGTGCTCGTTTGCCCGGTCAAAGCCAAAAGTCAAACAGCGTGTAGATGGATAATTATCAGAGTGTTTCAGAAGCAATTGGAGGTTGAGAGAGAGATGTGAGCGAGTTACAGAGGTTCGTAGAACATCAATTTATAGTGGGGATCAATGGTTTAGGTTAATTGGTAAGTTGACCTGGATTAAATGTCAAGCGCATAGGATTTTGAAATTGGTCAACGATTAGTTGTTAATTGATGTGTAATCGAGTCATAAAGGGCCGGTAATCAACTAAGTTTGCCAATTATAGATCAATCACAAGTTATTGTGATTGATTCTTCATCACGCGTAAGGCAGTTGACTTTCTCAAGTCCACTGTCAAATGATCAAGGTGTGTATAAGATTAATTGGCGTCCGGGTTTAATCAGGTTGATGGCTTAGCCCAGTTGGTTGTGTGTTGTGTTGGCTTGGGCTTTGGCGCGGGTTCAAACCCCGGCCAGAGCAGATTATTATTTTTTTTGATATATTAAACATATGACCACATATATAATATATATATATATATAGTATTAGGGTTTCAATAATGCGACAAAAATAATAAATGCGAACGTATAAGATAAAAATTGACGTTTTTATTAATGACGAACGTGTAACGTACAAGTTTTAAATGCGTAATGTTACAAAAGTCTTAGTCAAAATCCTAGTCAAAGTCCTAGTCAAAGTCCTAGTCAAATAGTCAATTCATCTTAAAACCTTACTTTATGGTGTTGACCAATTTTAATAGCTAATTGAATCCAAAACTAGTATAAAAACACACCTATGACCCATTACACTTTGCACCTCTAAATCAGTTGTTTCAATTCGATTAAACTCTCCCGCATACCTTTCTTCTAGAGTATATTACTTCCACATTTGAAGCTTTGATTATAAGCTCTTGTAATTGGCGAATTGGAAGCTTGATATTTTTTCCTATTCGGTTTCTTTTCTTCTAAATTGGACTAGTTTCGTTGTTGAACCTTTGGATTGCTCGCATTTTCACGCTCGCTTAGTCATCTAGTCATTTGGCGAAAGTGAGTATTTCCTATCCCCTTTTTGTCTTTATTCACTCTTGGGGTGTTACATGTACACTTATACAAATTACACATACAAGTTTACATTCTCACAATACAATTCTAGTACTATGTGCATTTGCTTACAAACGTGCTTTATGCTTAGACATTACATGTAGAGTACATTTGTCCTTAGTGAAATCATTAACATTGTACAAGCCGACCTTAACATTGGATAGCGCTATTGGATTGACAACCCGCCTAGGTTGATTCTCCCCCTTTTTCATCGGAGAATCCATGGTCATTGTTAAGTTATTATCCCATTATTTGGATAAGTACACCGTCGTTCATTTAGTACATTATACAGTCACAGGATTGATTTCGCTCATTTGTATGATACATAGTTTACATAATTGCACTGTAGCTTTGCACTTGAATTGTATAACATTCTCCAACTTACTATATATATATATATATATTAAAACTAGGAATGCTCACCAACATTTCATATGTTGACAAAACTTATTTTGTACATGTTTCAGGTGCAGTTTGATCTTAGTTCCATAGCATTGGATTTTAGTGCTTGCTTTTAATAATTTATTTCAAATTTCATGTTTTGTTCAGACTTTTGTATTTTTCCCATTTCATCCATGTAAGACAATTTAAATTATACAATAAATTTTACATTTCTAGTCCATGAGCTATTGAACAATCGTCACTACGTGACACCTCGATGTTTCCGCCATCGGTTGGGGTGTTACAGATTGGTATCAGAGCCATGGTTATAGGGAATTAGGTTATTAGAATGCCTTTTAGCCTAGTCTATTACCAAGCTTACATTCACGAGTCCTCTCGTGTTTATTTCTCTTTATCCTATAATTTTCATTCAAGATATTTTCTCTATGATTCTTTCTCGTTATTCTTTCGGTGTTTTGTTTAGAGAAGAAGATACTCGTATTTCACAAACAAAACGATATCACCAAAGTTAGGAGTGACATCCATACCTTGGTGATTAGTTTCACTCTTCTATATGTTATTTATCTTAGGAATATATCTTTGAGATAGGAGTGACATCCACACCTCAAAGAGTATTTCTTTTAAAAAGGAACTTAACCACTAAGCTGGGAGTGATATCCTTAACTTAGTGATTGGTTTCATTCCACAATATTTTTCAATTTTGAAATACATCTTTGAGTTAGGAGTGAAATCCAAATCTCAAGGATCTATTTTTGCATCTCGTTTTTAATCTCGCTAAAGTTTTGGAATTCATTAGTGATGGGGCACGTGCAATCTGGAAGGGTGAGCGCCTGTATCCTGAGTTTTCTGTCTAGGCCTGGTATTTCGTATAAATTCCAATCAGACGAGAGACCCGTATACCTACCTGGGAACTCTTGGGATGAGCATTCACTTATAGACTAAAGTACGCCCCCACAAGTCACTAGGAAATTTCAAATACTTGAGTTGGTCAAAGTTTCCTATGGAAACAATTCCAATGTTTTATATCATTGATATTTATGTTTGTTTATCATTTGAAAATTCCATTTAATCACTTGATGTTTCATATGCCATTATTCATTGATCATTCGCTTTTGAATCCCTTATCATCATTACTAAAACTTTTGTTTGATATATTATCGCATTAAAGCTTATTTCACTTATGCTCATGATTTTTTTACCTTATAAGGTATTACTCGTTTTGCGTTAAAACATTTTTACCCACGACTTAAGTTTTAAACTATGTGTTTAACTTTGATCACATCTTGATTTTAGGAATGTTGCGTCATCATACAATTAAAAATGAACATGGTTTTCTAAACTTATTATTTCAACCTGTTTTATACCTTCATGTTTACAAACTTACTTGATCGAAGTCACAGTATATCCTCATATACCTAACACTAATATTGTTGCACCCAGTCTCCTAAGCCATAGCCAACTACCATTAGTTAGAACTTCTTACTCAGACTAAACTCATACATAAATGCCTACCTACACGATACGCACTAGTACACTACTCTCTAAAACGATTAATTTGACAACTTATTCTATAAGTCTTTTCACAAAGCCTATTCGCCAAATTAGAACACACTTTTCATACACCCTGTGCCTTGAAACAAATAGCCCGCTATGAGCCCAAAGAGATGCCTTAACGATCCTGCAAATAAATGATCTTTCAATGTATAAATTTCGTAAAAGTTTGAAAATTTAAAAAAGTTTACCCAGTCTTAACGAGTAACACTTCGATTTTCTCAACATTTCATAACAATTAAAAATTTCCGACTTTACAACCCACAAGTTAAAGAAATGTTTAAATACAGAAAATTTTATTTTCCAAAATTCGTCAAGGCATCTGGGACCATTCACAACCTTCACATCATTTTAAATCTTGGTCTTTCGAAACACATTAGATTTACACACACTTCATGAAATGGTTTCATCTTGCATTTTATAAACTTGCATTACATATTTTACAAAACAAATGTAAATCTTCATGTTTTCATATAACGTATCCAATATATGTTTTCGGGAGGAATTTGCAACTAATAATATACCTTATAACACTTTTCAAACTCGACTTCTCGTAAACACATGAAAATGTGTACCTACGAAATCTTTTCAAGTGAACCTGTTTTGAACTTAAAACATTCTTCGGGTTTCCAAGAACTTATCCTCATACAAGTAGACTATACGTCTGTTCTGCGCACTTTCATTTGCAGTAAATTTCATTATTTTTTTACACCATTCTATTTATAGTTGCGTTCGTACATTATCATATTATTTTTGTATTATTCTTTTGTTGGTAGTTATTTTCACGCATTATTCGCAACTATTCTCGCACTAGTTATTAGTAGTTATTCTTACAACACTAGTTTTGAGCATTAATTTAACTCGTTTACTTTCATTTTGTGCAAATTGTGCGATTTACTCGATTTACGTTATGCTATTCTTTCAATCGAAATTTTATGCTATACTTATATACTTACATGAACGCATATTTGGTATGCATATTTTTTTTTTTGTTGTGAGCAAAACCCTGTTATACTTTACATTATTTTGTTCATCATCATGACCAACGAACATACTAATTGATAGCTCGTATGAGATCTAAGCCAGTTCCCATGTACGACTCGGTTCAGAGTATTCCTCTAACCCAAGGGGAACGGTGTAATCCTCAGAGTTTATCAATATGGTTGTTTAGAGCCCAATGATGTGAACAAAAATTTACCAGTTAAGGGTGAACCCGAAAGGTGAAGAACCCCTAATCATGTCTTATACTTACACATTAATCTCATTACGGTTAAAAGGTGAACTTGAAAGGAGAAGAACCTCTAACCGCATCTTATACTTGAGCAGTATCCACTACTTAACACATTTTGGTTGCACGCATTGTTTCTTATATTACTTATGTTAGTGTTATGGAAAAGCATATCACCCTAGTGTAAGGTAAATCGATGATTACGCTCCGGAACGCAATCATGGATTTACAGGTACATGGGGGTGGTGTGTGATTCTACTTAGTCTATTGGTAGACAATCAGTACGAGTCCAAAGTATCAGTAGTGTGGTGGGTTAGCTGCGGTACACCCTATATATAAGCATAAACGATACTGCGGGAACGGACTAGGAGTCTGACCAAGAACCTACCCATTACTTTATAGTTATCTCTTTATTAGATCGTTGACTAATAGCAAGCATTTTCGATAAGAATGTTCTTACACGAGCTTCAATTCGACTTCCTAGAGTCTTTCTCTGGACCATCCACACAGAAAACACAAACCTTGTATACTCTTACACTCTCTATTAGTCGAAATCCTGTTGCATGTCCTTAATAATGTTCGGTCAGAAGCTTTTCTAAAGTACGGGAAGCTACTATAACACTGCCCTGCCCTCACCAGTTACATACATTTCCCAAACCTTACTCATTATAAACTCTTAATTCTCTAACCTTGGGTCAAACTTTAAGGATTTTCAAACTTTTATTTTGGGTATTAAACAACTACTTCAAACTTTGTCAAATCATGGCTGATGCATTTCTTAAAATCTACTTGCCTTTTTACAAGTGTCTTTTGTTTCATGGAAACCTTTACTTGAAAGTAATTTCGGGACGAAATTTTCTAAAGTAGGGGAGACTGTGACAACCTGCACCCTTCACTTTTCATAAATGTGCATAATTGGTTCATCAACTATTTCAAAATTTTCATTTTTAACCCTCATATTTTAATAGGACCAAAATTCACAATTTAATAAAACTTATAATTTTTATAAGTAAAAGTATGCACGTTTTATACTCACATCTACACCTGAGCACGTATGTTTCAGACCTTGATACTCAAAGCCCTTAATTTTTGGTCCGAAAACAACTTACAAATTGAAGGAAACAAGTCCAGAACTTAAAATTGATTAAATTAGAAAAATTGATTTTTTAGCTCTCGCGGTCCGCTGAGACAGTCAAACAGTCAAAGTCCCAGTCAAAGTCTTAGTCAAAATCCTAGTCAAAGTCCTAGTCAAAGTCCTAGTCAAATAGTCAATTCATCTTAAAACCTTACTTTATGGTGTTGACCAATTTTAATGGCTAATTGAATCCAAAACTAGTATAAAAACCCACCTATGACCCATTACACTTTGCACCTCTAAATCAATTGTTTCAATTCGATTAAACTCTCACTCATACCTTTCTTCTAGAGTATATTACTTCCACATTTGAAGCTTTGATTATAAGCTCTTGTAATTGGCGAATTGGAAGCTTGATATTTTTTCCTATTCGGTTTCTTTTCTTCTAAATTGGACTAGTTTCGTTGTTGAACCTTTGGATTGCTCGCATTTTCACGCTCGCTTAGTCATCTAGTCATTTGGCGAAAGTGAGTATTTCCTATCCCCTTTTTGTCTTTATTCACTCTTGGGGTGTTACATGTACACTTATACAAATTACACATACAAGTTTACATTCTCACAATACAATTCTAGTACTATGTGCATTTGCTTACAAACGTGCTTTATGCTTAGACATTACATGTAGAGTACATTTGTCCTTAGTGAAATCATTAACATTGTACAAGCCGACCTTAACATTGGATAGCGCTATTGGATTGACAACCCGCCTAGGTTGATTCTCCCCCTTTTTCATCGGAGAATCCATGGTCATTGTTAAGTTATTATCCAATTATTTTGATAAGTACACCTCCGTTCATTTAGTACATTATACAGTCACAGGATTGATTTCGCTCATTTGTATGATACATAGTTTACATAATTGCACTGTAGCTTTGCACTTGAATTGTATAACATTTTCCAACTTACTATATATATATATATATTAAAACTAGGAATGCTCACCAACATTTCATATGTTGACAAAACTTATTTTGTACATGTTTCAGGTGTAGTTTGATCTTAGTTCCATAGCATTGGATTTTAGTGCTTGCTTTTAATAATTTATTTCAAATTTCATGTTTTGTTCAGACTTTTGTATTTTTCCCATTTCATCCATGTAAGACAATTTAAATTATACAATAAATTTTACATTTCTAGTCCATGAGCTATTGAACAATCGTCACTACGTGACACCTCGATGTTTCCGCCATCGGTTGGGGTGTTACAATGTAAACCTAGAAAAATCATCAACTATGACAAAGACAAAATCTCTTTCCTCTTAGACTCATGATTTTAATTGGGCCAAACAAGTCCATGTGCAATAATTGTAGACATTGGCTTGTTTTGGACTCATCAATGGATTTGTAAGAGCTTTTATGTTGTTTCCCTTTTAAGCTGGAAACACAATGCTCATCACATTTAAATTCTTTTGATGGAAGGCCTCTGACAAGGCTTTGTTTGGAGAGTGAGTTGATAGTTTGAAGGTTGGTGTGACCTAGTCTCCTATGCCACAATTCTGTCTCTTTTGTGGAGGCAGCAGAAAACAGACAGACATTTGCCATAGGATTGTCCTTCAACATATCAACCACATACACATTGCCACTCCTATGAGCAACAAGTTGTGCTTTGCTCTCAGCAATGATGGTATCAATCTTTTTCACCACTTCTGGCCCAATAATCTTAGAAGTTTTCTTAGTGAAGAATGAGCCATAACCTTTGTCACTCATTTGTGATACACTAAGAAGATTAAATTTAAGATTATCAATAAGATTGACATTTTCAAACTTGAGTTTCCCAGCCTGAACAGTCCCTGAACCCAACACCTTACCTTTTGAGTCATTACCAAAGGATATATCACCCCCTCCATGAGCTAAGAAGTCCAAAAGAAGGGCTCTACATCCTGTCATGTGCCTGGAGCCTCCACTATCTACATACCAAAGGCTATCTAAGCAAGCAGAAGCTCCCTGCACATCAGTAATGGATCAGTTTTGGTGAGTGTCCAAAGCCAAGATGGCTTTGGATGGGTCCACGGAATTTTCAGCCTCAAGCTTAGGAAGGTGATCAGTGGTTTGAACTAGTTTTTGAATCAAGTTCAACAACTGTTGCTGACCATTTGCCAGTGCTTGGATGTCGACACATGGTGCAATAGATGTTTGATCACTTCCTGACATATGATAGTAACCATAGGGATTTCTGTTCACTCTTGGTTTAGAAGGCCTCTTGGGTTCTTCATAAACATCTGACAGATTATGACAAGGTGGTTGTCCATATCCTCTTGGGTACTTGTTGGTGGGTGGAGCATCTGTTACTTGAACATCCCTGGAAGTAGATGTTTCCAAATTTTTGGTAACAGATGTTTGAATTGGAGCAAAAATCTGTTTGGGTTTTCCTTTTGAAATACTCACTACTTGATTTGCAAGAGTTTTAGCCTTGTACTCTTGTATTTTGACATCAAAATTTTTGAGATACAGGCACTATTTGGTTTTGTGATTCTTCTTACCACATATTGAGCATGTGGTCTTAGAATCACACACACTTGTTCCTTTGTTGATATCATATGCTTTTAGAAGAAAACAGTTTTTAGTAACATGATTCTTCTTTTCATAGAGATCACAAAACAAGTGAACAGACTTTTCATTCTTTTTCCCTTTTTCAGCCTTATTTTCAAAAGATGTTTGATCATCTACTGGAAGGTCTATCAAGGGAATGACCTTTGCCTGTGGTGCTTTCTTACCATCAGGGGTTTTGAAGCCAACCGGTTTGAAGTTTTCAAGAGTACCACACTCATCAGACCAAGTAGGTTTAAATTCATATTTTTCAAGTTCAGTGAATGATGAGGAACCTTCTGGTTTTTCAAGAACAATTTTCTTGCCATTAGGTTCAGTGATTTTAATCTCTTGACCCTTCAAATTAGTTGGTACTACCTTAACTAACTTTTGATCCCTTTTGTCAGTGTTTTCAAAAGCTGGAGCAATGGTTTCAAAACCAAAACCAAACTTCACATGAATTTTGGTTTGTTTGTTGAGGAGAATCTCAAAACTTTTGCCTGATTCCACCCATTTTTCACATTCAACTTGGGTGGCCTCAAGCTCCTTTTTACAACGATGATATTTAGTTATCATAGTTTGGAGCTGGTCTTTGGTTATAGTTGCTTCACGTTTTAAGCTGCTTATTTCAGATTCTTTTTCAGTCAATTTTGATTTTAACTCTTTAGAAAGTTTTTCAAATTGAACTTCATCATCTAAAACTTTCTTCCTAAGGTTTTCATTCACCTCTTTAATGTTAGCAAATGCTATTACACATTTGTCTGAACACAAATCTTTTAGGATTTGAGGAGATACCTTAGCAGCAGCCATTAATGCACAATTACACTTGCACTCACAATCATCAGATGCACCCCAGGGATCTGAGAGATTCACAACCTCTTCTTCAGATTTTGTATCTACAATTACTTCATCAACAATATCATCAGTCGCAACATCAGATTCAGTTACCACGTCCTCATATTCAACCTCTTCAACCATAGCCATGAAACAAAAAATTTCTGGTTCATTTTCATCTTTGGCTACAAGAGCAAAATTCTCATCGGATAGCTCTTCTGGTAGACTACTCCAATCAACAAAGCCTTGTGTGAAGAAACTCTGTTGACTGGTCTCTACAGGGACAGAGGGTGGAACAGCAGTCATTGGCATTCGTGCCTGAGCAACAGGTGTTTGCACATAGTGGATCTGAGGAACAGTGGTTTGGACAAACTGGACAGGAACAGTGATTGAGGACTATGCAAAATGAGCAGTTTTTTTGCACATTTGGTCTAGGGGTACTATGGGAAACTTTATAGTGTTGGTCTGTGGCCTTTGATTTGGATAGGTAATCATAGGTGTACCATGTTGACTCCTACATTCTCTAGAAAAATGACCAAGTCTATGACATTTATAACACTTAATCTTTGATTTATCCAACCCCACTTTTGACATGCCAGTCAACCCTGGAAACCTTCTGCCAGTTTTCTTGTAAAAATTGTTGGTTCTTACACTGAGCAGAGCCAATTGGTGCATAATGTCCATTTCTTCCAAATCATCAGGGTCAAAGTACTTTAAGTCATCATACTCAAAGGATATGTTATCAGATGCCTGGATATCACCACCACTTGCTGTAAAATCATAGTTAGGTGAATAAGCATCAGAGTTAAAACCTGAAGTTATGTCAATGAAATGATCATAACTCTGATCCTTATTATTACCAGGCACCTCATCATGACCCAAAAGTGCTGTATTACCAAAAACGTAATCATCAGACACTTTTCCAGAGTCCTGGAGCTTCTTTTTCTGGTTAAGCTCTCTCTCATAGGTCAAGAGCTTACCATGAAGCTGGGTTAGTGATAGGTCCTTAAATCCAATTGAGTTTCTCATAACTATAGCAATAGTGTCCCATTTATCTGGTAGTGATCTTAAAAACCTATGGTTCAAAGTTGAATATGGGTAAGTTAGACCAACCAGCTTTAGTTCACTAATGAGACAATTAAACCTCTCAAATTATTGAGTTAATGACTCTCCCTTTACCTGACTGAATGTTTCATATTATTGGTTAAGTATTTCATGGTTGTTTTCAATAACCTCTTCAGTCCCACCAAATTGTTCTTTCAGTGCATCCCACAACTCCTTTGCACTGTTACAGTGTAACAGCCCAGCATATATATCATTGGGTAGAGCCATGGCCACAATACTAAAGGCCTTAGAATCTAACTCAATTTTCTGAAAATCCTAGTCGGGGTAGTTTTCAAGTTTCTTAGGCTCTTGAACCTTGGGATCTTCAGTACTCGGCACCATTGGAAGATGTGGTCCGAAGATAACCGCTACCAACACCCAGTGTTCTGTTGAGCTAGAACATGGCTCATCCGACGTTGCCAAATATTGTATTCAGATCTGACAAGCATCGGTGGCTTGTTGTTCGTGCCAGTGTTGTGTGGATCGTGATTGATTGAGGCCATTCTCTGATTGTTTCACAAACAAAGTCTGTTTAAAAACGGTTGAAACGAAAATAAACTATTACTCTGTTTTCAATCCGACAAACAAACGATATCAATAATTGTGAGCTGATCTGTTTATATTAAATTGATTGGTTAGATCGAATTTAATTGACCAAGCTCTGATACCAATTGTTAGGATCTGAGTTTGATTGTTTTGATTGTTTAAGTAAAGAAGTAATGAACGAAGTGAATTATAATTGGAAAGTGTAGCGGAATAATAAATATTAGTCAAAACAAGAGAATAAATGTTTTTCAATTGAAATCTATCATTAATCAAATGATTACAATCAATAGTACAAGTACTCCCCCTCAGCCTGATCACTCTATAATTGTTTGTCTGAGAGAATGTTTCGAGTGATGAATAGAGCAGTACAAGCACTGTTCTATTTATAGACAAATCTAAACCACTGATGATCTAAGCTGACGTCACCTAAGACAGTGACCTCTAACAGAATAACAAACATAAAACATCTGTTGTATACAAACTACTGTTACATTGTAAAACTCTGAAAGGTAAACTGTTGTTGGAAAAACTCTGTTGGTCTTGTATCATCTGTTGGAGCCTAAGTGCTGTTGGCTCCAACAGACCTTTAGTCTTCAGTACTTTAATCAGCAGTTGTTCTTCGTCTGACCTTTGGTCAGCAGTTGTTCTCTAGCAGTTGTTATCCAACAGTCTTTTGCTCTAGCAGTTGTTCCAACAGTTGTTAAGGTACAACAGATGTTAGGGTCAACAGTCTTTTGGGAGAAGTTACTTGTAAATGTTGTTTATTGCTAAGGATCAATTGAGTAATATGTTTTGGCTTTCCAATCATCTGTTCTTCTCCAGGTCAGCAGACCCAACATTAATAGTTTAGTGCTTAATGGTTCAGCAACATCCCAAATCTTAATGGGTCAGCCTTAACCATTCCATTCAGAAGTTGAAACAAACGCGCTGAATGCTGAATAATTCAGCACTG
This sequence comes from Ambrosia trifida, assembly GCA_028751855.1. Classification (NCBI taxonomy): domain Eukaryota; kingdom Viridiplantae; phylum Streptophyta; class Magnoliopsida; order Asterales; family Asteraceae; genus Ambrosia; species Ambrosia trifida. Next base: position 38,279,466 of record CM054131.1, on the reverse strand, counting down.
AATGGTTCGGATCCTCATTATGAGGTTTACCAAACAGCCCCTTAGTCCATTCTGACAAATTTTCACTGATGTCAGTTCGTTAGCATTAAAAATGCGCAACTCTTCCTTTAAAGCATCAAGGCATCCACGAACTCCGAGAAAGACATTGTCGGACTCGTAACAACTTCACTTAATCAAAATCAACTTTTAAATCTGTTAAATATGTAGGAAACGTGATTAAGATCCAGTCAAAGGTTGACCGAAATTTGTCGGTTGTCACATTCTTCCCCTGTTAAAGAAATTTTGGCCCCAAAATTTAAGCTAGGATAACTTTTGAGGACTCAACAGAAGTTTCCGAACAATAAATGAGTCAAGGTACCTGCCGGTAAGAATGAGACAAGGTAGATATTCAAAATCAACCGAAGACAAGGACATTAGGTAACAAACCTCAAATGTTCCACTTGAACGAGTCTCAAGGAACGTATATACATTTTCAATCTTCCACACGATTTGCAAATGTGTGGACAATAAACTTGAATATGGATTGTTTATGGCAATTTAAGGACTACCAATAGTCCTCTAGCATATACACATATGCGATAACGACTTTACAAAAGCAATGACAAGACTCTCCAATGAGCCATGTTATGAGATCGAACGACTTGGTATTCCAACACTTGAAACAAAAGAAAGTGTTCATATACCTGATTAGTTTCAAATAGACGATACAGGTGAAACAATATTCTTTGGCAAATTGTGGATAGGCAAGCTACGATGGTTTGCCTAGTTCGCAAAACATCAACGTGATTATGATCAATGAAATCCAAAATGATTTAGCACACGAAAGTGGCATCCAAGCGCCCAAACTTGCTATTAATAATTTTGTCAACAATTACTATTGGCACACCTTAAGTGAAACAACAAGTGCACCAACCTTTCCATTACACGCCGCAAGGTGTGTTTGGATTTAAGACAATAACAAACAAGTTGATGAAAAGGAAACATGCCAATAAAGATCATCCACTGTCACCAATCGAATGAATATTCACCACAAGGTGATGTATCAATTTCCAACAAGTTGATTTGACCGAAGTTTCGATTTCAAAGAAACTCATTGGCGAATTATCAAAAGATTCATTGCCCACAATGGCATGACGCATCAAGATTAGAATGCAAGTATTACGAGCAACGTAATGATGACCAAATTATCAATGAAACTATCGTTCGATGTGAATCCCTACAATGGACCTTCACAAGTTAAGAATTTCAAAATACGTGTCCAGTTCTATGAAAAGATAAGGAATCGACAAAAATTAAATTCATTTACGATAGTATGTCGAAGGCCAAAAACACTAACGAAGAGAAACGTAAAACACACTCAAAGGATATAACCATGTTCTTCAACATGAACCTCGGAAGCTCAAGAAACGAGATTATCAAGATCTTAGAATGGTTTAATAAAATCGGAGTCATAATGATACGAACAGGGGAGAATCAGCAATCACGTCCGTAATAACAAAAATAACTAATCTTTATGCCTTACGCATATACCCTCACGATAGATTTTCTTAGGACTTTCATGTGCCTGTAAACTCACAATAACGTGACATCATTGAAAGTTTACCTCGCAATATCATCCTATTAACCTCCATCATTAGTTATATCATAAGCACCCATAAATTCACATAATCACACGTATATATTACTTATATAACGTTAGTCGTGCGTGCCACCTTTCCCGGTGCCGTTCCCGATTACATTTCAGGTTGTGCAGTATCATCTCCAAGATGAGATGCCTCTTCACGATGTTTTGAATCGAAGCTAACACTAACAACGTAAGCATACCCTGATTCATGGGGATGCGAGACCGCAGATGCTTCAAACAATTCGTTCTGCATGTCGTGCCACCAACTTGTCTAACTGCTTAACACGAGTGCGCGTTCATGCCACGTATGAGCTAGTGTTGACATGCGTTGGCGATTTGTACTATTTTTTAGGCATACTTAATACTTTACATATACTCACACACAACATATAATCAAGTAAATTGTTCCTCCTAACTATGGAACAATGACTCAGCTAAATTCTATGTGAAGATACACTTTGCTATACAAAAATGATGACTCACCGGTCACTAGTGAGATATACCTAGCCATCACGAGCTATTATTCCTTTCAATGTACCATTATAGAAAATATTCACTATTCACATAAAAAAAAATTTCATACATCAAAGAAACCTACGCTGAGATAATGTAATTCCATACACTAATATCCTTTCAACTTATTTGGCAACGGTTGGAATTTCGTTCCCTAGGCGTTCACACTAAACATTGTATCTTAAAAACCTTGGTCCCCTAGCCAAAACAAAACTATGGTTAAAGCCTAGATGTCCCTACCGACACCTAATTCGCTAAAACCTATGGCTCTGATACCAAACTGCCACACCCCGATTTTCCCCTCGGTTGTGAACCCTTGGCACCTTTACCACACAGCGGAATATATATACACCTAAGACCCTTTGAACTCTGAATGCCATTCTTAATCCTCTTTGGACTCCAATCCCAAGACATCGCCTATTCCAATCGTGCCATTGCCAAAAATCTAGACCTGAAAGACATACTTAAAAAGGTCAACATAAAGTTGGTGAGTTCATGGTTTTATGTTTATTCTTCATAAAACCCTTTTTGGTTAAATCAATGGGAAAATAATCGTAAAACATTTTTAAGAAAGTTTATTATCATTTACACGAATCGTTATTTGGGAAGACCTTTTAAAAGTCCTCTTTCATTTACCCTTCGACTCGACTCACTTAACCGCCTACTTACCTTCCCATAAAAATAAGTATACTAGGTTCCTATCGATCGAATTACCACTTTCAAAAATGAGACTTTATTCCCGTGAAATCCTCGCCAGGCATTTCATAATAACTTTTGAAAACTTTCTTTTTGTAAACTATTTTCCTCCCCGGATTCCTTGTTGGACATCCTAAATAACGTTATGAAAACCATTTTCGGGTAAATCCCACCGGCAAATTCGTACTTAAAAGCAGAAATGGTAAAACAAAACGTTTGAACACAAACATGTTTAATATATTAACAACCGTTGGCGAGTTTACTAGTTTTAAGGCAATTACACAAATTTCCTTGTTTAAAACACATGATTGAGTACAACTAAAAGAGAACCAAGTAGACTCGTGAAATCTAACAAGTATGATTTTAACCTATGGCTCTTAATCAAACCAAGACTTTTTCTCCCAGGTTTAACCTCTCCTAGAGAAACTTTTTAAAGATTATGCTCTCCCATAAGACAACGTCCAACTCGTCAAGGAAGGGGCGTCAACCCAATAGATCTATTAACACAACCACAGCTATAGACTAAGAGCTAATGATTAAGAAATGCAGGGAAGTGTCCTCTCGAAGGGATTGACGAGGCGTCCAATGCACACGTCGTGCACCGACCCAAGGCCATCAAATGTTCTACATAATTCTAGTCCTACGTATCATACAAGTATGTTAATCCCCCGATTGTAAAAACATTCAGAAACATTGAAAAGAAAAAGGGGCCGTAAAACTCACACAATACTATTTATTTTCCCTTTTATCCATGTAAGACTACACACAATCATTTGTAACTCTAAACGTTATTTCAAACTTTGTAATGCTTTATTATAAACAAGTTTTCATAAAACAAGCATGTCTTCCCTCCGAAAACAATTACAAAACAGTAAAAAGTGGGGTCATTAACTCACCTTAATTTCCTTGCTTAGCTAGCAACCAAACCCGAAGCTTTAACCGACTTCCTCATGTCCTAATTACCAAAAAAGGACACCTTAAGGTCTAACACAATAATCCTAGCCTATTATTCAGTTACAGATAGTCTATCCAACTATCTAGACTCATGTATACAAATCCGAGTCTTAAAAGTGTTAACACGCGACATAGTACCCAAGTTGCGCACTTGTTACTATTCACGTGTAACCCCATTGGACTAGTACTACGAAACGTATAACTCATCTCGAGTCGTAGTCCATCTCGTAAATCAGATAAATATAATTGTTTTGTATGTTTATTTTTAGGAAAATATACTTTGCAAAATACAATTCTTGTTATTAATTCCAATCAATAACCTTTGCCACACCATTTCCCAACATCCAAACAATTAATTAAAGTATTCAAAACTTTTCTTTTTTTTTTATAAATAGTTTTCCAAGTAAAATCGGGTGCTTATATACTCTTGAATCCGTACAATAAACATTATTTAGTTACGAAAACCTTTCGAAAACTCGTCATACATGATGTTTGGCAAAACTATATACTTGTTTTCAAAATATTGTCCGGGATTCATTTGTACTTATTATAATGATGAATTTTAAAATAATAATACAAAAACAAATAAAAACCATAACAGCAGATTTCAAAATAATTTCGAAATTTTAATAAAAAAACATAACATAAAACATAAAACATAGCATAATCAAACAAATCTAAATAAAAGATCATATAGCATAATCATAGATAACTCATATAACATAATCAGATAATATTAACGATATAACATATAGTTGAAACATATTATATAAATCATAACAAAATTAAAAGAACTTACATCAAATAAGCAGTTAGGGTTTTTAAATGAACAAGGTTATAAATTTAAATATTAAAAAAAATATTAAGAACAAAAAAAGATAAACAAAAAAAAGAAATCCAACGAAACATACATTTTACAAAGAAGACAGATCAGGTGACACAGAAGGCACATCCGGTGATACGGAAGACCATAACAACGCCGATGAGACCAGAAACATAAGATTCAAAAGAAAAATATAAATGAGAGTTTAAAAAACAAAAATCATAAACGAACATTATTAAATGAAAAAAATAATTAACCGTAAACAGAAAAAACCAACAAACCTTCGTTAATGTGTATCAAACAGCGCCGATGAGTAAACAAAAAGAAGATTCAAAACAAAAACAAAAATTAGGGTTTCAAAAACAAGATACATATACATATATATATATATATAGATAATTAAAGAACGCAATGAACTAACCGTACAAGGAACGAAGTTAACAGTGGTTCTGGAGAGGTGTATGGCGGAGGCGTTGAGAGATGACGAAGAATATTAAAGATCGGCAGAGAAACCTGATGAAGAAGATGAGTGAGAGAGAGAGAGAGGGGGGGAGAGAGAGAGTTTGGTGAGAGGGTTTAATGAGAGAGTAAAGTGAGAGTGTATGTGTGTTTGATATTTTGAATCAAGCGGGTCGGGTTGAACGGGAAAGATCCAAATCAACCACAAACTTTACACGTTAGTAAATTGATTGTGGAGATGACACATAAGCAACACACTTCCTTAAATGCCCTTATTGCTCTTTAACCTTGTTCTTTTATTAGACTAACCAAAGTGGGGCGGGAAAGGGGGCGGGGAAGGCCTTCACCGGCCGAACACCACCCCGGTTGGGCGTGGAAAGGGGGAAGGGTTTGGGCGTGGGGGAGACAAAAGAGCACGTGGCGAAATTTACTGGGCACCCTTTTTGACCGTTGAATTTAAAAAAAAATTAAAATATTACTGTAGGTTTTTAATGGTTAAAAAAATTTTATATATAAACCCCATTTTTATTAAAAAAAACACCCACTTCACTTCCTATTACCTCTCATATTCACCCATTTTAATACATTTATTCATCAACTTTATTACATCTCTTCATATTCACCTCAATTTTTATATATTTCTTCATACTTTAAAAAAAATGAACCCATACAACCGAGGCTTTGACCAGAACAACCCATACACCTTCATCTCGAACCCGAATACACCACCGGTTCGTCCAATACCAAACCGTCCACCCATTCAATCACGTTGTCCCGAATACACGGCTTTTGCTAGTTACATTAGTGGGCAAATTTATCCTAATTTTTCATTTAACGATTCCCTCGTTCCTTCACAACCGCCAATGCCTTTAACGCAACCAGAAAGCGTACCCGAAACACAACAAGAAAATATTTTGGGATCATCGTCGGGTAAAAAACAAACTGGTAAAAGAACTCACTAAAATAAGACGACAGAGGAGAAAGCGTTGACCACCGCCAACCGCCAACCTCAAAAGTGGACAACCGCCGAAGAGGTTGCCTTAACACAAGCTTGGATAAGCGAGTCGGAAACCTCGACTCAAGGTATTTCTAAACTTTTTTTAAACATTATATATTTTTTAAAACATTATATATTTTTACGTATGACTAACGGGTTTTTTTTTTGTAGGAAATAATCGCCACAAACTCAACTATTGGGTCGACATAAACAACTCGTTCCATAAGTTGATGGATCAAGAGCCCTATCGATTTAACGATAGTCTCTGGTCCATGTGGACCAAGATAAACAAGGCAATGAATGCCTTCAAGGGCCATTATTATCACGCTAGAAATAATCCAAGAAGCGCCGGCGAGGTTTCATTTTGGCGTTTAGAGGCGTTTTAACTCAAAATTTTTATGGGGTTTACGTTTCTCCACCTTAATGATACGTTACCCCCTTATAATTAAGTCAAATAATGCGTTCTTAGTCATCATTGTGTCCGGGTTTCTTGTGTAACCGCCGGAATCTTAAAGTTGCTCCTTTGAACCACTTCTAAGCGTTTTCTATATAAATCAATGATACCATTCGTTTTCTGCACACTTGTATATCCCAAACCCACAAACAAACCAAGTTCTTGGAGCTTCTAGTCGTGACTATAGGGCTCGCAAGTTACGGACCTATATCTCTTGTGTTCGAGCATTAAACGAGATTGTAAGTTTATAATTGTTATGCCATTTTGATCCTTATTCGACACTCTTCGAAAGCCCTATAGATTCGGTTGTTAACATTATCAAATTGAAGGTTCCTAAAAAATCTAGGGTTAGGGTTTATGGTTTGGGGAAGAAGATGAAGTGTAGGAATGGTTTAAGTATTTTTTTGGTTGAAAATCTTAACAGGGTGTGGTGTTAGGCTAGTGGTTGTGTGTGTGTACACAACTGACTCGGGTTTGAGCCCCTTCACAGCTATATTTTTTTTCCTTTATTTTTTTGTTCCTTTTCTTTTGTATTTAATTATTCTATTTATTAATAGTTATATATATATATATATATATATATATATATATATATATATATATATATTAGCTATAAACTTATAATAATTCTAGAAAATTCATTTTTACTTCAAAAATTATGAAAATTCGCTTGGTTTGTGACGCCAGGTTACAATATGTTGGTATCGATTGTTGAGAAACTTTTAGTCCAATTGTTAAGGTGGCCACTATTTGCACAGTCTTAACTATTTCTCTAACAAAGTCCTGGTCGGTCCATCAACTAGATGCTACTAATGCTTTCTTGCACGAGAACTTAAATGAGACAGTATTTATGTATCAACCCATGGGGTTCAGAGACTGTAATTTTCCAGATCATGTCTGCCGTCTTAAAAAGTCGTTATACAAGTTAAAGCAAGCACCACAGGCATGGTATCAACGATTCACATACTATGTTCTTCTCATGAGTTGCAAACAGAGTGGTTGTGACAACTCTCTCCAATGAAGGACCTCGGGTCTCTTAGTTACTTTATCGGTATCTCAGTTTCGATACATAAAAACACTATGTTTCTTTCTCAGCAGTCTTATGCATATGATATCATCAGACGAGCATAAGACAAGAACAAAACACTAATGCTAATGCTAAACTTTTGCAAACCGATAGATGCAGCCGTGGATACTCAATTCAATCCTAAACTTTTGCCCCAAAAAATTCCAACCCTTGTGTTGTTTGGAATGATAATATAATTCAAGACAAGAACAAAACACTAATGCTAATGCTAGTTCAAAGTTAATGGTATTGTCAAATTCTGGATAATTAACATGCCAAAAGCTAAACCCGGTATAGTATGGGTTATTCATATGGCAACCTATGCGACATTAAGTGCTGACTAGTAACAATTATAACCTGGTAAGAGACTTTGACCCAATAAGTGTTGAACCAGTAAGAGTACGTCGATATGATGATGGTTCGTAGTGGAGGAAGTGGTGGTGGGTTGAGGAGGTGCTGTGTGAATGGCCGGATAAGGGTTATAAACACGATTAAATGGAAAATGAGTAAAGTTTACATTCAATATCATTTTAATTTTAATGGTTAAGGGGTTTGTGGTTTGGTAGCCTCCTAAAAGTTAACCATTAATGAAATCATTAAGTGGCTACGAACAACGCCCAACTCATGCTACATGTAAATAGATCATCCAACTTCTATTTTTTTTAACGACAAACTTTCTTTAACACCCTTAATTCCACATTTACTAGGGCTGGTGATTGCTATGTGGATTAAAGCACTTAAATCTCTTTCTCTTAAATTGGCAATTTCCCGGTGGAAATGCCAAGACTTGGTGGAAAAAGAAAATTAAGTTGAGACCTTAAGTTAAGACACTTGTTCAAGTTTTAAATTTATAAAAATAAAATGATAAATGTATCATTCTAAATCCACACAATAGGCAAGTGTACCTATCGAGTGTGATATAGACTCAAGAAATTACCATGTATCGAACCCTAAGACACGACTTCCCCTACTCAGCTTTAAGTTGCTTAAAGTAAAAGTAATGATAAAAATGAGAAAAAGCAAGAATAATCGATGTAGAAATCAATATCCGAAGAGAAGTGTTACTTGGGGATCCAACTGATCTTGGGATGGATTAATAGTAATAATTCAATTGAGTGGTGTGTTTAAGTTGTGCACTTTTGCTTAACTTTGAAATGCGCATTACCACATACTCTAGAGGTGACTGTTAAACTACCGCATATAAGGCTTGGACCTTATTTGAATCTATTTTTTAAGACAACAAGGCCACACGTGCTCTCTACCTTAAACAGAAGTTTGCTAACACCTGACTTAAGAACTTTACTAACATGTCATCCTAATGTCTGAAATTTTTGGCAAATCAGCTCTCCAATGTCGAATCCCCAGTCGAAGAACATGATCTTGTCGTGCAAACCCTGGCCGGCATACTTGAACACTACGGAGGTAAATCCACTGTCCTTTAAAAAAATACAAAACCTTTACCCTCATTCTTCGAGGTTCGTTCTTAGTTGTGCATGAATGAAACCCGAAAATTTCACCTTGCTCAACAAGCTACCACCACTGCTGCCATCGCCCTTCACACCACCACCCGCCGAAACTCCACTTCCACCAACAACCCACCACCCCAAAACTAACGACTCTTCGCTGGACCGATCACGTGGCTGAGGCCGAAACTTCTGGCCCTTATACCGTAGTTGTGGCCCACCTAATCAAACATACGACCTATCTTCTTGGACCGGGTCTCCCGTCCCTACCTAGGCCGGCCCATCTCCTTGGAATGGGTCCCAACAATGGTTCTCATGGCCCGCCCCACCATGCCCTTATCCTACTACTTGCTAGACGGCCCCACCGGCCAACAACAACGACATTCTTGGGCCTGCAGGCTCACGCTGCATACACTCCAACAATCATTGAGCAAGCAATGTACATTATGAGCCTCAACCTTCTAGATTGGAACTCACTTATGGATACCGGTGCTTCGGGTCACATGCAACTCCCATCAGGTAACTCCCCATCTTCTTTTAATAATAGCTTTGTCGTCGCTTTCTCACTGAGAAATCCCTTTTTATTGAGTTGGACCCTTTTTGTTTTCTTGTGCAGGATCTCAAGACCCGGATCCTTATCCCGCGGTGCAATAGTAACGGTGATCTATATCCTCTATTGCCACTGCCAGCCTCACAACGAACGGCTCCTTCAGCGTTTGCTGCTCTTTCACACCAACTATGGCACCAATGTCTTGGCCACCTAGGACAATCCTCATTGCAGTATTTAAAAAAAATCTAGTTTTATTAATTATGGAAAACTGATGGGTTTGGTGACTGAGGTAGGCTCAGATGATTTCGGGTGGGAGTGGCCTGAGGTGGGTTCGCGGTGGGGTTGGGATTGATGTGGTTCCATAGGTGAGATTGGGGCAGAGTTGATAGGAAATCGTATGGGTGTGCGATAGGTGTTTGAATGGAAATATGATTTCGTGAAAGAGTACATGACAAGAGATGGAGATTTGGTTTGTGTGAAAGTTGAAACATTTGTACCCCTGGTGTTGGTTGGGGTATCTTAGGAAAACACAAGGGTGCAACCAGTCAGCAAGTTTGTTTATGATGGTAGAAGGGAGAAGAGGATAGCAAAGTGAGCCAAAGACACAGAGATGGTCATAAGATGGGGTTTGGTGATAAAAAAAATCTTTTGGTTTGTTGTTTTGGTGTAGTTTGCTAGGTAAAATATTAAAGAGGTAGGTGGCCATTTCAAAAGCATTGTGCCAAAAAGGAGGTAGAGGGGCACGGGTTAGAAGGGTGCGGATCATGTTGTTAATGGTACGGATTTTGCGTTATGCTTTATCATATGGGGAAGAGGTGTAGGGGCATGGGAGATGAAAGATCATTCCATTTTGGGCACAAAAGTTAAGGATAAAGGTTTTAATATTGGATACGTGACAGCAGGATGAATTTTAGAATCCATGGAGGTGGGGAGGATGAATGCAACAAAAAAAATAAGAGGAAGGTGGAAAACGGTAGTGATTAGGGTAAGGGGGAGAAAAATGATTTTAATGGCTTGATACCATATTAAATAGATGATAGTAGGATCTTTGATCCTCCTCATTCTATTGATCTCTAATTATTATTATAATTAGATTGAGTATCCTCTATATTAGGATAGAGATATTAACAATAATGACAATAATAACAATAACATAATACAAGGCAATGATTTCTCCATAATATACGGTCTTGCTAAGAATGCCATATACAAAATTTTGAATAACCCGACCAGAACCACTTGAAACCTGAATAAAAAGCCCGATCAAGACCCCTACTCGTATAAGCATATAGCTTGAAATACACACAACGGGATGTGCTAACAACTTAATATAGAAATCTAAGCGGAAGCAATTTTCTATTTGGTTTGGATTGTTTATTTGTTTGAGCCGTGGAGCCTAGGGCTGCTCGGTTTATAGCCAATGGCTCTCAAAACTGCAAGATGATTATTTATATAGAGATAGAATAAGAAGATGTCGTTGATAGTATGTTTTGGTTTTTGGTACAACTTGCTACTAATTCCTAGTAGCTATTTATAAAAGAGATATAAGTAATGGCTTAAATCAAGCAATGCTTGATTTATGTCTTTGACTTCATCTTGATTTATGTCTTTGACTATGACTGGTTTGACCTTTGACTTGACTGCATAATCATTGGAAGAGAAATTATCTCTAATACTCCTCCTCAAGTTGGAGCGTGAAAGTTACAAACGTCAAACTTGCCAAGTAATATTTCTTCTTTTTCGAGCACTCCCCCTCAAGTTGGAGTGTTTACTTTTTCTTGCGGGTTCAAATAACCCGACTTTTCTTTTTCTTGCGAGCTCAAATAACCTGACTTTTCTTTTTCTTGCGGGCTCAAATAACCCGACTTTTCTTGTTGCGAGCTCAAAGGGCCCGCATTTTCTTCTTGCGAGTTTAAAAACCCGACTTTTCTACTTGCGGGTTAAAAACCCAACTTTTCTTCTTGCGAGTTTGAAAAACTCGACTTTTCTTCTTGCGAGTTCGACGAACCCGACTTTTCTTTTTGGAAGTTCGATTTGAACCCAACCTTTTTATTTTTGCGAGTTCAAAGAACTCGACTTTTCTTCTTGTGGGTTCAAATATTTGAACCCGACTTTTCTTTTCTTGTGGGTTTATACAACCCGACTTTTCTTTTTGCAAGTTGGATTTGAACCCGACCTTTTTATTTTTGCGAGTTCAAAGAACTCGACTTTTCTTCTTGCGGGTTCAAATATTTGAACCCGACTTTTTTTTTTTCTTATGGGTTTATACAACCCGACTTTTGTTTTTGGTTTTTTTAATCGACACCCACCCTTTTTTTAACTACCCTCTTGGACACCCCACTAATTAGGGGTGAGCATTTGGTCCGGACCGACCCGAACCAGGACATACCCGACCCGGACCGAGAACCGAGAAATCATATATATCAGAACCGAGGATGGACCGCTAGATTCATTTCGGGTTTCGGGTGCCGTCGGTTTCAGACATCCGGGTAATGAAGAAAAACCGAAACCCAACTTAATCCTTAACCTAACTGAGTAGAACTTCAAACCAACTGTTCTTGAATACCACATATGTGTTCAACGATGAACTCATCATCTTCTGATCTTGTTTTTTCATGAAGTGGGAAGAGAGAGAGAGAGTACTAAACATGAGAGATAATTTTTATAATAAAAACAACTTTGGTGTGTTGAAAAACGTATATATCATGGAGTTTTGAAACCTTAAATTATGGGTCTGTCTATTGGCACCCCCTTAGTTTCTATTTTAACTCCCCTCCGAAGCGCCTCGTTTAGGCCAAAGCGAGGCGCTTCGGTCACATTAATTACAAATCAGTACGAGGTTGCATGGGAGTTTGAAAAAAAAGGGGCCAAGCGCCTCGCTTTGGTCAAAGCGAGGTGCTTGGCAACAGGGGGATGAATCTGGACATTTTGATGTTGGGAAGGTTTTGGTTTGGATTTTTTTTGTTTTTTTGTTTGTTTTGAATTGTTTTTTTTTAAGTGTTTTTTTTTGTTTTTAACTTTTTTATCTATTTAGGGTCTTTATCTATTGTAATTTTTTTAAATTTAAAAATTTTAAAAACACCGAAATAACCCGTGTTTTTTTTAAATCTTTTTTATTGATTTAGGGTCTTTATCTATTGTATTTTTTTAAAATTTAAAAAACAACGTAATAACCCTAATCAAACTATAATTAATCAAGTAATCCCAACTTTAACCTATTAATAAAGTGTTCGATTGTCACTGTGACTGGATAAATTATTCACGGAGAAGACCTCGTCGAAGAAAGATTGAACGAATTCGCGAATTTTGATACGAATATGGTGGTTGATGGTGAACGTGGTGTCGTTTTGGTTCATAACATGTAATTTTTATTTGGTTTGGGATTGAAAGGGTTGAGTGATCTTTTAACGTGTATAATCGAATGTTTACTGTTTGGATCTCATTGGTTTTACTGGCTTGCAATTTATAATTTGGTTTTAGTTCGTTTATTATTTATGGGTTTAGTATTTATTAGACAATTAAACATTCAAAACACACAACATATATATATAAACAAACGATCAAAATGCATAATAATAATAAGGGTAATAAGTTTGTCCATACACATCATAAAAAAAAAATACAAGTAAAAAGAGTCTACTACGGCGGTGGTGGTGGGGCCCACTGTGCTGGTCCACGGTGTGGTGGTGGGCGTAACTCTACCTGCCAATGCCTCGCCATCGCCTGCATCGCGTCGACCGTCCACTCCTGAACCTCCCGGAGCTCACCGATGCGGCGATCGATGTCCTCTACCATGAAACGCGCAGCAGGAGTGAGGTCATCATAAATATGACGGGGGTACTGCTGCTGTGGTGGCGGCGGAGGAGGTGGGGGGGTCATCGTCGTCAGCCTCGTCGTCCTGACCCGCCATCTCTACCAGGAGAGGCTCTCCCGGACGCACCTCAACGTAGGGCGGTATATCATGGAAAGTAGGAAGGGGGGCTGACGCAAAAGCCCTCCTGGTTCCGATAGCTCGAAACCGATGCACACCCTTCAAGACCTCGAAGAGGATCCCCATGCTCCGGGCATTGGCGTCACCGAGCTCTACCGATGGGATCGAGGGCAGCAACTGATGGTCGGTATCTGGCGAGATCCCCAGATGACGCGCGATGTAAGTGATGAACGCCCGCCATAGAGATGTGCGCGAGCCTGGCGCATGTGGCAGCACTTAAAGTAGTCGATCAGGGACGCGGCTAGGTTGCACGGCTGCCGCATAATCAAACAGTACAAAAAGAAAAGGTCAGTCTGGTTGACCTTCTCCCGACTGTTCCCCCGTGCTGCTATAGAGGTGGCGATCGCATGCTGAAAGTAATAGTACAGGGGTCCCTAATCGACGTCGCCTTCGCAGTATTCTTACCAAAGTGCGACTTGGCGATGAACCTCCAAAACCTGACCAAGGTCGGCCTATCCACCGTAAGGAGAGCGTCCCGGTACAACGCAGACTCAGTCTCCGGGGCTGTGTACAACCCCGAAGCAACAGCAAACTCCTGCAAAAAAAAATTGTAAATATTAACAACTTTGGTAACATAATAATAAAATGACAGATAATTGAAATAACATACCTCATAGGTCAGCTCATGCCAACTCCTCGCCAACCGGAATCGGATGCGGCGAAAAGTCTGAGCCGGGTTCGGGTTCTCGGACGGATCCAGAACCACGAACGACGACAGAAACTCTATCGTCAAAGCCCGGTAAGAAGGCTCCTTGGCTATGTCAAAGAGACGACGCCATGGAGTGTCAGACCCCACAAAGTCGTGAGCCCTGCCGGTCTCGCCGACCCTCTCCAGAAGCGACCAACTCATGTACATCTGAGGGTCGACAGGCATATGACGCATCTTCGTGCAGTAGCGCCGCGCATCCTCAAACCCCTCCTCAAAGTGCAGGTATGGGTGGTCCGGTAAGGGGTCCGGTGGTGGAGCCCGTCGCTTCCTCTTCGACGAAGGCCCCAGTGCAGACGACCCAGCGTCATCTCCACCACCAAAAGCACCGTCAGCAAAATGTTGTACGCCTTTGGGAAAAGCACATCACACGCGTTCATCAGCGCAAGGTCCCTGTCTGTCACAATCACTCGCGGCTCCATACATTTGTCCAACATAGACTTTATCCTCTCCAACAGCCAAATGTAGTTATCAATCTTCTCAGAAGAAATAAACGCATGGGCAATCGAAAACGACTGGTTTGTCGACGCCATACCCACTACCTGAACAAACGTCATATTGTACATGTTTGTATTGTAGGTGGCGTCAATCATCAACACATGCGGGAATGCGCACCACATAGTATGTGAATGTTTGTGAACGAAGAAAATATCCGTGAGAGCCTTCGTGGTTTCATCCGCACGCGTGTAGTAGGTGAATCCTCTCTCCGTTAGAAAGTATTCGAGGTGCTCCATTGCACCTTTGGGAATGACTCCCTTTCGAGCATTCATCATCTGAGCCGCATTGTGTATATCTTTCAGGGTAGTCTTTTTCTCCGGGTTCTTTGAAACGATCATTCTCCATATGCTACGCTTGGGAACATCATTCTCTGTCATCTCCCCGACCAGTTGTCTGTCATCCACAGAAAGCCTTCTGGCATACGGGTGACCCTCTAAGTGTTCAAAGGGAGTGTGGTTGTGCGTCGGGTTTTTCACCTTTAACCTCCAAACCCGTGTCCGAGATTCAAACACCCCTTTCAACTTAAACGGGCAGCCAATTTTTTTGCTACCCGTCTTCCTCACCAAAGCCACACTCTTATGCTCCCCACCAAGAGTGCATTGAAATACAACCTTAACAAAAATAAGTTTATTAGAAAATAAGTTTTTTTTTTAATTTTTTTAAATAAATAATTATAAGAAAGTTTTTTTATAATTTTTTTTAAATAAATAATAATAATAATCGTAATAATAATAATAATAATAATCGTAATAATAATAATAATAATAATAATAATGGTAATAAAACTAATAATAATAATAATAATAATAATCGTAATAATAATAATAATAATTGTAATAATAATAATATTAATAATAATAATAATAATAATAATCGTAATAATAATAATAAATACAATAATAATAATAATAATAATAAATACAATAATAATAATAATAATATTAGTAACAATAATAATAATAAATACAATAATAATAATAAATACAATAATAATAATAATAATAATATTAGTAATAATAATAATAATAATAAATACAATAATAATAAAAGTTATTAATTAAAAATTAACAATACTCGTAGCAAAGGAGAAACGTAATCCTAAAGGTGTGTGACCCGAAAACCACTGGTGCACCCGTAGGGAATTAACCTTGACCAACGAAAAAACACGTGTTTTTAGTAATTAATTTATAAGCTAAGTTTATTGTTGCTTTTTAAATAACAATTTATAAAATACGCATTTGTTAATATCTTAAAAACAATAGTGACTGAATCATATACCTTCACGAACGGTTCTCCTCTTTTCTTCGATCTTTTTATAACTATGACGTCACCATTTGCCATTCCTGTATCATGTACCCAATCGACCAACTCAACGCGTGTCGAAAATGTCCGGTCAGTCTCGAACCAAAGGTTGATCGGGTTAGGTCCTTCCTCCTGATCTTCTACCCGCTTCTCATCGACAGCGCTGTCTTCATAGTGCGTACAGTCTTGTTCTTCAAATGTGTCATCACCACCGTTAGCGCCGTAAGTATAACCGTAGGCAAGTTGACTAGACTCATCTTCAAATTCATATGGGTCCTTCCACTATGTATTCAAGTCCAGTTCTACCGCATTGTCACGGTAACGAATGCCAGACTGACCCTCCTCGACACTACTAGACCGACCCTGCCCGACATTATATGACGGACCCTGTTCGACATTATATGACAACCCCTCCTCGACATTATTATTATTATTAAAGTCGTAAGAATCACCAAAAATAAAGTCGTAATACAACATGTTATATATGTTGTGGACAAAGAATTGAAATCGAATGAGTTTATAATGAAACCTAATGAAATCGAATGAATTTATCGCCAAAATATGATGGGACCAGGCGCCTCGCTTAGGCCAAAGCGAGGCGCCTGGGTAATTAATTCGAGAGAGTATCAGGCTTAACGGTTAATTAGGGTTAATCAAACTCTCAGCCGCCTCGCTTAGGCCTAAGCGAGGCGTCTGGAATAATTGTTTTCAGAGGAATCTGAAGCTTTATGTCTAATCAGGCAGTCAGGCGCCTCGCTTTGGCCAAAGCGAGGCGCCTGACTGCCTGATTAGACATAAAGCTTCAGATTCCTCAAAACTATTATTCCAGACGCCTCGCTTAGGCCTAAGCGAGGCGGCTGGCTTAATGGGTTTAATTAGAAGTTTGGGGGGTTTAATTAGAACGACCCTAAATTATTAAGTTTATTTTAAAAGTTTAGACCTTAGGTCTAGGTCTAGGTCTGACATACTCTATGACCTTTAACACTGTCCTTGAAAACACCATATTTCAAAGTTATACGCATCATGCATGCTACTCAGTTTCCAAAGTGAATTTAATGATATTTTAAATATTTTCATCTCCACTTCTTGCATTACAATTTATACATATTTTGTAGGGCTGGCAATTTAGACACGAACACGATAACCTGATACGAACCTACACGATTTTAACAGGTTCCGTGTTTGACCTTAACAGGTTTCGTGTCTATGACAGGTTGACACGTTAAGACCTGTTTATTTTCGTGTCGTGTTCGTGTTCACCTGTTTCGTGTTCGTGTCTTATCATGTACGTGTCTTAACAGGTCTTATCGTGTCTTATCGTGTTTCTTATCGTGTCTTATTGTGTCTTATCGTGTCTTGTCGTGTTAAATTAATTTACTAGGTGTTCCTTATCGTGTCTTGTCGTGTCTTATCGTGTTAACCTGTTATACACAGGTTCGTGTTCGTGTTTGAAAAAAATGACACGATTAGATTTCGTGCCGTGTTCGTGTCTTAACAGGTTTGTGTCTTAACAGGTTCGTGTAACCTGTTATGCCAGCCCTAATATTTTGTATTCTTTTGATCAAATTTCTTCAGCTCACAAAATAGCTTCCAGCCACCATGGATTCAACGTTTCAAACGCTTGTCTGGTGGTCATAAAACAAAGTTCATAGCAGGAAGCTTGTGATTTCGTATATCATATCACCACCGTTGTACCTGTAAGCCGCAAATATGAAGCCATCAGAGCAAAACCCACCAACACGAACACCACAATCGATCGGCACTTCACCACAGATCTAACTTTCTACTAATGGTTTCTCCTCGTTGGACTGCATACTAATTGCTAGATATCCCCTCGGTCCGGTCTTGCTCATTTCGGTTACCCTCGGCTCATACCCGAGAACCGACCCGAACCCGAAATAGAGGGAATACAGGAACCGATGTCCAACCTTTTGCTATGGAATCGGTTCGGTTTCGGGTAAATTCTGGTTCAGGTCTCGGTTTTTTTTCGGGTCAACCCGATTTCTGCTCACCCCTACCACTAATCCATTCAAGTCACAACATGTGACTTGTCTGCCTGTTTGTTTTTTTTTTTTTTTAATGTTACATGCCTACTTTTTCATTTTCACCATGACCATCTTGAAAAGACTCAAGTCATTGACAGAATCCTTGACATCGTCAAAAGCTTCTCTAAAGTAGACCCTTCCAACGTGACTCCTGAAGTCTATTTCCAGAAGGATTTGGGGCTGGACAGCTTAGATGATGCGGAGATAATAATGACCATTGAAGAGGAGTTTAAGGTGGAGATTCTTGTTTTTGGTTTTTTTTTTTTTTTTAACACTTTCATCAGTAAGGGTCAAGGAACCGATATTTTGGTTGATGAAGAAGATTCCGAATCGATTGAACCGGTTTGGGAAGCAATTTTTTTTTTTTTTTTTTGGATTTTGGTCGAGCGGTTTTAGAACCCGCTCTGATAGCATATAGAAATCTAAGCGGAAGCGATTTTCTATTTGGTTTGGATTGTTTATTTGTTTGAGCCGTGGAGCCCAGGGCTGCTCGGTTTATAGCCAACGACTCTCAAAACGGCAAGATGATTATTTGTATACAGATAGAATAAGAAGATGTTGATTGTAATGTTTTGGTTTTTGGTACAACTTGTTACTAATTTCTAGTAGTTATTTATAAAAGAAATATAAGTAATGGCTTAAATTAAGCAATGCTTGATTTATGCCTTTGACTTTTATTTCATCTTGATTTATGACTATGACTGGTTTGACCTTTGACTTGACTGCATAATCATCGGAGAAGAGAAATTATCTCTAATACTTAACATTTAAAGAAATTATCAAATTAATCTACCAAAACACATGATCACAGTTTGCCAAAAAAAGAAAGAATTAAGATATCTTTATGGTATCCCGATGGCAGTCGATAAAACATTTATAGAGTAACATTCACATTCAGAACATAAAAAAAATTAAAATAATATGCTGCATATAGACGTGCTTTTGTAGTGTAAAAAAACTCAGAAATCATCTAGTTGAGTTGAAAAATCCTATAACATTGATCTTTAAATCATATATTCCCATAGCCTGCTGCTCTTCTTGAATTTTTTTAGCGGATTTGACAACCGAATGGTTCCGTTTATCAACATCAATCGTTTCAAGTGTGGGGATGTCCCCTACTTCATCTGGAACACCCTTAAGATAGTAGCATTCTAGCAACACCAATCGTTTAAGGCACGGAAAATTAAAACTGTAGGCATTCCATTGTTGAATATCCAAGTTCTGCAATTTCAAAAACTTTAATTGGCAAAACTGTCCCTCTCCTGCGTCCCACAAGGGTCCTTCGAAAGCATAATTCAACAACTTGAGAACTTCAAGTTTAGGCAAGCACTGGATTTTCGACATATCAGACCAAGGAAAACGACATCCTGATAAAGTAAGTTTTTTCAAGGTTGCAGGGAAATTAATGTGCTTATTTGACAACAAATATTTCACTTCCGGCTGTATCACCTTTAACGTTTCAAGGTGATTTAATAAACCAAAACTCGGGAATGAATTTTCTTGTATATCCTCATAGACAGCACACCCAAGCTTCCTGATATTCGGAATCCTTTTCAACAAACTTTCTGCTCTGCCATGTAATCTTAGCATAGAAACAGTTTGTAAGTTGAAAAACACACCAGAGTTGGTTGGGTTGTGAGTTTCTGGAATAGAAATGATCATTTCAATCCACAAATGCCTCAAGTTTACCATGTTGGCTATGTTTTCAGGTAACTTCATGAAACCGGAGTAATTTTCTTTAAGAATGAGAGTTTGAAGGTTCCATAAATTACAAACTGAGGAGGGGAGTTTTGTGACTTCAGACCAAAGTGCCAAGTGCCTAAGATGAATAAGCAGTTCTATGGCAAGGGGGACTGTGGGTGTGTGAATAGTTTGTAGATCTAGTGCCCTAACAAGTAGAAAGGGATGGAAACACCTTTGAACCCCTAGACTGAAGTACCATTCCTTGTTAAAGCACACAAATGAGCGAATATGTGGGGCCGAGCGGTCTGAAGAAATCTCAGAGAAAAAGTTTGAGTCTGCAAAAAGATGTCGTTGATTATCTGTATATGAAATGCACTTTGATGATAATAGGTGACCTGATCTGGATATCTTTTGGAAGAAAGTATCTTCTGCAGCTTCTTTCAAACATAACTCTCTTAGTAGATCATGGATACGGCAAGCTTTGATCCCACCATTTGACCTTCGTTTGGCGACAATCAACAGACTTCTATCTACTAGATCCATCAAGTAATCTTCAGCCACTTCTTCCAAGGTTTTTTTTACCATTTTCATGTATGAACCCCTCTGCGATCCATAACCAGATCAACCCTCGCACTGGGATTGTACAGTCTTCTGGGAAACCTCCTACATAAAGAAAACAATCCCTTAAGTGTTGAGGTAAATGGTCTAGACTCAAAGCTAATGTATCTAGATATCCTTTCGGGTCGCCAACAATGTATGAAATTACACTTTCAGCGACCTTTTCCCACAAGTCTGGGCTCCTCTCCTCCTTCATTAGAAGTCCGGCTATGACAACTAATGCTAGTGGTAACCCCTGACATTTCTTAGCAATATGCATTCCAGGCTTGATCAATCTTTCAGGACAGCGACAACCATCTTCCTGAAATATTTTCCTGCACAATAACTCCCAACTCTCCTCTTTGGTCAGAAATTGTAG
Source organism: Ambrosia trifida (assembly GCA_028751855.1). Taxonomy (NCBI): domain Eukaryota; kingdom Viridiplantae; phylum Streptophyta; class Magnoliopsida; order Asterales; family Asteraceae; genus Ambrosia; species Ambrosia trifida. The sequence goes on along the minus strand of CM054131.1, from coordinate 38,258,666 downwards.
ATTGTGAGTAAAACCGCCTGGTTTTGCATAGAAAGCAATTTCAGAGAAGCGAGTGGTAAGCAGAATTCTACTGCGGGTGTTATCATTTGGGAAATGCATTTTCAAATCATCCCATGCTTTAGCACTCCACAAATCATCGATTACAATTAAATATCTCTTGCCCTTCAAGCTCTTATACAATAATTCTGAGATTTTCTCTCCCTTCAACTTCTTGATGTTTTCAAGTGATAGTTTAGAGATTGATGTTAACAGGGAGATTAAAAGATCCTTCTTAGTATACACTTGGGACACTGAAACCCACGCGCGTACATGAAAATGATAAACAACAAACGGATCATTGTATACTTTTGTTGCCAAAGTTGTCTTCCCCAGTCCTCCCATACCGACAATCGATATGATATCTAATTGCTTTTGATTTCCGGTAAGTCTGTCCACCAAAACCATCGAGTCTTCATCAAGGCCCACAATGACTTCTTCTTTAATACATGAACTTTTGCAAGGCAAAGTTCCAGCAGTCGGATGTAGGACTTCACTCGGAAACTGTGTCCTCCTATCCATGAGTTCTTTTTTAATGGATTTGATATTTTCAATAGCACTATCAAAGTTTGGGGAGTGACAGCCGCTGATAGCACTACAAACCGTCAGGGCTGGGTTGTTTATGATGAAAGCTTTGGTCAGAAATAGATCAACAATGTCTTCAGCTTCCTCCACTGCATCTCGAAGCCTTCTCTCTAAATTTCTAGTTTTCTCCTGATCATGCGGTCCCCTTGTGATCTCTATATTAAAGAAAAAGGATCTCAGGGATTCAAGTTCTTGATACAGAAACTGGAACTGAGGCCTTTTGTCTTGAACACACGGGTTATTATTGATCAATGGAGTGCTGTCACAGCATATTAGCTTCTTTAAGCTGTCCATCAACAAGTCTAGACTAGCGTTCGCCATTTTAGTTACCTTATTTATTTTTCTCCCTCATGATTCTTAAGTTTGCAATATTCCAAACTAATGATTTTAAACCTGTCCTTTTTCCTTGCAATAGCTTCTTGATGTTAACTAATTAGAAATAAATTAGTGTATTATATTGGAATTTTGTGAATTTTCCTATAATTTGACGTGGGTCTGAGTCAGAAAAGAAAAATCAAATTAAAATATGGAAATTTCCTGGTAGGACTCTTGTTTGACGTTTTTTTTTCCCTATAAAGTAATCTTTTCTTAATCAGGATATTAAATGGACTCAAATTAGAAATATCCCAGGTAGCTAAAAGTTGTATGAATTTCCAGAGTTAGAATAATGTTAATGTAAATACATGCTAAATGAGTATCACTACATGAAAAATAAGCAATAGGGGCGACCTTAACAGCAGCGATGACCTTATTGTTGTTGCTAAAGGTAATGATCCGGACTCGGGCGCAAGGGGCGGATCTAGGCTTTACCGAACGGGTTCCCGGGAACCCATTCGGTTTGTAATTTTTAGTGTTAATGTATATACAAAATTGGAAAGGAACCCATAAGAAAAAATAGAAAGGAACCCATTACTATAGATTGGATTATTGGAAGTGCTCTAGTTGTTGAAATCCTCCATCACATTCATAAGGTTCCAGGTTCGATCCCTCTTTCACGCGTTTTATTATTTTTTGGTTTCTAACTTTGTTTTTTTTTTTATTCAAACCTAGGGTTTTATACTTAAACCCTCTTCTTGGCTCCTCCTCTGTCCAAACTCCAAACAATGAAACACAAAGTAGCCACCCCCTGTTCCTCCAACCCAACTCAACCTCCGCCCCCTGCTCGGCTACTCCGTCTCCTCACGTTCGTCATCCTCCTGCCCTAGTTAGGAACTGGATTTCTAAGGTAATAAGTTTTCTATTACATGATTTAATAGGTTTATTTGACCATAGATAATAACCTAGTGTTAATCTCCCTTTCTGGGTAGTCAGTTGTGATGATATGGTGAAAAAATATCTTGCTTTGTACTGATTAAACCACATTGTTGTTGACGTCGTGAATCTTGACTGTAAGGTTCTCATGTCAAATTCATGTTCTAATAACTCGATTCATTTGTTTCTGCAGTTAATCATGTTTGTAAATTAATTAGCTTTACAATGATACGAGTTACCATTTAGCTTGTTATAGAAACAATTTCTTACAAGAAAGAGTAGTAGCTTTTATTAGCCTTCATAATCTCTCTTATTGGTGTTAGATGATCTCGGCAATGCATATACAAGAATCGACTCAATCTGCTACCAAGAAAGATATTGTTGTTCCATCCAGCGATGTCACTCAACATGCACACAATGAAAATCAAGATTATGACTATTTTATTGGAAAGGTAAAGGCTGAGTAGTATTCAATCAAACTGTTTATAGGATCCATGCGTATAAAGTTTTAATCCAACTCCATTGCAGTTCTTGTTCTTTGAGAAAATTTAGTTGTTTCATTTTTATTCATTTGATTCTTTTGCCTTATCAGGTCATTCATCCATTTGAGGCTCAGGCAGATGGTGAGCTGAGCTTAAACGTTGATGATTATGTTATAGTTTGCCAGGTATCGCTCTACTGCTAGTCTGCTACTATGGTATTAACTATTAAGTAGTACAAAATCAGAGGGCCGGGTAATGGGTCAAAACTCAAAACTGGTATATTTAGTATGGGCCAAAAGGGTCGATCAGGTTGACCCCTAAACATCCTTTTGTCCTCTTTAATCAGTAACTAATGTGTTAAATATGATCATAAAAACTATATTGCTACAATATAACAGTAATAATCTTATTTCGGGGATAAATCCATTGGGAGATTATGTGCATTAACATCATGCCTTGGTGACTTTTAGCCCATTTGACCCTTTTATTATGTGATGAACCTTTTCCGATCCGAACCCTTAAACCGACCCGAAATTTTTATGTTTGATTATCTGAAAATGAAACACCTAAAAAAAGGAACCCATTGAAAAAAATCTCTGGTTCCGCCAGTGCTTGGACGGCAAGCTCGAGGATTCTTTCCTGCCGTTGATCAAGGTGATGATCTAAAGGTGGGGTTTTGTCTTACAACATTAATAGCGGCAACATCAATGTCACTGCTAATGCTCACAAATCACAATTAACCCGCCATTGTTCTCCTCACCAAGCACCACCAAAACTAGCATGACGAGCTTACAAATATATATATGTATGTATGTATGTATGTATGTATGTGTGTGTGTATGTATGTATGTATGTATGTATGTATGTAAATAAAATAAGTGATTTATAAATATATAATCATCATTTAAAATTAGCATAACGAGCTTAGAAATACCCGCCGAAATTGATTTAGAAATCAATTTCGGTTTGTCCCCATTTTGAAAATGCCTTTTGAATACTTTATCTGATTTAGGATGTAAATGTGTATTATAAGATTGTTTGTTTTTGAAAGATTCAGTTTTCATTTCCTATTTTCTCCTCGGATATATATTCTATAGATATATATACTTGGGAGCTTAGGGGAAATGTTGCCGAATTTTTCTTAAACAAACAATCATGTAATACATATTCATATATGACATAAACTATTGAAAAGTGGATTGTGTTTGCTTATATGATGGCCGGTGTGATGGCCCGTAGCAATGGTGGGGATGGAGCCGGGGATCCACCACACCTCAATGATGATTTCTGGCAAGGTTCCCATGAGGAGGACCGTAACTAAAATTATAAATCAATTTTTACTATTTTTATTTCATTCATTATTGCAATTGTGACTATAATTTTTAATTATAATTGTAGGTGTTCCTAAAAAACGAGGGGGCAAGGTAAAAAGTTGAGACTAGATAAAGAGTTGAAGAAGAGCAATATGTATAAATTTTGGTTACTAAATGTTTAATAATGCAATATGTCTGAATTTTGATGTTAAATGCAAAATGTCATCTAACAGTTTAATGTACGAAATAATGGATATATGGACTAAGTAAAGTTTAATTTGACAATAATATAAACAAAGAATGCAATCAAATGAATAATATTGTATTTATTCTAATGGATTTATTTTCAACACGAACATTGAGAGTGACTAAGTAGTTTTCATAAACATTGAAAATAATAATAATAAAAATTTACTATTCAAACTTTTAATGCAACATTAATAAACCTAAAAAAACAAAGAAATCAAAATCTTATAAAGTTATTCACAAAGCTTCAAATAGTTCTTTGTACACAACCTTTGATGTTTTGTTCGTAAGGTTGCCATCTTCATCCAGTATTAGTATCTTCAGTCCATCTTGACTTTGACCCTTTATAGCGCAACATACAACTACCCATGTGAAAAAACATGATCCTTCAAATACAACCCAACTCTAGATAAGGATTGTCCTTGACTCTTGTTTATTGTCATTGCGAAAGACACAGTAAGTGGGAATTGTCTTATGTTAAATTTAAAATGAATTTTCTTATCAGAAGGGGACAAACTAATTCTTGGAATGAACGTTCGCATTCCAATGTTACTTCCTGAAATGATTTTAGCTTCTATTACACGTTACCCCATTTTTAACAACTTGTAATCTTGTCCCATTACACAAACCGCTTTTCTGATCAATGTTTCTGAGTAACATTACTGGAACACCAACATTAATTTATAAGTTTACGTACTATTAAATTACATACCATTTGATATGTCGGACAAAGGTGTTGTAGTGTCAAAACCTACAGAGATATTTTATAATATTTCTTAGTATAACAAAATTTATCCATAAAATAAACGAATATAAGATATAATATTAGTTCATTACCGTTAGAGGTAAATAGCCCATTTCTCTATACCGTCAATTTCAAAAGTTTATAACCATGAAAATATAATATGCATAATAAGTATGGAGATTATGATAGTATGAGAACTAATACTTGCTTCTTTATAAAATCCATACAAACAATTAAAATAAATATTGGCAAGTGGCAAGTAGCAACTACCTGCCCTACGAAGTTGCATCATGTTTTTGGGACGGTAATGGGAACCCCATAACCTGTGACAAAAAAAAACATATAAAGGGAAGAATAATAGTCCCACCAACAGTATTTTTTTTAATGACTATATCTTTCTCTCCTTTAAATACACTCATTTTTGCCTCTTGTAAGGCTTGAACTCCCAATCTCTCATTTGAAACACTAACACCTTTACCACCACACCACAAGAGTTGGGGCTTTTTTAAAATTATATACCTATTGTCCATTACTCCTCGTAACTACAAAATCCACAAGTATATCTAGCTTCCAACGAACCTAAACAACATTATCGAACATATCAAGAGCCTAATTATGACTACATGTAGCGTGGAACAATCCCCACCAGCAATATTTAGTTGACAAAAAAAACTCATCAAAGTAGAAAAGTTACCTTCCATGTCAATGCTCGTCTCAACATATAAGTAAGTGCTCTTATGCCCTAGAGCCCAAGTTTAACAAATAACAATGTCATAATATCTTACAAAATTAAGGTGTATAGTGCAACAAAGCCTATAGTTTTGTACTATTGTTCATTAAATTACCTTGTAACATGTGAAATAGCCATGGCAACATCATCAACGGTTGATTGACAAAAAAAAAATTATATACCTATTGTCCATTACTCCTCATAACTACAAAATCCGCAAGTATATCTAGCTTCCAACTAACCTAAACAACATTACCAAACATATCAACAACCTAATTATGACTACATGTAGCATATCAATCACAAAAGGGCATAGTGAAATCATTTCTTAATATAAATGATACAGGGTTGACGCAATTACACATTTATACAATTCGTGGTCAAGTACATTTTGAATCATTTATAATTGTGAGCGTAAGATTTTAGCTAAAACAGGATAATATGATCATACAAGTCACAAAACCAGGTGCGGAAACCCTAGTTCTGAACAAACTGATAAAACTCTAATCAAAACACAATCAAGATCATTTTCAAAGCTTTTTCATAGATTAACTTTCTCAAATATTCAATTACAATCAATCACACGTTAATCTAATCAATTACAGACTTTCACCAAAATAACCTGAAACCTGACCTGAACACAGACACAACTGACAACTCTATTACATAATCAAAATCACAAAACCTATTTATAGATACTGCACGTTCGCCCCTTTGCACTGGTCGAATGTGGGTCTTTTCCACATTCGCCCATTATCAATGGTCGAATGTGTCTTCTGATCAGCTTCCAGTCTACCTTCGCCCACTAACTATCTACCTTCGCCCCTTTTGTCTACCTTCGCCCACTATCCATCTACCTTCGCCCCTTTCTAACAAAAACTTAACATATGTTATTTATGTTTATCCAATCATTAGTCGCAAAACGCATCAACAAACTCCCCCTCGACTATTGATTGGATAGTTTTCTCTGTTGGTCCATTGTCTTGTTCATCAACTTGATTCTGAGCTGTTTCTTCTGCTCAGTAGTCATTGGAGGCTCAAATGTTCTCTTCACTGGTTTAGACACATTCGCTATCTTCACTGTCTTACCAAGCTTACCCTCCAAGTTGCTTCCTGCATTGATGTCATAGGCAAAACAAACTCCAACCACTTGCGTATACTTTCTTGCTTGAGCAAAGTCTTTTGGTTCATAGTAGATCGGATTGTAGAAAAGCATGATGATGTCTTCAAACGTGCAATTAATCAACCACATAGGATCAAATACATGAACATGCTTGTATTTATCCTTTCCATCTCTCAACACAATCACCGCTTCAGCCTTTCTCCAATCATAATACCAGAAGATAAAATCAGCACTGAAATGTTGTGGCATAGGCATCAAAGGTATCTTTCTCATCACTTCAGGTGCTTTATAGATCAAAGTTACTCGCTTCATATTGGTTTGAGGATCAATATCCCTATGAACTTTTCTTCGGGGATATTGAGGCTGAAATCTCTTCCATCTTGTTCGACTTTCCCAAACCAATTTATCTGCGCACCAACCAACATGCGAGCCATTCACTTCTGCGCCTGACATTGGGAATCTACATAAATCTCTAACCGCCCAGTACGGTAGAGTAAGCAAATCACAGAATCTATTGAAGTACAAGATTCCTGTTTCCCATTTCGCAGCTATACACTTCAATCTGCCCAAGTATGTCCACCCGAGAGCTCTGCCTTTGAACTTGGCATTGTGGAATCTATAAAAATTACCTTGAGCTTCAGGCTTCAGTCGGTTCTCATCCATTTCCCTCAATTTTCTCAAATAACTCTTCAACTCATCAGACTGATTTGAAGGTCCTTGATTATCAGCACCAAATACCTTTTCCACAAACTCTTCACTCCTTTTCTGAGCTTTCTGCTTTGCTGACTTATTTGGTACTTCAGTAAAATCAGGAAATACCTCATTTTCATCCGTTTGTCTGAAGTACTGAGGGAACTCTTCATGAGTTATATCTTCCATCTCCACTTCATTGTTCTCAGGAGTCTGCATATCATCTGAATGACTTCCAATATCCTTTTCAGGAATATCTGGAATCGATTCATCCATCATAAACTCCTCAAAAGTTTTCCCTACCCTCTGTGCAAGACCATCTAGTATTTCCTTTGCCACAGATGCAGGTAATTCTCCTTCCTCAATATCAGGATCTTCATATTCCAATTCATATCGCATATCATCAGTTTGGAATATTTCAGCGAAGCATCCTGTGAACTCAATGGTCCACTCTCTCTTTTCCAACATATCTTTATACAACTGTTTAGCATCATCAGATAGAGATCTCACCTTCTCATTCCAGAAAATACTTTCATCTGAATCAACGTTCTCACCTTTCTTTTTAGAACTTGATTCTCCAGTATCTTTCTTCTTTGGTGTTCTCTTCTCATAAGTAAATCTGGAAGTATCATCTCCTCCATCATGATCACTACCACTGCTAATCTCATCTCCTTTCTGTCTCCCAGCACCTTCTGCATCATCATCATCATTATTGTCATCATCATCATCACTTTTCTCCGATTCATCATCATCCTCATCATCATCTTGTTCTTTTTCAGATTCAGAATCTTCATAATCAACTTTCTCTTCTTCTTCCTCTTCATCTTCTTCACCCTCCTTCAACTTGGGTGCAGTGTTATACAAGTCATCAATCAAATCACTAAGGCGTTTGTTTTCAGCCCTTAGATCTTTGTTGTCTGCCTTAATCAGCTTAATCTTGCTCTTGTTTCTTGCACACTTTCTTTCAAGCTTTTCATTCTTAGCTTCAAGCATCTTAACCTTCTCATTGATCTCATCTTGATTAGATTTAGACGCCACCACAATCTGAAGCATTTTCTCCTCATTCTGCTTGAATTTGGCAATCTCAGCTTGTTGAGCTACAATCATTTTCATCATGTCATCCATTTTTCTATTCACCTGCTTCATCACATCATCATCTACAGTGACTTTCTTGGATTTGGATTTGGATGGCTCAACTTCTTTTCCCTTCTGAGGCTTTCTGAACATGTCAAGTACATTGTCCAGTGCAACGTTAAGTTGATCAGCTGATATTGGTTCTGCCTCTTTGGTTTTCTTTTGTTTCTTGGCGACAGGTGAAGATAGCTTTGATGATGTACCAGCATCGGGCACTCTTTTACCTTTCAACAGTTGAGCTAACTCTTTCTCTCTCAACTCTTTCGTACTAGACTTTTTCGCCATGGTCTTTTGCTTTTTCGTCTTAGGCAAATTAACCACTACAGTCTCTCCAACACTCAACTCTGCTAAGTCAACACCTAGACTCTCATCTTCAACAGATTTCTTTCTTCTCTCAGCTTCTTCAATCGACTTATTCAAAGATTCAGACTCACCAACCATAGTGGCCTTACGTTTGGTGGTCCTAACATTTTCATCATCAGAATCCCACTGCTCATCAATCTCAGTCTCCTCTGAATCAACTGACCCTTCATCCACCAAACCTGAACCTTTCTTAGCCGTTGATTTATGTCTAACCGCCTGTTGCTTTGAACTTCCCTGATCAATCTTTCCCTTGCCCTTCCCTTTGGCTCCAGGATTGACTACTTGTCTCTTCCTCTTAGTGCTTGAATCAGCGTACACTAAGGGATCATCATTATCCGAATCACTATCATCGTGCCTTGCTTTGTTCTTGCCAGGATCAGTGTAATCCTAACGAGCCAAAGCTCCAAAGAGTCTCCTATTAGGTGGCTTTTCACTGTCTTGCACACCTTTGTATCCCTTCATCCTCACAAGAGTACGAATGTTCATGTGATCTTGACCAAGGATCATAGTCGGATCCTTCTTCAACTCTGGATACTTGTGGTCAAAGATCATCATCAGAAATCTTGGATATAACATGAACTTCTTGTGCTTCATACCTTTCAGCATCTCCAGCATATGATCTAGAATCATACCAGAAACGTTAAATGGTTTGTTGAGTGTCAACGCAACCATTAACGAACTCAAACTCCTTCTCATAACATCATATCCACCGCTCACACATCCAAATACGTGGATAATAACGTGTGCAAAGTACTTGAACTGCACGCCCAGCTTCCCTTTATACATAGATCCATCAGTAATCGGACCTTTGTACTTCATACGTAAGAAACAAGCTTTCTGCTCAGTCCATGATAACTCTCTGGGATCTTCACTGACTTCAAACTTGATCTGCAGTGCTTCCCGTATATCAGATTCTGTCAAAAACATCTCCATATCTTGAATCTTGCTCTTGATAATCGTCTGATTATCCCAGAAGTCATACTTCGCATTATGGTAGAAATCTTCAATAATGTCTCTGTATATGATCGTTGGTGTGGCTAGTGCATGTACGATCCTGCTCCTTCTCAAAAACTCTATGATCCTGGTGAACTCAGTATTCTTCTCCACGTCACCAAGATAAGCACAGCAATTGTGAGATCGCTCGAACGGCCAACTGCTTGGAACAGATGCTTCAGCCTGTTGAACCGGATCTGGAACAATATTCTCTGCTGGAGTTTCCACATTTTCTACTGGTGCTTCAACATTTTCAGATTGATCAGCCATCTGCACATCAAAAACAGAAAGATACGTCAAAATGCAAAAACGACAAAAATTTAAAAATTTTAAGGTTTTACAGATTCTACATTCGCCCTTTTTAGACTGGACGAAAGTGATAAAATCTGGTCGAATGTGGAATATATTGGACGAACATGAAAAATTGTTTGAGATTAAAACACATTCGCCCGTTTCTGAGTACATTCGTCCATAAAAATTCACATTCGTCCATTTTGTAGACCCGAATGTGAAACATGATTATCCCCAAAATTCAAAATTTTGCCAAACTTGTTTTTAACATCTCATTTTGATCCAAATATTTCCCATATAGACCGATCAACACTCGTGTACCATCAATTTTCCTGATTATTCAATTTTCATCAGTTTTAAAGTGGAATTAGGTTTTATAAGTTTCAATCGATCAAACAATCAACTAAAACTTGTTATTATCCTAATTCCTTATACTATCTCCCCCTAAAACTGATGAAGATTGAATTTGAATCAAAAACAAGCATTAACAAACACTCTAAGACCCCTAAATTTGAATCCCTAGGTCCGGTTAAAAACACGATGATTCTGATCTGAAAACAGCTCCAATACCTGTGAAATTTGTCTCAAAATGATCAGGAATGTATAGGGAATGAAATGCACAATCAAAAGAAATTCAAGCAACAAGGTCTAGTTATCGAAGAATTTTGAAAAATTTTTGTGAATGAAGGATTCGAACCTGAAATGGCTATATATAAAAGGCCACCTTCGCCCGTTTGGGATGGACGAATGTAGAGGCATTTCACATTCGTCCCAAGCTAATGACCCGAATGTGAAATATGTTACCCGAAGGTGAAAGTATACCCGAAGGTGAAGATGTCCACATTCGTCCAAACTTGAAACGGTCGAAAGTAAGGATTTTTCCACATTCGACCCAATTAAGGGGCGAATGTGAAATGGAAAAATCTGAAAATTTCGCCAAATCACGAATTCGAATTCCGTTCAACATTTTTCAATCTGTTAAACTTCCAAAACTCAAATTTTCACATTTTGAATGATACAAAGCCCAGATGGTGTTATCAAATCTCAGAAATTGACCATCAAGCAACCCCGTTTATCAAAAATAAAGCAGAAATGCAAATCTTTTGGATTTTCTGAAATTTTATCAAAACACACCTAAAATCTTTTTGGGTTTTGTATCTTTTTGACAATAAAAGTAAAATGCAACAAAATAAAATGCATTAAAGTAAATGAAAGCAGTAAACATTTTGTGATATCCGGTAAGAGGATCATATCAGTTTACTGAGAAATCTGAGCACAGCGTTGATCTGTTTTAATATTATCATTAGAAACAATATGTGATACGGCAATTGCTGATATTGTGGTCCACATAAGCTCACATGCAGACAATTACGCAATGCTTTAAAATGATACGAGTTAGATGTATTAGACTAATACATTATGGTTCCCACACACACGACATACTCCCGTATCAAGAAGTAAATGCACAAAGACTCATTGTAAAGCGTGATTATGCTTTCGTCGTCTGTAATTGTACAAGATATAATGCATAGAGGTATACAGGTCAGCAAATTAATGCAGCAAAGTAACATATGCACCATACCAGGTTGAGGACTGATATTAATCATGATTTGCATCAATGATCAATACGATGTAATAGATAATCTTTGATCATCATATAACATGGAAAGTTCCTCAATTCGGTAACTTTAGGACTTGGCATATAGCTCTTTTATAAAGACACCCTGTCTGATCTAGGTCCGTAATGACTTACAGCAGAAGATCAGATAGGCTATCCCCAGACAACTAATAACATAACGACCCTAAACCTCCGAGTTTTGTACAAATACCCTATCAAACGAAATTACGGTACTAAGACCATATGTCCATGAGGTGTTCAGCCACAAACACGTAGTTTATTATGTTTGTATCACTAATGCACGCAATATTTAGTCTACGAAGCCTATCAGCATATCACACGTTATCAACATACGTCTCATTATACTATACAATTCTTTAGCCTGTGTCAGATCCCCACTGATGTACTATCATTTTCTCTTTTTATCCAGGAAATCATTTTTGGTTTTTCTAATTTTTAGGTCTTTTGAAAATTTTTCAATGTTTTTGGTTTTTCTGATAAAATGACTCCCCCTAAAATAAAGAACATATTTTTGGGTTTTTAATTTTTCTGTAAAATAAAACAAAAATTTGAAAGAAACAATCCACTTGAAAGCATCAACTTCTGTGAGGATTAAACAATCCCCTCGAAAGCATCAACTTCTTTGAGGATTATGATAGTAAAGAGAAATTCCCAATTAGCAAAGAAAAATTCCCAATTAGCAAAAATTTAAAAAAAACTAAAACTAAAAAGCGATAAACCGAGGTGCCGATTAGTCCTGTTTTTCCTTTATATTGTTTACTTTTAAAAGATATTCAAAGCGGGATCTGTCAAAAGCTTTTGTAAACAAATCTGCACGTTGGTAGTCAGTATGGATTTTGACCATATCTATCAATTCCTTAGCGTAACAATCACGGAAAAATGATATTTAATCCGGATATGTTTCGCTTTAGAATGATTTTCAGTATTTTTAGTTAATGCAATTGCGGCTTCGTTGTCACAGTGTATAGGGGTTTTAAGAAACTGCAAACCGTAATCAACCATCTGTTGTTGGATCCAGAGCACTTGCGAACAGCAACTCGAGGCTGAAATGTACTCGGCTTCACAGGTAGACAGTGCCACGGAAGTCTGTTTCTTGCATTGCCAGGTTATTAACCTGCTCCCTAAGAACTGGCAACCAGCTGTTGTTGATTTGCTATCTTTGTCACAGCCGCCCCAATCTGCATCACTAAAAGCAATAAAATCAAAATCATCATCATTAGGGTACCAAAGTCCTTTTGATGGACAACCCTTCAGATATCGAAGGATACGCTTGACCGCCGTCAGATGACTTTGTTTCGGCTTCGATTGATAGCGAGCACAGAGACACGTTGCATACATAATATCTGGTCGAGACGCCGTCAAATACATCAGAGATCCGATGATTGCTCTGTATGTAAATGGGTCTGTCAGCTCCCCCTTAGCATCCACTCCAATCCCGTGATTGGGTTGAATCGGGGTGTCCATCGGCTTAGAGTCCTCCATCTGGAATCGGCTCAAGATGTCGGAGACATATTTCGTCTGGTGAATGAAGATCCCGTCGGGTCTTTGGTCCACCTGTAAGCCGAGGAAAAACTGCATCTCCCCCATAGCGCTCATTTTGAACTTTTCTTGCATTATAGTTTCAAATTCCCTGCACAAAAGTTCGTTAGTTGAACCAAATATAATATCATCAACGTAAATCTGTACTAGAAGCAAATCATCTCCCGTCTTCTTCGTGAAGAGGGTGCAATCGACAAGGCCGCGCTTGAATCCTTTGGAGATGAGGTATGTACTTAGCTCCTCGTACCACTGTCTTGGAGCCTAGTGCAAACCATATAAAGCTTTGTTCAGCACGTAGACCTTATCCCGGTGGATTGGGTCCTCAAAGCCTGATGGCTGCCCGACATAAACCTCCTCCTTGACTTTCCCGTACAAAAATGCGCTCCTGACGTCCATTTGATAGACTTTGAATTTCTTGTATGAAGCAAACGCAAGGAACATCCGAATAGCTTCAATTCGTGCTACTGGTGCATAGATTTCGTTGTAATCAATCCCTTCGATTTGATGGAAACCCTGCACGACCAATCTGGCTTTGTTGCGAACAATAACTCCACGATCATCCTTTTTGCACTTAAACACCCACTTAGTGCCTATTTTCTTCCTTCCCGGCGGCAAATCTGTAAGCGTCCAGACTCCCAATTTCTGGAATTGCAATAATTCCTCCTGCATTGCCTCAACCCAGGCATCTTCATTCAAAGCGTCTTTGTATGTCCTTGGCTCTACCTGCGACACATAACATGCAAACGACCAATCATTTTGACTACCAGATTTTTGAATTTTGGCATATAATGCTAAAGCACCAAAACTCTCTGGCGAGTTAACGCTTTTTAGCTGCCCTCTGGTCATAACACCACTTCCAGGATCACCGATAACTTGCTCCAGCGGGTGAATACGATGAATCCGAGATTCCGGATTAACAGGTACAATAACTCCCGTCTGAGCAGTTAAGTTTTCTACAACATCCTGATCATGACCCGTGTTTGATGATGAAGCAACATCTGGATTTGGAGTTGGGTTCACAGGTTGCGCCTCTAATTCTTCTGCATGTTCAAGAACGGCTTCTTCAAATTGTTCATCTTCAGATTCTGAAGTGTCTAATGAAGTTGAAGCCTCTTGAAACATCTCTTCCTCTTGTATAGGAGCATTGGTATCATTAGAAGCTGGTGGGGGATTTACGGTGATTGGACGCATCAACGGTGAAGTCGTCGCGTTTTCACACTCATAAAGTAATCTGATAACAGCTTCTTCAACCAAGCTATCTAGGTTGAATGATTCAAAGAAATCTTTGTAATCAAACATCCAATCAGGACCCGTGCCTTGCAAATTTTGAGTGTATCGTTGAACTTCCACGTTAGTCCAATCCTCCACCTGACGAGTTCGCTTGTTGAATACCCGTTTGAGCGGGGTTGCATATCCAACAAAATATCCCTCCTCAGCTTTAGCACTAAACTTCTCTCCTGGATTCAACATCGTGCATGGCGCCCCGAAAGGTTCTAGATACTCTAAGTTTGGCTTTCGTCGGTGTAACAGTTCATAAGATGTTTTTCCAAACTTCTTCACTGTTAAAACCCGATTTAATGTATAATTTGCTGCATAAATCGCCTCATTCCAGAACATTACCGGAAGATTTGAATCAGCAAGCATTGTTCTAGCCGCTTCAATTAGAGTCCTATTTTTTCGTTCAGCAATACCATTCTGCTGTGGGGTATACGGAGCCGAATATTCATGATGTATCCCTTTGCTTTCACAAAGTTCATCCATCTTGGCGTTTTTGAACTCCGTCCCGTTGTCACTCCTGATTCTTTTTATCTTCAAATTGTAGATATTCTCCAATCGAGTGAACAGAACTTGTAGGTTGGTAAAGGTGTCGCTTTTGTTCTTCAAACACATCACCCATGAAAATCTTGAATAGTCATCAGTGACAACTAAACAATAAAGCTCTCCAAGATGACTTTTGCGCTTGACCGGTCCAAAAAGGTCCATGTGCAATCGCTCAAGCGGCATCTCAACAGAGTTAACTTTCTTCACTTTATGGGACTGTTTGTGTTGCTTCCCTTTCATACAACTTACACACTTGTCGTTCAGATGGAAATGTTTCACGTTTACTCCATCGACAAGTCCATTTCTCACCAGTTGATTCATTTTTCTCAGATGAATGTGCCCCATTCTGCGGTGCCACATTATCAATTCTTTCTCGGTCGCCTTGGATAGAAAGCATGTTATTTGCCCCTGTGATGTCATCGCCTTGGACATGTCAAGAATATAGAGATTGTTGACGCGAGGTGCCATCAACATTATCCACTCCTTTGGAATTTTGAAGCCCGGTTTGAGAATATAACAGGATTTGTCATCGAAATGCACAGAAAATTGTTTATCACATATTTGACTGACGCTCAGCAGATTATAGTCTATCTGCTTGACATAAGAAATCCGCTCGAAAGTCACAATCCCATTACTCACGCTTCCTTCCATTGTAATATAACCTCCTTTATTACCCGCGAAAGCAACATACCCTCCATTTATGTTTTTCTCATCAAACAGCAATGCGAGATCCCCCGTCATGTGGCCTGAAGCTCCACTATCAACAATCCAGAGACTGCTAATAGGGCCAGCTGAAGCTCCCTGCACACACAAAGTAAACATTTAGTTCTTTCGGGGGACCCAAGCCTGAGTCTTGGGCCTTTGAACATCGGTTTTCAAAGAAACATTCTCATTAACTTTTTCAACAATTTTCTGTTTTGGATCAATCTTTTTCTGATTGTTCAAAACACTTTCATTTTTCTCACTTACCTTTGAAGTAGAAGCTCCTGGAGTACTATTGGGTGACCAAGATTGTTCAGACCTTTTAAGAATACGAATTTGAGATTTTGGTTTCTCACTTGGTTTCTGAACATTGTTAACAAAAGTAACTTTCTTGGCAACCTTATCTGAGTTAACAGACTTAGGTCCAACATTTGATTTGACAATTGGTTTTTGTGGAACCTTTTGCCTATCAATTGTTGCATTCACCACAGGCTTTCTCCATGATTGTTCCATAGCAATCCGATTTCTTTGATCATAATGAATTGGACGATTGTTCCTCATTTGAAAATTGTTTTGATTATAAAACTGTTGTTGTTAAGAAACAACTCGTCTATGAGGTGGAACATAATGATCAATCGGTTTTCTCATGGAATTTCTAACTTCAACCTCATGTCTTTTATGCCTTACATATGGACACTGAGCAAGTAAATGCCCACCTTCTCCACATTTAAAGCATTTTCGATACTCTTCAAAAACATAATGAGCATTTGGTGGAGCAAATGATCTAACAGGATATTGATCATTATACTGTTGATTCCTCAAACTCTCAGGAAGTGGTCCTTTTGAGTAAGTGGGCTCATGAAAACCATTTGCTTTGTCATTTGGTCGAATGAACTCGGTGACATGGACCTTTGGTTCTTGAGGAACATCCGAAAACAATTTCTTTAAAATTTCTGGTGGAATTTCGTTTGTTCTCTCATGTTTTGGAAACCATATAGTGCTCTCTTGCCAAATCTTTTCAATTTTAGCATAGTTAGCATTTTTGATTGGAAATTCCTCATCAGAGATAATTTTATCGGATCCTTCCATCCGATAAAACACCCTAACAGGTTTATCACTTGGTTCATTCTCAAGATCCTTTCTAATCTCATTCTTTTCAGACTTTTTCTCACGATGAGCAGTTGCCATCGGATGTACATGTTGAGATGGTGACACTGGTTCAGTAGTAATGATGTGATTTTCTTTTGGAATTTCACATGCATTAACAGTTTGGTCATTACCAGTATCATCATTCGCTGACTCTGAATTCACACTTTCAGCATAAACACCCTCATCATTCAAGCCTAAACTCGGTCTCACATCGGAATGAGGATCACCAATACTCGAGGTATTAGATTCCATTTCCGATGATGAGTCTGATTTTACCGAACTCTCCGGTATAACTTGGTGATAGTTATGATTTTCAAAAAGAACCGGAGATGGTACAGACTTGTAATTGGTGGTGTTATCATCAATGATATGATCTACAACATAAGCAATATGCTTATAACTTTCCAACTTTTTGTTTACTTTCTCAGCAAAGCATTTTATGGCTGCCATTTCCAACTTGGTGTTTTCAATTTCATTGATATAGTTGTTAATTGCCAATTGTTTCAATGATAAAGTATTTTTCAAGTCGGAAATGTCCTTTTTATAGCCATCTAATACTTTGTTGAAAGCATTCAACTCTTTGCGAGTAGATTGACTGTTTATGATAGCACTATCACGTGAAATTCGGAGTTGTTTATTCTCCTCAGTCAATCTATCACATGTTCCACAATATTTATCACTCATAACATCAGTGCTAGATTCAGAACATACAGATTTTGGCGGTTCAGTCATGGCCATTAACGCGAAATGAGCTTCCTTTCCAGTGAAAAACTTGGAATAGTCGATCTTGGTGAAAGCATCATCAGCAATGCACGACTTCCTCGTCATCAGAAAATCAGCTTCTGCTAACAGCTGATCAATATCATCATCTAAAGAATCAACACTTGCCTCTGTGTCTGATTCACTGTCTGAATCTGAATAAACTGATCTGCATTCCTCAGGAATATCAGAAACTGTATCCATCACCATTCCAGAATGAGTTTCTTCCACCTTAACCTCAACAGGTTCATTCTCCACATTCATCTCAGTCTCAGAATCATCATTATCACACTCCTCAGTTTCTTTCTTTTCTTCATCCATCACCGACTCTTCAAAATCAACCTTGCAAGCAACGCAAGCCACATTTCCACAAGTAGTGATTTCCTCAACTCCTATCTGCAATCCCGACCAATCAAACCTTTCATCTTGTTGAGTCATCAGTGCTTGATTCTGACTCGTGTTCTGTTGTGTCTCATTTGGTGTAGTGATTGGTATAAATGTTCGGTTAGTGTTGTTAGGAGATTGGTTTTGAATCTGGTTTGATGTGATAGGTTGTCTGTTTTGGTTGTTGTTAGAGTTGTTTTGACGGTTTTGGTAGTTGTTGTTGTTTTGGTAAGAAACTCGGTTTTGGTTTTGTTGTTGACGATTCTGATATGTTGCATTGAATGGGTTTCTATTACCTTGTTTTGGTGGCTGGGTACATTCACGTTTAAAGTGATCTCTTTCTCCACAGTTGAAACAAGTAACTTTCTCCTTGTTGAACCCGTAGGTTGTGTTAGGAGAAGTTCCCAAATCTGTTCGACCTGTCTTTTCAATGAAGTCTGTTGCTCTTCTCATTATGCTTGCAAAAGCCCATTGGATATCAATTAGTTCCATTTCTTCCTTGTCGATCTGTGCATAGTCCTCATTGGTTAAGTTGTTATTCCCAATTTGACTAGCAACAAGTCCATTGTAGGATGAAACCATTGCTGAGACTAGTGCAATATGTTGTTGAGCAATTTCCACTGTCACGTTGCCCAGGTTAGAAGTCTCCAAAACCACTTGTTGTTGATTAGGTTGAGTAACTTGGTTCATTGGTTGTTGGTTCATTGGTTGTTGGGATTGGCTAGCAGTATAGAAACCTGCTTGTTGCATTGGTGAGAATGGTGAAATGTAGGAATTGTTGTATTGTTGTTGTGGTAGTGGTTGTGTGTATGATGGTTTTGAGTAAGATGAAGTTTGTGCCATGTAGTTGATGGTCGGTTTTGGTGGTTCCATAACATTGGAAATGCAAGCAACATGTGATGCAACTACCCCTCCTGAACTTGAATTGCTCACAGGAACTGAAGTACCTCCAAAGTATAAACTAGGATTCTGAGGAACCTGCGCTCTCCTAGCTTTCCTCTTCTCTTCCATTTCCTTGTTCTCCAGCTTCTGTATGAATTCTTGAATAGTCCAGTACTGATATGCATCCTTCTCCCTGAGAACTTCTACATGCTGATCCCAGTAAGGTGGTAAAGCATCTGCAAACTTGTCCACCAAATTCTTCATGGGAATCTGTATACCATAACTAGACAATTCGGTTAGCAAATGACTATATCTAGGAGTTAACACTTTTAAAGTTTCATTTCCAATATAAGAAAAATTCTCAAACTCCTTTCTCAGTTCATCCATCCTCAAACTTCTCGTTTTCTCGTTCCCATCATGCCTCCTCTTAAGCACATCCCACAATTGCTTAGAGGTTGTACAAGTTCCAAATTGATGCAGCAAATCATTTGTGATTGCCTGAGTCAATTGAGAAAAGGCTTTCTTTTCCACCACATATTTCTTCTTCTCATCCTCAGTTAAGCTTTCCAAAGGAATCATTTCACCTGTATTCTCCAAAATCGGTGCTGTGTAACCTTTAGCAATCATGCTCCAAGCATCTGCTCCTTCCACTCCCATGCCCTCCAAGTGAATCTTGAATTTGTTCTGCCACTGATTGTATTCTGATATGTCCATGAGCTTCGGTGGCCTATTCCCGCTACCTGAAGACAAATCGTTAATCAAAGTAGAAATAGCATTAGTAGTTTGAGTATTTACCACCGCCGCTGCTACTCCCCAGTAGTCATGTTGTGGTGCTGGAGGTGCTACACTTTGAGGCATCGAGCTCGTCATCGCCATGTAGTTTATCGGTTGCGAAGACTGTGTGCTCGTCTTTTGTGCTGCCACTGTCCATGGATCCATCACTTGCTGTTGTGGTTGTGTCGTTGCTGGTCTCGGTGTAGTCGGAAAATTCCACATGTTCACGAACTTATAAAATTTCAACACCTAGAAAATTTTCCAAAATAAATCCTAGGTTCGCCCGAATTGACCTAGATTCGCCCAAAATGAACTAGGTTCGCCCAAAATATAACACTTTCGTCCCTTCTGATTCTATGTTCGACCACACAGTACCACCCGAATGTAGAAATGACCAGAATGTAAACTCAGACTAACAGACTTTCCACTTTCGCCCAAAACAAACCGGTCGAAGGTGGAATTTTGTACCCGAAAGTAAAAATTTCAACAAGAAATTTCAGGTTCGTCCAAAAACTACTCAGATTCGCCCAAACTAACTCAGGTTCGACCACTCAGGTTCCAGGTTCGCCCATTTTACTCAGATTTCACTTTGAAAAACGGTTACACTTTGAAAAACGGTTATTTTGATCTCAGATTTTCAAAAGTTTATGGATTTGAATGATCTTAATCAGGTTATGCTTCGGAATTGATTTGGAGCAACTTTAATTCTTTGAAAACTTGATTTTAACCACAAATTCAACTCTAAATCAATCAAAAACACTCAAAAACCATGTTTATGTAAAAACAGCTGTATTTTGATCAAAAACATGTCCAAATCAGCTCTGAGTTTATCAAAATTGTTGTTGTATGATCCGTATGGCTCTGATACCACTTTGTGAGCGTAAGATTTTAGCTAAAACAGGATAATATGATCATACAAGTCACAAAACCAGGTGCGGAAACCCTAGTTCTGAACAAACTGATAAAACTCTAATCAAAACACAATCAAGATCATTTTCAAAGCTTTTTCATAGATTAACTTTCTCAAATATTCAATTACAATCAATCACACGTTAATCTAATCAATTACAGACTTTCACCAAAATAACCTGAAACCTGACCTGAACACAGACACAACTGACAACTCTATTACATAATCAAAATCACAAAACCTATTTATAGATACTACACGTTCGCCCCTTTGCACTGGTCGAATGTGGGTCTTTTCCACATTCGCCCATTATCAATGGTCGAATGTGTCTTCTGATCAGCTTCCAGTCTACCTTCGCCCACTAACTATCTACCTTCGCCCCTTTTGTCTACCTTCGCCCACTATCCATCTACCTTCGCCCCTTTCTAACAAAAACTTAACATATGTTATTTATGTTTATCCAATCATTAGTCGCAAAACGCATCAACAATAATCAACTAACTTTTTTTATACTTCAATCAACACAATAAGACATTCGCAATAAATACATGTAGTAGTTGGTTTCATTCAGCAAAGAAGATATCTAAATAAATACAATTGCAAATAATTTCTAAGCGGATTATTTATGTGAGAACTAAAAGCATGATGCAGTAAAACAACTAGGGAAAGTTTTGATTATACAACTTTTAGAGTGATTGTATCAAGCATGAACCAAATTGTAGCATACACGGAATGGTGATGGGTGTTACAGGACCAAAAAAACTTCAATAATCTATTGATTTCATGTATAATTATGCATGTGACAATATCAAAACCCGTAAAACTGGCTTCATGAAATAGCATCACGTAAGCATATTTTTAGATGTGGGAAGAATGTAACACCGCTGTCTAATAGCATATGAATTAAGTTTAGTATACAAAATGAGTTACCTCTCCTCTAATCAAGTCATTGATTTTCACATTGCCTTTCTCGGTACCCAAAATCTGTAGGTAAATGGGGTTATATTTGCTAACTTCTATTGACCTGCCTCATCAATAGCAGTAGCCCACTTTTTAAAATATATGAGAGGTGACTATTTTTTCTGCATGTAAAAAGTTCAAAAAAAAAAAAATTGGGACACTTTGATTTAGACCTCAAATGCGAGCATTCTAACGATTATGCATCCTAATGAACATGATTCAATGGGTTAAAAATGGCACCCCTGTTCTTATGACGACAATGCTAGTAGTTGAAGAGAGTGAGAATTATGGTTCACCTGTACAAAGCATATGGTTTTTACAGCTTGTGTTCCAAAGCCTTTGAATCCCAATTTATGTCGTATTCCAATGCAATCTCCTGCATCATTTGAAGCTTTATATGCTTAGTGGGAGGGCCTGCTTGCAAAGCTAATGATGTTGAAACGTAGTGTATAAAATAAATAACCAGGATCATAGCTTGTCCATGATAGGTATTTAAAGAAAAGTAACAACAGTCAAGCAAACACATGTGACTTATAAAATTATACAAAGAAAAAGGTTCTATAGCCTTATGAAATCTAATTATTTCCTAATTTTCATAACCAAAACTGAACCACTAATAAGAAAAAAGTGCCCTAGCTTTAAGAATACATATGCAACCCAACACAAGAACCAACCATAATTATGCGGATTTTTCAAGAAATTTTGTTTTTACCATAGATAAGCACATTATAACTCCAATAAGCATACTAAACAACAAAAGGTTTACCTTCTTGAATAAAATGAATCTCATGAAAAAAATCAATGTCATTTTTTAACTACAAGCAAGTACTTCCTTGAATGATTCACCTCCCTGTTCATTCACTCTCTAGTAACCCTGTACCTAGAAAACTCACATAACCACACCAACACCCTACTAACCAGTCGCTAGTGAATTCGTGTAACCCATTCAACTCCTTTAGCATCATACCAAAATTATGTAAATGTAGTCCAATTGACCAAATTATAACAATTAGTCATGTGTAATATCTAAACAATAAGATTAAAGAATGTTATGTCTTGCCTTAAGAAACTGGCCAATATAAGGAAGCATGACATTGAATGCGGCAAACAAAGAGAAAGAATAAGAGTCCTCTACAAACCCACAAATTTATAGGAAAGTAAAGATTTAGAATTGCACATCAAGTCTTGGTGCAAAATCCCGAGTCATCAAAGAAGTGCGATAAACTACTTACAGACTTTGTAATCATAGCTAAATCGTCTCTAAATATACAACATCATGTCTTAATCGTTAAAGATTTTCTATTTCGATTGACAACTTTGTGTAAGTACTACCAATGGATTGTTGTTGAAACCCTACAAACGACTCCAATGGATTTTAGGGTTGGATGGATTCTTCCGTTCGTATCATGTTTGTGTGTGGAATGAAAGGTTTCAAGTTCGAAGACGAAGGTTTTTGTAGTATTGTATTTAATTAAAGAATCCCAAACCGTTTCAACTATAGCTACACAAGGAGGAAAAATGGTGGGGAGGAAAAACAGGTAGATGATAAGCTTTCTACATGTACATATCAGTTAGATATAAAGAGTAAAAGAAATGTTTTAATAAAATATTGAAAATCAAAACTTAGTTATTGCAATTAAATGTATATATTTTAGAAAATAGTTTACAGCATTTAAATTTAATTGAAATTCAAAATTTGTTTTGAAATTTGAAAATTCAAACATGGGTCAAGTTAGAGCTCCATGGGAATAGAGTTGGAGCATGATGTGGCACTCTAGGAAGGGAACACCTCACCCCATGGTTACTCTTTTATTATATATAGTTAGATAGGTTTGTGTATGTAGGGAAAGTTTGATCGGGCTCAAATTGAGATGGATATCCGCGCCTTAGAATGAAGCAAGTTATCCAAAGTTCAGCAACCACAAAATGTGACACCCGGCATATTCAGGTTAATACTTTTTCAAACATATAAGTCTACCTTAGAGAAAAACATTTATTTAACGTACTTAACTGGGTCAGTTGAGTCGGTTTAATTTACATTACGTATTATCCGGGGTTCAATGATTCGGAGGATCATTGGGATTATCATATGCACACACGAGTCTTGAGTCCCATTGTTGGTGAATTACATGAATTGAATCAAGTGACAAACATGAATTGATCCATGTATGATGTGAAATGTGTAAATACGTGATTATATGACATTTATGTGATTATACATTCTTAACATATGTTAGAATTACATGTTCATGTGTTAGAATGTGTTAACATGAGTTAAAACGCGTCTAAACGGAAAAACCATAGAAAACTGAACACCAGGAAACTGGTTCGACACTTGGCTGTCCATTCGACCCACATAATTCCTCGTTCGACCACACGAGGGTGCGAAAAAAACAGATAGTATAAATACCATACCTTGCAACTTTTTCATCATTTCACAAACCCTAACCGCCCCAAAGTGCTCTCTCTCAACCTCAAACCTGCAGGGAGGAGTTTTTGACCTCGTTTTTCAGATCCTAATATAAAAATACCTTCTATATCATAAACAAGGGAAGATCCAAGGTGTGTTCTTGATCTAAATCCTTTTAAAGCATTTTTCATTCAATTTTCTCAAACCCCAAAGGTCCATATCTGATCTAAGGAAGTTATCATGGATAAAAACCTTTCTAACATCTTTCTAAACAAAACCTTATCATTAATAATGAGTTTATATGCAAAAATACATGCGTTAATGATGTTTAATGAGGTGTTATGTATTGTTTGATGTTTGAATGATGTGTAGATGATATAACAAGGGTCTAGGACTATTATAGATAATGGTTTATGATTATTATAGGTTACAATTGATGATGTTTTGCCCATTTTTGGGGGTTTTATGTTAGATCTAGGGTTTGTTCATAATAATATTGCTAAGCAAATGAGTAGGGGTTTTCATATACATGATAATCTGAGCATATTAATCTGATTATAAGATGATTTTGATAAGTTTCCATTTTAGGTAAAGATTGCATGCATTGATGTGACATTTCCATAATTTTCCATTCTGGAAAGTTGTAAAACGGACTGATTTCGGGATAAAATCCGTAGGGTTTTGTGGGGATAGATTAAATATAGTTGGCTGCTGTGATTTGTGATGTTTCGTGATGTTTTCGAACTGTTTAGATGCGATTTGGTGCGATTCAGACGAATTCCCAGACTCAGGGTCAAACCAGCTATTGGGAGGTCGAACCAACATGCTTAAGGTCGAATGAACTTGACTTAGGTCGAATAAACATATGTTTAGGTTGAATGAACATGTGTTAAGTCGAATAAACATATGTTAAGGTCGAATGAACATATGTTAGGGCAAATGAACATGTTTTCGAACCCATTCGACCCCACGACTTCTTATATGCAATTTTTGGTACAAACTAAGTGTTTTATGCATGAACCTTATGTGTAAACTATATGTACTTGATTAATTTATGTAACGTGTCACCAACGGGACGTCGGGTTTGTCTGGTGTGTCGAGTCAACGTTCAAACGCATTTTCAAACATACTAAATCATGATCTGGACAATCTGGAACTAGTTAACCTAAGGGTTATTAGTAAAAACACATATACAAACTTTTATGATAGATTACCGGTATTTGGGACTATCGAGTTGTGTCGGTAATACTTCATTTCAAGAACGCAACTAAGGTGAGTTTCACGGCCCCTCTTTCCGTATTTGTGTTTTCGGGGCAGAAACATGCTACGTACTTGTTATCATATAGATCATGTTATACTAGTGTTATGTAACACCCCAACCGATGGCGGAAACATCGAGGTGTCACGTAGTGACGATTGGTCAATAGCTCATGGACTAAAAGTGTAAATATTGATACAGTGATTAAATAGTTTATTACATTGAAATGAAATACAACGATTCTAAATGCCAACTAACTGAAATACAATGAATCCAAAATCTAAGTAAAATTCCAAAAGCATAAAAGTCATCTCATAAAATACCTGAAACATGTACGAAAATAGTATATGTCAATACAAAATGTATTGGTGAGCATACCCTGTTTGAATACATATAGTAGAAAAAGAGTTTCGCAATTCACGTGTTATACTGTCTACAATTTAGTGTTCAAGCTGTGTACAGATGCCACCCAAAATCAAACCTTAATGAATCAAGAATCATATATATAGTATTCGCTCATAAGTATCATTATATATAGTAGGAGACAAGACAATATAGTTTACACATAACAATAACCAAGGACTTAACTCGAACACGTAAGTCAACAAGGGGTATATACCATAGTACTATTTATTGCTATGCTAGGCCCATACCGGGTTAATGATTAAGGTCATAAGTACATACTATCAGCGATCAACAAGTAAAACACATACAAGAATTGCGATTGTGAATATAGAATAAAACATGATTAAGTGAGTGAATTAATAAGCGTACATGAGTCACCCCAAAAGTGTAAAACATGAAAAGGGGAAAGATATACTCACAGTTTTGCTAAGCGTGATAAATCCTACAAAACTCGTCACAAGTAAACTTAGGAATTCCGAAGAATTCAACCTATACGTATAAAAATACTAATGAGGAAAGTGACTTAAAAATTCTAAGGTATCTAGGGTTCTAAGGCATTAGGGTTGCTAAGTCGATTTAGGGAATTAGGGTTTTGCAATAAATTAAATTGATATTATATCTGTATATGAAATTAGTATATGATTAAACTCTATGAATATGATATGATAGTCTAAATTTTTCCAATTGAGTATTCAGATAAAAATATGTTTTGAATAATTAAAACAAAATATTATAGTTAATTACTTTAACTAAATTATTGTAAATAAATATAATAATCATAAATATTTGAACAAATAATTATGAGTTACAAAATGATCCAAACAAATGAGGATTAAGACTTTCAAATATAAGAATATTTCTGTTTTTTAAGAAAAAGTATTAATAAAACAGATGTTAAATACTATAAATAAATAAATGATTAATTATGTCTAGTTAAACATAAATAAGACTAAAAATACAAGATATGATCCAAAAATATTATTTTTATAGAAAATGAATACTTTCTGATGTAAATCAATGAATATAAATTTCCCATAATTTTTCTAAATTTATTTACATTTAAAATAGATTTAATGAATTTAAATCATATTTAAATGATTAAAAATAGAAAAACCAATAAAAAATAATTGTTTTCTGAATCAATAATTTTTATTTCAGCTCATGATGATTAGAAATATTTTCCCAAAAAGTTTGAGATCAAAATCATTAAAAATAATTTTTTTATCAATTAATCATGATTAAAATAATTTAAGCCAATAAAAATATGAAAATAAATAAATTTCCAGAAAATAAAAGTATGATAACTTTCTTTAGGTTGTCAAGATGTTACACCTAAATTTTCTTATTTTTTGGATCAAAAATGAATTTCATATGAATATTCTATGTTAAAGGTATTTATAAATTTAACATAAATAATTTTTCTAAATTTATTTACATTTAAAATAGATTTAATGAATTTAAATCATATTTAAATGATTAAAAATAGAAAAACCAATAAAAATAATTGTTTTCTGAATCAATAATTTTTATTTCAGCTCATGATGATTAGAAATATTTTCCCAAAAAGTTTGAGATCAAAATCATTAAAAATGATTTTTTTATCAATTAATCATGATTAAAACAATTTTAGCCAATAAAAATATGAAAATAAATAAATTTCCAGAAAATAAAAGTATGATAACTTTCTTTAGGTTGTCAAGATGTTACACCTAAATTTTCATATTTTTTGAATCAAAAATGAATTTCATATGAATATTTTAAGTTAAATGTATTTATAAATTTAACATAAATAATAAAAAGGAAATTTAAAAAAAATGAATTAGGCCGTGGGTTGCTGAAATCGAACCCAGGCCCTTTCCCAACACAAAGACACACTAAACCACTAGACTACAAGCTTCTTTTGTTATTCAAAATCAAAACAAAATATGTTTATAATTTCCACATCTTCTTCCTCAAAACAACCATAAACCCTAACCCTAGCCCTAAATTCAATAGTCACGAACAAAACACAATTACTGATCTGTAATAAGGGTCTTTTAATACACATCAACAACAAATCTAAACGGCATATGAATGAAAGACTCACACTATAGATCTGGAGTCGTAACCCAAGAAGAAGGGCCGAGACTAAGGAGACGAATTTTGCTCAACCTGGTCTTGTTTCAGATCGATCCGATGTGGGTTTCATCTGGGTAAAGGCTGGTGAACGAAATGGGATGATCAATTTATAGTTTTCATTACATTACAGGAGCGTATGAGACTTGACCAAAGTTTATGGCGACGATTACCGCTTGGATGGTTTAAAATCGATAAAACGTGATTATTAACGTACAAAAATGCTTGGAACACGTTTAACGATGATGGAGAAACTGAACCTAACCATAAAAACGATTAAAACGATGTTAAATTGGTCTTTAAGGTGGCCGGCCGGAAATGGCTCGCCGGATCCGGCACTGGAAAAACATGAGCAGACCGGAGGGAAGGATGATTATTTTTTTGAATGTTTGAAAATTGGCAAAAATGGCCCCTCTAATTTAACTAGGTTAGTCTTTATTATAAATAGGTTAGTTTTTCCCTTTTAAAACTTAACAACTTAACAATGTTTTTAAACTTTAAACCTTTTTAAAATTTTAACTTTTATAAAAAACATACAATTATGCCACGCTTTATATTGCAACACATACGTATACGAAACGTATACATAAACCTCTTTAAAAAAAAGAAAAAAAATAGAATAAAATAAAATAATAATTGATGAGGACTAAAGGTGAAGCTTCAAGATTGGCGAAGGACTAAATTTGACAACTTGCTATAAGATGAGGGTGACGGTTGTCACAGTCTCCCCTACTTTAGAAAATTTCGTCTCGAAATTTCTTTCAGGTGGAGGTTTCTGTGAAACAAAAGATGTTGTAAAAGTCAAGTAGGTTTTATAAAATAAAAAAAAAAAATTGCATAGTCATGTTTTGACAAAATTTATAGTAGTTGTTTAATATCCAAAGTAAAAGTTTCAATTTTTGACAGTTGACCCTAAGTTAGAAAGTTGAGAGTTTATAATGAGAAAGGTTTTGGGATTTTGTAACTGGTGAGGGCAGAGACTCTGATAAACGTAGTCTCCCCTACTTTAGAAAAAGTTTTTTTTTACTAAACTTTATTAGAGTATGCAACAAGAATCCAAATAACCGAGGATGTAAGAGTACACAAGGTTTGTGTTTTCTCTGTGGGTGGTCAAAAGAGAGACTCGATGAAGGGGAATTTAAGCTTGCGTAAAAATTTTCTTGACTAAAGAGAAAAAGAAACTGATAGCCGTTGGTTAATGATCTATTAAATATGTCAGGTCCAACGCTATTAAACAGTCCAAAATGCAATAGAAAATAATGGGGTAGGTTCTTGATCAGACTCCTAGTCCGCTCCTGCAGTATCGCTCGTGCTTATATATAGGGTGTACCGCAGCTAACCCACCACAGTACTGACACTTTGGACTCGTACTGATTGTCTACCAATAACCTACGTAGAATTACACACCACCCCCATGTACCTGTAATCCCATGATTGCGTTCCGGACTGTAATCATCGATTTACCTTACACTTGGGTGTTATGCTTTTCCATAACACTAATATAATTGATACAAGACACAATGCGTGCAACTAAAATGTGTTAAACAATAGATACTGCAATGAAATAATATTCAAGCATGGCATGGTTAGAGGTCCTTCCCTTTCGTGTTCACCCTTTAACCGTAATGAGAATAATGTGTAAGTATAAAACATGATTAGGGGTCCTTCACCTTTCGGGTTCACCCTTAACCGGTAAATTTCTGTTCACATCATTGGGTTCTAAACACCCATATTGATAAACTCTGAGGATTACACCGTTCCCCTCGGGTTAGAAGAATACTCTGATCCGAGTCGTACGTGGGCACTGGCGTATATCTCATACGAGTTATCAATTAGTATGTTTATTGACCATGGTGTTGAACAAAATAATGAGTAAGTATAATAGGGTCTTGCCCAAAACAGAAAAAAAATATGCATACAAAATATGCGTTCATGTAAATATATAAGTATAGCATAAAATTTCGATTCAAATATAACATAAATCGATTAAATCGCACAATTGCCCAAAATGAGAGTAAACGAGTTGAATTAATGCTCAAAATCAATTATGTAAGAATAACATCTAATAAATAGTGCAAGAATAACCGCAACTAACGCGTAAGAATAACCGCCAACAAAGGAATAATGCGAGAATAATCATAAATAAGATAATGCGCAAATATAACTATAAGTAAAATAATGAAATTTACTGTAAATGAAAGTGCGCATAACAGACATATAGTCTACTGGCATGAGAGTTTAAATTTAGTAGTTTTACATATATGCACTATACGATAAAAGACATTTAGTAACATTCCGATGAGGATATGTCCAATATTTTGTTAGACCAAAAGTTTTGCGACTGAGAGTGTGCAAGTGTAAAAAGAGAAAGTTTCGTTTATAAAAACATAATTTACTCGAACCTTGCGATGTAGTTGAAAGAATAGCAGTAATGCATGAGAATAGCTTTTTAGAAATCGAAGAATGTTTTAGAGTCAAACAGCTTCACATGAAAAGACTTCGTAAGTACACACTTTCATGTGTTTATGAGAAGTCGGGTTGAAAATTGTTTATAGAGCATATTATCAGTCGCAAGTTTCTTTTCCCGAAAACATATATTAGATCCGTTATATGAAAACAAGAAGGTTTATATTTGACTTGTAAATATGCAAAATAAGTTGATAAAATGCAAGGGGAAACCATATAAATCAAAGTTGTTTCAAAAGACCGAGTTTTAAAATGGCGTGAATGATAAAAACTAACGTGTATGACACGTATAGATTCCTAAAAATTTCGAGGCTTCGAAATAATGTGGATGTGAAAAACTTATAGTTACATAACATTTCTAAAAAACAGATTTCAAGCTTTGAAAAGAAGATCGAGTCACCGTAAGGAAAATGATAAGGATCGAGTTGACTCTCTTTGATAATATTTGGAAAGTGTGGGTAGGACACGTATGAGGTTGTGAATGATCCCATATGCCTTGACGAAATTTGAAAAATAGGATTTTAAATATTTCTTTAACTTGTAAGTTAAATTTCACTAAGGTTGAATATTTCCAATATTTGTGAAATGTTTGGAGAAAATCTAAGTGTCACCCGTTAGGATTTGGGTAAACTTGAAACCTTGAATTGTCCAAATTTTACGAATTTTATACATTGAAAGCCCGTTTGGTTGTAAAGATCGTTAAGGCATCTACCTGGGCTCATAATAGGCTATTTGTTTTCAAGACACAAGATGTATATTGGGTGGATAGGCATTTATGATGTTATGCAGGGGCGAAGGTTACTTGGGGCCAGGGGTGGCCCTGACCCCCCTGTTTTTTGGCGTAGTAGTCGAAATTTGCAATTTTCGTAGGTAAATTACGTCCAGGTTGAGTCCGGCCCCGCCGATTTTCCACTACTGATCGAAAAAATTTAAGTCCGGCCCCACCGATTCCAAAACCAAGCTTTGCCACTGATGTTATGAATATTGTGGAAACACAAGGGGATACAAAAGATCACAGTTTAATGATATACTGTGACATCGATCAAGTGAATTTGTAAACATGATGATATAAAACAAGTTGATTAATAAGTTTTGAAACCATGTTCGTGTTTAATAGTGTATGAAGACGCAACGTTCCAAAAATTAGGATGTGATCGAAGTTAAACATAAAGTTTAAAAATTTGAGTCACAGGAAAAATGTTTTAGCAAAAGAGAAGTGATGCTTCATAGTGTAAAAGTCTCAAAGCATAAGTGAAATAGTGTAAGTTTTAATGCGATAATATTGCGGACAAAAGTTTTAATAATAATTATGAAAAAAATCCAAATGCGAATGATCAATAAATAATAGCATATGAAACAAAAAGCGATGAAATTGAGTTTTCAAATGATAAGCAAAACATAAATATCAATAACATAAAACATTGAGATTGTTTCCATAGGAAACTTTGACTAATCCAAGTATTTGAAATTTCTTAGTGACTTGTGGGAGCGTACTTTAGCCTATAAGTGAATGCTCATCCCAAGAATTCCAAGGTAGGTATACGGGTCCCTCATCTGATTGGGATTTATACGAAATACCAGACCAAGACAGAAAACTCAGGATATAGGCGCTCACCCTTTCAGAATGCACGTTCACCATCACTAGTGAATTCCAAAACTTTAGCGAGATTAAAACGAGATGCAGAAATAGATCCTTGAGATGTGGATTTCATTCCTAACTCAAAGATGTATTTCAAAATTGAAAACTATTATGGAATGAAACCGGTCACTAAGTTAAGGATATCACTCCCAGCTTAGTGGTTAAGTTTCTTTTTGAAGGAAATACTCTTTGAGGTGTGGATGTCACTCCTATCTCAAAGATATATTCCAAAGATAAAAAACACATAGAGGAGTGAAACTAACCACCAAGGTATGGATGTCATTCCTAACTTGGTGATATCCTTTCGTTTGTGAAATACGAGTGTCTTCTTCTCCAAGCAAAATACCGAAAGACCAACGAGAAAGAATCATAGCAAAAATATCTTAAAACAAAATATAAGAATAAAGAGAAATATACACGAGAGGACTCGTGAATATAAGCTTAGTTATAGACTAGGATAAAAGGCATTCTAATAGCCTAATTCCATATAACCATGGCTCTGATACCAATCTGTAACACCCCGCCTCTAATATCATCCAATATTGTCCGCTTTGCCCACTAGAAGCTCACAGATTTGTTTTTGGTTGCCCGAGTTAAAACTTCCCAGGAGGTCACCCATCCTAGTACTACTCCCACGTGAGCACGCTTAACTGTGGAGTTCTACACTCATGTGCGCGTTGGTGATTTAAGAGGCAGGACATTACTTAAGAACCAATATCTCTACTGTCCACGGGAGATGTGGGATATGCCTAGGGTGTTACATGCTACCTTCTATTTGCTATAAGATATGTGTAAACCCACTTCAGTTAGCCGTGGATCGGTAGTTTGGTTGCCATATATTTGCAGTTCAGTTCGTCGTGGTTCGGTAGTTCAGTTAGCCGTGTATCGGCAGTTCGGTCAGTTCATACAGGTGGTACATACATGGTATCGTATTAGCGGGTTCATACGCCTAGCTAGCGTCCTTATAATATAGTAGTAACATGATGGATCATTCAAAACTTTTGGAAACATTTTACTTAAAACCTATGAACTCACCAGCATTTTGTGCTGACGTTTTTAGCATGTTTTTTCATGTCACTAAGGTAGCAGATGTTGATAGGCGCACGTTGTCGCACGACATCTAGGATTCATTTGCATGGTTTCAAACGTTGTCAAACTTATAATATTTACATTATGGGTTGTAAAGATGTTTTATGCTTCCGCTGGCGTTGGTTATATTTTGAAAATTTAATGAATGGTCTACGTATCTTTTACATTTAGTTGTCGTTTATTGTGACCGTTGACTTGGATCCTGGTGTGTCATGCACCTCGCGGTAAAACCCCGCACGTGGAATTTGAGGGTGTAACACAAAAACAAGGCCAAAGTTGATTTTCGAAATGTGGGAGGTTACATTGATAATGAGCGAGCAAGGACCAAAGTACCTAAGGATATGCATAATGATAACGGGCAGAAAGCTATAAACCATTGCTCGACACAGAACATATCAAACAGTGATTAACTAACGCAGCTTGCCGCGCGCAACATAAATACATATACCGAGGGGGAACGAGTTCTTACACTAGACGACCTGGTAAAGAGGTTATGATTTATAACTAGTGGTGTGTGTGTATATATATATATATATATAGAAAGAGAGAGAGAGAATATTCTTCATTTAGTATCTAATTTAAGTTCTAATTTTAAACATGGGTTGCAACAAATTGAAGCATTTTATAAAACTCATACTAATAAAAGAAGGTATTTTTGATAGCCCGATAGACGAGAAGGAGTATGTAAGTATTTATATAAAATTTTAGTTTTCAAGTGTGTGTGTATAGGGTGAGGTTTGTGCACAAAGTGAATTTTTGGTACAAAGTGTGAGAAGTCTATATCGACATTGTGTTTTAAATTTTAGGCATGATGTTTTATATTCTTTTGGCAAAGTATTATATAGAAAAATACAAAATGTAACAATTTAAAACACTAACTAATGTATTTCTCGACATGCAATCTAAAACACCATGCAAAGAAGTAATCAGTGTATTTTAAAGTTCATGTGTAGAATACATTTAATTGTATTTTAAATTGTTGTGATTTGTGTTTTTTAACATAATACAATGCAAAAGGAATTGAAAACGTTGTAGCCAAAATTTAAAACACAATGACTACATACACTTCTCATGCTTTGTACGAAAAATGCACTTTGTTCAGGAACCTATACATATATATATATATATATATATATATATATATATAATAAAAAATCATCATTGTAAATACAACATCACTTAGTGGCAGAATATGAGGCTTCCATTAATCAACACTCGAGTAACGAAGGTGGCAAACCGGATGATATTGCAATCTTTGAAAATATGTTGGGTTCAAGATGTGGACATTTTCGAGGTATTAGGCCTATACCTTGTTCAAGTAAATTGCCTGTCATGGGAGGTGTGGAGTCACAAACTCCACAATTTTCAAAGGTAAGCTAGCTTAATTTAGTTTAAAAACGTATATATGGAATGATGAATGCATGTAGGTTGATAAATTTAGTTTATGTTGGTAGTTTACAAATTGGGTTAATGTTGATGCTTTGGTAGTTTGGTAAATATTAGTATAATTGCTAAATGTTAGTAGAATTTGATTAATGTAGATACTTCGGTATTTTGTATATGTTGGTTGTTTTTATTGTTAGTTTGATAAATTTGGAATATAAATGTTGGTAAATGTTATTATTAGTTTGATAAATTTGGTCAGAGATATATATGTTTGGTGGTATGTTAATTAATTTGGTTAAAATTATTTAAGGGTTTTAGCGATAAAGTGCCTTTAGAGGCGACAGGAAAAGGAGATCATAGCCTTTAGCGACCATACAATTGTGGTGACCCAATAGCGACGACAAGTCATCACTATGTCTTTAGAGGCAACATGTTAGAGCAATAGTGACGAGTTTCGTCACTTCTATTGCTATGTTTCCTTTTAGTGATGAACAGGGGTGGAAATGAGTTGAGTCGGGTTCAAGTTAGTTAGCCTAACCTCTTGTTGTCTGATACCGTAATATGTATCTAATGATCGAACTCTACTTATTACTGCATTTTCAAGATCGAGTATGGCTCAGGCTTGGGCGCTTGGCCTGTTTATTATTTATGAACTATTTAAATTACTAAACAACTAAAACATTTTATTCAATAATAATGAAAATTTTCTGAAGTTGAAATATAATAATTACACAAATCATAAAGCACGAGCTTAGAGCATCCATAATGTTAGACGGGTTCGGAATTCCAAACCTACAATTCCAAACAACAAGTTTAACATTGTAGGAGATGATTTAGAATTCCAAACCAAGTGTGTGGTCCAGAATACCAAACGGGTTTGAAATTCAATGGTGGAACACATACACACAATATTTTATTATTTGCCTTTTTGTGTAAAAGTGGGGTGTTAGGTGAAGGTTTGAAATTGTTTATTATTGTAGGAAAACTGGGTTTGGAATAATGTGGCATGCTGATGTAGTAGGTTTGGAGTTTTGGACGGGTTTACCATTGTGGATGCTCTTAATGACCAAAGGTGAAGATCAATGGGAACTTGTTAAATATAGATTAGTGTATTATAATTGTGGTTATCATATATTGGAATTTGGCAGATTTCATATGTTGACCCAAATAATTAGATCAAATACAAACATGAGATGTCTGGGAGATTAACCTGCGACTCTTTCTTATTCAAACAAACGAACTTACGAACTTATAAGAAATTGGACAAATAAAACAATAACCTAGAGATAAAATTACAGAAAACGTCCTTTACATTAACCAAAATTGCATCTTTGAACCTTAATGTTTAAAACTTGAATATTGCAACCTTTAATGTGTTTTCTGTTGCAGGAAACGTCCTTTCCCACTAACCTCGTTAGTTTTTTTTGTTAGGTGCCTCTCACATGAAAGGGGTACTTATGTCATTTCCCCTCTAGCTTATTATATTAAAAAAAGAAGAAGGGAACCGTGAGGGTGTAGGGGTCGAACCCGGGTGGTTCCGGTAGAACAGACACATAAAAACCACTACACAAATTCTTTATCTTGAAACATTTGATATTCATTTATCTTTTCCCCCTAACTTTAACGGTTCAAATAATATTATTATCTTTATTTGATATTATGTGACGTTAACTGTTGGATCAGTAATGCTCTTGATGTATTGCTTGCTAGTGTAAACTTATGTATTTAGCAAGTTCAATCAGATTTGCACAGCGGAATGATAAGTAAAGTTACACTATCAACAGGACTTATTACTCCCCCTGGATGTTTGAAAACTACAGACAAGTTTAATGAGAATCTAAGTAATGAATGTGAATGATAATAAATACTCAAACATATTCTCAATAAATGAAATGGAAAGAACAATAATAAGCTTTGAAGGATTTCTGTATTAATCAAAATCAATGTCTAAAACAGAGGGGATGAACCCATCTATTTATAGACTTTACATATACATGAACCTTGCCAAAAAGCAAATCTGTAACAAGCAGCAACAAGTTGCATTTTTGGAACTTGTACAAACTGATAAAGTAATATTAAACTAATAAACTACTGAAACATAAGTCGGTGAAAAAGATTCTAGAACAAGAGCTGATGAATGACAAACTACTGATGAGTAGTTTGTCTTCAGTAGTTCTTCAGTGAACTGTCTGGTTAGACTTCAGAACTTCTGATACTTCTTCTTCAGTACTTGTTGAATCCTTCTTCAGTACTTTAGTCTTCCTTCTTCAGTAGTTTTATACTTAGGATATTTTGCAGAAGTGAATTAGACTATGGTTTACAAAAATGGTTTCAACAATCCTTTTTGTCCTAACATTAACAAATACGGTGGGGTTAGCTATTAAAACGGGTAATATGTAGCTAATAAATTGATTTAATTCTGTTAGTCAATTTAGAGGGGCACCATACCAATTTAACCTAAAAACGTGGCAAGTTAGTAAATTGATAAGTGATAACACTACGCCAAAATATGCCTACGGGCACACAAAAAAGTGTGACCATAGGTCTTTCGCCACACGTTTTTTTTCATCTCAAGTGTGACCATAGGTTGAGTTATCGCATGTATCATATGGCCACATTCACATTTAGTGGCCGTAGCATTTAAAAGTGTGGCTAAAGGATACCAATATTTCTTTTTGAAATCAAGCATTATGTCTATTAAATGTGAGTAAAGGATAGTAATGGCCACATGAAATTACTCTAAATGTGGCCATTTTAGTTATATAGTCACTAAAAGTTTTGTTTTAGCCACATCAATTAAAAAAATATGTGGCAAAAATGATTGTTTTAATAAGATTTCCATCAACATGAATTCACTGTAAGTGTGATCATTTCTATTATATAGTCACATTAATTTACTGTAAGTGTGGTAAAAAACTATTTATAGACACACGAAACAATTCTGTAATTATATGTGTGACTATATTCTAACTTTAGGTCACACATATTTTTTTTTCCTATGACATTTGTTGTTATTCCGTCACATAAAAAAAGTCCTTAGAGGTAGAAATAGGAGATAAAAAGAGTTTATGTGTCTATGACATATGTTGAGGCTGTGAAATTGTTATTGAAGATCAAGTCTTCCCAATAAATCTGATCCCGATAGGGTTGAAGGAATTTGAAGTTGTGGTGGGCATGGATTGGTTGTCAACTCACCACGTCAAAGTAGATTGCAATCACAAGGTGATTCAACTATCGACACCAAGCAGGGAACTTGTTACCATCCGTGGGGAAACCAATTGTCACCCCCATAGTCTGTAACATCTTGGAAGCTAAGAAGCTGATCCAACATGGTTTCAAGGCCCTCCTGGCCTATATAACCGATAGTCGGGGGGGAATCCAAATTTGGAAGATATACCGGTAGTCCGAGACTTTGTGGATGTATACCCAGAAGACTTACCGGGAACGCCGGAGGTGAAGTTTCGAATAGAATTAGTTCCGGAAGCCAAGCCGGTGGCCAAAGCGCCTTATCGGCTGGCACCTTCGGAACTTCAAGAATTGATGAACAGATACAAGAGCTCCTTGATAAAGGGTTCATTAGGCCGAGTGTTTCCCCGTGGGGGGCACCGATACTCTTTGTTAAGAAGAAGGATGGTAGCCACCGAAAGTGCATAGATTACTGTGAGCTAAATAAGCTGACGGTAAAGAACTGATATCCTCTTCCAAGAATCGATGACCTCTTTAACCAACTACAAGGTACAAGATGGTTCTTGAAAATCGATTTGAGATCGGGGTACCATCAATTAAATGTAAAAGATGAGGATGTACCCAAGACAGCTTTCCGAACGCGGTACGGGCACTACGAGTTCTTGGTAATGTCCTTTGGGTTAACAAACGCACCCACGGCCTTCATGGATCGTATGAATCGGGTGTGTAAACCTATGTTGTACAAATCGGTAATAGTGCTCATAGACGACATATTGGTATATTCGAAGGATGAAACCGAAAACGGCCATCATTTGTGGGTGGTGTTAACCATTTGAGGTAAGAAAAATTGTTTGCAAAATTCTCTAAGTGCGCCTTTTTGGCTTCGAGAAGTACAGTATCTCGGGCATGTTATTAATGTTGAAGGGATATCAGTATATCCCTCAAAGATTGAAGTAGTGGCAAGTTGGAGCCCACCGAAAATGTCGCGCCCCGCATAGGCGGTGTCACACCCTCAAATTTCCACTTGCGGAGTTTTACCGCGAGGTGCGTGACAAACCAGGATCCAAGTAAACGGTCACAATAAACGACACTATATGATATGAAAACAACGTAAACTGCCATTGAGTTTCAAAACCGTTCTAACACAGCAGAAGCAAAATGTATTATTACAACTCAAAAGTAAAACTCAAAGTCTGAAATGTTTAACAAAACATGCTTATGATTCCTAGATGCCGTGAGACTCCGTGCGCCTATCGACAGCTGCTACCTTAGCGACCTGAGACAAACATGCTAAAAACGTCAGCAAATAATGCCGGTGAGTTCACAGGTTTTTAATGAATACCGACTCCAAATGAATACTGACTCCTAAATGAATACCCATGGTCAATCCAGACCACATGCATGCAAAACATATGAATACCTGTTACTACTGCGATTGGAAAACCGTTATTGGACTCGAATACTGTGAATCTTGAATACGTGCCCGAATGAATACTGAATACTGAATACTACATACTGAATACTAAATACCTAAGAGACAACATGCACCCGTCCGACCTCCAGTCGACAAGTGGGGCCAGTCAAGCCCAAATAGATCTATCCACATTTCCCCCGTTGTGCATCTCCGCACATTCATGGTTCTCCCCGGGACTTCCAAAGATCGCATAGTAATATAATGAATACTCCAAAACATAATGAATACTCCAAAACCTAATGAATTCGTGAATACCAAAACATAGTTGACACACCTTTCATGAAAACATAGTTGAAACGCCTTTTATGAAAACATAGTTGACACACGTTTAAAGAATACAACATGTTTTCTCCCCCGAAAACGTAAAACCAGTAAAAGAGTGGGGGCGTGAAACTCACCTTAGAGTGCGTCTTCTGATAATTAGAAATCCAACACGTGTATGATAATCCCAACTAATGACAACCTATCATTGAGTTTACATAAGTTTGATGACTACTAACCCGAAGGCTAACTAGTCCCCGATTGTCCAGATCTTGACTACGTGTGTTAAAAAGTGCGTTTAAACGTTAACCGGACATACCAAACAGACCCGACATCCCGTTGGTGACCTGTTGCGTCAATTAGTCATGAACATAATGTTAACACATAAGTTTCAAACATAAAACACTTAGTTTGCATCAAAAATCGCATATACGAAGTCGTAAGGTCGAATCGGGAGTTTCCTGTTTTTGGTTCGCCCCCAAGGGCTTCTGGTTCGACCCATGGACCCTTGGTTCAACCCTCATGATGTTCATTCAACCGATTCACAAGTTCATTTGACCTAACACATGTTTATATGACCCTAACATATGTTTATTCGACCTTAACGTATGTTAATTATGGAGATGTCACATCAAACGCATGCAATCTTTATCCAATTAGGAAACATTCTGAAATCAATCAATAATAAACATAAAATACTCAAATTATCATGAACAAGAAACCCCCAATCATATCCCTATCACTATCATCATGAACAAGCTCTAGATCTAACCCAAAATCCCCAAAATGAGCAAAACATCATCAATAATCAATTGTAACCTATCTCAATCATAAATCATCATCAATAACAGTCCTATATCATTGTTATAACATCTATACAGCAATCAATCATCAAACAATACATAACACCACATAAAACACCATTAACACATGTTAATTTGTATGAAAACTCACTGTTTATGAATAGGTTTTGTTTAGAAAGATATTAGAAAGGTTTTTATCCATGAAAACATGTTTGAATCAGATCTGGACTCTTGGGGTTTAATGAAAACGAATTGAAATGCTTTAAAAATGATTTAGAATGAAGAACACACCTTAGATCTTTGTTTAGAAGATGTTTGCAGGTTAGATTATAGAAAACAAGGGCAAAAACTCCTTCCCCAGTGATTAAAGTTGCTCAAGAGTGTTTAGAGGTGTTTAGGGTTTGTGAAATGGTGAAAAATGACAAAGTGTGGTATTTATACTAGTCCACATTCGCCCCTTTCGCATGGTCGAATGTACCCACATTCGCCCCTTGCTCAGGGTCGAATGTACCTTTATTGGTCGAATGAACTTCTATTGTTTTCACATCCCAGGTTCGCCCCTTTATTGAGGGTCGAACCAAGCTCATTTCCCAGGTTCGCCCCCACGCTATGGGTCGAACCTGGACCTGTGTTTTCTAGTTTTTCCAGTTTGTCGTGTTTAACGCATTTTAACGCATCCTAACACATGAACATGCAATCTTAATCTATGTTTAACATATATAAGCATGGATAATCATCTATACATCGTTTAAACACATATTTGCATATAATCCACCATATAAGAGTCAATCTACGCATAACACCTAATTTATATTATGTAATTCACCAACAACGGGACTCGTAACGTGTGTGTGACTAACCCAATGATCCTCCAAATCATTGAACCCTGGACACTACAGACTGTGTTTCGACTCGACTGACCCCGTCAAGTATGTTTAATAAACGTTTTTCGCTAAGGTAGACTTATGTGTTTATAAAATGTTGACCCAAACATGCCGGGTGTCACATCATCCCCCTGTTGAAAGAATTTTCGTCCCGAAAATTTCCCTAAGTCAAAGAGAACGAAGCGATAAAAAGAAAAATTTTCCCGGTCGTCTCATGATCCCCCTGTTGAAAGGAATCTCGCCCCGAGATTCACTCTTCGACAGTATTGAGTGTCGACCTAACCCAAGTAACGTTTCCCAGAACGCAAACAAAATGATAACCACGAACGAAAGATGATATCAACAGATACTCTATGCCGGGGAACCGCCCTCCCCAAAGTGAATACAAAACAATGAATCCTCCTGATCGAATGCCTACTAGAGACTACTGTGACCGGTATAAATGATACACCGGTACCGTCCAAGTAACATCTCTAAAGGACCCACATCAGACCCATGAATGCAAAACGATGACCAAATACCAAACTGAATGTACACAATGAATACGAATCGCCAAACAATGTGAATGAGAATGAATACAAGCATAACGAGAATCAAGAAAAGAATACTCACCAGTAACAGTATCAGGATGCTCCTGGTTCTCCTTAGCGCCAATGACATAAAAACGACCCGAAGCAGCTCGGCTGCCACCCTCGTTGTTCCTAGCACCACCTGCAGTCCCTTGCTTCAGCTTAGGACAATCCCGCTTGAAGTGTCCATTATCCCCACAGTGATAACATCCCTGCCTCCCCTGAGGAGTAGTAGCAGTGGTAGTAGCAGTAGTGGCCTGTGCCGGTTGTAGCTGAAGAGTAGTCCTACAGTCCTTAGCATGATGACCAAAACGCTGACACCGACGACAGCGAAACTTCTCACAATCACCCATATGATGAAACCCACACTCACTACACTTCGGGAGTTTCCCAGTATAACCCCCAGACCTCTGCTCGGATGACGCTCCCACAACCTCCTATTTCTTCGCCTGCGGCTGGGAAGACCCAGCGCTCTTTCCAGCACTCTCCCACTTCCTCTTGTTGTCCGCAGGGGCTTTCACAGCAGCACCCCTCGGAGATAGAACACCCTCAGCAACCTTCATGTTGGTCAACTTGTGAGCTGCCCGAACAGTGGCCAACATAGTAGTGTGATCAGCGGCAGCAACAAGCCCAGCAATCTCCGGCACCAACCCAGCAACGTAGTGCTCAATCCTCCAGTACTCTGGTGTAGCCAAACCGGGGCACATCACGGTCAACTCGTTGTGCCTAGCAGTAAACACCTCGATCTCCGACCTGACCATCTTCATATTCCAAAACTCGTGTTCCAGCTTCATAATCTCGTCTCTTGGACAATACTCCGCCCTCAACATCTGAACAAACTCGGACCATGGCATAGCATTGGCCTCACCCAGACCAAGATTCGCCGTGGTGGAGTTCCACCAAGTCAAAGCATGTCCCTCCAGAGTAGCAGAAGCATACTTGACGCGATCAGCGTCGGGACAGTTACACATAGCAAACACCGATTCGATCTTCTCCAACCACCGAAGTAGTCCCACTTCCCCTTCAGTCCCATTGAAGTAATGGGGCTTACAGTCCATGAACTTCTTGTAGGTGCACCCAGACTGCACCTGATTAGTATTTCCTAGGGTCTGCTGAGCAGCCTGGAAAGCAGCCAACGCAACATTCAACTGCTGCTGCAACATGTTCTCCAACTTCGCCTTAGTCATGGTGATGTTCCCACCACCTCGTCCACCGCCATTGCGACCCCCGCCGCCACCACGGCGTCCACCAGCACGTCCACCAGCGCGACCATACATGCTCTGCCAAATATGAGACGAGACACTCAATACCACTAACAGATCAAGCTACAAGTGACCAAACGAATTCAGAACGTGGTTCCAGCATGACCATTAGTCCGAACACGAAGTCCACCAAGATTTTCATGCATTTCGATTTATGATTTCGTGTGCACCCGAAATAACAAATCGCTCTACATGGTCCTCTAGGCGTGCTGCTAACTAGAACTCCCAATCACCCGACACCCACATTCCTAAAAGAAACTGTTATCGGACGAGGATCCCAAAGTGAGCAGTCACCCAGGAGTGTACTATGACAAGTACTAGTGCATGATAGTGTGTGTGTAGGAAGTATGTACATTAGAGCATAGATGGGTGATGTGTTGCAAAACACATCTAATTTCCTATGTATTTTGTATATTATTCGGTCAAGTTTGTATTCGTTTCGTGTCAGTTTTATTATTTATTTATTTATTTTATTATTTTATAGGTGTTTGGAGAGAATGAGCTCAAAACGAATGAATTTTAATCAAGACACCAACACTTAAGAGCCGGTGTTCATAGACGTTGGAGCGTAGACGAGAAACTTTGGTCAAGTCAAGAACACCCGAGTCTAGAGCACCGAGTGTAATACTATCTATAATAATAATAGTAATAGTAATAGTAATAGTAATAGTAATAGTAATAGTCATAGTCATAGTCATAGTCATAGTCATAGTCATAGTCATAGTCATAGTCATAGTCATAGTCATAGTCATAGTCATAGTAATAGCAATAGCAATAGCAATAGCAATAGCAATAGCAATAGCAATAGCAATAGCAATAGCAATAGCAATAATAATAATAATAATAATAATAATAATAATAATAATAATAATAATAATAATAATAATAATAATAATAATTTTAAAATAAATATGGACATAAAGTCCAAATTGTCTCGTGAATCATCAGTGAATGGCCCAAAAAGAAACATAACAACTAAACCTACAAGAGTGAAGATATTTTTGGAGGGCGGCACATTATAGGTAGTAGCAGATTAATATTATTTAAGGTGGACATATATCATCACATCAAAAAAATCAAGTCAGCCGCAAAAGGGGTGAGGACATAGAACAACAATCGAACAACAGCTTTAAGCTTTTAGAGAGGATTAATTGAAGGCCAGGAAGGTTTGGGTTCAAGACTAAAGCTACGGGTTCGATAATTAAAAGTTTTAGGTTTTATATTTATTTACTCCGTGTTCATGAATATTGAGACCATGACTATATATTGTTTGGAACCCATGTTTTTATCTTGTTCTATTATTATGAATAGCTAAACTTTTTAGGCTACCTAGGTCGTATGATGAATACTTAGCATTTTTATGACTTTCGGATTCGTTTAATTATATAATTGGTTTATGTTTTGGTAAAAATTTAATTGTGTTAGGATATAATGCGTCTGCGTATTTAAGTCTAATTTATGATCTTTGATAGTTCCACATGTGTCTTGTTGAATGTCTTTTAGTTATAGATGCATGTTGGGTTGCCTGCTTTGTGCTTGTGACTAGTTTATGGTTTTTGACGTCTAATTCCATAGGAACTTGATTTGAGAGTTTAGAGGACTTAGGTATTCTGCCATTCCTTAAGACCGGGAGGTGATAGGGTGTCGGGTTGTCTAGATCTTTAAGTATCGGGTTGAGGTGAGACCGGGAGGTGATCCTTGCCTAGTGTGTCTTTAGATTCTTGTAATTCCGAATTATTTCCAAGCCAATTAGATTACTCCTTCACATTTTTGGGTGTGTTGTGACAAGCGAGACCGGGAGGTGAGCGAGTCTTTCGAGTACCTTAGCATTCCCTAGTGAGGTGAGACCGGGAGGTGATCCAAACTAGTAACCAGTGATTTACACGTCCCTTAGGATTTTCTGAGAGGTGTTAGTGAGACCGGAAGGTGATCTAGCATGCTTTAGGGGTTTCCTGGGTCGGGCGTATCTTTAGAAAACCTGGCAGCCAATCCATTATTCGATTCCGAGAGTTGTGAGTCTGCGGGTAGGATTCTAGACCTAGGTAGTTGCCTTCCATATTATCTGAGTTCAATCCAGTGTTCTTAGCTTCTTGTTTTCATCTCTGTGTTATTTGTTTTAAGTGCTTTTATTTTATTTGCATTTAGTTTAAAAATAATTCTCAAAAATCCAAATTATTAGGCTAGGAGTCGACAGAGGTTTAGTACCGAGAGTCGCCA
Source organism: Ambrosia trifida (assembly GCA_028751855.1). Lineage (NCBI taxonomy): Eukaryota > Viridiplantae > Streptophyta > Magnoliopsida > Asterales > Asteraceae > Ambrosia > Ambrosia trifida. Next base: position 38,213,741 of record CM054131.1, on the reverse strand, counting down.
TATTGTGTCCACGGTTCGATATTCCGGACTTACTTGCTCTGCTACACTGCGACCGGTACACTTGACGTTAGTGTGTGGTTTTGTAGGTTTTTCCATTTTTAAAACTTGACCTATTTATTTACTACACATTTCACACATCAAGTATTAGTGCATGATAGTGTGTGTGTAGGAAGTATGTACATTAGAGCATAGATGGGAGATATCCAAATCCCGGAAAAATCTCAAAAGTGTGCCGAAGCCACCCCAATGTACACTACTGCCAAGTATAAGCGATAAGCCTCTTCATCTTCATACCCGAAGAAGAAGATAGAATAAGTGTAGAAATAGTCCAAAGATAGATAATACGATACTGTGTGATGAGGACACCGACACCCCGACAAGGGTAGTATGTTTACCAAATGACACGACTCGTAACTATGTGTGACCGTCTAACGTGTGTGATACTCGGCTTTAGACTAGACTCTACATGCAGTCCTAGTTCACTATAACCATTGGCTCTGATACGAATCTGTCACACCCTCAAATTTCCACTGGCGGAGTTTTACCGCGAGGCGCGTGACAAACCAGGATCCAAGTCAACGGTCACAATAAACGACACTATATGATATGAAAACAACGTAAACTGCCATTGAGTTTCAAAACCGTTCTAACACAGCGGAAGCAAAATGTATTATTACAACTCAAAAGTAAAACTCAAAGTCTGAAATGTTTAACAAAACATGCTTATGATTCCTAGACGTCGTGAGACTCCGTGCGCCTATCGACAGCTGCTACCTTAGCGACCTGAGACAAACATGCTAAAAACGTCAGCAAATAATGCTGGTGAGTTCACAGGTTTTTAATGAATACCGACTCCAATGAATACTGACTCCTAAATGAATACTGTAAAACCCGAACCCTCTCACCACCAATATTGTCCGCTTTGCCCCAATGGGTCGCCAATCCAGAGCTCACGGATTTGTTTTTGTTTGCCCAGTGGAGACTTCCCAGGAGATCACCCATCCTAGTACTACTCCCACCTGAGCACGCTTAACTGTAGAGTTCTCCTCTCATCCACTAACATTAAGCCCCAAAACGCGTTGGTGATTTAAGAGGCAAGACATTACTTATGAACCAAGGATCTCTCCTGGCCACGACCGATGTGGGATTTTCCTCGGGTGTCACATTCACCCCCTGTTAGAGTCTCATCGTCCTTGATGAGGTATGCACCCACCATCCCGAACGGCATAGGAGTGGCTCTGATACCATATGTAACACCCGACCCCTCTCTCCACCAATATTGTTCGCTTTGCCCCAATGGGTCGCCAATCCAGAGCTCATGGATTTGTTTTTGGTTGCCCAGTGGAGACTTCCCAGGGGGTCACCCATCCTAGTACTGCTCCCACCTGAGCACGCTTAACTGTGGAGTTCTCCTATCATCCACTAACATTAAGCCCCAAAACGCGTTGGTGATTTAAGAGGCAAAACATTACTTATGAACCAAGGATCTCTCCTGGCCATGACCGATGTGGGATTTTCCTGCGGTGTCACATTCACCCCTGTTAGAGTCTCATCGTCCTTGATGTGGTATGCACCCACCATCCCGAACGGCACAGGAGTGGCTCTGATACCATATGTAGCACCCGACCCCTCTCACCACCAATATTGTCCGCTTTTCCCCAATGGGTCGCCAATCCAGAGCTCATGGATTTGTTTTTGGTTGCCCAGTGGAGACTTCCCAGGAGGTCACCCATCCTAGTACTGCTCCCACCTGAGCATGCTTAACTGTGGAGTTCTCCTCTCATCCACTAACATTAAGCCCCAAAACGCGTTGGTGATTTAAGAGGCAAGACATTACTTATGAACCAAGGATCTCTCCTGGCCACGACCGATGTGGGATTTTCCTGGGATGTCACATTCACCCCTTGTTAGAGTCTCATCGTCCTTGATGAGGTATGCACCCACCATCCCGAACGACATAGGAGTGGCTCTGATATCATATGTAACACCCGACCCCTCTCACCACCAATATTGTCCGCATTGCCCCAATGGGTCGCCAATCCAGAGCTCATGGATTTGTTTTTGGTTGCCCAGTGGAGACTTCCCAGGAGGTCACCCATCCTAGTACTGCTCCCACCTGAGCACGCTTAACTGTGGAGTTCTCCTCTCATCCACTAACATTAAGCCCCAAAACGCATTGGTGGTTTAAGAGAAGACATTACTTATGAACCAAGGATCTCTCCTGGCCATGACCGATGTGGGATTTTCCTAGGGTGTCACAGGCGGAAACATGAGATGCGACACGAAAGGTTTTCAAGCACAAGATTTAAGCAAACATTCAAAATAACCATAAGTTTAGGATACCAAATTGTTAAAAGTTTACAACCATCATCAAAATGTATTGTTTTGAAACCACATGTTCACAAATTTAACCAAAAGATGATATCCATGAATGCATGCCCAAATCATTTCCCAAGTTCCATCCATGAGTTAGTAACCTGAAAACATGCATAAAAACTTTGTCAACATAAAATCGGTGAGTTCATAGGTTTTAAAGTAGTTGAAAACATAAAGTTAATGAAATCCATGAACGACCCATCAATGTCTAGCTAAGACAATGACGATATTGAACGATCATGAGTCCATTACCAAACCTCGACGCGATGTGCCTCGTACATTGTACAATAAAGACAATGTATCATCATATAAGAAATACAAGCACTCTTTTTTCTTATGTATCAGGGTTAGAGCGACAAACCAAGAGTGGGGGTGTCAACCCAATAGGTATATTCAAGTGTTTCATGGCTAAATCCATAGCTAATGGTTACGGTAAACTATTTACACGAGGGCTTTATGAGTACTCTAAACATATTGTCTCATGTATACCGATCTACTAGGAATTGATTCTAAAACTAAGTAAACCATGCATGTCTTTCCCCAAAATACAAAACAGTAAAAAGGGGTTGTTAAACGCACCTCAAGTCCGTGCAAAAAGGCTAGCAAGAGAGTATATCCGAAGCACTAGGAAACCCGGCCTACATATCCTATATATAAATGGACATCTTAGGTCTATCTAAAGGTTTCATTGTAATCATTGTTCACCCAACTTTTGAAATAAGTTAGCTTGGTGACATTGGTGACAAGTGTTTTATTGTATGAAATACACTTTCGAAAATCCCGTAACTTTTCACCATATGTTTTAGATATAAAACATATGTTAACTTCTAAAACAATTTATTATTTTTATAGATCTTGCACTAAACCATTTACATTACTTTTAACATGGCACATAGCACACATCTATTTATACATATATTTACTCAATTTACACAATACTCACCTATCTATATATACATGTGTACTCGGCACACACACACATAAGTACTCGTGTTCATGAAATCGTCCCATACACGTACCCATATATGTATATGTTTGACACACACACACACACACACACCGATATTTATGCTTATGGAGTCGACACTCACATACATACATAGACATTTATCATTCACATGCACACTTATATAACATACACACACATATATACGTATAACACACACGCACACATACATACATACAAAATAGACACGCACACACATACACACATATCTATATATCACACACACATATATCTATATATATCACACGCACACACACACACACATATATATATCACAACACACACATATGCACATTACTAGATCCTAGTTGCTTGATTAGTTTTACTTTGATAAAAGATGATTCATAAACTTGGGTGAACACTAATGTTTAGATTATAACAAAATATCAAGGTTGAGTTAGTGAACATACCACTTAGTCTTGCAAGGAAGGCTTGGAACTAGAAGCTAAGTGTTAAGAGTGTGTGTTTAAGAGTGACCTAGTGAGGTGAACCAACAAAATGAGATGAGGACCCCAAGTCTTCTATTTATAGAGTGAAAGAGAGAGAGAGAGAGAGAGAGAGAGAGAGAGAGACAAAAGAGATAGGAAGAAGGAGGAATGGAGGTTCTAATTATGGAAGGTCAACTTCTATGGTTAAGTGTGATTAAAGAATAATGCCATTTTAGTGTTAAGTCTTTCAATGGATTCCATTCAAATCAAGTGATTTATCATATTAATCTAATCAAGTGAAGTTGACTAAACATAAGATTACTAGACTTTTGCCTGCGTTAACACGCGGTTCCAAACATTACAATTATTTTGAGCGGTAAAACGTAATAAAAAATATAGTAGAAATATTTTATTAAAATTTAAAAGAAACCAATACACATTTTATTCAAATATCACTAAAGATTTCTTTATACACCACATTTTTTGTTTTATTCTCATCACCATCAAGTATAAGTAATTTCACCCCTGCCCACTTGGTGGTACATTTTCTATTCCATTATTATGATTATTGACCTTGCATCTCTTGACATCTAGTTGTAATTTTCTAAATTTGCGACACTCGGCCGCATTCTTAATTTTTTGGCCATTCGATACAACTGTGAAGAAAAATAAATTACTTGCATAATCAAGGTTTGTTGTGAAAGAAGCCCTATTGATGAAGCAAACTAATTTTTTGTATCCTCATATCCATTTCACTACATAGAAACCAAGGTTTTTAATATAAACTTAAAATAAAAACCAAAAAAGAAGCACATCAAGTTTCCTAAATAACCAATGTTTTCCTTTGTACATTCTCATGAAAACGGATGACTTCCCAAAACATTATATCTCGTTCAGGCTTGTTGTCATCCACTATTAAGAGCAATTCGATATCAACTCAAGTCACCAGAGATCACCTGCAAATTCAAACATCAAATTCTTGTTCACACTTTGCGTTGTGTGGTTGCCCGTTCACATGAGTATTCTCCTGTTCATTCCCTTGACTTTTGGCCGGAATCTCACTGGCATTACCTACACATTTGATCAACATTAGTTATCGAATAGTCAAATACCTGTTTGAGGAAGCCAGCACCAAAAGCACCAGTGACCTTAAGCGAGCCTTTAACAGGGTCATTCATAACCACACAAGCATCGTCAGAGTGTTTGCTCTTTATTCTTTGAATTTCCTGCAAATGTGTGGAGGATCGTTTTGATAAAAACAAGTTGTTTGATCAAACAAGTCAACCAATTTAGGTGCGGAATCCCTAAATCAGTTACGAAATGATAGTAATATGAACAAAACACGCAAATCACCTTTTAAGATCCATTTCATTAATAAACAATATCAATAATCCTTACAAAATGTTGTTTACAATGAAATAATCAGGTTTCAGAAACAATTAGAAAACTAGAGAGAATTACAGGTCGAACGGGAAAGACAAATGACAAAAAGTTAACATTAAAATGAAATTTTCAGTTTATATAGGCCTGCACATTCGCCCCCCTGTAAGGGTCGAATGTGCAGGTTCGACCCATCAAATGGTCGAATCAGCACATTGTTCTTCAGACTTCCATATTCTACCTGTAAACTCCACCTTCGACCTCTATATGCCACCGTCGACCCTCAAAACCCACCTTCGACCCCGTGATTTCACCAAAACATAAAAGAATGTACAATCCAATAGCACTAGTCGCAAAACGTGCATCAACAAACTCCCCCTCGACTATTGCTTGGATTGTTGTCGTTTATAATCAAGCGTCTTGTTCATCAACTTGATACGCAAGTTCGTCTTCTGCTCTTTCGTCATAACTGGTTCGAAAGTTGGTTTAGATTTCTTTTTTTCAATTGGAATCTTCACAAACTTTCCCAGTTTCTTGTTGTAGTCACATCCCGCATTAACATCCCAAGCGAAACACAAGCATACCACACGGTGGTATTTCAGAGCTTGTTCGCTATCCTTCTCTTCACAATAGATTGGGTTGTAATACAGCATAATGATATCTTCATGTGAGCAATTGATCAACCACATTGGATCAAATATATGAATCTTCTTGAACACATCTCTCCCATCCTTCAGCAAGATAACAACTTCTGCGGTCTTCCAATCATAGTACCACCACATGAAATCTTTTGAAAAGTGTCGTGGAATCGGCATCAAAGGAATATGTTTCAGTACGGTCGGTGGTTTATACTTCAAAGTCACCTTTGTAACACCCCAACCGATGGCGGAAACATCGGGATGTCACGTATTGATGATTGTTTCAGTAGCTCATGGTAATTAATTCTCATTATATGATTTAGATAAATTACATACAATTGTTCAACAAGAATTCGTACATCAAATTGAATAAAACTATGTACACATCTTCAAGCAAATCTTCAAGCATGTAGAACCCGAAACATGTTAAGTTGAAAATATTTTGGGTCAACAAAAGTTGGTGAGAATTACATAGGTTTTGATAATCGAATAAAATTGTTGTGCAATTCATGTGTCATGGCAATCTAGTCCATATGTGAAAACATACTAGAAGTAAATCGAGTGCATAATCAACCATTGTGACTGTTGTATTGTGGTACATCCCATACGCTCATGGTTCACTCGTTTATATTGCAGTAACAAACACCCACGCAACCTTTGTAGGAGGCGCGTATCCGGGTGGGATTGTCAGTCCAATAGATCTATCAATGTATACCGTTTGGCTGATGAATATTTATGTTAGAATTGTGCTTACCCTAGTCATGTTCAATACATAATGCAACATAGAAATACACATAGACACATTGATGATTGAATTGCATAAATAATGTTGTAACATGTTTCGCCCCAAAAATGGTGATAAATAGAAAAGGGGCTATGTAAAACTCACCTTAGCAAAATGTTATCTCTTGAAAAATAGTGTGTTGCCCAAATGTTTCAAGTATCACCCTATAATAAGGTAATAAATAAGTCTATCTAGTCTACAAACGTATACGTTCTAGGGCTTCGAATTTGGGGGTAAATGCTCGTTTGATTAATATTAAAATGGTTTGATAATTGAGAGAATTTTTGTAAGTAAATAAACAAAAATTCTTTTTATGAAATTTAAATTTAAGATGGTCACAATAATGTGTTTAAAGTATAAAAATAATTTTTACAAAATTATTTTCTTTAAAATAGAATATTAATTCTATTTATAACAAATTGTCAAACTTTAACTTTAATATTTAAAATACTAAAATTAAAGAATTATCAGTTTAAAAATTATATTTCTGTTCCAAATAATCAGAAATAATTTATGTAAAATTTTGGTGCAAAAATATTAAAAATTGGATTTATTATGATTTAATTATGATTAAAACTAACAAAAATTGATTAAAAATATTAAATAAATGATTTTTCAGAAATAAAAATCATTTCTGAAAAGCTTAATGTTATAAAAACTCAGAATAATTTTTGTGGTAATTTATAAATATGTTTTGATATTTTAATGGAATTTTATAAATATAATAGAATAAAATTGATTTATTTATTAAATATATTAAATAAATAAATTTTTGAAAACTAAAAATCGTAAGTTGAACTATTACATGAGATTAATACAAGATAATTTTTGTAGGATTTTTAAAAATGTGTTAGCATTTTAAAATGAATTTACAAGATTATAAGTATTATATATATAGTTGATTTGATAAAAAAACAAACTAAACAAAAAAATGCGCCACAGCCGGGACTCGAACCCGGGTGGCTTGGTTTGTGAGCACCAGACACAACCACTTGGTCTAGACCAGTGGTTGTGTTGATTCTTGTTTTAAAAAAAATAAATAGCATAACTGATCTTCATGTTCTTCCCCAATTATTAGCAATCGAGCCCTAGTTTTCCAATTGAACAACCCACACAACATTAACCCAATTAACCATAGGGTTAATGTTGTGCATCAGCCGATTAATGAAACCCACAAGAAAAATCATACTTACAAAGTTTAATCGAACACGAACGGACAGCCAACCTAAAAAGTCAAATGGCGATCGTGAATCAAGAACAGAGTATGATTGTGAAGAATTGGAGGTGGAGAAAGATGTAATGGCGAGTTGTGAAGGTTAAGGAATGATCAATTTATAGTGACAAGGTCTGGATCATTGAATTGGAAATGTTTGACCTTGTCTTTAAAGTTTGACGCGTTTAAGTGTATAATTGGTATGAATTGATTTATAATTGGACGTATAATGACACATAACAGGCCGATAATCACGACTCCAAGTCAAACCATGATCAATACGCGTTAATTGAGCCAAATTGATCTGGTCAAAAGATGGAATCTCTTGCCATATCTGCTGCTGCGCGTCAACAGGAAAGAAAAAGGAGAAACGAGAGTGGGTTTTTATTTATTTAAAGTTGGGTTTAAAACAAAAGATAGACATGGCTTAGCTGGTTGTGTGGGTGTGGTGCATCAGGCTCGGCTCCGGATCGATACCCGGCAAGAGCATTGTTTTATTTTTATTTTATTTTTTTAGCAGAAAGGGGGTTGGAGTTGGGCCAGGTGTGGACTGGGCTGGTTAAATGGGCTCAGGTTTACAACTTTGGGTGGGCTCTAAAGATTGGTTTTAATTATAGTGTGGTTGTTATTATTATTATTACTATTATTATTTTTATTATTATTATTATATATATAACGAATAATTATCATAGCATTAAAATGTCTCAAAAATAATAATAACGTACATTTATTTAACGCGAACTGTTACAGTCTCCCCTACTTTTAGGAACTTCGTCCCGAAGTTAAAAGAGAACACCAAGTTTATAATTGGTCAACTACCGAAAACCTTGATAAAATTTCACACTACCTTAATGTACCTGTAAATTCATGATTACGTTCCGGACCGTAATTACCAATTTACCTTACATTAGGGTTTTGCTTCCTTTTATGACTTAACCGATTGTTGAGCAGGTTCGATAGTCTCCACCAGTCATTGAGCAGGTGGTAGGGCCTCTCCCGACTGTTGGAAAGACATGATGACCTCTACCAATCGTTAAGTAGGTTGTTTGGTAGTCAACTAATTGTTGTACAAGTAAGCAAGTATGATTATAGATATAGCACTTAGTTCACATTCAAACAAGCATGCACTCAGATGTTATGATGATACTTGAATTTTATTATTTGAAAATAAAATGTCAATACATAGAATTAAAGAGAAAGTAGACATCATTCGAATGGTGGGGTTTAAGTAGCTGGAGGGTCTCAAGCGGGGTTATTTGGAGCATCAAGAGCGTTTGTAGCAGGGATTCGACAAGCATCTGCAAGATGCCCATACCTTTGACAATTGGTGCACTGTCGGCAGGGAACTTGAGTTGGATGGTGATACTGGCAGGTGTCACACTTAGGTAGCTTCCCGTGGTATTGTTTCTTGTTGGGTGGGGCAGTGGTGTCTATTGCAAAGTTTCTGACCTTACACTTCCCGTTGGTTGAGGCCTCGGTTTTGATTTCAACGGCAGGTTGGGGAGTATCCTTTATCTTTTCCCCTTTACGAGTCAGGGTTCCTGCCTTCACATGGTTATCTGTTAGGGTGGCAGCCAAACGCTTTGCTTCCTCCAAAGTAGCAGGGTTCCTTCCCCACACCGTGTCTTGAATCTGCATCGGTAAACCACCAATGTAGTTTTCGATCGCAATGGGCAAAGGGGTGACTTTGTGGGGTAGCAGTAAGCTCAGTTCGTGAAAACGAGTGTTGTAAGCAAGGTTTTCCCCACTGTCTTGAGCAAGATCATGAAATTCATCTTCCAGCTTCTTAATTTCAATACGAGGACAGAACTCTGCCTTCATAATGTCTTTAGCTTGATCCCAAGTTAAGGCTAGTGCAGCTTCAGCTCCGCGAGTGCGTTTTTCTTCATTCCACCAAGTGAGTGCTCGTTTGTGAAGAACACTCATGGCATAACTGACTTTAAAGTTGTCGGGGCATTCACTGTTAATGAAGGTATTCTCAATACCCTCAAACCATTGTAGGAGTCCTGTAGCTCCTTCTTCTCCACTGAACTTTGGGGGATTACAAGAATTAAAGTGTTTAAGGGGACAGGCTGGAAGACCATTTCCATTCCCGTTGTGATTTCCATTTCCATTCCCGTTGCTGTTGCCGTTACCGTTCCCGTTCAACTGTATGACTTGAGCTAGTAAGTTGGGAACCAGAGTTGCGATTTGCTGCGCCATTTGTTGAGAAATGATTGCAGCCAGTTGAGCATCGACACCATTGTTGTTGTTGTTGTTGTTGTTGTTGTTGTGGTTAGTATCGTGGTTGTGGTTGTGATTGCTACTTCCTTCATCATGATTGCCACCACTATTAAGACGAGCACTGCGACATGGAGGCATGATCTGTAAGAGACACAATGAAATGAATGAGGTTATATAAGGAATGTAATCATTTATTCATTAAAACGAATAAACGAAAACGTTGACTTATCAAAGATTCTAGATTCTAATAACATATGAAGACATGCTTTAGCCTATAAGTGAACACTCATCCCGAGAATTCCCAGGTAGGCATCCGGGTCCCTCGTCTGATTGGGATATATGCGCAATGCCAGCCTAGACAGAATACAGGCGTTCACCCTTCCAGATTGCACGTGTTCGTTATTAAAATCTAGAACTTCGACGAGATCTCAAGGTGGTTCAGGTTAAACCTGAGGATTTTGCCTTATTAGTCTAAGAGTGGATCCAGTGATGGAGAGCAACCTTCTTGTAGGGATGAAAGTAGGGGTAAGAAGTAGGAGATAGAGAATAGCAAGTAAAAGAAGCAAGTACTGGTTAAATCCTATGGTTATAGACTAGATTATTTTTCTAATAACCTAATTCCCTATAACCATGGCTCTGATACCAATCTGTAACACCCCAACCGATGGCGGAAACATCGGGATGTCACGTATTGATGATTGTTTCAGTAGCTCATGGTAATTAATTCTCATTATATGATTTAGATAAATTACATACAATTGTTCAACAAGAATTCGTACATCAAATTGAATAAAACTATGCACACATCTTCAAGCAAATCTTCAAGCATGTAGAACCCGAAACATGTTAAGTTGAAAATATTTTGGGTCAACAAAAGTTGGTGAGAATTACATAGGTTTTGATAATCGAATAAAATTGTTGTGCAATTCATGTGTCATGGCAATCTAGTCCATATGTGAAAACATACTAGAAGTAAATCGAGTGCATAATCAACCATTGTGACTGTTGTATTGTGGTACATCGCATACGCTCATGGTTCACTCGTTTATATTGCAGTAACAAACACCCACGCAACCTTTGTAGGAGGCGCGTATCCGGGTGGGATTGTCAGTCCAATAGATCTATCAATGTATACCGTTTGGCTGATGAATGTTTATGTTAGAATTGTGCTTACCCTAGTCATGTTCAAGACATAATGCAACATAGAAATACACATAGACACATTGATGATTGAATTGCATAAATAATGTTGTAACATGTTTCGCCCCAAAAATGGTGATAAATAGAAAAGGGGCTATGTAAAACTCACCTTAGCAAAATGTTATCTCTTGAAAAATAGTGTGTTGCCCAAATGTGTCAAGTATCACCCTATAATAAGGTAATAAATAAGTCTATCTAGTCTACAAACGTATACGTTCTAGGGCTTCGAATTTGGGGGTAAATGCTCGTTTGATTAATATTAAAATGGTTTGATAATTGAGAGAATTTTTGTAAGTAAATAAACAAAAATTCTTTTTATGAAATTTAAATTTAAGATGGTCACAATAATGTGTTTAAAGTATAAAAATAATTTTTACAAAATTATTTTCTTTAAAATAGAATATTAATTCTATTTATAACAAATTATCAAACTTTAACTTTAATATTTAAAAATACTAAAATTAAAGAATTATCAGTTTAAAAATTATATTTCTGTTCCAAATAATCAGAAATAATTTATGTAAAATTTTGGTGCAAAAATATTAAAAATTGGATTTATTATGATTTAATTATGATTAGAACTAACAAAAATTGATTAAAAATATTAAATAAATGATTTTTCAGAAATAAAAATCATTTCTGAAAAGCTTAATGTTATAAAAACTCAGAATAAATTTTGTGGTAATTTATAAATTTGTTTTGATATTTTAATGGAATTTTATAAATATAATAGAATAAAATTGATTTATTTATTAAATATATTAAATAAATAAATTTTTGAAAACTAAAAATCGTAAGTTGAACTATTAGATGAGATTAATACAAGATAATTTTTGTAGGATTTTTAAAAATGTGTTAGCATTTTAAAATGAATTTATAAGATTATAAGTATTATATATATAGTTGATTTGATAAAAAAAACAAAATAAACAAAAAAATGCGCCACAGCCGGGACTCGAACCCGGGTGGCTTGGTTTGTGAGCACCAGACACAACCACTTGGTCTAGACCAGTGGTTGTGTTGATTCTTGTTTTAAAAAAAATAAATAGCATAACTGATCTTCATGTTCTTCCCCAATTATTAGCAATCGAGCCCTAGTTTTCCAATTGAACAATCCACACAACATTAACCCAAATAACCATAGGGTTAATGTTGTGCATCAGCCGATTAATGAAACCCACAAGAAAAATCATACGTACAAAGTTTAATCGAACACGAACGTACAGTCAACCTAAAAAGTCAAATGGCGATCGTGAATCAAGAACAGAGTATGATTGTGAAGAATTGGAGGTGGAGAAAGATGTAATGACGAGTTGTGAAGGTTATGGAATGATCAATTTATAGTGACAAGGTCTGAATCATTGAATTGGAAATGTTTGACCTTGTCTTTAAAGTTTGACGCATTTAAGTGTATAATTGGTATGAATTAATTTATAATTGGACGTATAATGACACATAACAGGCCGATAATCACAACTCCAAGTCAAACCATGATCAATACGCGTTAATTGAGCCAAATTGATCTGGTCAAAAGATGGAATCTCTTGCCATATCTGCTGCTGCGCGTCAACAGGAAAGAAAAAGGAGAAACGAGAGTGGGTTTTTATTTATTTAAAGTTGGGTTTAAAACAAAAGATAGACATGGCTTAGCTGGTTGTGTGGGTGTGGTGCATCAGGCTCGGCTCCGGTTCGATACCCGGCAAGAGCATTGTTTTATTTTTATTTTATTTTTTTAGCAGAAAGGGGGTTGGAGTTGGGCCAGGTGTGGACTGGGCTGGTTAAATGGGCTCAGGTTTACAACTTTGGGTGGGCTCTAAATATTGGTTTTAATTATAGTGTGATTGTTATTATTATTATTACTACTATTATTATTATTATTATTATATATATATATATATATATATAACGAATAATTATCATAGCATTAAAATGTCTCAAAAATAATAATAACGTACATTTATTTAACGCGAACTGTTACAGTCTCCCCTACTTTTAGGAACTTCGTCCCGAAGTTAAAAGAGAACACCAAGTTTATAATTGGTCAACTACCGAAAACCTTGATAAAATTTCACACTACCTTAATGTACCTGTAAATTCATGATTACGTTCCGGACCGTAATTACAAATTTACCTTACATTAGGGTTTTGCTTCCTTTTATGACTTAACCGATTGTTGAGCAGGTTCGATAGTCTCCACCAGTCATTGAGCAGGTGGTAGGGCCTCTCCCGACTGTTGGAAAGACATGATGACATCTACCAATCGTTAAGTAGGTTGTTTGGTAGTCAACTAATTGTTGTACAAGTAAGCAAGTATGATTATAGATATAGCACTTAGTTCACATTCAAACAAGCATGCACTCAGATGTTATGATGATACTTGAATTTTATTATTTGAAAATAAAATGTCAATACATAGAATTAAAGAGAAAGTAGACATCATTCGAATGGTGGGGTTTAAGTAGCTGGAGGGTCTCAAGCGGGGTTATTTGGAGCATCAAGAGCGTTTGTAGCAGGGATTCGACAAGCATCTGCAAGATGCCCATACCTTTGACAATTGGTGCACTGTCGGCAGGGAACTTGAGTTGGATGGTGATACTGGCAGGTGTCACACTTAGGTAGCTTCCCGTGGTATTGTTTCCCGTTGGTTGAGGCCTCGGTTTTGATTTCAACAGCAGGTTGGGGAGTATCCTTTATCTTTTCCCCTTTACGAGTCAGGGTTCCTGCCTTCACATGGTTATCTGTTAGGGTGGCAGCCAAACGCTTTGCTTCCTCCAAAGTAGCAGGGTTCCTTCCCCACACCGTGTCTTGAATCTGCATCGGTAAACCACCAATGTATTTTTCGATCGCAATGGGCAAAGGGGTGACTTTGTGGGGTAGCAGTAAGCTCAGTTCGTGAAAACGAGTGTTGTAAGCAAGGTTTTCCCCACTGTCTTGAGCAAGATCATGAAATTCATCTTCCAGCTTCTTAATTTCATTACGAGGACAGAACTCTGCCTTCATAATGTCTTTAGCTTGATCCCAAGTTAAGGCTAGTGCAGCTTCAGCTCCGCGAGTGCGTTTTTCTTCATTCCACCAAGTGAGTGCTCGTTTGTGAAGAACACTCATGGCATAACTGACTTTAAAGTTTTCGGGGCATTCACTGTTAATGAAGGTATTCTCAATACCCTCAAACCATTGTAGGAGTCCTGTAGCTCCTTCTTCTCCACTGAACTTTGGGGGATTACAAGAATTAAAGTGTTTAAGGGGACAGGCTGGAAGACCATTTCCATTCCCGTTGTGATTTCCATTTCCATTCCCGTTGTCGTTGCCGTTACCGTTCCCGTTCAACTGTATGACTTGAGCTAGTAAGTTGGGAACCAGAGTTGCGATTTGCTGCGCCATTTGTTGAGAAATGATTGCAGCCAGTTGAGCATCGACACCATTGTTGTTGTTGTTGTTGTGGTTAGTATCGTGGTTGTGGTTGTGATTGCTACTTCCTTCATCATGATTGCCACCACTATTAAGACGAGCACTGCGACATGGAGTCATGATCTGTAAGAGACACAATGAAATGAATGAGGTTATATAAGGAATGTAATCATTTATTCATTAAAACGAATAAACGAAAACGTTGACTTATCAAAGATTCTAGATTCTAATAACATATGAAGACATGCTTTAGCCTATAAGTGAACACTCATCCCGAGAATTCCCAGGTAGGCATCCGGGTCCCTCGTCTGATTGGGATATATGCGCAATGCCAGCCTAGACAGAATACAGGCGTTCACCCTTCCAGATTGCACGTGTTCGTTATTAAAATCTAGAACTTCGACGAGATCTCAAGGTGGTTCAGGTTAAACCTGAGGATTTTGCCTTATTAGTCTAAGAGTGGATCCAGTGATGGAGAGCAACCTTCTTGTAGGGATGAAAGTAGGGGTAAGAAGTAGGAGATAGAGAATAGCAAGTAAAAAAAGCAAGTACTGGTTAAATCCTATGGTTATAGACTAGATTATTTTTCTAATAACCTAATTCCCTATAACCATGGCTCTGATACCAATCTGTAACACCCCAACCGATGGCGGAAACATCGGGATGTCACGTATTGATGATTGTTTCAGTAGCTCATGGTAATTAATTCTCATTATATGATTTAGATAAATTACATACAATTGTTCAACAAGAATTCGTACATCAAATTGAATAAAACTATGCACACATCTTCAAGCAAATCTTCAAACATGTAGAACCTGAAACATGTTAAGTTGAAAATATTTTGGGTCAACAAAAGTTGGTGAGAATTACATAGGTTTTGATAATCGAATAAAATTGTTGTGCAATTCATGTGTCATGGCAATCTAGTCCATATGTGAAAACATACTAGAAGTAAATCGAGTGCATAATCAACCATTGTGACTGTTGTATTGTGGTACATCCCATACGCTCATGGTTCACTCGTTTATATTGCAGTAACAAACACCCACGCAACCTTTGTAGGAGGCGCGTATCCGGGTGGGATTGTCAGTCCAATAGATCTATCAATGTATACCGTTTGGCTGATGAATGTTTATGCTAGAATTGTGCTTACCCTAGTCATGTTCAAGACATAATGCAACATAGAAATACACATAGACACATTGATGATTGAATTGCATAAATAATGTTGTAACATGTTTCGACCAAAAATGGTGATAAATAGAAAAGGGGCTATGTAAAACTCACCTTAGCAAAATGTTATCTCTTGAAAAATAGTATGTTGCCCAAATGTGTCAAGTATCACCCTATAATAAGGGAATAAATAAGTCTATCTAGTCTACAAACGTATACGTTCTAGGGCTTCGAATTTGGGGGTAAATGCTCGTTTCATTAATATTAAAATTGTTTGATAATTGAGAGAATTTTTGTAAGTAAATAAACAAAAATTCTTTTTATGAAATTTAAATTTAAGATGGTCACAATAATGTGTTTAAAGTATAAAAATAATTTTTACAAAATTATTTTCTTTAAAATAGAATATTAATTCTATTTAATATTTAAAAATACTAAAATTAAAGAATTATCAGTTTAAAAATTATATTTCTGTTCCAAATAATCAGAAATAATTTATGTAAAATTTTGGTGCAAAAATATTAAAAATTGGATTTATTATGATTTAATTATGATTAAAACTAACAAAAATTGATTAAAAATATTAAATAAATGATTTTTCAGAAATAAAAATCATTTCTGAAAAGCTTAATGTTATAAAAACTCAGAATAAATTTTGTGGTAATTTATAAATTTGTTTTGATATTTTAATGGAATTTTATAAATATAATAGAATAAAATTGATTTATTTATTAAATATATTAAATAAATAAATTTTTGAAAACTAAAAATCGTAAGTTGAACTATTACATGAGATTAATTCAAGATAATTTTTGTAGGATTTTTAAAAATGTGTTAGCATTTTAAAATGAATTTATAAGATTATAAGTATTATATATATAGTTGATTTGATAAAAAAACAAAATAAACAAAAAAATGCGCCACAGCCGGGACTCGAACCCGGGTGGCTTAGTTTGTGAGCACCAGACACAACCACTTGGTCTAGACCAGTGGTTGTGTTGATTCTTGTTTTAAAAAAAATAAATAGCATAACTGATCTTCATGTTCTTCCCCAATTATTAGCAATCGAGCCCTAGTTTTCCAATTGAACAATCCACACAACATTAACCCAATTAACCATAGGGTTAATGTTGTGCATCAGCCGATTAATGAAACCCACAAGAAAAATCATACGTACAAAGTTTAATCGAACACGAACGGACAGTCAACCTAAAAAGTCAAATGGCGATCGTGAATCAAGAACAGAGTATGATTGTGAAGAATTGGAGGTGGAGAAAGATGTAATGGCGAGTTGTGAAGGTTAAGGAATGATCAATTTATAGTGACAAGGTCTGGATCATTGAATTGGAAATGTTTGACCTTGTCTTTAAAGTTTGACGCTTTTAAGTGTATAATTGGTATGAATTGATTTATAATTGGACGTATAATGGCACATAACAGGCCGATAATCACGACTCCAAGTCAAACCATGATCAATACGCGTTAATTGAGCCAAATTGATCTGGTCAAAAGATGGAATCTCTTGCCATATCTGCTGCTGCGCGTCAACAGGAAAGAAAAAGGAGAAACGAGAGTGGGTTTTTATTTATTTAAAGTTGGGTTTAAAACAAAAGATAGACATGGCTTAGCTGGTTGTGTGGGTGTGGTGCATCAGGCTCGGCTCCGGTTCGATACCCGGCAAGAGCATTGTTTTATTTTTATTTTATTTTTTTAGCAGAAAGGGGGTTGGAGTTGGGCCAGGTGTGGACTGGGCTGGTTAAATGGGCTCAGGTTTACAACTTTGGGTGGGCTCTAAAGATTGGTTTTAATTATAGTGTGATTGTTATTATTATTATTACTATTATTATTATTATTATTATATATATATATAACGAATAATTATCATAGCATTAAAATGTCTCAAAAATAATAATAACGTACATTTATTTAACGCGAACTGTTACAGTCTCCCCTACTTTTAGGAACTTCGTCCCGAAGTTAAAAGAGAACACCAAGTTTATAATTGGTCAACTACCGAAAACCTTGATAAAATTTCACACTACCTTAATGTACCTGTAAATTCATGATTACGTTCCGGACCGTAATTACCAATTTACCTTACATTAGGGTTTTGCTTCCTTTTATGACTTAACCGATTGTTGAGCAGGTTCGATAGTCTCCACCAGTCATTGAGCAGGTGGTAGGGCCTCTCCCGACTGTTGGAAAGACATGATGACATCTACCAATCGTTAGGTAGGTTGTTTGGTAGTCAACTAATTGTTGTATAAGTAAGCAAGTATGATTATAGATATAGCACTTAGTTCACATTCAAACAAGCATGCACTCAGATGTTATGATGATACTTGAATTTTATTATTTGAAAATAAAATGTCAATACATAGAATTAAAGAGAAAGTAGACATCATTCGAATGGTGGGGTTTAAGTAGCTGGAGGGTCTCAAGCGGGGTTATTTGGAGCATCAAGAGCGTTTGTAGCAGGGATTCGACAAGCTTCTGCAAGATGCCCATACCTTTGACAATTGGTGCACTGTCGGCAGGGAACTTGAGTTGGATGGTGATACTGGCAGGTGTCACACTTAGGTAGCTTCCCGTGGTATTGTTTCTTGTTGGGTGGGGCAGTGGTGTCTATTGCAAAGTTTCTGACCTTACACTTCCCGTTGGTTGAGGCCTCGGTTTTGATTTCAACGGCAGGTTGGGGAGTATCCTTTATCTTTTCCCCTTTACGAGTCAGGATTCCTGCCTTCACATGGTTATCTGTTAGGGTGGCAGCCAAACGCTTTGCTTCCTCCAAAGTAGCAGGGTTCCTTCCCCACACCGTGTCTTGAATCTGCATCGGTAAACCACCAATGTATTTTTCGATCGCAATGGGCAAAGGGGTGACTTTGTGGGGTAGCAGTAAGCTCAGTTCATGAAAACGAGTGTTGTAAGCAAGGTTTTCCCCACTGTCTTGAGCAAGATCATGAAATTCATCTTCCAGCTTCTTAATTTCATTACGAGGACAGAACTCTGCCTTCATAATGTCTTTAGCTTGATCCCAAGTTAAGGCTAGTGCAGCTTCAGCTCCGCGAGTGCGTTTTTCTTCATTCCACCAAGTGAGTGCTCGTTTGTGAAGAACACTCATGGCATAACTGACTTTAAAGTTGTCGGGGCATTCACTGTTAATGAAGGTATTCTCAATACCCTCAAACCATTGTAGGAGTCCTGTAGCTCCTTCTTCTCCACTGAACTTTGGGGGATTACAAGAATTAAAGTGTTTAAGGGGACAGGCTGGAAGACCATTTCCATTCCCGTTGTGATTTCCATTTCCATTCCCGTTGTCGTTGCCGTTACCGTTCCCGTTCAACTGTATGACTTGAGCTAGTAAGTTGGGAACCAGAGTTGCGATTTGCTGCGCCATTTGTTGAGAAATGATTGCAGCCAGTTGAGCATCGACACCATTGTTGTTGTTGTTGTTGTTGTGGTTAGTATCGTGGTTGTGGTTGTGATTGCTACTTCCTTCATCATGATTGCCACCACTATTAAGACGAGCACTGCGACGTGGAGTCATGATCTGT
Source organism: Ambrosia trifida (assembly GCA_028751855.1). Classification (NCBI taxonomy): domain Eukaryota; kingdom Viridiplantae; phylum Streptophyta; class Magnoliopsida; order Asterales; family Asteraceae; genus Ambrosia; species Ambrosia trifida. The sequence goes on along the minus strand of CM054131.1, from coordinate 38,194,355 downwards.
AAGAGACACAATGAAATGAATGAGGTTATATAAGGAATGTAATCATTTATTCATTAAAACGAATAAACGAAAACGTTGACTTATCAAAGATTCTAGATTCTAATAACATATGAAGACATGCTTTAGCCTATAAGTGAACACTCATCCCGAGAATTCCCAGGTAGGCATCCGGGTCCCTCGTCTGATTGGGATATATGCGCAATGCCAGCCTAGACAGAATACAGGCGTTCACCCTTCCAGATTGCACGTGTTCGTTATTAAAATCTAGAACTTCAACGAGATCTCAAGGTGGTTCAGGTTAAACCTGAGGATTTTGCCTTATTAGTCTAAGAGTGGATCCAGTGATGGAGAGCAACCTTCTTGTAGGGATGAAAGTAGGGGTAAGAAGTAGGAGATAGAGAATAGCAAGTAAAAGAAGCAAGTACTGGTTAAATCCTATGGTTATAGACTAGATTATTTTTCTAATAACCTAATTCCCTATAACCATGGCTCTGATACCAATCTGTAACACCCCAACCGATGGCGGAAACATCGGGATGTCACGTATTGATGATTGTTTCAGTAGCTCATGGTAATTAATTCTCATTATATGATTTAGATAAATTACATACAATTGTTCAACAAGAATTCGTACATCAAATTGAATAAAACTATGCACACATCTTCAAGCAAATCTTCAAGCATGTAGAACCTGAAACATGTTAAGTTGAAAATATTTTGGGTCAACAAAAGTTGGTGAGAATTACATAGGTTTTGATAATCGAATAAAATTGTTGTGCAATTCATGTGTCATGGCAATCTAGTCCATATGTGAAAACATACTAGAAGTAAATCGAGTGCATAATCAACCATTGTGACTGTTGTATTGTGGTACATCCCATACGCTCATGGTTCACTCGTTTATATTGCAGTAACAAACACCCACGCAACCTTTGTAGGAGGCGCGTATCCGGGTGGGATTGTCAGTCCAATAGATCTAAATAAATTTTTGAAAACTAAAAATCGTAAGTTGAACTATTACATGAGATTAATACAAGATAATTTTTGTAGGATTTTTAAAAATGTGTTAGCATTTTAAAATGAATTTATAAGATTATAAGTATTATATATATAGTTGATTTGATAAAAAAACAAAATAAACAAAAAAATGCGCCACAGCCGGGACTCGAACCCGGGTGGCTTGGTTTGTGAGCACCAGACACAACCACTTGGTCTAGACCAGTGGTTGTGTTGATTCTTGTTTTAAAAAAAATAAATAGCATAACTGATCTTCATGTTCTTCCCCAATTATTAGCAATCGAGCCCTAGTTTTCCAATTGAACAATCCACACAACATTAACCCAATTAACCATAGGGTTAATGTTGTGCATCAGCCGATTAATGAAACCCACAAGAAAAATCATACTTACAAAGTTTAATCGAACACGAACGGACAGTCAACCTAAAAAGTCAAATGGCGATCGTGAATCAAGAACAGAGTATGATTGTGAAGAATTGGAGGTGGAGAAAGATGTAATGGCGAGTTGTGAAGGTTAAGGAATGATCAATTTATAGTGACAAGGTCTGGATCATTGAATTGGAAATGTTTGACCTTGTCTTTAAAGTTTAACGCGTTTAAGTGTATAATTGGTATGAATTGATTTATAATTTGACGTATAATAACACATAATAGGCCGATAATCACGACTCCAAGTCAAACCATGATCAATACGCGTTAATTGAGCCAAATTGATCTGGTCAAAAGATGGAATTTCTTGCCATATCTGCTGCTGCGCGTCAACAGGAAAGAAAAAGGAGAGACGAGAGTGGATTTTTATTTATTTAAAGTTGGGTTTAAAACAAAAGATAGACATGGCTTAGCTGGTTGTGTGGGTGTGGTGCATCATGCTCGGCTCCGGTTCGATACCCGGCAAGAGCATTGTTTTATTTATTTTTTTTTTTAGCAGAAAGGGGGTTGGAGTTGTGCCAGGTGTGGACTGGGCTGGTTAAATGGGCTTAGGTTTACAACTTTGGGTGGGCTCTAAAGATTGGTTTTAATTATAGTGTGATTGTTATTATTATTATTATTACTATTATTATTATTATTATTATTATTATTATTATTATTATTATTATTATTATTATTATTATTATTATATATAACGAATAATTATCATAGCATTAAAATGTCTCAAAAATAATAATAACGTACATTTATTTAACGCGAACTGTTACAACGTTGTTCATCCCAGTAATCTGATCTTTAATCTTCTTGTGAACAATCCTTTTAGGATACTGTGTAGTGAACACGTCCCATTTCATTCTGCTCTCTCTAGCCATGCGATCTGCGAAATAGCCAACTGCATCGTTGTTTACAGTTGCTCCTGACAAAGTATGTCGGCAAACGTTCTGTACAGCCCAGTAAAGGTATTGTTTTGATGTCATGGAATCTGTTGAAATACAGAATTCCCTTCTCCCATTTCACAGCAATACACCTTAGCTGTCTCGGGTATTTCCAACCGAGAGCTCTTCCTTTGAATAATTCGTTGTGAAATTTGTAAAAGCCTCCCTGAATCTTAGTCTTTGGTCGGTTGTCTTCTTTTTTTTTCAGTTTCCTCAACAAGCTTTTCAGATCATCAGATTGTTCAACATTCGGTTTCTGACTTTCTGAATTCTTGAAGACTTCATCAACGAATGTCTTACTCTTTTCTCGTGCAAGTTTCTCAGCTTGATTCAGCACTTCTTCAGAAAACTCAGGAAATGCAGAATCCTATTTGTCTTTAAAATACTCTGGATATTCCTCACTAGTAATATCCTCAATCTCAACATCTTCAAAAACTGGTGCATCTCTATCATCAGAGTGATTTCCTGCTTCTTTCTCAGGAATGTTAGTAATCTGATTATCACTCATCAATTCTTCAAGAGATTTACCGACTTGTCTAGCCAATCCTTCAAGTATCTCTTTTGATATAGCTGCAGAAACTTCACCATCTTCAAGATCATGATCATTATACTCAAGCTCAAATCTTATATCGTCCGACTCAAATATCTCTGGAAACTTTCTTGTAAGCTCAATGGTCCAGACTTTCTTAGTCAACATCTGACGATATAACTTCTTATCTTCATCTGATAAAGATCTAATCTTTTCATTCCAGAAAATATTATCATAATCAGTGTTACCACCAGGAGCTTTCGAGCTAGATTCTCCTGCATCTTTACTAGAATCTCTCTTTTCATACTTGTACTTATCAGTATCATCATCATCGTCATCATCATCATCATCTGCAGAACTGTTATCTCCAGAACCATCTTTATCATCATCATCATCCTTCTTCTCAGGAGCATCACCAGCATCCTGTTCTAATTCCTCATCGTCTTCTTCTTCTTCTGATTCAGATGGTTCAAAATCAACAAGTTCTTATTCATGTTCTTTATCTTCCTCTCCTTCTTTCAATTGAGGAGCTTTTTCATAAAGATCGTCAATAAGCTTCCTCAAGCTCTTATTATGTTTCTTCACCTGTTTGTTCTTGAGTCTCAAAGCGATGTATCTTCTTGTATTTCTCTGTTCATGAGTTAACAACTTCTTATTTTCATCCTGAAGTAGTTTGATCTTCGCTTCCAATTCATCTTGACTCTCTTGTGAATATTCAACAATATCCAACATCTTTTTATCATTCTTTCTCAACTGTTCAATTTCTTGTTGTTACTGGTTAATAATTTTCATCATATCTGCAAGCTTCTCGTTAACTGCATTCATAACATCACTTGATACAGTAACCTGTGGTGTTGAAGCCTCAGCAACAGGAGTCTTTCTCTTGAACTTATTCAAGACTCTTTCCATAGTAGCATTAAAATCTTCAGTTGGATCAACAGTCTTTTCAGCAGCAGATTTCTTCTGTTTCTTTGCTACTGGTGATGTCACGGGTGTAGCAAATTTTGAACTAGATACATCAGGAACTTTCTTTCCTGCAATCAAGATCTCAACTTCTTTAGCTCTTTTCTTCTTTGGATTTTCATTATCATCGTTTTTATACATAGTCTTGTATTTGGGCTTCTTTTGTTTTTCACCCATCATTGGAGATCCACTGAAATCTTGTTCACCAATTCCAAGACCAGGATCAATATCATCCATCACAATCGGACTTTTCATTCTCTGCTCCTCTAGGGTTTTGTTGAGACTTTTAGACTCACCAGACACAGTGGCCTTGGGCTTGGTTTGTTTTACAGTCTCTTCACCCAAATCCCATCTTTCATCAGTTTGAGTGTCCTCAGAATCGGCACACTATTCATCAACAAGCATAGTCCCCTTTGTTGCTACGCTTTTCTTCCTTCTTGATGTTTTCTTTGGAGGTTCAGCCTCATCCTCCTTTTCTTTACCTTTTCCTTTGCCACTCTTTGCACCAACATTCACCACTTGTCTCTTCCTTTTTGCTTCCGGATTAACGTAGAACAAAGGATCGTCATTATCAGATTCACTGTTTGCATTTCTAGCCTTATCCACACCCGGATCCTTATAATCAGGATTAATCAAATGTCCAAACAGATTCTTCTGAGGTGGTCTTTCATTCTTAGGAACCCCTTTGTAACCTTTCAGTCTTATCAAAGTGTTCAGACTCATATGATCTTGAACTAGAATATGTGTAGGATCTTTTCTCAGCTTCTTGTACTTCTGATCAAATATCATTTGTAGGAATTTGGGATATAATAAAAACTTCTTGTGCTTCAAACCTTCCAGTGGCTCAAGCATGTGATCCAAGATCATCCCAGATACATTAAACGGCTTGTTTAGAACTAGAGCAACCATTAACGAACTTATGCTCTTTCTCATCACGTCATAACCACCACTAACGGATCCAAAAACATGTAACATCACATGAGCTAGATATTTGAACTGTGGGCACAGTTTTCCTTTATGCAAAGCTCCATCTGTGATTGGTCCGTTGTATTTCATGCGTAGAAAGCATTTCCTCTGTTCAATCCATGACAAACTTCTAGGATCTGTGGGCTCATCCTTCAGTCTTAAGGCTTTCCGAATATCACTCTCAGTAACTGTTGCAAGCTGTCCTTGAATGTTACATACAATAGCTGTCTGATTATCCCAATAATCAATCTTCGCATTCTTCCAGAAGTCCACCTGATGAACTTTATAGATAATGGCAGGAGTAGCTATTGCCTCAACTACTTTGCTTCGCTTCACAAATTCTATGATTCCAGAAAATTCAGTATGTTTCTTGACTTCGCCAAGAATTGCACAGCAATTGTGGGCTTCTTCAAATGGCAATTCTTGTTCCGGTTTCTTTCTAGCAGCTTTGTCAAACGATCCAGCTGGAATATCTGTGTTTTGAGGTTCTGCCATTTGGAATTCTGCAAAAACGAATCATGAAAATTCATTAAAAACGGACAAAATTTGCAAAATTAAATTTTGGTTTTGGAAGGTCCACATTCGACCCATCGGAGGTTCGAATGTAGAAATTCCAAGGTTCGAAAGTGAAAAATAAGGTTCGAATGTGAAAAATCTGTTTTAAAATGTGCATTCGACCTTAGATCCACTTTCGACCCTATGAACAAGTCACCTTCGACCGGAAAAGCCACATTCGACCTTTCTTAGGTGGTCGAACCTGACTGTTCATATGACCAAAATCACAGAATTCAAATCAGTCCATCTTAACATTGGATTTTCATTTGTTTAACATCTAATATGACCGATTAAGCCTTTTCAACATTCAATTGAATCAATTATTTAGTTTTTGATTGTTTTTACCAAAATCTAGGGTTCGTTCACTTTAATCAATCAATTATGTAATTTGTTGTGTTTTGATCCTAGATTTTGTTATATTCTCCCCCTAAAACAATCAACAACTAAAACCTAATCAACAATTGATCCTAAAACATCCTGTAATTGATCAAACAGTCCAGTATAGGGTTCGGTCACAAAATCATTGATTCCGCCTTTGTATGTGGATGAATACCTGTATATTTGGTATCAAAATGATCAGTATGAAGCAAGGATCAAAATGCTAAGGTCTAGAAAACACAAGCAACAAGGGTTGGTTATTTCAGAATTTTGAATTTTTTTTTGAATGAGGTTCGAATGTGCAGATAGGTATATATAGGCTCCCACATTCGACCGTTTAGTGAGGGTGAATGTGAAAATATGTCTACATTCGACCCTACTGAAAGGCTCGAAAGTAGAAATATGGTTCGAATGTACAAAATACACTAGAAGACTCACATTCGACCGTTTTAAAAGCTCGAATGTAAGAAAAATTCCACATTCGACCCATCGAAGGGGCGAATGAAGATTGGAATTTTTGAACATTTTACCAAATCTCAAAATCGAATCCCGTTCAATCTTTATCACACCTTTTAAGCTTCAAACATTCATCATTTCACATTTAAAAGTTACAAAAATCAAATGGTTCATCAAGTTTCAGAAAGCGACCATCAATCACCATTAGTAATAAAAAATAACGCAGAAATGTAAAATCTATTTGGTTTTTCTGAAAGTTATGCTAAAACACACCTAAAATCTTTTTGAGTTTTTGTAATTTTTGAACAAATGTGAAATGCAGAAATGTAAACATAAAACAGTAAACATTTTGTGATTTCCGTTAAGAGGATCATATCAGTTTTTGAGAAATCTGATCACACCGTTGATCTTTAGTGTTTATGATCATTAAAGACATTGTGTGATCCAGCAATTGCTGATATTGTTATCCACATAAGCTCTCATGCAGACTGTTATCCAGTATTTGATACAATTATCTATAGTATAAACAAAAATGTTTGTGGTTCCCACGCACACGACATACTCCTGTATCAAGGAATAATTGCACAAAGACTCATTGTAATGCGTGATTATGCTTTCGTTATCTGTAATTTTACAAGGTATTGAGGCACATAGGTGTACAGGTCAGCAAATTAATTCTGCAAAGTAACGTATGCACTCTACCAGGTTGAGGGCTAATATCAATCATGATTTTCATCAATGATTGGATACGATGCATTAGATAATCTTTTATTATCGTCATACATAGAATAAAGATACGTATTTAGTTTGGTGAATAAAGATCGCCGTTGGTCTTTGTTCCACCTGCAAGCCGAGGAAAAACTGCATTTCTCCCATTGCACTCATTTCAAACTTTTCATATCACTTTTCAAATTCTCTGCACAAAAGTTCGTTAGTAGATCCAAAAATAATATCGTCAACATAAATCTGGACGAGAAGCAAGTCATCCCCTGTTCTTTTGGTGAACATAGTGCAGTCTACCAAACCTCGTTTGAATCCTTTGGACAGTAGGTACGTGCTAAGTTCCTCATACCATTGGCGTGGAGCTTGGTGCAACCCGTAGAGTGCTTTGTTGAGAACATAGACCTTATCCCGGTGGATAGGATCTTCAAAGCCTGGAGGTTGACCGACGTATACCTCTTCCTTGACCACACCGTAAAGAAACACACTCTTGACATCCATTTGATACACCTTGAATTTCTTATATGAGGCAAACGCTAGAAACATACGAATAGCTTCTAAACGTGCCACAGGTGCATAAATCTCATTGTAGTCAATTCCTTCCACTTGATGAAAACCTTGAACTACCAGTCGAGCTTTGTTTCTCACGATTATGCCTCTGTCATCATTTTTACACTTGAAAACCCATTTAGTTCCAATTTTCTTTCTGCCTGGAGGTAAATCTGTTAGTTTCCACACACCCAGTTTTTGAAACTGCAACAGTTCTTCTTGCATCGCCTCTACCCAAGCATCATCCAAAAAAGCATCCTTGTAAGTCCGCGGCTCAACTTGCGAAACATAACAAGCAAACGACCAGTCATTCTGACAACTAGATTTTTGAATTTTTGCATATAAAGCTAAAGCGCCAAGATTTTCAGGTGAGTTTGCACTCCGAAGTTGTCCTCTAGTCATAACACTGCTTCCAGGATCACCAATCATTTGCTCAAGTGGGTGAATACGATGAATCCGAGATTCCGGATGATCAGGTACTTGAACTCCCATTTGAGTAGTCAAATTCTTTGTCGAATCCAGATCATTACCCATATTAGAAGATGAAGCGACATCTGGATTTGGGTTCACTGGAGGTGTCTCTGTAGCATGATCTAGAATAGCTTCACTTGTGACATCATCATCATCTTCCGATTCTGATGAATTAAGAGTAGTGGAAGCTTCCTGGAAAACTTCTTCTTCAGCTGCAGGAACGTTGGTATCATTAGAAGCTGTTGGAGGAGTTACGGTGATCGGACGCACCAACGGTGATGTTACTGCGTTTTCACACTCGTAATAAAGTCTTAATACAGCCTCTTCAACCGAGTTATCTAGATTGAATGATTCAAAGAAATCTTTGTAATCAAACATCCAATCTGGACCGCTACCCTGTACGTTCTGAGTATACCGTTGAACTTCAACGTTAGCCCACTCCTCTACCTGACGAGTTCGCTTGTTGAATACTCGTTTGAGCGGGGTTGCATATCCAACAAAGAATCCCTCTTCAGCTTTTGGGGCAAACTTCTCAGATGGATTAAGCATAGTACACGGTGCTCCAAATGGTTCTAGATACTCCAAATTCAACTTTCGTCTGTTCAACAGTTCATAAGAAGTTTTGCCAAACTTCTTCACTGTTAACACACGATTCAATGTGTAACAAGCTGCGTAAATGGCTTCATTCCAGATTTACTGGAAGGTTAAAATCTGCAAGTATTGTTCTCACCGCCTCTATTAGAGTCCTGTTTTTCCTTTCTACGACACCGTTCTGTTGAGGGGTATACGAAGCACTGTATTCATGATGAATTCCTTTATCTTCACAAAGAGCATCCATCTGTGCATTTTTGAACTCCTTCCCATTATCACTCCGAATTCTTTTGATTTTCAAACCATAGACATTCTCTAAACGAGTGAGCAAAACTTTCAGATTGTTAAACGTGTCGCTTTTGTATTGCAAGCACATTACCCACGAAAATCTAGAATAATTGTCAGTAACCACAAGACAATAAAGCTCTTCGCAATGACTCTTACGCCTGACAAGTCCGAATAGGTCCATGTGCAAACGCTCAAGTGGCATTTCAACAGAGTTTATTTTCTTTGGTTTGTGGGACTGTTTGTGTTGCTTCCCCTTCTTGCAACTCACACACTTGTCATTGAGATGAAAATGTTTGACATTAACGCCTTCGACAAGCCCATTCTTCACCAAATGATTCATTTTCCTGAGGTGAATGTGTCCCATCCTCCTATGCCACATAATAGATTCTTTCTCTGTAGCCTTGAAGAGGAAACACGTAACTTGGCCCTGAGTTGTCATTGCCTTCGACATATCGAGAATGTAAAGATTATTCACTCTCGGTGCTTTCACCATAATCCACTCCGTTGGAATAACAAAGCCAGGCTTGAGGATATAGCAAGATTTGTCATCAAAGTGTACAGAAAACTGTTTGTCGCAGATTTGGCTGACACTCAACAGATTATAGTCGATCTGTTTCACATACGAAATCTTCTCAAAACTAACAATCCCGTTACTCACACTTCCCTCCATTGTGATGTAACCTCCTTTATTTCCAGCAAACGCTACATATCCACCATTGATGTTTCTGATATCGAATAGCATCGACAAATCCCCTGTCATGTGACCAGAAGCTCCACTGTCAACAATCCAAGACTGCTAACAGGGCCAATTGGAGCTCCCTGCACATATCAAGTAAAACATTAGTTCTTTCGGGGGACCCAAGCCTGTTTGGTCTTGGGTCTTTGAACATTTGATTTCAAAGATTCATTAACACAAACATTTGAATTCGAATTGATCTTTTTCTGATCAATCATTTTTTTCTCATTTTCAGATTTTTCATTGACTTTTGAAGTAGAAGCACCTGGAGAACCCACCGGTGACCAAGATTGTTCCGAACGTTTCAGAATCCTGATCTGAGATTTTGGGGTCTTAGTCCGTTTCCTTGTATCGTTCTTAAATGAAACCTTCTTAGTTACCTTCTCTGATTTAACAGAGATAGGTCCAACTGATGATTTAACAACAGGTTTTGGTGAAACCTTCTGTTTATCAACAATTGAGTTCACCACTAGTTTCTTTAATGGTTTTTCCATAACAATCCGGTTACGACGATCATATGCAATTTGACGATTATCCCTCCTTTGAAAATAACGGCTTTGATTATAAAAAGGTGCTGGTTAAGGGACAAAGCGTCTTTGTGGATAACAATGATTGTCGACTGGGCTTCTATATTTCTGCTTCGACTCAACTTTGTGCCTCTTATGTCTCACATACGGGCAGTGAGCACGTAAATGCCCTCTCTCCCCGCACTTGAAACATGCCCGGTATTCCTCAAACACATTCTTGGCATTCGACTTAGCATAAGAAGTGATAAGATATTAGTCATCCACACACCTTCATCTCAAACTCTCAGGAGCTGGGTCCTTTGAGTAAGTCGGCTTAAGAAAACTGTTAGCCTTTTCTTTTGGCTTGATGAACTCAGTGACGTGAACCTTGGCAAATTTTATCGGATATTCTTCGTCAGAAATAATCTTATCGGATCCTTCCATCCGATAAAATACTTTGATGGGTTTGTCAACTGGTTCATTTTTCTCAACTTTCTTTATTGACTGATTCACTCGATGAGCATTTGCCATCGGATGTGAAATCTGAGAAGGTTGTATGTGAAGGATCGGCTATTCAAACAAAGACTATTGATCAAACAAGTTTAATTCAAGTGCGGAATCCCTGAATTGATTGCGAAATGATAATAAAACTAGCAAAACACACAAATCATCTCAAACATTTTCATTTCATTCATAAACATCATTAATAATCTTTACAAAGCTTGTTTATAATGATTTAGACTCAATACAGACTTGACAAAAACCCTAGGGAGACAAACACTCTGAGAGGGAAACAAAATGACCAAAAGTTAACATTCAAAAAATGATTCAGCCTTATATAGACCTGCACATTCGACCAATCGAGTGGGCGAATGTGCAGGTTCGACCATTCTATGTGGGAGAATCAGCACCTATAATAAACAAAGTCTTCATTCGACCTCTCTGAGCTCCCTTCGACCAAACTTATCTACATTTGACCATACGAAAGCCACCTTCGACCGTCCGATATCAACAAAACATAATACGATTCGCAATTCAATAGCACTAGTCGCACTTTCGGGTATCTACAAACTCCCCCTCGACTATTGCTTGAATTACATCAGCCTTCGCTCTTCATCCAATCTCTTTTTCATCAGCTTAATGTTCAACAACTTCTTTTGTTCTTTTGTCATAACTGGTTCAAAAGTTTCCTTTGGTTTCTTCTTTTCAGCTTTCTGAATCTGAACAAACTTCCCCAGCTTCTTATTGAAATCACAACCCACATTGACATCCCACGCAAAACATAAGAATACCACACGTTGGTATTTAGCAGCCTGCTCACTATCTTTCTCTTCACAGTAAATCGGATTATAATATAACATGATGATATCCTCATGAGAGCAATTGATTAACCACATCGGGTCAAAGATAGGTATCTTCTTGAAGTCATTCTTCCCATCCTTCAAAACAATAATAGCCTCTGCCGTCTTCCAGTCATAGTACCACCACATAAAGTCTTTAGAGAAATGTTGAGGAATAGGCATCAAAGGAATGTGTTTCAAAACAGTTGGTGGTTGGTATTTCAAAGTCACCTTGTTCAACCCCGTAAACTCATCTTTCTCCTTCTTGTGTACTATCCTCTTAAGATACTGCGGGGTGAACACATCCCAATTCGTTCTGCTTTCTCTCGCCATGCGATCTGCAAAGTAACCAACAAGATTGTTGTTCACTGAAGCACCTGACATTGTATGTCTGCAGATATCGCGAATAGCCCAATAAGGTAGTGTCTTAATGTCATGGAATATGTTGAAGTACAGAATTCCTTTTTCCCACTTCACATCGACACACCTTAGTTGTCTCAAGTACTTCCATCCGAGAGCTTTGCCTTTGAACAATTCATTATGAAATTTGTAGACACTACCCTGAACTTCAGTCTTAGGGCGGTTAGCTTCTTTTTCTTTAAGCTTCCTCAGCAATTCTTTCAGATCATCTGATTGTTCAACATTCGGCTTTTGACAATCTGAGTTTTTAAACCCTTCTTCAACAAATTTCTTACTTTTCTCTCTAGCAAGTTTCTCAGCTTGACTCAATAACTCTTCAGAAAACTCAGGAAAACCATAATCTTTATCATTCTTGAAGTATTCTAGATATTCCTCACTTGTAATATCCTCCATTTCAACTTCTTCAAGCACTGGAACATCTCTATCATCAGAGTGATTTCCTGCGTCTTTCTCAGGAATGTTTGGTATTTGATTCTCACTCATCAGCTCTTCAAGAGATTTACTAACCTGTTTAGCTAATCCTTCCAGTATTTCTTTAGTCACAGCTGCAGAAACTTCTCCATCTTCCAGATCAAGATCATTATACTCCAGTTCAAACCTCATATCATCTGACTCAAAAATCTCTAGAAATCAGCCTGTCATCTCAATCGTCCAGACTCTATCAGTCAACATCTGGCGATATAACTTCTTGTCTTTTTCAGATAAAGACCTGATCTTCTCATTCCAGAAAATGTCATCATCGTCAGTAGTGCGACCAGGAGCTTTTGAACTAGACTCTCCTACATCTTTACCAGTTTCTCTCTTCTCATACTTATACTTATCAGTATCATCATCATCGTCATCGTCATCATCATCATCACTATCAGCAGAGCTATTACCATCACCAGAATTATCACCTGAACCATCTTTATCATTACCATCTTTCTTCTTCTTAGGAGCATCACCGGCATCCTGATCAAGTTCTTCATCATCTTCTTCTTCTTCAGATGATTCGAAATCAACAAGCTCTTCTTCTTTTTCTTTATCCTCTTCTCCTTCTTTCAATTGAGGAGCTTTCGAATATAATTCACCTATGAGATTCTTCATACTCTTGTTGTTCTCTCTCAACTTCTTGTTTTCAAGTTTCATAGTAATGTATCTTCGTGTATTTCTCTGCTCATGCAATAACAACTTCTTATTTTCTTTCTGGAGCAGCTTGATTTTAGCAGATAATTCTTCATGGTTCTCCTGTGAAGATTCGACTACATCCAACATCTTCCTGTCATTCTTTCTTAGCTGTTCAATCTCAGCTTGTTGCTGGTTAATGATTTTCATCATATCAGTCAGCTTCTGGTTCACTGCATCCATCATATCTCCTGATACAGTAACCTTTGGAGTTGAAGCTTCAGCAACTGGAGTCTTTTGTTTCTTAAATTTCTTCAAGAGTCTATCCAATGCATCATTGAAATCATCAGTTGGAAGTTCATATTGCTCAGCAGCAGATGTTTTCTGTTTCTTCGCTGCTGGGGATGTCATGGGTGATTTAGAACTAAACATCACAGGAACTTTCTTTCCTGCAATTAGGCTTTCAATGTCCTTAGCTCTTTTCTTCATCGGCTTTTCAATCTCTACAACCTTAGCCTTCTTCTTATAAGTAGGATTTTTCTGTTTCTCTCCAGTCTTTGGCGATCCACCAAAATCTTCAGATCCCAAACCCAGACCTTCATCAATATCATCCAACACTATCGGACTTTTCATTCTTTGTTCTTCTAATGATTTGTTTAGACTTTCAGACTCACCAGCCACAGTGGCCTTGGGCGTGGTGCTCTTAACAGTCTCGTTATCATAATTTCATCTCTCCTCTACCTGAGTCTCTTCCGAATCCATCGACTCTTCATCAACCAAGTGTGTACCTTTCTTCGCAACACTCTTCTTTCTACGAGATGTCTTCTTCGGTGGTTCAGCATCATCCTCTTTTTCCTTTCCTTTCCCTTTACCACTCTTTGCACCAACGTTCACAACTTGCCTTTTCCTTTTTGCTTCAGGATCAACAGGGCATAATGGATTGTCTTCATCAGAATCACTGTTCACATTCCTGGTTTTGTCAACACCTGGATCTTCATAACCTGGATTGATCAGGTGACCAAACAAGTTCTTCATTGGTGTTCTTTCATTCATTGGTACACCTTTATAACCCTTCATTCTTACTAAAGTACTCAAACTCATGTTATCTTGTACTACTATCTGTGTAGGATCTTTTCTCAAATTCTTGTACTTCTCATCAAAGATCATTTGCAGGAATCTCGGGTATAACAAAAACTTCTTATTCTTCAATCCCCTCAATGGTTCCAGCATGTGGTCAAGTATCATTCCAGATACGTTGAATGACTTGTTCAAGATCAGGGCAACCATTAAAGAGCTGATACTCTTTCTCATTACATCATAACCTCCACTCACAGATCCAAAAACATGTAGCATGACGTGAGCAAGGTACTTGAACTGCGGGCACAGTTTTCCTTTATGTAATGAACCATCAGTAATCGGTCCATTATACTTCATTCTCAGGAAACACTTTCTCTGCTCAATCCAAGAAAGACCTCTCGGATCAGTCTTCTTATCCATCAGCTTCAATGCTTCTCTAATGTCGTCTTCAGAAATAATCACTAACTCCCCCTGAATCTTCCTCACAATAGCAGATTCGTTGTTCCAAGAATCCATTCTAGCATTCGTCCAGAATTCTCTTTGGTGATCTCTATATATGATGGCAGGAGTAGCAATAGCAACAACAACACGGCTTCTCTTCAAAAAGTCAACAATACCGGTGAATTCAGTATGTTTCTTCAGATCACCCAGATAAGCACAGCAGTTATGTGCTTCTTCAAATGGTAAGCCTTCTACTGGTTTCTTCCCGGCTGCCTTGTCTGACGAACCTACGGGAATATCAGAACTCTGTGGCTCAGACATGATTAAACTGCAAAACAAAACAAGAAGACACGTTAAAAACGAACAAAATATTCAAAATTTGAAATTTTTGATTTTGGAAATCCACATTCGACCAATCGAAAGTACGAATGTGGGAAATGGGGTTCGAATGTGGAATATAAGGTTCGAATGTGAAAAATCAGTTTTAAAAATGTTCATTCGGCCATTTTTGTCCACTTTCGACCGTTTGAACTTGGTACTTTCGACCAAAAAGTCACATTCGACCCTTTTGAAGTGGTCGAACGTGTCTGTTTATCTTCAAAATTTGCAGATTTTGATTTTGTGTATTTAAACATGCCATTTTGATTTGTAAAGCATCTAGCAAGAACGATAAATCTTTCCCAATCAACAATTGTTATGATTATTCAATGTTTATGTGTTTTATCCTAAAATCTAGGGTTTGAACTTTTTGAATAATCAATTCGTTATTCTGTTGTGATTAAACCCTGGATTTTGGTTTCTTCTCCCCCCTAAAACACTTAAACAATGAATCCATTCCATCAATTAACATTATAAAAGTCAATAATCCATGGTTCGATTCATTTTAGGGTTATGGAACAGAATCAAGGATTCTGATGTGATTACTGAATGATTACCTGCAAATATGGTATTGAAATGATCAGTAAGAGATGAGGATTACAATGGTATGATTTTTAACAATCGGGCAACAAGGGGTCTTAATCACAGAAGTTTGAAAAAAATTTTGAAATGAGGATCGAAAGTGCAGATCTGTATATATAGACTCCACATTCGACCATTTAACATGGGTGAATGTGAAATTTTTTCCGCATTCGACCCTATTTAAAGGTTCGAAGGAAGAAAAATGGTTCGAATGTACAATCAGACATAAGAACACTCACATTCGACCATTCAGAAGGTTCGAATGAGCAGTAAAATTCCACATTCGACCCATCGAAGGGGCGAATGAAATTTGGAATTTTTGAACTTTTTACCAAATCTCAAAATCGAGTCCTGTTCAGTATTTTTCTCAACTTTTAAGCATCCGACATTCATTATTTCTCATTTTAAAGACGACAAAACTCTAATGGTTCATCAAGTTTCAGAAAATCACCATCAACCACCATCGGTTATCAAAAACAATATAGAAATGTAAAATCTTTTGTATTTTCTGAAAGTTTTTGTTAAAACACACCTAAAATCTTTTTGAGTTTTGAATTTTTGACGAGAAATGTAAAATGCATAAATGTAAAGATAAAACAGTAAATGTTTTGTGATTTCCGGTAAGAGGATCATATCAGTTATTGAGAAATCTGATCACACCGTTGATCTTTTAATTTATTATCATTAAAGACAATGTGTGATCTGGAGTAAATGCACATAAACTCACATGTAGACTGTTGTGCAGTGCTTTAGACTGATACGGTTATTTATAGTATAAACGCAATTGTCTGTGGTTCCCACGCACACGACATACTCCCGTATCAAGAAGTAAATGCACAAAGACTCATTGTATCGCGTGATTATGCTTTCATCATCTGTAATTTACAAGATATGAGGCACAGAGGTGTACAGGTCAGCATCTCAATGCTACAAAGTAACATGTGCATTCTACCAGGTTAAGGCTGATATCAATCATGATTTACATCAATGATTGGATACGATGTATTAGATAATCTTTGATTATCATTATACATTGAAAGTTCCTCAATTCGGTAACTTTAGGATTTGGCTTTTAAAGCTCTTTTATAAAGACTCCATGTCTAATCTAGGTCCGTAATGACTTACAGCAGAAGATCAGAAAGGCTATCCCCAGATAACTAGTAACATAACGACCCGAAACCTCCGAATTTTGTACAAATACCCTATCAAACGAAATTACGGTACTAAGACCATATGCCCATGAGGAGTTCATCCACACAACAATTCGTTGATATGTATGTATCAGGCACGCAGTAATAAGTCTACGAAGCCTATCAACACATCACACAGACTCAAACACACGCCTTATATTGCATTAC
This sequence comes from Ambrosia trifida, assembly GCA_028751855.1. Taxonomy (NCBI): domain Eukaryota; kingdom Viridiplantae; phylum Streptophyta; class Magnoliopsida; order Asterales; family Asteraceae; genus Ambrosia; species Ambrosia trifida. The sequence goes on along the minus strand of CM054131.1, from coordinate 38,177,565 downwards.
ACTTCTTTAGCATGTGTCAGATCCCTACTGATGTACTATCATTTCCTCTTTTTCTCCTGGAAATCATTTTGGGTTTTTCTAATTTTTATGGGTTTTTGAATTTTTCAATGTTTTTGGTTTTTCTGAAAATAAACTCCCCCTTAAATGAAAAACATATTTTTAGGTTTTTGTATTTTTCTGAAAAATAGTAAAAACTAAAACTAAAAAGTGATAAACCGAGGTGATGATCAGTCTTGTTTTTCTTTTATCCCGTTAGCTTTTAAAAGATATTCGAATCTTGATTTATCAAAAGCTTTGGTAAAAAGATCTGCACGTTGATAGTTAGTGTGGATTTTGACCATATCAATCAACTCTTTTGCGTAGCAATCACGAATAAAATGATATTTGATCCGGATATGTTTAGCTTTCGAGTGATTGACTAAATCTTTTGTTAATGCAAACCGTACTCCACCATCTGTTGTTGTATCCAAAGAACTTGTGAGCAGCGGCTTGATGCTGAGACATATTCTGCTTCACATGTGGATAAAGCGACTGCAGTTTATTTCTTGCATTGCCAGGTCACAAGCCTGCTCCCCATAAACTGACATCCAGCCGTTGTGGATTTGCTGTCTTTGTCACAGCCTCCCCAATCTGCATCACTAAAAGCAATTAGGTCAAAATTATCATCATTAGGGTACCAAAGTCCTCTCGACGGACAACCCTTCAGATATCTAAGGATACGTTTGACAGCTGCTAAATGACTCTGTTTCGGCTTCGATTGATAATGTGCACAAAGACATGTGGCGAACATTATGTCTGGTCTAGATGTGGTGAGGTACATTAGAGATCCGACGATTGCCCTATATGTAAAAGGATCAGTCAGCTCCCCCTTAGCGTCAACACTAATCCCGTGATTAGGTTGTATCGGGGTATCCATCGGCTTCGAATCAGCCATCTGGAATCGGCTCAAGACTTCAGAAACGTATTTGGTCTGGTGAATAAAGATCCCCGTTGGTCTTTGGTCCACCTGCAAGCCTAGGAAAAACTGCATCTCTCCCATCGCACTCATCTCGAACTTTTCCTGCATAACTTTTTCGAATTCTCTGCACAAAATTTCATTAGTAGAACAAAAATTAATGTCATCAACATAAAGTTGCACTAGAAGCAAGTCATCTCCTGTTCGTTTTGTGAATAGTGTGCAATCTACCAAACCTCGCTTAAATCCTTTGGATAGAAGATACGTGCTCAGCTCCTCATACCATTGCCGTGGAGCCTGGTGCAACCCATAGAGAGCTTTGTTTAGAACGTAAACCTTATCCCAGTGGATAGGATCCTCAAAGCCTGGTGGTTGACCTACGTAAACTTCTTCCTTGATCACACCATAAAGAAACATGCTTTTAACGTCCATTTAATACACCTTGAATTTCTTGTAAGATGCAAACGCTAGAAACATGCGGATAGCTTCTAAGCGTGCAACTGGTGCATAAATCTCGTTATAATCAATTCCTTCCACTTGATGAAAGCCTTGTACGACCAATCGAGCTTTGTTTCTAACAATCACTCCTCTGTCATCCTTCTTACACTTAAACACCCATTTTGTTCCAATCTTTTTCCGCTCTGGAGGTAAATCTGTCAGTGTCCATACTCCCAGTTTCTGAAACTGTAATAACTCCTCTTGCATTGCCTCTACCCAAGCGTCATCCTAAAGAGCATCCTTGTATGTCCACGGCTCAACCTGCGAAACATAACAAGCAAAAGACCAGTCATTCTGACAACCTGGCTTTTGAATTTTAGCATATAAGGCTAGAGCGCCAAGATTTTCTTGTGAGTTAGCATTCCTCAGTTGTCCTCTTGTCATAACATTGCTACCAGGATCACTAATAACTTGCTCGAGCGGGTGAATACGATGTATCCGAGATTCCGGATAATCAGGTACTTGCACTCCCGTTTGAGTAGTCAAATTCTCTGTCGAATCCAGATCATTACCCAAGTTTGATGATGAAGCACCATTTTAATTTGGGTTCATAGGAGGTGTCTCTGTAGCAACATCTGGAACAGCTTCACTAGTAACATCATCATCATCTTCCGATTCTGATGAATTGAGAGTTGTGGAAGCTTCCTGAAATACCTCTTCTTCAGTTGCAGGAGCATTGATATCATTAGAAGCTGTTTGAGGAGTTACAGTGATAGGACGCACCAACGGTGATGTCACTGCATTTTCACACTCGAAATATAATCGTAATATAGCCTCTTCAACCAAGCTATCTAGATTGAATGATTCAAAGAAATCTTTGTAATCAAACATCCAGTCTGGACCGCTACCCTGTACATTCTGAGTATACCGCTGAACTTCAACGTTAGCCCACTCTTCTACCTGACGAATTCGTTTGTTGAATACCCATTTGAGCGGGGTTGCATATCCAACAAAGAATCCTTCTTCATCTTTTGGTGCGAACTTCTCAGATGGATTAAGCATTGTACACGGTGCTCCAAACGGTTCTAGATACTCTTTGTTCTCGTCGGTTCAACAGCTCATAAGAAGTTTTACCAAACTTCTTCACTGTTAAAACTCAATTGAGAATATAACAAGCTGCGTAAATGGCTTCATTCTAGAACATTACTGGAAGGTTGGAATCCGCAAGCATTGTTCTCGCCGCTTCAATTAGAGTCTTGTTTTTGCGTTCTGGGACACCGTTCTGTTGCGGGGTATACGGAGCACTGTATTCATGATGAATTCCTTTGTCTTCACAAAGAGCATCCATCTGTGCGTTCTTGAACTCCGTCCCATTATCACTCCTAAATCTCTTGATCTTCAGACCATAGACATTTTCTAGTCGAGTGAACAGAACCTTCAGATTGTTAAATGTGTCACTCTTATGATGCAAGCACATAACCCATGAAAATATGGAATAGTCATCTGTAACCACAAGACAGTACAATTCACCAGCATGACTTTTACGCTTGACCGGTCCGAACAGGTCCATATGCAAACGCTCAAGTGGTAATTCAACTGAATTGACTTTATTTGGTTTATGGGATTGCTTGTGCTGCTTTCCTTTCTAGCAACTCACACACTTGTCGTTCAAATGGAAATGTTTAACATTTACGCCTTCGACAAGTTCATTCTTCACCAGATGGTTCATTTTTTTAAGGTGAATGTGTCTCATCCTCCTGTGCCACATGATAGATTCTTTTTCAGTAGCCTTGGAGAGGAAACACGTGACTTGACCCTGGGTTGTCATGGCCTTTGACATGTCGAGAATGTACAAATTATTCACTCTCGGTGCTTTCAGCATAACCCACTCTTTTGTTAAAACGAAACCTGGCTTGAGAATATAGCAAGATTTTTCATCAAAGAATACAGACAACTGCTTATCACATATCTGATTGACACTGAGCAGATTATAGTCTATTTGCTTCACGTATGAAATCTTTTCCAAACTCACGATACCATTACTCACACTACCCTCCATAGTAATGTATCCTCTTTTATTCCTAGCAAATGCTACGTATCCACCATTGATAATTCTTCATTCACTTTTGAAGATGAAGCACCTTCAGAACCCTTTGGTGACCAAATTTGTTCCGAACGTTCAAGATCCGGATCTGAGATTTTGGGGTCTCGGATGGTTTCTTTTACTTCGTCCTTGAAGGAAACTTTCTTGGTTACCTTCTCTGATTTAACAGAGACAGGTCTAACTGTTGGTTTGACTGCAGGTTTTAGAGGTACCTTTTGCTTGTCAACAGTTGTGTTCACCACAGGTTTCTTAAAAGGTTTTTCCATGGCTATCCGGTTACGATAGTCATATGTCATCTGACGATTTTCCCTCTTTTGAAAATATCTGCTTTGGTTATAAAATGGTGCTGGTTGAGGAAAAAATCGTCGTTGTGGATAACAGTGATTATCGACTGGACTTTGGTACTTTTGCTTCACTTCAACCTCGTGCCTTTTGTGCCTCGTGTATGGGCAGTGAGCAAGTAAATGCCCTCTCTCTCCGCACTTAAAACACGCACGATATTCCTCAAAGTTGTTCTTGGCGTTCGACTTTGCATAAGTAGTGATAGGATATTGATCATCCACACACCTTCTTCTAAGACTCTCAGGAGCTGGGTCCTTTGAGTAAGTCAGCTCAAGAAAACTATTCGCCTTCTCCTTTGGCTTAATGAACTTTGTGACATGAACCTTTGGTTCTTTTGGAACATCCAAATAAATTTTCTTTAAAACCTCTGGAGGTACATCATTTGTTCTCTCATGTTTTGCGAACCAAATGGTACTCTCCTGCCAATTTTTCTCAATCTTGGAATAATTGGCAAACTTAATTGGATATTCTTTGTTAGAAATTATCTTATCGGATCCTTCCATCCGATAGAAAACTTTGACGGGTTTGTCACTTTGTTCATTTTTCTCAACATGCTTAACTGACTGATTCACTCGATGAGCGTTAGCCATTGGATGGATAATCTGAGAAGGTGACACCGGTTCATTGGTAATAATGTGATTTTCAACAGGAATATCACACACGTTCTCAGATTTATCATCCTCAGAGTCGGAATCATCATTTACAGCTATCACACCTTCATCATTTAGTCCCAAAATAGGTCTAACATCAGAATTAGGGTCTCCCACACTGGAGGTGTTAGACTCATCATCTGATGTAGAGTCAGACTTAACTGAACTCTCCGGTGTTATTGAATGCAAAGTATGATTTTCATAAAACACTGGAGATGGGACGGCCTTGTAGTTTGCACTACTCGACTGCGAAGGTTCCTCAATTATATGGTCAACAACATATGCAATATGCTTATAGCTTTCAAGCTTCTTGTTGACTTTTTCAGCAAAGCACTTGATAGTAGCCATTTCAAGTTTTGTTTCTTCTAATTCATTGATGTAATTGTTAATGGCTAATTGTTTTAAAAATGATGTCTTTTTAAGATCTGAAATGTCTTTCTTATAACCATCAAGCACCTTATTGAATTCACGTGCTTCTTTTTGATAAGATTGACAGTTGATCTTAGCACTCTCAAGCTGAACCCTGAGTTACTTATTATCCTCTGTCAATCTATCGCATGCACCACAATACTTCTCACTATTCATATCTAAAGAAGATTCAGAACTTACCTATTTTGGAGGCTCTGTCATCGCCATCAATGCAAAGTGTGCTTCCTTTCCAGCAAAGAATTTAGAATAGTCGATTCTGGTAAAAGCATCATCCACAATGCAAGATTTGCGAGTCATCAGAAAATCAGCTTCGGCTAGAAGTTGATCAATATCATCTAGTGAATTAACACTAGCTTCAGAATCAGAATCGCTCTCCGAGTCAGAATAAGCTGAATCACACTGTTCAGGAACATCAGTAACAGAGTCAATAATCAATCCCGACTTCTTCTCAACACAAACATCACTTTCTTCACTCAACTCTTCAATCTTCACCTCAGACATCTTCTCAGTCACCAAAACAGCTTCAACTGACACTGGTTCATCCAAATCCATCTTCTGGGCAACACACGCCACATTACCAGCAGTGATCAACTCAATACCAAGTTGCATACCAATCCAATCAAAACCCTCATCCTTCTGGATTACCAAAGCCTGGTTCTGGTTATCTGGTTGAGTTTGGCTGTTTGGTATAGAAATTGGAATGATAGTTCTGGTTGGATTGTGTGGTGTTTGGTTTTGGTTTTGGTTCTGGTTTTGTGTAGTGGTTTGTCTACATTATTATTTGGTGAGGTGTTTTGGCGGTTTTGGTAATTATTTTGTGGTTGAAAATTGGAGTTGTTTTGGCTTTGATATGATACCTGATTTTGTGATTGACGGTTCTGGTAGTTGGTGTTAAAAGGATTCCTATTCCCCTATTGTGCTGGTTGTGTACATTCTCTCTTGAAGTGACCTTTCCCACCACAGTTAAAACATGTGACTTTGGCTTTGTTGAAGCCATATGTGGTGTTGGGAGATGTAGAAAGATCAGTTCTGCCCGTCTTCTCTATGAACTCAGTTGCTCGCCTCATAACACTAGCAAATGCCCACTGGATGTCAGTGAGCTCCATCTCTTTCTTGTCAATTTGAGCATAGTCCTCACTGGTTAAGTTGTTACTCCCAATTTGACTAGCTACTAACCCGTTATACGACGCGACCATAGCAGAAACCAAGGCTACATGTTGCTGTGCAACTTCAACAGTAACATTGTTCAAGTTTGATGTCTCTAACACAATTGGGCACTGGTTAGGTTGACTTGGGTTCATTTGGGTTTGATTCACTTGAGGAATGTAGGATTGTTGTTGAGATTGGTTCAAATTAGCTGAATAGCATGCAGCTTGTTGCATAGATGAAAATGGTGGGATGTAAGTAGTAGGATATGATGGTGGGGTATAAGATGATGTTTGAGCAAGATAGTTTATGGGGGTTTTGGTTGGTTCAACAATGCTTGAAACACAAGCAATGTGTGGAGCAACAGTAGTACTGGAACTTGAACTAGCTAGAGATAAAGATGTACCACCATGATATAACTCTGGATTCTGAGGAACTTGTGCTCTTTTCTCTTTCCTCTTTTCCTCCATCTCTCTGTTCTCAAGCTTCTGGATGAACTCATTGATGGTCCAGTATTGGTACGCATCTTTCTCCTTGAGGACCTCGATGTGTTGATTCCAGTATGGTGATAGTGCATCAGTGAACTTGTCTACCAGCTCAGACATCGGTATATTGATCTCATAACTTGAAAGTTCAGTCAATAAGTGGCAATACCTCGGAATCAACTCCTTCAGTGTCTCATTTCCCATATAGCTAAAATTCTCAAACTCTTTTCTCAACTCCTCCATTCTAAGCTTCCTCGTCTTCTCATTCCCATCGTGACAATTCTTAACATATCCCATAATTGCTTCGAAGTGGTGCACGACCCAAACTGATGTAAGAGATCAGTATTAACGGCCTGGGACAATTGGGAAAACGCCTTCTTTTCCACCGCAAACATTTTCTTCTCGTCCTCAGCGAGACTCTCTAATGGAATCGGCTCACCAGTATTCTCCAAAACCGGAGCTACATACCCCTTAGCAATCATTTGCCAAGCTTCCGTGCCTTCCATTCCCATTCCCTCTAGATGAATCTTGAACTTGGTCTTCCATTGGTTGTAATCCACCATTTCCATGGACGGCTCCCACTACCCGAAGATAAATCATGAATAAGCGTCGAAATCGCATTAGTAGTCTGAGAGTGTACCGCCGCTGCTGCAACTCCCCAGTAATCAGCCATAGGTTGTGATTGTGGTTGTGCAACTTGTTGGGGCATCGAACTAGTCATCGCTAAATAGTTGATTGGTTGAGATGGTTGACTAGTCTTCTGAGCAGCAACCGACCAAGGATCCATTGTTGTTTGCTGTTGTGGTGTTGTATTAGGTCGTGGTGTTGTTGGAAAGTTCCACATATTGTCTGAAAAATATAAAACACAAAACGATTAGAAAAATTTATCAACAGTTTATACGTTCGACCGTTTACAATGATCGTGTGGGCGAATGTGGAATTTAGTTCAGATTCGACCGTTTCTAAAGTCTCGAATGTAGAAAATAACAGACACTTTCCACTTTCGACCAAATCAATCCACTTTCGACCTCCCGATTAGTCGAATGTAACACAGATGGTCGAATGAACAACAACACACTAAAAATTTCTAAGTTCGACCAAACTACACTCCACGTTCGACCAAAAACTCCCTGGTTCGACCTAAGAACCACACTCTCAACCGTTTCTCCCTAGGTTCGACCCTTTCATTTTGAAAAACGGTTATACTTTGAAAATCAGTTATTTTATCCAAAATTTTCAAATGTTGATGAAATTTGATGATCTTATGTAGGTTTTGCTTCGGATTGGATTTGGAACAAGTTTACCAAAATTTTCAAATGTTGATGAAAATGCGCTACCTTTCCAGCAAAGAATTTGGAGTAGTCAATCTTTGTGAAAGCGTCATCAACTATGCATGACTTCCGAGTCATAAGAAAATCAGCTTCGGCCAGAAGTTGATCAATATCATCATCTAGTGAATTGACACTAGTTTCTGAATCTAGCTCACTCACTGAATCAGAATATAACGAATCACGCTCATCAGGAATATCAGTGACTGAATCTAGAATCATTCCTGAAGTCTTCTCAATAGAAATATCAGTTTCTTCTACCATCTCCTCAATCTTCACTTCAAAAGCCTTCTCTATCTCCAAAACATCTCCAACTATTACCGGCTCCTCTAAATCAATCTTCTGAGCAACACAAGCTACATTACCAGCAATAATCTCTTCAACACCCAGTTGCATCCCAGTCCAGTCAAAACCTTCATCTTTTTGAATCACTAAAGCCTGGTTTTGGTTTTCAGTTTGGGTTGGCTATTTGGTGTGGAAATGGGAATAATGGTTCTGGTTGGGTTATGTGGTGTTTGAGTTTGAGTCTGGTTTGGTGTAGTTGTTTGTCTAGCAGAGTTGTTTGGTGAGGTATTCTGTCAGTTTTGATAATTGTTTTTTGATTGATAGTTGTTGTTGTTTTGGCTTTGATAGGTTACCTGATTCTGAGATTGATGGTTTTGGTAATTTGTGTTGAATGGATTCCTGTTACCTTGTTGAGCTGGTTGTGTGCACTCCCTTTTGAAATGACCTTTACCACCACAGTTAAAACATGTGACTTTGGCTTTGTTGAAACCATAAGTGGTGTTCGATAATGTAGACAGATCAGTTCTACCAGTCTTTTCAATGAACTCGGTTGCTCGTCTCATAACACTTGTGAACGCCCACTAAATATCAATAAGCTACATCTCCTCCTTATCAATTTGAGCATAGTCTTCACTGGTTAGGTTGTTGTTACCAATTTGACTAGCCACCAAACCATTGTAAGAAGCTACCATTGCAAAAACTAATGCAACATGTTGCTAAGCAACTTCAACTGTGACGTTGTTCATGTTGGATGTCTCCAACACTATTGGACTTTGACTTGGTTGACTTGGGTTCATTTGAGGAATGTAAGGTTGTTGTTGAGGTTGATTCATGTTAGCTGTATAACATGTTAGTTGTTGCATTGGTGAAAAAGGTGGAATGTAAGTAGTAGTGTATGATGGTTGTGTGTAGGATGAAGTTTGAGTAAGATAGTTTATCGGGGTTTTGGGTGGTTCCATAACGCTTGAAACACAAGCAATGTGTGGAGCAACAGTACCACTAGCACTAGAACTAGTCAAAGTAGAAGATGTACCACCATGATATAACTACGGATTTTGAGGAAATTGTGCTCTTTTTGCTTTCCTCTTTTCTTCCAACTCTTTGTTCTCCAGCTTTTGAATAAACTCATTGATGGTCCAATATTGATAAGCATCTTTCTCCTTTAGGACCTCAATATGTTGGTTCCAATATGGTGGTAGAGAATCTGCAAATTTGTCTACCAACTCAGACATTGGAATCTGAATCTCATAATTCGACAACTCCGTCAAAAGATGACAATATCTGGGAATAAGCTCTTTTAGAGTCTCATTTCCAACATAGCTAAAGTTCTCAAATTCCTTTCTCAATTCTTCCATCCTCAACTTCTAGGTTTTCTCATTACCATCATGACGATTCTTCAACATATCCCAAAGTTGTTTGGAAGTATTACATGATCCAAACTGATGTAAGAGATCAGTAGTGATAGCCTGAGATAGTTGAGAGAACGCCTTCTTTTCCACCGCAAACTTCTTCTTCTCATCCTCAGCTAAGATCTCCAGAGGAATTGGTTCACCTGTATTCTCCAACACTGGTGCAACATATCCCTTAGCAATCATTTGCCATGCCTCAGTTCCTTCTAATCCCATTCCTTCCAATAGAATCTTGAACTTTTTCTTCCATTGGTTGTAGTCTATCATCTCCATCAGCTTCGGTGGTCGACTCCCGCTACCTGAAGACAAATCATTAATTAGAGTAGAAATAACATTGGTAGTTTGAGAGTGTACCGTTGCTGCTGCAACTCCCCAAAAATCATTCATGGGTTGTTGTGGAGGTTGAACAATAGTCTGTGGCATCGAACTAGTCATTGTGAGGTAGTTGATCGGCTGAGATGGTTGACTGTTCGTCTTCTGTGCAGCTACAGTCCAAGGATCCATAGTAACGTGTTGTTGTTGTGTAGTATTAGGCCTAGGTGTTGTTGGAAAGTTCCACATTTCGTTTACGAAGTCCGGAATGCGATACACTTAGAAAAATCTTCAATCAGCTTCTACGTTCGACCCTTTTTCACAATCGTGGGTTCGAATGTGGAAAAGTTCCAGGTTCGACCCTTTCTTCTGACTCGAATGTAGAATATGAAACACAAACTCACTTTCGACCACTAAAATCCCACGTTCGACCTCCCGTAGGGTCGAATGTACCAAATATGGGTCGAATGTACAACACAACACTCACAACCTCTAGGTTCGACCTAAAAATAACCACGTTCGACCTAAAAATCTCAGGTTCGACCCAAAACACTACACGTTCTACCTTTCTCTCCTAGGTTCAACCCTTTTCATTTGAAAAATGGTTATTCTTTGAAAATCAGTTATTTTGATCCCAACTTTTCAAAAGTTGATGAATTTTGATGATGTTTTGCAGGTTTTGCTTCGGAATTGATTTGGAACAAGTTTAATAAAGAGAATTCTTGATTTTATCCGTGAAAACTAGTCCGAATCAATCAATTTTCATCAAAAACCATTGTTCATTCAAAACAGAAAAATTTTGATCAAATTTGGGTCCAAATCAGTTCAAAAACTATCAATTTCTAGTTGTATGATCCGTATAGGCTCTGGTACCACTTTGTGGAGGATCGTTTTGATAAAAACAAGTTGTTTGATCAAACAAGTCTACCAATTTAGGTGCGGAATCCCTAAATCAGTTACGAAATGATAGTAATATGAACAAAACACGCAAATCACCTTTTAAGATCCATTTCATTAATAAACAATATCAATAATTCTTACAAAATGTTGTTTACAATGAAATAATCAGGTTTCAGAAACAATTAGAACACTAGAGAGAATTACAGGTCGAACGGGAAAGACAAATGACAAAAAGTTAACATTAAAATGAAATTTTCAGTTTATATAGGCCTGCACATTCGCCCCCCCCCCCCCCCCCCCCCCCCCGTAAGGGTCGAATGTGCAAGTTCGACCCATCAAATGGTCGAATCAGCACATTGTTCTTCAGACTTCCATATTCGACCTATAAACTCCACCTTCGACCTCTATATGCCACCTTCGACCCCACGATTTCACCAAAACATAAAAGAATGTACAATCCAATAGCACTAGTCGCAAAACGTGCATCAACAAAATGATCAAAGATAAATTTGCAAATGATCAAAGATATATTTTCTTCCACACTCTATCAGGTATGCTTGAGACATTCTTTTAAAGACGGATCATCCGCAACAACTTTTACTTCTTTTATTGCACATATCTGACCATTCTCAATATTAAAACATAAACAAAGATACCACAAGAGTTTCTTAAGAAACGTTCAACTTGAATCAAAATACAAATCTTTATTCATAGTTCATAAATAATCAACAGGTTAAACGGGTAAAGTCAGAAAAAAAATTAGCTCTAAAGGAAACGGGTCAAGTGGGTAATATATTTTTAATGCACAATTGCACACAACCTCATAGCTCGTACATTGTTTTTATTTATAAATTCAAATTATTATTGTAAAATAATAGTTTTTGTAATCATAACTAACTCTACTTATTAAAATGGTTTACAGAAACAGACAACAAACTTGTCTGCAGTCAAGCCAAGTAGCCAACCAATCTGGCCCGTTTCAACCTGTTAATCAGCAGCCCACTTTTCCACCTCAATAATCAAATGTAAACAGTATTACCAATAGATTTAAAAACAATTACCCATTAAAACCAACCCTTTTACTCGCATATCATATCGAATTAAAGATACGCAACTACAATAGATAGATGGATACACAAATTAAGTGGTTAGCCGTATACCAATAAAACTATCAACCAGTCTCAACTTTTTGACCTTCAAATAGGCGACCAACTGTAAAGTGAGAAAAACATGTTTACCATCTACTCAAAACATTCATACTAAATCAATAATTTTTTATTATGTTAAATTTTAAAAATTTTGTTGGGAAAGGGTGTTTATAGGGAGGTTTTTGTCGGCTGGTAGGATGGTGTAACATTAGCCGCTTAGAAAGTTGATGATGGGATTGCAATGACAATGAAGAAATCCAGTCCCAATAGGGCTCAAAGTCTTAAAGAGTGGCATTCTGAGTTTTCTGCTGCGAAGCGCAGGGAATCCCCCTAGTTATTTTATAAAACACCTAAAGCAAAAATTCTTTTACAAACCCTGATTATTATAGTAAGTATATATTCATTACCTAACCATCTGCATGCTGTTAAGGCTGACAATGCAGTCTCCCTTTTCGGAAGTAGCTGCAGCATCAACACAACTAAATTCAAACTTCCAATGACCCAAATGAAGTAATCACTATTTAATTCCACTAACTTGGTTGTTAAATGCGTGATGCATTTTGGTCCAAAAACCCAATGCGCGATGCGCAATGCATGATGCGCGCGCATCATTTATTTAATGGGGTTGTTATTAAAAATACTAAAAAACTAATTATACATAATAATTCTTATATTTTTAATACTTAAACACAAAAAACATACTTATAAGTTATAAGCTAAACTCCAAAGTTGATGTGCATGGCTGCAAACATTTGGAGTAGTATAAATAAAATAATTGAATGTTGGTTAGTGTTTGAGCAAGTCTAGGTGGTGAATGTGTGGAAGTCCAACTCATTTCCTTGAACGTTGCAGCAACTTTTGACCAAGTCACAATGTGACCGTTTGAACACCACTAAGATTAGGATAAAGTTGTTCTTTTTTATTGTTGTTTTTCTTGTTCTAAGTCTATACAGACATTCAAAATTAATAAAAAAGTAAAGTGCCAGAAAAGCATGGGTTACCGGGGAAATAAACAAAAGCAAAAAAATCAGAAAAATGTATGTGTTCGTTTTTACTTTACCACTTTCGCAAATCACTTATTTTATTATTTATCATTCACTATTCTATCTTCTCACGTCAGTCACCCTCCTTTTCTCACATCAAATCTCACTCTCATTTCCTTTGTTCTTCCTTACCTGTACATGAAGCTTCAACTCTTAACACTATCAAAGAAGGAAGGTCTTGCCTACAATTCATAAATCTATGCAAAATCCGAGCCAGTTCATATTGCGTGCAACAGAGAGCATCATGCGATGGGTCGCATTATGCGATTTTCACCGCATCAAGCTCGCATCAGGTAATCTATGCGCATCGTTACACTTGATGCGACTTCAGCACCGCTACATGTGATGCGCGCATTATGCGCGCTAGATGCGCGCATTTTAAAACCAAGTCCACTAATACTAACAAAGATGATATATTAATAAAAAAAAAATATACCCCAAATTGCTGAAATTGTACCCTTAGTCTTTCACTCCAGAAGCTAATATCCCAGTGTTCCAACGAATCAGCTTCCGAAGAACCTTGACTTCTGGCAAATTGCTTGAGCTCCTCCATATCTAGAATATGCCTAAGAAAAGTGTATCAATGGTGTTAGAAAGATTTAAACAGTAACAATACAAGGAAATTTCAAGAAGGCAAAATAATCACCTTGAACTGCAGCATTCCAAGAAGCACTCCTCAGCTTTTCAAGAAGCTCCTCTGCTTTATCAACAGTGGCCATCTTGATTGCTATGCTTAACTAATGAAGAAATCTTCAAAGTAAGTAATTATATAAATAAAAAAATACAATTAGATGGTGACTAAATTGTCAAAAAGATATATTTAAACCTCTGCATAGTTATTATATTCAAGAAGCTTTGCCTTTGCTAACCTAAGCTTCAGAATTTGCTCAATAATTGGAGTATTATCTAATCTCCACTTGAAGCACGGGTTACATAAGCATGGTAACTTCAGTTACCTCTCTTGGATCTGCTTGTATCGCTATAAAACCACTACTACGCCCCATCAGTTTCACAACCCCAACACCACGATAAGAACTATGCACCGGACAAAACAAAGAATCGTACAGTTTCTTTATGATATGGAGAGATTTGTAAAACTTATATTGGAAAGTGGGACTTTTATATGCAGAGTATACCCATATTGCCATAAAATGACCATAGTGCCCCTATTGGTTGCCTACTTTGACTATCAAAAGGACCAAGAAAATATAGCATCTTGTCTATTCTCATAATATAACCATATGATTAGTGAGCCTGCAACAATGTTTTTAAGGTTCCATGCACCTATGACAGTTATAGAAAAAAATGACCATAATACCCCTGATGACAGATAGACCATCAACAGACCAGGAAGTATAAGAAACAGAAACAGCGAGAACATTGAACCATAGTTGTCAATAGAGAATAACGGACAATAGCGATAACGATGAAATAACCAATAATATTTTAGTTAGAGTCTTTACATATTAAAGTAACTTACCAATGGTCACGCCAAAATTTGACCCACGGGGAGATCCACCAACAAATGATTCTGGAAAGACAACTAACTATGACCCAAATGAAGCGGCTTCAGCTAATATCTCTCAAAGTTATCTGAAGGTACAAAACAATTGTTTAGTCATTAGTAACCGAATCATGTCTTAAAATTATGCTTAAACTTTTTATTTCCTGGTTTGGTAATGCTAATCAGTAATGTTTCTGTTTAGTTTGAACTATGCACATTTTTGTCCATTTTCCTATATATAAAACAATGATGAAGGATGGGGTTTTTGTCAGTTAAACTCACAAATAAAACAACGTATTCAGCTAAATTACCAGAAAAATGATCACAGTGTTTTGCGATATTTGTTAGTACCCGATAATTCCCACTACTATAAGGAGACTTCAGAGAAGAGCTGCAGCGAAGAACCTGTGTTTCAATACAGCTTCAGCAATTGGCCTGTTCCTGAAGTCAGGATTCAACATCATCTGCATTTCATCAAAAATAAAATAAAAAAATAATAGTCAAATAATCCTGATGTGTCAAATAAAAACACACAATTCCATAAAAAGAAAAATCAGAGTAATGAAACAGAACCTGCAATAACTCCCAGCCAGCACCATCACCTAAATCCAAAAACTTAACAGCGTATAGAAACCGATCATCAGCTAAGAAATACCTAATCAAAACACAGGCAGAACGTGCATAATTTATGGCATACAAGATATTATTAAAAGAAAATTAGTAGAGTTGTTACTCTCTAGTAGCTGCAAGATCAAGTTTGAAAGTGGTCTCTAGCAGCCTCTGCAAGTTTAAAACCACAATTATATATTTATAAAGCAAGGATGCAAATGGGCGTAAAAATAGTTATGTGAAACCTGCTTGCAATGAAAGACTATCTAAAATTTCTGCTTCACAAAATGGAATAAAAGCCAAGTATGCAAAAAACATAAATCTGAACCTAAAACATAAACCCTAAAACATCAATAAAAAATCTAAACAATTAATAAAACTCAAGAATAATACACCGCAAACTAAAGACCAATCAAAATAAATAATTTTAATCAACCAAAAGCGATATAACATACCTTAATCGACAAAGAAATCATGGAAAAACACGAAAAAAAAATCAACGACATGAAGAACGATTGATTAATAAAGAAGGGAAGAGATGAAACCTTGGAGAAGAGATGAAAACAATGCTTGATTCGTGCAACGGCGGTGCAATCACCTATCTAGGGTTTCGGTTCAAGAAGAAGATTTTTAAGTTTTGGGATTTAGGTTATGCACCGTGTTTTGTTTTGAGTTTATATATTTTTCATGTTTTTGATTTAAAAAAAACAAAAATTTTATAAAATCTCACATATTGCCATGTGGCAAAATATGGGAGGAGAGATAATTGGTAGGGAGGTGAATGATTGCCATGTGTCCAAAATGGCTTTAAAATATTATATGTATAGATATAGATGTTGGCTTCTTATTTCCATAATGTGACTAATCACGCGCCGCTGCCAAACGGTTACGAATTTGTACGATTTTCTCCGAAGTTTCGTACACCAGTTCCGGACCAGTGAGGTGGCTCTCGCCCACCTCGGCCCAACAAAGAGGAGATCGACATTTCCGTCCGTAAAGAGCCTCGAACGGAGCTGCCTTGATACTAGAGTGATAGCTGTTGTTGTAAGAGAACTCCACCAACGGTAGGTGAATCTCCCAACTTTTGCCAAAATCGATAACACATGCCCGAAGCATGTCTTCCAAGGTTTGAATCGTCCGCTCACTCTGTCCATCAGTTTGCGGATGATAAGCCGTACTCATGTCCAACTGAGTACCCAAAGCCTTGTGCAGAGCCTTCCAGAAACGCGAAGCAAAATGAGAATCACGATCAGAGATAATAGAAACAGGCACCCCGTGCCGAGCAACCACCTCCTTAAGGTAAAGTCGAGCTAACCGCTCGAGCCCATCAGTTTCCTTAATAGGTATGAAACGCGCCGATTTTGTCAACCTGTCGACAATCACCCAAATCATATCGTAACCACTTGGTGACTTCGGTAGCTTGGTAACAAAATCCATCGTGATTCGTTCCCACTTCCATTCTGGAACCTCTGGTTGTTGCAGGAGACAAGACGGCTTCTGATACTCCACCTTGACCTTTAGCACAAGTCAGACATTTGCTCACGTATGAAGCTATATCAGCCTTCATGTTTGGCCACCAATAAAGTATCTTCAAATCCTGATACATCTTATCGGAGCCAGGGTGAATAGAATACCGGGATTTATGAGCATCATCCAAGACAAGCTCCCGTAATCCCCCAAACAAGGGAACCCAAACACGTTCTGCGAAATAGTGCAAGCCACCGGTCCTGAGCTTAAGATGCTTGTCGGCAATGTGCATGGTTTCAGCTTTAAGGTTTTCCCCCTTCAAAGCTTCCAATTGTGCAGAACGGATTTGGTTAGGCAAAGAGGAATGGATAGTGAGCTGTAAGGCTCGAACATGACGAGGTTTCGCAGACTCCTTCCTGCTCAAGGCGCCTGCCACAACGTTCGCCTTGCCAGGATGATACTTGATAGCACAGTCATAATCGTTCAGGAGTTCAACCCAGCGACGCTGCCTCATGTTTAACTCCTTCTGGTCGAAAATATGCTGAAGACTGTTGTGATCGGTGTATACTTCACATTTGGTACCGTACAAGTACTGTCTCCAGATTTTCAACGCAAAAACCACCGCACCCAATTCCAAGTCATGAGTAGTGTAGTTCTTCTCATGAACCTTGGGTTGACGAGAAGCATAAGCAATAACCTTCCCGCGTTGCATCAACACGCAACCGAGACCACGAATAGAAGCGTCACAGTACACAACGAAATCATCCGTACCCTCGGGTAAGGACAGGATAGGTGCGGAACAAAGTTTAAGCTTCAGCATCTGAAATGCCGATTCCTGTGGTTCACCCCAGTCAAACTTTCGGTCTTTCTGGGTAAGAGAGGTGAGGGGTTGAGAGATCTTCGAAAATCCCTCAATGAAATGACGATAGTAACCCGCAAGACCTAGGAATTGCCGCACCTCAGATGGTGTCTTCGGCGCTTCCTGGTTTTTAATAGCTTCGATCTTGGCCGGATCGACATGAATTCCTAGTTCATTAACCACATGCCCTAGGAATTGAACTTATCGTAACCAGAAATCACACTTTGAGAACTTAGCATACAACCGCTCTCGTCTCAAAAGTTCCAAGACCAACCATAAGTGTTCCTCATGGTCCGTCTTGTTCTTAGAATAAACCAGAATATCGTCAATAAATACGATGACGAATTTATCGAGGTAAGGCTTACAAACACGGTTCATCAAATCCATGAACACCGCCGGTGCGTTAGTGAGACCAAAAGACATGACCAAGAACTCAAAATGGCCATAACGAGTGCGAAAAGCAGTTTTCGGAACGTCGGCTTCCTAAACGCGCAACTGGTGATAACCAGACCGTAAATCAATCTTCGAGTAGTAACTAGAGCCCTGGAGCTGGTCAAAGAGGTCATCAATACGAGGGAGAGGATAACGATTCTTGATGGTCACTTTGTTCAGCTCACGATAATCGATACACATGCGAAGACTTCCGTCCTTCTTCTTCACAAACAGAATATGAGCTCCCCACAGGGAAGAACTTGGTCGGATGAAACCCTTTTCCAAGAGTTCCTGTAACTGGCTAGACAACTCTTGCATCACGGGAGGTGCAAGACGATACGGAGCTCGGACAATAGGAGCTGCACCTGGAGTAAGATCAATGCCAAACTCAACCTGACGATGGGGAGGGAGACCATGTAAATCATTAGGAAACACATCGGGAAAATCACGAACTACCGGAATATCCTCGATCTTCTTCTCATCGTCAGTCGTAACAGAAACAAGTGCCAGAATTGCTGAATAACCCTTTCGAAAATACTTAAGGGCTTTCATGCTAGAAATGATACTCAGCGGAGCACCGCTCTTCTCGCCATGAACCAAAAGAGTCTCTCCATCAGGGAGAGGGATCCGAATAACCTTATCGAAACAAATGATTTCCGCACGATATAAAGACAACCAATCCATGCCGACAACGACATCAAAACTACCCAGGGGTACCAGCATAAGGTCGATGGGGAAAGACAAACTCGACAGTTCCAAGCGACATTCCCTAAGAGTGTGTGTCGCTTCGATTTTCTTACCATCAGCCAATTCTATCAAGTACTTAGCCTCTAAAGGTGTGGGTACTATATCTAGAAATCGACTAATGTCCACAAATATGAAACTCTTATCGGCACCAGAATCAAACAAAACAGAAACATAGCGATCATTAAGAAGGAACGTACCGGTAACTGTGTCTGGATCCTGCCTAGCCTCTGCGGATCCAATGACAAAAGCACGCGCAGTCCTGCCGCCGCCTCCATTGTTCCCGTTACCGTTCCCGCCCTTCCCATTCTTGCCTTGCCTCAGCTTAGGACATTCACGCTTGATATGTCCCGTGTCACCACAGTTATAGCACCCCTGCTTCCCTGGAGTCCCCTGACCAGCAGGAGCAGGAGTAGCGGTAGGAGCTTGAGTCGAGGGAAGTGACACCCGGAAATCCTTAGCAAGATACCCCAACTGATGACACCGATGACAACGAGCCCGATCACAACTCCCAGAGTGATGATAACCACACTTGTTGCACTTGGGATGCTTTCCAACATACCCACTCGACTTCTGCCCCGAAGAAGACCCAGACGAATCAAACTTCTTCACCGGCTGAGATGGCGCTGGCATGACACTCCTCCCCACATTATCCCACTTCCTCTGGTTCCCCTCAGAGCCCTTCACAGTAGTACCCTTAGGAGGCAAAACACCTTCTGCCACCTTCAGGTTAGTCATTCGATGAGCTGATCGAACAACCTCAGCAAGTGTGGGAAGATTCCCGGCAACCACCAACCCTGCAATCTCTGGCACTAACCTAGAAACATAGTGCTTAATCCTCCTATACTCGGGTGTGTGCAAATCAGGGCACAACACCGCTAATTCGTTCCTCCACACGGTGTACTCCTCTATCTCGGACCCGACCATCTTATAACTCCAGACCTCGTGTTCCAACTTCTATACCTCCTCCCTGGCACAATACTTGCTCCTCAAAAGATGCACAAAATCCGCCCAAGGCATAGCAATAGCCTCCCCCAAACTCATGTTCTTGGCAGTAGCATTCCACCACGATAATGCAGGCCCCTCAAATGTCGTAGTAGCATACTTAACCCGGTCCCCAGCGGGACAGTTACACATCACGAACACAGATTCAACCTTCTCCAGCCATCGGAGCAGTCCCACCACTCCCTCAGTTCCAGCGAAGTTATGGGGTTGACAGTCCCGAAACTTCTTATAAGAGCACTGAGGTAGAGGTGGATTGACAACCATACCTGAGACACGATACACGAATAAAATACAAAGGAAAGAACATGACACCCAAGAATGAAGCAGAGTCGACAGAATTCAACTCACCACCCATGGCATTAAGCTCAGCCTGGAAAGTAGCCATGGCCATGTTCACTTGCTGCTGTAACAAGTCGTTCAGTTCAGCTTGGGTCATGTTGATGTTACTACGGCCACCACCGCCGCCGCCACCACGACGTCCACCACCACGAGCACCAGACATGATCTGACAATCAAGAAATCGAGGGATTCAGATTCACCTCTAGTGTCAACCACTAGAAATTACAAGAGTTAACCTAGGGACAAATCCAGGACTGTACATCTGAACTCAAAGTCCACTGGGATTTTCATGAATTTCAGTTTATGATTTCGTGTGCACCCGAAATGATAAACTGCTCTACATGGTCCTCTGTACTCCTAGTTCAGACTCCGGTCACCGATTATCGTCACCTAGTAACGTGTTACGATAGGTGTAAGTGTAAGAGAGCATGTGTGTGCAAGAGTTGACAAGTTAGTTCCTTCCTCTTCAAATCCCAGAAGAAAACAAGAGTAGGTAAGAACCCAAGTGAGAGTGGATGATGTAACACAGAAGTATAATGATGATATAAAGACACCCCGACAAGATTAGTACGCATCCCAATAAGCGACTCAAAGTATGTGACCGTCTAGTGTGTGTGACTCGGCTATAGACCAGACTCTACATGCAGTCCTAGTTCACTATAACCATTGGCTCTGATACCAATCTGTCACACCCTCAAATTTCCACTGCGGGGTTTTACCACGAGGCGCATGACAAACTAGGATTCAAGTCAACGGTCACAATAAACAACACTATATGAAATACGGAAACCCAAAAACAATGATTTTATAAGCGGAAGCATTTAAAGAATTTAATCAACTACAACCAGTGTTCCAAATTAATCAAGACACTTATTTCAAAACATGCAACTAAGCCTACACGCCAATGCAGACCCGTGCGCCTAGTCCAACCGATGCTACCTTAGCGACCTGAGAAAACATGCCAAAAGAGACGTCAACATATATAATGCTGGTGAGTTCACAGGTTTGTTCAATATGTTACCAATGTTACCAAAATGTTACCATGTCCATACTATATTAATGTTACCAAGTACGCTAGCTAGGCGTATGTTTTATTACTACTACGATTGGAAAACCATTACTAGACATGTTTAGCAATGTTTAGCAATGTTCAGCCCGAACAGCATGTTACCAGTTCGAGACAATATGCACCCGCCCGGCCCTCCAAGCCGTCGAGTGGGGCAAGTCACGCCCAATAGATCTATCCACATTTCCCCCGTTGTGCATCCCCGCACATTCATGGTTTTCCCCGGGACTTTCAAAGATCGTATAGAAATGCAAAGTTAAAACCATAGTATGACATATGTTACCAAAATAGTTTAGCGCATGTTTTCTCCCTCAAAAGTTAAAGCAATAAAAGTGGGGCCGTGAACTCACCTTAGGTTGCGTTCTTCAGTAATATAAGAAAGCCAAGCCCTTGATAATCCCACTACCGGAGATCTATCAAAATGTTCACATAAGTGTTCCGACTAATAACCATAAGGTTATCTAGTCCCCGATTGTCCAGATCATGACCAAGTATGCTTTAAAACGTGTTTAAATGTTCAACCAACACACTAGACCGACCCGACATCCCGTTGGTGACTCATTACCCTAACTAATCAAGTACTCATAGATTACACACAAGGTTCAAGCATAAAACACTTAGTTTGCATCAAAAATCTCATTTTTGATTCCATAGGGTCGAACCAGGAATTTTTGTTCCACCTTCGCCCCTTTTTAACCACGTTCGACCCTTTGGAAGCCACATTCGACCCATTGAAACAGTTTTGACCTATATTTTGCAGTTTCAACCCTGGGATTCCACCTTCGACCCCACGACTGGTCAAAGGTGCCCAGGTTCGACCCTGGCAGAATGCTTTTCCCCAAAACGCCTCAAAAACATCCGAAAACGTCACGAAACATCATCAATCACAGCAGTCAAATATGAATAACATATCCCCACAAAACCCCACCAATTTTTCCCCAAAACCTATTCATTTTAGCCCTTTCCCAAAATGGCAAAAATTATGAAAGTGCACATCATGCATGAAATCTTTACCCAATTTGGAAACTTTTTGAAATCAATCCATAATCATCTTAAAAGTGCTCAGTTTGTCGTGTATTTGAAACCCCAAAAAGTTCTGATGATCATACTAGCATGCAACGAGCCCTAACTTTATTAAAATCCCTAAATTAGACATGATATCATCATTCATCTAATTGTAACCTTAACAATCCTAAATTAACATCAATAGCAGCCCTAAATCATGTTTCTAGCATTAGTATAGCAGCAAATCATCAAACAACACATAATATCACATAACACATAATTAACATATGTTTATTGATATGAAAACCTATGTTAAATGATAAGGTTTAGGTTTAGAAAGATGTTTAAAAGGTTTTTATTGATAAAAACATCCTTAGAACAGATCTGGACATTTAGGGTTAGATGAAAACGAATTAAAATGCTTTGAAAAGGTTTAGGATTAAGAACACACCTTGGATTCATGATTAGATGTTGTTTGTAGGTTAGATTATGAAAAACAAGAGCAAAAACTCCTTCCTCAGTGATAAAAATCGTTTGAGAGTGTTTAGAGATGGCTAGGGTTTGTGAAATGGTGAAAAATGACAAAGTGTGGTATTTATACAGTTCCACATTCGCCCCTTGCATGGGGTCGAAGGTACCACCTTCGCCCCTTTGCAAGGTCGAATGAATAGATTCTGTGGGTTGTTCCAGGTTCGCCCCTTTTCCAAGGGTCGAACCAAGACTTAGTTCCAGGTTCACCCCCACGCCATGGGTCGAACCAGGACTTGTGTTTTCCATGTTTTCCAGTTTTGTTGTTTAACGCAATTAAACACATTCTAACGTAAAATCATGCAATTCTAATACATGTTATGCACATATAGGCACATATAATCATGTTCACACCTTGTAGCACATATTATCATGTTATGTTACACGTGTGTTAATAATCTACCTGTCCTACTCAATTCAGTTCATGTAATTTCACAAACAACGGGACCCAGTACTAGTGTATTCCCAAAATGACTTCCAATGATCCTCCAGATCATTGGACCCTGGACAATCCTATCATGACCCAACTCAACTAATCTAGTTAAGTCCATTTAAAAATGTTTCTCGCTAAGGTAGACTTATGTTTTACTAAAATGTTTAAGCCGAACACGCCGGGTGTCACAGATTCACTATCATCCGGGGAGGCCAATGTGGTGGCTGACGCCTTAAGTAGAAAAAGCGAGTACGAACCTATTCGGGTGCGATCAATGCAACTAGTGGTGACCTCGGGTTTAATTAATAAAATCTGGGTAGCCCAGATTGAGGCAGTGAAGGAAGAAAACGTGAGGAAGGGCAGAATTAAGGGTAAAGCCAACGACATTGTGGATAATGAAGATGGCATAAAAACTCGATTTAGGAGGATCTGGATCCCAAGCTCATGTGACGTGAAAACGCTACTGCTTGATGAAGCGCACAAATCCCGATACGCATTTCATCCTGGGGCCACTAAAATGTACAAGTATCATAAAGCCTATTATTCATGGCCCGGAATGAAAAGAGACTTAGCTAAGTATGTGGAAAGGTGTGTAACCTGTTTACAGATTAATGCCGAACACCAAAACCCGTATGGGAAGTTACAACCTCTAGAAATACTGGTTTGGAAGTGGGAACACGTGACTATGGACCTACTAACCAAACTACCAAAGACATCGAGAGGATTTGATGCTGTTTGGGTGGTAGTCGATCGACTAACCAAAAGTACCCATTTCATTCTGATCCGCGAATCTTACACTGCTGAGAAAATGGCAGATGTATACATGAATGAAATAGTATCTAAGCATGGTGTGTCGTTATCGATTGTGTCAGACCGGGATGTCCGGTTAACTTCGCGCTTTTGGCAAGATTTTCAAGCCTAGCTGAGCACTAAGCTCCCCAGACTGGTGGGCAAAGTGAGAGAGCCATTCAAATGCTTGAATATATGTTACAGGCATGTATATATGATTTTGGGGGCAGTTGGGATACTCATTTGCCTCTAGTAGAGTTTGCGTATAATAATAGCTATCATGCTAATATTGGCATGCCTCCGTATGAACTTCTATACATGAGGAAATGCCGAACGCCAATATGTTAAGGCGAGGTGGGGCCTAGAGAACTAGCTCAAAAGGAAGTGGTCAAGGCCACTAATGAAAAGATTGATGTAGTCCATGCACACTTGAAAGCGGCTCAAGATAGACACGAATCGTATGTAGACACAAGACGAACTTCAATTGAGTTCCAACCGGGGGATAGAGTTATGTTAAAAGTATCCCATTGGAAAGGAATTATCCGTTTTAGAAAGAGAGGGAAATTGGGGCCAAGGTTCATTGGACCTTTTAAAAGTTTAGCAAGTGTGGGTCAAGTGGCATACCACTTGGAATTACCCGAAGAATTAAGTAGCATTCATAACACTTTCCATGTACACATCTTTGGAAGTGTTTGGCGGATGAAGCAGCATACGTACCACTAAACAAGATTGAGATCAATGACAAATTGAGTTATATTGCCAAGCCATTGGAGGTACTTGACTGCAAGGTCAAACGACTCAGAAACAAGACTATTGAGCAAATCAAAGTAAAATGGGAGCATAGAAAGGAATCGGACACCACTTGGGAGTCCGAAGAAGATATGAAGCGATTCTATCCCTACCTTGAGGGGTGGAGTTGTAACGCCCCAAATAATATTATTATCTTTATTTGATATTATGTGACGTTAACAAATGCGGTGGGGTTAGCTATAAAACGGGTAATATGTATGCTCATAAACTAATTTAATTTTGTTAGTCAATTTAGAGGGGCAATATATCAATTTAACCTAAAAAGATGGCAAGTTAGCAAATTGATAAGTGATAAAATGCAAGGCTGAATACTTAAAGGGTCTTTTGTAACTATGGGTGAAATATGGGTGAAATATGGGGTATTAGGTGGAGGGAGAACCCAAATTTACAAAAACAAATGTATAGGAGTTCTCATCCTCCAACCCCAAATCCTTTTTCGCTTAACCCTCCTCAAGGCTGAATCAAGACCTTCTAGGAGTGTAAATCGCTGCATGTGGGTCGAATTAGGCCATCTAAAGCATAGTGAATCATAAGTAACCTCCAATTCTGATTTTGATTGGGTTTATTAACCTTATGAGGTAGATGGGAAAGTGGGTTTGTAATTATTGTTGAAATTGTTGGTCTTTAGTTGATCCATTGCTATTGTGGAATGATAAAATAGCAAGAAACCTCTTGATTGAGTGGTTTTTGCTTTGGAATATGTTGATTTACCAATATAGGAGAAGTGGGTTTTGTGAAATTAGGCAAAACACATCATTCATGGCATGATTCTTGATTGTCATACCTTAATTTGCATAAGGTTGTGTTAATATGTGTTCAATTGATTGAAAGTGATTATAGTGTAGGTATATTGGGTGGTATCTAGGTAAAATCACATATGGAATTGAATGTGGAAAATGGTGCACACTAGATGTTTGATGAAATGCCTAGGTGAAACTAGGATTTTAGAAAAACATGTGTTTTGCTAGATGCAAATTTGTATGCTCATGAGATTGTGCAAATTAGAAGAATTGTAGATGAACTAACGAATGTTAATCCATTAGGCAAAGAAGGTGCCTCGTTAAGTGATCAATGGAACAAGGAAGCCCGAGGCAAGGAGCACGCTTAAAGGTAAGTTAATCTTACAACAAGTAGCTACATGGTAGATAATGGAATCCGCAAATTTAATTGTCTTGAAATGAGAATGGGATATCTTGAATGGTTGATTGCAAGGCCTACGGATTTACAATAGAACCTTAAAGCCGAAAATACAGAAATTGAATGGTTTCACATGAGACAAAGAAGCTCATGGGAATACCTCAAAGGCCGAATGTTGAATACGTAACAATGTACGAGTTGAAAAACTCTCACATGTCGCCAAAAGCTAGAAAATGTTTGTTAAATAAGATTTTGGGAGCAATATACACATTAGTTAGAATGTTGTTAATAATTGGTTTGGATAAGTTGACCCATATCTAGATTAGAACTCGTTGTTTGTTAGATTCGTTGATTGATTGTGCTTTGAATGAGTGATACGAGTCGTTTAATGCATCAATAAATAGCCCAAATTGATGTTCGGGTAGTGGTATGTTCATAGGAACTTGTTATGCAGGTTGAAGGGGGTAAAGGGCTGCAAAAAGGATGTGTTTCATGGCCTTACAACAGCTGCAGGCTGTAGCCTACGGCAACAACCATCAAACGAGCAGAAGGCAACAGCTGTAAGATATAGCTGTGAGCCGTACCTTACGGCGGGCAATCTTGCCCAACATGTTGCTTTGTTTTTCGTTCGTGTAATCGATTTTAGGCGTCGAATACTACAAATGTTGAATAATAGGATGGTTATTAACTAACGTTTGTGGTATTTTCCATGGGATAATCCCTTAGGTTGGACCTTGGCTTGGAAGGGGAGGATGAGACATCAAGGAATCCGAACACTAATCTTTTAGACGATTCTGCTTAACTTATACATGGAATTTGATATGAATTGATGTCGTGTTTCTTTTATTGATGTTAAAATAACTTTTGTGAACATGTTAACTAGATGAACTTGTTTTGTTGAAACAAAGTTTTTGTAAATCCGTATTTTAGCTTTATAAAGCTTAACTCGATATTGATCTTATTAATGTTAAAAACGGTAATTATGACTATGGTTCTTACACTAACTACACCCTAACCCTAGAAATCAAACCTCCTTAATTCAATTGTTATACAACCCGAATCCATAGGGCTTTGATAAAGGGCTATTAAAATAATAAACGACAAACAAAACTTGAACTTACAATGATATTTAAGATAGAAAAAAACTAGGAGAGCAGGTCAGACGGTTTGAATAAAAAATAGAGGGCTTTCTGGATGTTTTACTGATGAATTTTGGGATGTATGGAACGTGTAAGTGTGCGGAAATGAAATGGCGTTGTCGATTTATATAGAGCTTCTCTTAAAAGGATGTTTAATGGGTTTTAATTATTCTAGTTGTTACTGCTCAATGATCATATTAAAAACACGATTACGCACGTTTAATGCACGATTTAAATCATTGGAATCGTTAGGACGTGATGGAGATAGGTTAGTGATCGAAAGAAACCGTTTAAAATTATTAAAAGCGGACTTAAAATGGCTCGCTGGAACCTTGCCGGTTTCCGGCCGGTGAGGCTCCGTAAAAATGGGGTGTGGGGAAGGGTTATTTAAAATTTTGAATTTTACATAAATGGTCCCTAGAAGAGAAAGATATAAATACCCTCACATGCCTCGCATTGGTGGGCACCTAATAAGAAAAACTAACGGGGTTAGTGAGAAATAATGTTTCCTACAACAAAAAAACACGTTAAAGGCTGTAATTTGCAAGTTTTAAACATTAAGGCTGAAACATGAAATTTTGGGTAAACGTAAAGAACGTTTTCTGTAATTTTGTCTAACCTAGACCCCTATTTATACTAAAATAGCCATACTAATCTTACTCAAATACCTCATGCAATAATAATCCAATACCAACCATACACAATTATCTCTACTAATTTAAACAAACTAGATCTTAAAAACTCGTATGAGATGAAATTTTTATTTATGATTTCATAAAGTCTAAAACGGTTCTTGTTCGTGACTGTTATAAAAAAAGATGATTAGGGGCATATGTTAGGCTCTGGTTCAGAAGAAGCCGACACTGTCGAGTACAAGGAAGACTAAGACTGAGTAGTTGATGACAATGTTATTGCATATCACTTTGACGGACGGTAGTAACACATGGGTGTGGGTTTTGGAAGACAAGAATATGGATTTTAGTGTTAAAGAGGCTACGGTGATGGCTGTAGAAACGTTGTTTTCGGAAAGATCTAGTTTCTTGCACTTTGGCAAAAGTGCTGTAGTGGTCTGTTTGCGTGTGGGTCAAGATTCCTGTTTCGGATACTTTTGGCTCGGTTGCACAGATCCTACATCACATCTTAGATATCGAGATGGAAGCCAACAATAAAATAGTTGGTTTATGATGTTTTTCTCATGATGTTGTCGATTATTTGGATCCGAAAGAATGAAAAGGTTCTTAATAGGAGAAATTTTACGAGCAATTCTATGGTAGAGGAGATCAAAATTTACACTTATTGATGGATGTTGAAAAGGTCAAAAATTGCAGGTTTAAACATGGATAATTTGAGTAAATTCAAAGGATTTCACCTTACCTCCTGGTTTTTTGGTTGTTCTTTCTCTCTCTCTCTTTTTTTTTTTTTTTTTTGTTTGGATGTCAGTAGTTTTTTATGTTTTTTTTTTTCTTTCTATTTTACCCTCCTTAGCAGCTTGTTAATGAGCTTTTGGTGTTTATTGAACGTATTTCCTTTGGTCGGCCACAAAATAAAATGAAAGAAATAAAAATAGGTAAACACATTCATTGATTGATTAAAATTTAAAACACATCAAGCAAAACGCAATTTGTTGAGTTCGATCCAAAGTTCACCTTGCCTTTTTTCAGATAGCTTTCCTAAACATAATTCAAGTCTAACCTAAACCCATATGACATAGAAAACTAACTTATTAGATAACACGTAAAATAAGTGTTACCTATCCGATAATTCATCGATTTTAGCTTTCCTGTTTGCTACCTTTTCCTCCTACGATTTTAGCCGTAAGTCCATTGTATGTGTGGATGCTTCACCACCTAGCTTTCCTGTTTGCTACCCTTTTTGTGGACCAGCCCAATAACTAAATAGAAGCCCAACAAATTAGTTCCTTCTTGATATTTAGTGGACCAGCCTAATAACTAAATAGAAACCCAACAAATTAACTACTTTTTTAAATTCGTGTAAGAGACCATGAGACTATTTCTTTTATTCTTCGGTCCCCCTATTTTTTTATTTTTAAATCACCTTAATTGTCATCTTAATTATGGCTTCCCAGAATTATTGCCTGTAGTTTTTAATATTTAACTAGTATTTTGCCCGCCGCGTGTTGCGGCGGCGCGCGCGGCAGGTTGAACCGTGCAGTAATACATGAAGTGTAAAACAAAATGCGATACACATAATTTGTAAAAACACAATACGTAAAAGACAATTACTAAAACGTGTAAATACAGTGCTTTTAACTTGGTTCGGAACTAAAATCTACATCGAAACGTGGACCAACTGGAAGCACACATTTTATAGGTACGAAAACGTAAGAAAAAAAAAAAGTTTAAGTAGAAATGTAGACCAAATCATATTTATACCGATACATATATAAAAATCCACATGTAAAAAAATAGTTTGTTTCCAAGTAAAGGTACGAAAACGAAACCGGGTAAACGTGAATTTTTTCAAAAGAAAAAAAAAATTAAGTTCAACTATAGGCCAACTCGTATTTGTACCGATACATATATGAAAATTTCACACGTAAAAAAAATAGTTTTCTACTTCAAAACGTGGACCAACTGGAAGCGCACATCAAATAAGTACGAAAAGTATTATATATGACATTACTCGTTTTTCAAAAGAAAAAAAAAGTCTAAGCCGAAACGTAAAGAAAGGAGTAAACTCTTTAGTTTTCCAAAAGAAAAAAAAACTTAAGTCGAAACGTAGACCAACTCGGGTTTATACAGACATATATATATATAATATTTGCACGAAAAAAAATAGTTTTTTTTCCAAGTAAGGTACGAAAAAAAACTTTAAGTCGAAACGTAGAAAAACTCGTATTTATATCGATACATATATTAAAATTCACACGTAAAATAGTGGTTTTTCAAGTAAATGGGCTAAAAACGACAAATGGCAAAGTTAGGGGGTTAGATTAAGTAAAAAAATAGTTTTTTTAAGTAATGGAGCTACAAACAAAAACTGTCAAAGCTGAAGGGCTGAATTTGACAAAGTTGTAAAGTTAAAGGGTGGATGGGAAAACAATCCACCGACATTACATATTAATATAGATATACTAGTCGGAATGCCCGCGCGTTGCGGCGGGTGCATCTGTTTTGCCCCTCGTGCATCGTGTTTGTTGGTTATTCGTTATGAAGAAGTAGAAAACAACGATGTATAAAATATATGTTACTAAAAACTGAAAATCATAAGTATATCTTCTGAAAATTTTAAATGGGTACATAACAATAGGCCGTACTATTCCTTGCAACACCCTTAAATTGGCCCACGTCCTTTGGTGGGACCCTTTTATGTATCTCGAAGGCAGATAAGTATGCCATCGTAGAGCGGTGCTTAGCGTAGTGAAGTGGCGTTGTATCTCTTAATGACCATAAGATTGTAGTGGAAGTGATGTAATTACTAAAATGCAGTTTGTAGTGTCCAGCATATTTCTATTATTTTAGGGCACCCGCGAGATGCAGCGGAGTCAATGATTTGCATAGATACTCTCGTTTTATGTTAGTTTGACAAGCGCCGTAACAAATATAATTGACCAAACAAATTAGTAATCAATATAGTTAAAACTACCAAGTCGACTGATAAGAACTTGTCTTCTTTTGGATATGTAAACAATTGGTGACTTCGTGAGATCAGAAACTTAAATTCTATTCCTAGAAGCTTATAGTAGCAGAGAAAACAAAAAACCATCGAGGAAGATGATGACGTTGCTCATGAAGTATTTATACCATATTTGCTTGTATAAACGTCAAGCCTACATATATCGCTCACTTTAATGGGTTGAAACGTGTTATGGGTTGGGTGTGTTGGCAAACTTCAAGTCTACATATTCATTTGTGTGCAAAAGTGTCACATCATACCATCCTGCAACCACATAAATTTAAAAAGAATATATAAATACATAATATATGATGTAATTTATTTACTATAAACATTGAAAGATATGTAAGTTATGTATGTGAAGAGTCACCACATTATTTATATACCAAATACATGACCACTATTTATAAGACTATAACATTGATACAAACATAATAAAGACATGGACGTTATAAATGTAAAGAGTCACCATTGTTAATTTCCTCATCAATATTATAATTATGTTTAAATTAATTTCTTCAACAATTTAATATTTAAGTAGAAAGACAATTTTACCCACTATTTATAAGACTATAACATTGATACAAACATAATAAAGATTGTATTTACTTAAATTTTGCAGGTATCCTTTACTGATGCTTTATAATATAGTATAGAAGATAAAAATTCGGGTTGATTCATTAGCGTGAGCATGAATTTATAGCTTTTTAATTTCTTATTTCTTAACAAAAAATAACATACGTAATTAACACATAGTTAAGTTTTTGTTTTCTCTTTATGCTAGTGTTTAATTTATTTTATTAATTAGAATTAGAACTTAAACAATATACAATTGTCGAAAGCAAAATAATATTGCGAACCAAACTACATACAACGATTAACAAGAACATTAAATAGATCAACAAATACCTTAAAAGTCATAGAACGAATATAGTTTACGTATAGATCGAGTTAACTATTTCATGGCGTTCAAGGAGACCATGTTGATTGAAATTGAGGAAAGTCTCCATACCATTCTCCAACCATCCTCTCCATCATCTATCCTTCATGTCCATTTGTTTCCTGCAACATCAGTTTTCATCCCATGCAGTAAGTGGAAGTAATATTTATAATATTTTAGAAACATATTAGCAAATCTAGAATGTTATATTTATAATTTTGTCCGTTTTATTTAGTTAACAATATATATGATTCAAGATACACAACTTCTTAACAAGGATATATCCCCTTCATAGGGGCCATATCATCCAATTCAGTAGAGTTGAGGTCAATAGGTCATTGAACATGCTTGCTTCTGAAAAGCTTCATGGAGAGAAACTAAAAATGCACAAAGAAGAGAAAAAACTGCACTAATTAATTTTGAAAAATATTTTCTCATCAATAATTCATAATATTGTTTGTTTATTGTTTTAATTGTTAGTTGCACAATTAAATTACCTCAATTTGATTCTGCAACGATCCAACATAGTTCATTATTACATCCAACATCACTGCATTCCCATTGTCTATAGAAAATAACTAAATTTAAATTGAGCAAAACAATGATATATTATAAAGATAAATTTTTGTAATTGTCAAAGAACATATGAACAAGTAGAAAAAAAATGTATATATGTATATAAAGATTAACTCATATCTTTATACCTTGTAACATCCGGGAACCATATCTTGCAAGCGTCTTAACTTCTCATTGATTTTTTTCTCTTCTCATCTAATGAA
Source organism: Ambrosia trifida (assembly GCA_028751855.1). Lineage (NCBI taxonomy): Eukaryota > Viridiplantae > Streptophyta > Magnoliopsida > Asterales > Asteraceae > Ambrosia > Ambrosia trifida. The sequence continues at coordinate 38,145,370 of CM054131.1, read as the reverse complement.
GACATAGTTTTTTCGGACAAAACAATGTTTCAAAACATGAAATTAGCTCTAAGATTTTGTTTGGGGTTATGAAAAACTATTAGCATTCAAGAAATTGATTATAATGAAGTATATATAATAATATAGAGGGGGGTTGAAAGGTCTCACATTTAAGATGCATCATAGGTTAGGTTGTATTTTGTGTTTTAAAAGTTGGACATAAGGGCATAATTGGGATAAGATTTTAGGATGTGAGGTATTGGATTATGTTAAATTTACTAATCTACCCTCCTAAATGTCTTAATAGTCACAAGTATGCCAATAATACCCTTAATTTTTTTGCTTAAACATGTTGTACATCTTATTTGTTAAGTTGTACGAAAATGAAAATGACTATCTTAGTCATCACTCCTCCTTAATAAGATAACTAGTAGGAAGCCCGCGCGTTGCCGCGGGAGCGATAATATAAAATGTGATATTCTATATTTAGTTTTATCAATTCTCTCGTGTATCGTGTCCATAAGGATTTATGTACCCTTACTGAGCCTTAAAAATATGCTAAAACTATGTGGAATGCATATACATGTGTTGGTAACTATAAATACTCTAAATCACTATGTCCACAATTCAAATTATAATTTTTTTAATCAATTCATAATCGAATTCCATGTTTAAATAAGTTTGAAATTAGGAGTGGAGGTTAGTGGTCGATTGAGGGTGCCCCGCCCCACTCTTATTTTCTTTGCTCAATAGTGTAAGTTTACGTGTCATCGGCCTAAATTTTATACGCAATATTGTGTCCAATCCCTTCCATTTTAAGGGTCGTCCCTAACTGTCGTTGCAACGAGGATCCGGTGTATGTGCAAAACACTTAGAACCCTATAGCAAACTAACCATGCTTCTAATCAAATTCTCACTTCTAAATGAGAATGAATTTCCCTATGTTTCAGTACTTATTTTAAAAAAACATAACATAGATGAATAACCCATTAAAAGCTCAATTTAAGATTCATATTATTAATTAATACAGGAAATGAGTTCAAAAATCATTAATCAAAGTTGTAGACTATAATTATACAGCACACCTAAATGATTGTAACCTTTAATATAGTTATTTTAAAAAGCATAACATGCATGAATAACCAATTAAAAGCTCAATTTATAGTTTAAGTTAAGACTAAAAGATTGATGTTACCAATCAAAACAAAATAGGAAATATGTTAATAAATCATTAATCAAATTTGTTAGTTGTAGTTATACAACACAACTAAATGGGCGAACCAATCCTCAGGATTAAAGATTTAAACATTTTTATAGTCTTGACCAGACATAGCATAGATCAATAACCAACAAAAAAAATAATTAACAGCAAAAAAAAAAACATATCAATTCATGTGTTTGCTACAAATTTAGAATTTTTTTTTCTACAACAACAACAAAGCTTGCTTCCAACTGGAACTCCTCTTACTCGGTCCAGGCGAATTCTTTAGACCACTCACTTGAAAAATAGCACTGAATTTGTATTATAAAAGCAAAGAAACACAACAAGAAAAATCAAGAACATATAACTATAAAAACAATACAATAGAAATCCAACCTTAGCAGCATCAACAAATTGTCAATCGAAGAGAAGAACCAGCAAGATGCGAACATTTGGGTGTGATGGGTATGGAAGAACTTATAGTTTCAAGAAGATGGAGTTATGGAACTCGAATAGACGATTTCGAATTTCCGAATTAAATTTTTGGTTAAAGTGAATTTGTTCTTTATAACAATGTTATGCGAATGATGATTGGAATGTGAACTAATCACCATTTGTGTAGTTAATATTGTATTCATTATGATGAACCACCAAGGAAGATGAAAGGTTAATATGAATTGAATTGACTAAGATGGCCTTAAATTGTCTTAAAATATTAATGAATGTCCAACTTTAATCCCTCTAAATTGGCTTTAAGTGTATTATAAATTATGCTTAAATATTTGTACACAATAAAAAAACTACAATGGTATACATCTTTGGACATAATATTTATCAAACTCTTTGAAAGGCACTCAAATTTTATTTACAATGTATACAACTTCCTAATCGAATATGCTATATTGGACACTATATAAAGGTAAAACTTGGACCAAAAACAAATTGTATGCAAGGCAACCAAATCCTGAATCGGCCTGTTTCAACCAAACAAACTGTATTATAGCAGCAGTGAAATAAAACGACGGGAAGATATTACCGATCCAATCTCAATCTCTAAGAACATTTTCAGTTTAGCGTTGTGATTCTTATTGGAAACTTCCCTCAATTACCCAACCTGCAGTTCCAATAACAGTTTTGAGTTCAGCTTGTTAATAAAACCAATAGCAACATGATAAATATTGATCTGAAATCTATAGATAAAACACATTAACATTTATAAAAGATATTAGCAATTAAAGAAAAACAATTCCGATCGGGTTTCCTACAGCAATTAAAGAAAAACAATTCCGATTGGGTTTCCTACAAAGCTGTTGAAGGTCGATTAGGACGATGTGTGTGGTTCTACCTCTTTGGCCATAAAAGAAGTGTTGAAATTGAATAGGCACACCAATTCTTTAGCAACCTCATCCTGTACACCGTAAATATTTGATGAATATAAGTAAGTGTATGTTTCCAACAACTAAAGGTATATTATTAACAATGTAGCAGGAAAAAAATTACAAATCGACAGTAAATCAAATCGAGCAATGAAAAATACCTCGAATTGGTTAAATGGCGTTTCTTTCTGTATGCAAAATCTATGAACTTTGTCATGGTTTGCATCATGAGTAACCTAGACATGTCAAGTAATGATATTAGTAAGATGAGTTTCTTGAAAAGTAAAACAAGTGTAGAAATGTGGTGGAATCAAGTATAGAAAAACTTATCTCTAGAGGTTCCAAACATATGAACATATGGGTCAAGTTTTCCTTCTTCTTCAATAATTCTTTTATTGATCCTCTTCTTTATTTTTCTTGCATTTTTTTAGTCTTTCAAATGAGGCACAAAGCCTTCTATGTATACAAGACCTAAGGATGAGTGTAGAAACTAACTTAATTAGAGCCATAAACTCTAATAAAGTGAAATAAAGAAATCTACTCAAGAGTCTCCTTAATAATTTCACTAAAATCAATTAAATTCCATTTATCATATTATTAAATTTTTGTAATTTCTAACATCTACTTGAATGAATCATTCATTGGTAACATTGATGTTGAAGAAGGAAAACCATAAGGCAATTGATGTTTGTGAGGGTAGGGATGGAAAAAGAGGGTAGTATTGTAAAAGTGTTTTTGATATTGTAAAGGATGATGTGGGTGAAATGTCTACATTACCCTCCTAAGTGTCTTAATTATCACAACTATCCCCATAATACCCTTAAATTTCTTGCTTAAATATGTTGTACATGTTGCTTCTTAAGTTGTACGGAAATGGAAATTACCATCTTGTACATCACTCCTCCTTTATAATGTATTATAGATTATAGATTATAGATTATAGATTATAGATATAGATTATAGATTATAGATTATAGATTGTTCCTCAATATGTATGACCCTCAACAAATCAATGATTACTACAAATCTAGAGTACTCAATAGAAAACTGTATGCAGCCTTGAGGCTGCTAATGTTTATTGGGTAAAACTACCCTTTTTAATACACATATTGCAAATTCCCCTGCCACATGAGGTGTACATGTGCAACACAATATTGGTCCATTAAGGTTTTCCGGACATTAATAATTTTTGGTTATGTAATTATTGTTCTTATACGTAACTGGCTTTTTTTGTGTCAAATTTAAAGAGAACGTTCCCACGAATTGTCATTTTATATGAAAGGCAAAATAGGCTACTTTAAAATTCAGCTAACAGCTGGTGTATACAGACTTTGGCCCCAAAAAATCTTGACACCAACAGCAACATATATATTTATATCTACGCCTAACATACTACATACAAATGAATATATGTATGGAAAAAAGTCAGAGGTAACCTGGAAAAAGGGAGGAGAAGCAGCAAATGTAATGTAAGCAGAATAATGTAGGCGGATGTGTTGTACCTTTCAACATCTTTTGTGTTTTCTTTTATAGACCCATGGTTAGAAACAACTTGTTAGTCCCTTGAGTTCCTTCCCCTTAAATGAAAATTATTACACCAACAATAAAGGGCCAATAAAGTAACAACCAATAATATAAATGTGAGGGTAGGGATGTAATATGTTTTGAGGATGTGAGGTAGGAGAGCATAGTAAAATTACATTGATATCCTTGCAAGTGTCTTAATGTTCCACAAAGTTCCAATTATACCCTTGTGATATAAGCTTAATTTACTTGTACATGTTGCTATAATAGTTGAATGATGTACAAAATTACTATGTTGTACATCACTCTTCCTTTATAATGTATTATAGATATAGATATAGATAATTTGTGACTACATGATACATTTAATTTGAAGTCCATTATACCTATCAAGCAAATCAACAAGGTTTATTATTATTATTATTATGAAGGGCGTTGCCAATTTGGCCTTGCCAATGCTTGGAGAGCTCCTTGACAACCTCTGTTAATGGCAACAAGATTTTTTGTTAAAGTGGATTCGAACTTGTGACCCAACTCTTATCCATAGTGGACCAAATGACCACAGGCAGCAAATCAACAAGTTGATCATCAAAAAAATATATTTTGTGTCACTGTACCTCGTTGTTTCTTTAAAACTACAAATTCAAATATTAACTTGTTCCATAACTATTTTTTGTTAAATTAGTGTCATTTTTTATTCATATTTTTAATCTACTAACAACTAAAAAATTAAACACCTTTTAAATATTAGTTATTTCCCTCCTACCAGGATAACAGAATGGATGCTCTCGGTCTTCAGGCCCTCCTTCATGTCCTCATCACAGCCAATCTGACAGACAACGAATAGATTGAATCGTTATCATGTTTGGGTTTGTGGCCCCGGTTCATAAGTTCTTTTCCGCCCTGTTTACTTCAATACTTATCTATAATCTATATTTCTATATTATCTTATTAAGGAGGAATGATGGCTAATATAGTCATTTTCATTTCCGTACAACTTAAGAAGCAACATGTACAACATATTTTAGCAAGAAATTTAAGGGTATTATGGGTATAATTGTGAACATTAAGACACTTAGGAGGATATGTTTGTAATTTTACCATCATTATCTTACTCACATCTTAAGATTCTATTCCAATCTTGCCCTCATGACCATACCAATAAATTATCCATTGAATTATCTTTAAGAATTGTTTTAATTGTGTTTATTGGAAGGTGAGACCTTTGAGTGCCTATGATGAAGTGTATATTTCATCTTCTTAATATTGTAGTTCGTTATCTTTAATGGTTAGGAAGAAGAGCTCCGGATGAAAAAAGTTGCACTAAATATCTCTAAGGTGAAGAAATTTAGGACAAAAATTGAGAAGCTGGTAAGTCATATTTGTAATTTCGTATATGAGGGGTTTGTTTTACATTATAATTTTGATACATATTTATTTTCTATAAAATATCATGTCATTTTAGGTGTTGTACAAGCATCGGTTAGAGCTTGATCAAAAGAAGAAAAAAGCTCTTGATAAGCTTCTTGAATTTCTTCTAGGGCAAACCGAAAGGTAATTTCTTGACCTATGAATTTGGTTATTATACTCTCTAATGGGCCAACTAGGTAAAATAAAATAAAATTAGACAGGAAGAATGTTGTTCAAATAGGTCGGATGGGTCAAAAGTTTGCCAAAGTGTAATTTGTAAATTGTAAAACATAAAATCTCATTTTTTGATTGAAGTCTCATATTTTTTGTTTACTTTTCTCCTTCTTTGAGAGTTATTAATTTGTGCCATATTTACGCAAAACTGTAAAGCAACTAGATTTTTGTTTCTTTTTCAATTGGATGGTTTGTAAATGATATACTTCATATATAAATAGACATTTTTTATTTAATGTTACAAACATTACAAACACAAGCATTATGTTATCTATATACATCTATGTGAAATATAGATTGAAAATACATTGCATAGTACACGCACTTAAATTTTCATGGATAATGAGTATGGTATGTTGATTGATAACAAGACCTTTTGGTTTCATCATAATTGTGATAGTGAGAACTTATGTTTTCTTTGCTTAACGCCAATTCATTGAATTAAAATTGAACTTGTGGAGTCTGCTATAATACTATACCCAGGTTAAAATTTGTATAATATATGACTGAAGTCATCTGGATCTAAAGATGAAAGAAGTGATGTGATCTTGCTTAAGTTCTTGAAAGCTAGACTTTAAGTCGAAGATTTTTTTTAATGCTTAAGACCACATTTTTACGTAGAAAAGCTTGTCGCATTGACGATTTGGTATATGAAAATATTGAATATGGACTTGATAAACTAATATGGAGTATCATACTTTATATTATAGCTCCCGCGGCAACGCGCGGGCTTCCTACTAGTACATTATAAAGGAGAAGTGATGTACAAGATGGTAATTTGCATTTTCGTACAACTTAAGAAGCAACATGTACAACATATTTTAGCAAGAAGTTTAAGGGTATTATGGGGATAGTTGTGACAATTGAGACACTTAAGAGGGTAATGTAGACATTTCACCCACATCATCCTTTACAATATCAACACACTTTTACAATACTACCCTATTTTTCCATCCCTACCCTGACAAACATCAATTGCCTTATGGTTTTTCTTCTTCATCATCAATGTTATCAATGAATGATTCATTCAAGAAGATGTTAGAAATTACAAAAATTTAATAATATGATGAATAGAATAGAATTTAATTGATTTTAGTGAAATTATTATGGAGACTCTTGAGTAGAGTTCTTTATTTCACTTTATTAGAGTTTATGGCTCTAATTAAGTTAGTCTCTACACTCATCCTTAGGTCTTGTATACATAGAAGGCTTTGTGCCTCATTTGAAAGACTAAAAAAAATACAAGAAAAATAAAGAAGAGGATCCATAAAAGAATTCTTGAAGAAGAAGGAAAACTTGACCCATATGTTCATATGTTAGGAACCTGTAGAGATAAGTTTTTCTATACTTGATTCCACCATATTTCTATTATTATTTTTTCCACAAGTTTTAACACTATAATTTTATCTGGTGCAACCTTGGGCGTGTGGCCTTCACCGCCAGTACAGACTGCTTCGGCTGTTGTACCCTGGGAAACAGACACGTTATCTTGAGTAGAGGCACGGAATTTGTTTTAAGGGAAGCATGTTAAACACGTGCCTTAGTAACAACCGTCAACATTATTTTTTGTTAATTCTTGCAACCAAGAAGGATCATACAAAATGACGCAGTTCAAGTCTTTGTTAAAGACGAAGAAGAAATCATATAAGAAGACGCGGTTCAAGCTCTTGATGAAATCTTCGGTTTGAATCATTTTATGTTGTATTTTATGTTATTTTCGTTTGGATTTGTACTCAGTACGGGTACTACAATTTCTCATAGTTGTATAAAGGTATCCTTTTAATTTTTATTAATATTATTTTAATAAAATCGTGACCCATGTAACACCTCCAATATTACCTCCACCATTAAACCTATCTTAATAACCAAGTTTATTAGGACATGGAGTTATAAAATTGGCTCAACAATATAATCACCTTTTTCAATCATCATCTTCTTCCTTAACCCAGCGCCTACGGTTAACCCAAATTCTTTCTAATTTGTTTTGGTTTTGTTGATTTTGCTTTTAACACATGGAGGAGGTACTTGTTGCTCATAATCGTTGTATTTTGTTGTTTGTTTATGAATTTGTGATGGTGTAATAATTGATTATGATTCGTGCAGACATTTCCTTCATCCAATTGTTGATTAAGATGTCGTTTTTTTTTTTTTTTTTGCAATGCCAAGATTTATGTATTCAAAGGTGCTGCTTCTTTATTTTATGAAATATCTCTATATCTATTCAATATTCGACTTTTATATTGCACTAATGTATTGTAAGTTGCATCCACATTATCTAACTTACTATAAATTCTTGAACAATTGGATATGACCTCCTTGCATCACCAAGATGGTTGCTATTTGGAGTGAAGAAATACATAAGAATGAAGATGTGAAGGACTACATAAGAAAGCTGAAAGCTGGGAGTTTTATGCACAGCTCTTGAAGAATTACATAACAATATCAAAGCATTTGAACTATGTCAAGTATTCCATTTTGGGTAGGTATGTATACGTATATTTTATAATTATTGTGCATTTTGGGTATCTTCTTATGATTATCTATACTTCATTATAAAGGGGAGGCATGAGCAAATATATCCATATTGTCAAAGTTAAGATGACATCCCAAGAGACTAAAGTGTAATCCCCAATTTTTTACACCATTTTTTTCCATTTATACCCTTGTGTACCATCTTTGATAGCAATTGTACAAAATAATAATGCAAAACAGTTAAAACGGGTCAAAATGGTTTGGCCAGGACGGGTAATTTGTGAGTTAAATTCCTTTTTTCTTGAGTTTTAAAAACCCCCAAATTTTTACACCATTTCTTCAATTTATACTCTTGTGTACCATCTTTAATAGCAATTGTACAAAATAATAATGCAAAACGGGTCAAAACGGTTTGGCCAGGACAGGTAATTTGTAAGGAGTTAAATTCCTTTTTTTCTTGAGTTTTAAAAATAATTAATGTATAAAATATCATTAAAATATAATTAGTCCGAATAAAGCGATTTAAGAGGTTATAAGTACTTCCAACACCATTTTCTTGTTAAAAAGCATATTATTTCAACTCCAATCTATTCATAAAATTGTTAGACCGGTTTTTCTACACTTTGTAGTTTAGATTTATACATTAATATGTTACGGTAAAGTTGTACGATTTATAACAAATAGTTATAATTTTGTTTTATATTTCTTAGATTTTTAGGAAATTAATTCTTTAATTAACTCATGAATAACCGTTACTTATGAGTAATAAAATAACTCAAAAGATCATATTCTTTATAATACAATTCTTAAAAATTTGTGCACCTTTATACCTTTTCTCTCAAAGTTATGCATCCTTTATACCTTTTTTTTCAGAGTTATGCATCAATTTTTTATCTAAGAATTCCTTTTGGATTACGGATGATTCTTCGTGGAAAAGATATTCAGGATTCAAATGTGGTGTCTTTATTAAGTTTGTTACTTATGTATTATTTTAAATTTTATAATCTTTTTTTAGGTATTTTAATCAACAGATAGTTGCAGTTGTTACTATGGGATTCGTCGAGGATGCGGAAGTTGATATCGACGTTCAAGGATACAATGTTTATCATAAAAACCAACTCATTAAGGTTTATATGCTATATACATGGTGATCCTTGAGACATTTTACTTGATGGGTCATTTTGGGTTATAATGTTTCCCTAATTGGTCAAAGGGGTCAAATAAAAATAAATTATTCAAGTGGGTCAAATAGGTTGGAAGTGCCCGTGTTATATCTTTAGTGCTTACAAGCTTATCGCCGCCAAATCATTTTATTTATAAACTAAAATAGATTATTTTTGTGATAATTTTTGTCATCATATTTTGACAATGACTATTTGTAAAAGAATGGGGTGAGTCGGCCGACATGAACCACTTTGCCCGCATTAAAGACAACCCGTTTTAATGGATTACCCAACACGTCCATTTGACCATTTTCACTTATGGCACATGAAGTTTTATTTTCCCGCTTGTTATTTGACGTATTCCTTTAAACAAATAGAGTTACGGCACCTCTTGTTTTGCAGCCATTTTGGAGAATTTGGAATGTTGTATCATATGCAAACAATTTGAATTTGTCATGTTAATTAGTTTCATAGTTGACAATAAAATTCAAATTATTTTAATCTTTTACCCGCCACAACACAAGGTGGAAAAACTGCTAGCGTATTACAAGTTTTTTTGGATCCCGCCGCAACGCGCGGGAAAACCCACTAGTTATGTACTGTTTTTGGGTCTTATATTATTTGTTTACCCTATGTATAGGTTTTTATTTAAGGGCAATAGTTCTGATACGTCAATAATATCACATAATGTTAGATGTGAACGGCAAATGTTATTTTTATGGGGCAATTACATATATCCCACTACAAATTTAATAAATTACATATTTATCCAAAGCAAAAATTAAATTACATATTTCCCCTTCCTAAAACCTAAAAATATCAAATACACCCATTGCATTAAAAAATTATTAGAGAGTGACCTTTTTTGCCCTTGTTTTTTACTAAACCATAAAATTTAATATTTACTTGTTTTTCCTCTTTCTTTTGTTTTTTATTTATTTGTCTTTTGCATTTGGTTAACTGCCTATAATTTTTTTCCTTTCTTTAGTTTTTTTCAACAATCAGCAAAGTATAAAAAACATATCTCTACTACATTATAAAGAGTGATCAATGGGCAAACATGTCCGATTTGGTAAAGTTAAGATGGGATGTGAAAAGTCATGTGCTTCGACCCTCAAATGTCATATAAATCTTCCTCAAATTACCCTTCAATGCATTAAGATACTTGTACCATGTAGTAAAGATAAATAAAGGTTTACCACAAGCTTCAAATAAATATATTCAACAAATATACAGTGGCGTTCATCATGAGAATTACTGAAACAAATTACTTTATCCTTGCATAGAGTTAATGGTGGTACGAAATGACGCACACACAACACCAAGTAGTACGGTACATTTTGATTATCTGTTGATAAGATTTTTTTAATTATTTAATAAGAACGACAAGTTGCGACAGAGGACGCTGAAAAGAGTAATCATGTTGTAACGAATCTGGCAAACCGTCGACACAATCCAAAAGTGGATTGTATCTGCAAGTTCATCTTCCAGGTTAAACTTGATTTGTTTGTTAAAATAAATGTCTTGTTGATACTTCTATACTTCTCTGTTTACTTGTTTATACTGATATCGAATGGTTGTGTTTTGATTTATCTACTCTGTTTTGGTTTCTATGCTCATATTTGGTTTTGAGTTCATGCTTGACAATACGTATCCATATGGTGGTTTGGTGTAAATTTGTAAAAAAATTATATAGAAATATTTGGGAATAAAAATTATCTATGCTCATATTTGTTTTTGAGAACAGTGTTGTTGACTGAATTTTGATGATCAAAGAAGTTCATTTTCATATATAGTGAAATCTTTTTTTATACTTGGGTGTCCTGTGTACACATCATCTCTTAGATGTTGGAAGTTAAGGACATATGGTTGGACAATTTACATAGTGTGTCATGAAAAGTTATTAGAACGTATATGTTGGATATAAAAAAACATGTCCAACTTGGTAAAGTTAAGATGGGATGTGAAAAGTCATGTGCTTCAACCCTCAAATGTCATATAAATCTTCCCCAAATTACCCTTCAATGCATTAAGATACTTGTATCATGTAGTAAAGATAAATAAAGGTTTACCACAAGCTTCAAATAATTATTTTCAACAAATATTAATTTTACATTTTCTTTCTTTCTTTAAAATTGCATATGTTTATATAAATATACAGTGTCGTTCATCATGAGAATTGCTGAAACAAATTACTTTATCTTTGCATAGAGTTAATGGTGGTACGAAGTGACGCACAAACAACACCAAGTAGTACGGTACATTTTGATTTTCTGTTGATAAGGTTTTTTTTAATTATTTAATAAGAACGACAAGGTGCGACCGAGGACGCTGAAAAGAGTAATCATGTTGTAACGAATCTTGCAAAACGTCGACACAATCCAAAAGTGGATTGTATCTGCAAGTTCATCTTCCAGGTTAAACTTGATTTGTTTATTATATAAAATGTCTTGTTGATACTTCTTTACTTCTCTGTTTACTTGTTATTCTGATATCGAATGGTTGTGTTTTGGTTTATCTACTCTGTTTTGGTTTCTATGCTCATATTGGGTTTTGAGTTCATGCTTGACAATACGTATCCATATGGTGGTTTGGTCTAAATTTGTGAAAAATTATATAGAAATACTTGGGAATAAATTTTATCTATGCTCATATTTGATTTTGAGAACAGTGTTGATGACTGAATTTTGAAGATCAAAGAAAGTTCATTTTCATATATAGTGAAATCTTTTTTTATACTTGGGTGTCCTGTGTACACATCATCTCTTAGATGTTGGAAGTTAAGGACATATGGTTGGACAATTTACATAGTGTGTCATGAAAAGTTATAAGAACGTATATGTTGGATATAAAAAAACATGTCCAACTTGGTAAAGTTAAGATAGGATGTGAAAAGTCATGTGCTTCAACCCTCAAATGTCATATAAATCTTCCCCAAATTACCCTTCAATGCATTAAGATACTTGTACCATGTAGTAAAGATAAATAAAGGTTTACCACAAGCTTCAAATAATTATTTTCAACAAATATTAATTTTACATTTTCTTTCTTTCTTTAAAATTGCATATGTTTATATAAATATACAGTATCGTTCATCATGAGAATTGCTAAAACAAATTACTTTATCTTTGCATAGAGTTAATGGTGGTACGAAGTGACGCACACACAACACCAAGTAGTACGGTACATTTTGATTTTCTGTTGATAAGGTTTTTTTTTAATTATTTAATAAGAACGACAAGGTGCGACCGAGGACGCTGAAAAGAGTAATCATGTTGTAACGAATCTGGCAAAACGTCGACACAATCCAAAAGTGGATTGTATCTGCAAGTTCATCTTCTAGGTTAAACTTGATTTGTTTATTATAATAAATGTCTTGTTGATACTTCTTTACTTCTCTGTTTACTTATTTATACTGATATCGAATGGTGGTGTTTTGGTTTATCTACTCTGTTTTGGTTTCTATACTCATATTGGGTTTTGAGTTCATGCTTGACAATACGTATCCATATGGTGGTTTGGTCTAAATTTGTGAAAAATTATATAGAAATATTTGGAAATAAAAATTTTCTATGCTCATATTTGATTTTGAGAACAGTGTTGATGACTGAATTTTGATGATCAAAGAAGTTCATTTTCATATATAGTGAAATCTTTTTTTATACTTGGGTGTCCTGTGTACACATCATCTCTTAGATGTTGAAATTTAAGGACATATGGTTGGACAATTTACATAGTGTGTCATGAAAAGTTATAAGAACGTATATGTTGGATATAAAAAAACATGTCCAACTTGGTAAAGTTAAGATGGGATGTGAAAAGTCACGTGCTTCAACCCTCAAATGTCATATAAATCTTCCCCAAATTACCCTTCAATGCATTAAGATACTTATACCATGTAGTAAAGATAAATAAAGGTTTACCACAAGCTTCAAATAATTATTTTCAACAAATATTAATTTTACATTTTCTTTCTTTCTTTAAAATTGCATATGTTTATATAAATATACAGTATCGTTCATCATGAGAATTGCTAAAACAAATTACTTTATCTTTGCATAGAGTTAATGGTGGTACGAAGTGACGCACACACAACACCAAGTAGTACGGTACATTTTGATTTTCTGTTGATAAGGTTTTTTTTTTTAATTATTTAATAAGAACGACAAGGTGCGACCGAGGACGCTGAAAAGAGTAATCATGTTGTAACGAATCTGGCAAAACGTCGACACAATCCAAAAGTGGATTGTATCTGCAAGTTCATCTTCCAGGTTAAACTTGATTTGTTTATTATAATAAATGTCTTGTTGATACTTCTTTACTTCTCTGTTTACTTATTTATACTGATATCGAATGCTGGTGTTTTGGTTTATCTACTCTGTTTTGGTTTCTATGCTCATATTGGGTTTTGAGTTCATGCTTGACAATACGTATCCATATGGTGGTTTGGTGTAAATTTGTGAAAAATTATATAGAAATATTTGGAAATAAAAATTTTCTATGCTCATATTTGATTTTGAGAACAGTGTTGATGACTGAATTTTGATGATCAAAGAAGTTCATTTTCATATATAGTGAAATCTTTTTTTATCCTTGGGTGTCCTGTGTACACATCATCTCTTAGATGTTGAAACTTAAGGACATATGGTTGGACAATTTACATAGTGTGTCATGAAAAGTTATAAGAACGTATATGTTGGATATAAAAAAACATGTCCAACTTGGTAAAGTTAAGATGGGATGTGAAAAGTCATGTGCTTCAACCCTCAAATGTCATATAAATCTTTCCCAAATTACCCTTCAATGCATTAAGATACTTGTACCATGTAGTAAAGATAAATAAAGGTTTACCACAAGCTTCAAATAATTATTTTCAACAAATATTAATTTTACATTTTCTTTCTTTCTTTAAAATTGCATATGTTTATATAAATATACAGTATCGTTCATCATGAGAATTGCTGAAACAAATTACATTATCTTTGCATAGAGTTAATGGTGGTACGAAGTGACGCACTCACAACACCAAGTAGTACGGTACATTTTGATTTTCTGTTTATAAGGTTTTTTTTTAATTATTTAATAAGAACGACAAGTTGCGACAGAGGACGCTGAAAAGAGTAATCATGTTGTAACGAATCTGGCAAAACGTCGACACAATCCAAAAGTGGATTGTCTCTGCAAGTTCATCTTCCAGGTTAAACTTGATTTGTTTATTAAAATAAACGTCTTGTTGATACTTCTTTACTTCTCTGTTTACTTGTTTATACTGATATCGAATGGTTGTGTTTTGGTTTATCTACTCTGTTTTGGTTTCTATGCTCATATTTGGTTTTGAGTTCATGCTTGACAATACGTATCCATATGGTGGTTTGGTCTAAATTTGTGAAAAAATTATATAGAAATATTTGGAAATAAAAATTATCTATGCTCATATTTGATTTTGAGAACAGTGTTGTTGACTGAATTTTGATGATCAAAGAAGTTCATTTTCATATATAGTGAAATCTTTTTTTATACTTGGATGTCCTGTGTACACATCATCTCTTAGATGTTGGAAGTTAAGGACATATGGTTGGACAATTTACATAGTGTGTCATGAAAAGTTATTAGAACGTATATGTTGGATATAAAAAAAACATGTCCAACTTGGTAAAGTTAAGATGGGTTGTGAAAAGTCATGTGCTTCAACCCTCAAATGTCATATAAATCTTCCCCAAATTACCCTTCAATGCATTAAGATACTTGTACCATGTAGTAAAGATAAATAAAGGTTTACCACAAGCTTCAAATAATTATTTTCAACAAATATTAATTTTACATTTTCTTTCTTTCTTTAAAATTGCATATGTGTATATAAATATACAGTGCCGTTCATCATGAGAATTGCTGAAACAAATTACTTTATCTTCGCATAGAGTTAATGGTGGTACGAAGTGACGCACACGCAACACCAAGTAGTACGGTACATTTTGATTTTCTGTTGATAAGGTTTTTTTAATTATTTAATAAGAACGACAAGGTGCGACCGAGGACGCTGAAAAGAGTAATCATGTTGTAACGAATCTGGCAAAACGTCGACACAATCCAAAAGTGGATTGTATCTGCAAGTTCATCTTCCAGGTTAAACTTGATTTGTTTATTATAATAAATGTCTTGTTGATACTTCTTTACTTCTCTGTTTACTTGTTTATTCTGATATCGAATGGTTGTGTTTTGGTTTATCTACTCTGTTTTGGTTTCTATGCTCATATTGGGTTTTGAGTTCATGCTTGACAATAGGTATCCGTATGGTGGTTTTGTCTAAATTTGTGAAAAATTATATAGAAATATTTGGGAATAAAAATTATCTATGCTCATATTTGATTTTGAGAACAGTGTTGATGACTTAATTTTGAAGATCAAAGAAAGTTCATTTTCATATATAGTGAAATCTTTTTTTATACTTGGGTGTCCTGTGTACACATCATCTCTTAGATGTTGGAAGTTAAGGACATATGGTTGGACAATTTACATAGTGTGTCATGAAAAGTTATAAGAACGTATATGTTGGATATAAAAAAACATGTCCAACTTGGTAAAGTTAAGATGGGATGTGATAAATCATGTGCTTCAACCCTCAAATGTCATATAAATCTTCCTCAAATTACCCTTCAATGCATTAAGATAATTGTACCATGTTGTAAAGATAAATAAAGGTTTACCACAAGCTTCAAATAATTATATTCAATAAATATTAATTTTACATTTTCTTTCTTTCTTTAAAATTGCATATGTTTATATAAATATACAGTGTCGTTCATCATGAGAATTGCTGAAACAAATTACTTTATCTTTGCATAGAGTTAATGGTGGTACGCAGTGACGCACACACAACACCAAGTAGTACGGTACATTTTGATTTTCTGTTGATAAGGTTTTTTTTTAATTATTTAATAAGAACGACAAGGTGCGACCGAGGACGCTGAAAAGAGTAATCATGTTGTAATGAATCTGGCAAAACGTCGACACAATCCAAAAGTGGATTGTATCTGCAAGTTCATCTTTCAGGTTAAACTGGATTTGTTTATTAAAATAAATGTCTTGTTGATACTTCTTTACTTCTCTGTTTACTTGTTTATACTGATATCGAATGGTTGTGTTTTGGTTTATCTACTTTGTTTTGGTTTCTATGCTCATATTTGGTTTTGAGTTCATGCTTGACAATACGTATCCATTCGGTGATTTGGTCTAAATTTGTGAAAAAATTATATAGAAATATTTGGGAATAAAAATTATCTATGCTCATATTTGATTTTGAGAACAGTGTTGATGACTGAATTTTGATGATCAAAGAAGTTCATTTTCATATATAGTGAAATCTTTTTTTATACTTGGGTGTCCTGTGTACACATCATCTCTTAGATGTTGAAGTTAAGGACATATGGTTGGACAATTTACATAGTGTGTCATTAAAAGTTATAAGAACGTATATGTTTGATATAAAAAAATATAGTTTCTTTTCAAAGTTTAAACAATGAAGAGAAATGGATTAATTTCATATACATCGTTTCGCATTCAAAGACAATTTCGTTTTTACACTTTTCCTACAACTTGGTGGGCTAACATGGCTACGATTGTGCATTGTTAAAAAAAAATATAGTTATCTTAACTGTCCCGCAGTAATGCGCGGGTTTCCCAATAGTGATAAAGTAGTAACTTATTATTTGCATCATGAATCAAACCTACTTTTAGTGTTAATGAATAAAAGGAAAGAAAAATCATGAATCAAACATTTTGTGTTGTTCTTTGAGAAGCTGTGAATACAATTACAAAGGCTATAACATTGAAAATACTTTTGCTTTCCACAAGGACAACCTTCTTTCAAACACTTCAAACACCATTCTCCAATTTAAACATCGATTCATATTAGATCCCACCTTTATCCCCAAATACTCGAAAGGGGCATCTCCTACACCACAACCAACAAGCAATGGCATAATCTTTATCTCTTCATTCGACACTCCTATCCCAAACAAACTAGACTTGTGAACGTTTATTTTGAGATCCGAGCAAATATAAAAAATTCGCAATATGCGAGCCATCCTTTTAATATTTTCTTCATCCCATTCCCCCAAAATAAGCGCATAGTCCATATAAAACAAACTAGATATAATGGGCCCCTTGTTACCAATTTGTAACCCACGAAACTCCTTTTCTTCGATGGCTTTATAAAACATACACGATAACGCTTTCATGACAACAAGAAACAGAAAAGGAGATAAAGGATCACCTTGCCTCAATCTTTTCTCGCACTGAAATTCAAAAGTAGGCGACCCGTTAACAAGAACAGAAGACCGCGCAGACCTAAGAATCCCCTCGATCCACCAGCACCATGTATCTGGAAAGCCCATCTAATTTAGAATCGCAAATAGAAACTTCCAGTTGACATTGTCGTAAGCTTTTTCAAAATCAATCTTCATCAAAGATGCTTTTCTACTTTTCTATTTAAGCCAAGACAATACTTCATTCACCATAAGAGGACCATCCAAAACATTCCTTCCTCTTAAAAAAACCCATTTGATCCTCCGAGATAACCAAACCAATCACTTTTTGAGCCGCGGAGCAAGAACCTTAGATATCACTTTGCTTATCAAACCCACCAGAGTAATAGGTCGATAGTCCTTTAAATTCATAGGATTCTTGATTTTTGGAATCAAAGTAATAAACGAAGAACCGCACCCCTACGAATCTCTCCCGTTGTGTGAAAAGATGATAAAATTTGGAAGAAATCATCTTCCAAAACACCCCAAAAATGTCGAACAAATTGAAAATTAAAACCATCCGGCCCTGGTGCTTTATCCGCCCCATAGTCGAAAACCGCTTCCTTGATCTCTTCTTTAGTAAAAGGTGCAATGAGAAAACCACACAAATCTTCTGGTATCTTTTGTAGATTCCCAATTCTAAGTAAAGGTCTATGTTTTACTTTTTCTAGGAAATAAGATATAAAAAATTTTAAAACTTCTCTCTTGACACAATTAGGTTCAGAGACCCACGTACCATCCACCACTAATCCAGGAATAGAGTTTGCCACATTTCTTCCATTAATAACACCGTGGAAAAAAGCCGCATTTTCGTCACTAAGAGCCGCCCAACGGATACGAGATTTTTGTCTCACATCCTTATTATACGCCATTTAGGACTCATCTAAACAAGGTTATCAAATAGAGAGGATTGGTTATATTTGGATTGGTTGTTTATTATATACACATATCAATACCGTAATATGCATAAAAATTCTAGTCAGTAAACAAACAAATTTTTAGCAACATATAGATTATTGAATTTGTTTAGATTGATATATACGATTTTTTTGTTCTGTAATATAAAAGAAAAATATATCTATATGTTATATATGGATTAGTTATGATTGTAATGTAAATGACATTAAATCCGTCATATGTAAGGCAAAAATAAGAAAAGGATTGGGAACTAAAAAGTGTTAATAACATGGTATCATTTTATAAACTAAACGTAATACATATTACTTAAGTCATATATGTATAACAATTTCTTTAGGAAACAATTGAAACATTAATAATAATAAATTAGATAAATCAAAGGTGATGATTTTTTTTCATGAACATTATGACTATGAATGCTAAAACATCACGTCTAATTAGGTACAAGCATAAAGCGTTAATTCCTGTGGAATTCTAGCAAATCCATCCCACTCAAGGTGAGTTTACATAGCCCCTTTTTCTGTTTTACCTTTTAGGGTGAAACATGTTTAAACGTTTTATATACTATCATTTACTCATTCTTACATTGTTGAAACTTGTGTTTCAATTATAAACATTTTATACACTATCATTTACTCATTCTAGCATTTGACTGTAACAAAAAAGACACAGTACAATCATTAATATTGATCAAGCCGCCTGTTTAGATTATAACGCTATAGGTCTGACAAACCCATCCCCCCGCATAAATTCAGGGATGATTGATAACAGTTACACTTTTACTAACTTGCGAGTTAGGTCTCAGTCGACACAAGGTTTGATTGTACAAAAGACGCATTGTTACATGTCGGACTCATATTCTATCATTACTCATTATTATACTTCAACTATGATTGCTATACAACATATTGTTTTCAACTATATGCAAAACCTATGTATTCTCACCAACTATTTATAGTTGACCCCCATCTTTCCAACTCAACATGTTTTAGGTTTTTACGTGCTTTTGGAAGTTGTAAAAGTCTTGGATCACATAGGAGCTTTGGATCTAGTTATGTAAATCTAGTCTATGTATTTATTAAATTGCATGACAAATTGTAAAATTGTTTAGTAATATTCAACTTCCATTTAGTACCATGAGCTATTGAACAATCATTACTACGTGGCACCTCGATGTTTCCGCCATCGGTTGGGGTGTTACAGATTGGTATCAGAGCCATGGTTATAGGGAATTACGTTATTAGAAAAATAATCTAGTCTATAACCTTAGGATTTAACCAGTACTTGCTTCTCTTACTTGCAACTCTACATGTTTCTATTCTCTATCTTCATCCTATTTCATATCCCCACTTTTACCCCACAATTTACACTGCTACATAATCTCCATACTATAAAATAAAGTCCTTATCAACCATCTTCACATTCACTATCTCTTACAACCTTGATTATGCTTCGAGATTTTTCATCATCCTCTCAAGAACTAAATTCATATCCTTCACCTTCTCAAACATGAGCTAGTTACCCCATGATAACCAAACTATTGAAACTTGATTGTGTGTTGCATCAACCTTAATCCTTAGTTATACATGAGGATTTGATTATCTACCATATTTGAACATTTGATACTAGAACTATTTGCTATAGACACACCTAGAGTCATTAACATTGTCTGGGGTAACTCTATTACAATTCGCATGCTATACTTGATATTTGATTGCTTACATGTACATATTATCAATTTGCAATTTATGTGTGTAATAATTAGTACACTTAATCAAACAACTGATAGATGATGAAGTACTTGCTCAACAGTTAGTAGAGTACCAAATAACCTACTCAACGATTGGTAGAGGTCATCATGCCTGCTCAACAGTCGGTAGAGGCCCTACAACCTGCTCAACGACTGGTAGAGGCTATCGCACCTGCTCAACAATCGGTAGAGGTTCTTACTCACTGGCTGGTAGAAGTCTTTTTCCTGCTTAGCAGTTGGACTCATTTTTGGATGCATTGTATACAATTCAATCACAAGGTTATTTGCATTATTTTATATGTGTGTTTAGAGTCATAGAAGGACACAAAACCCTAATGTAAGGTAAATTGGTGATTGCGGTCCGGAACGTAATCATGAATTTACAGGTATGTTAAGGTAGTGTGAAATTCTATCAAGGTTTTTCGGTAGCTAATGAATTATAAACTCTAATTACCTGGTAGTTTATTTAGTCTTTCTATAGTCAATCAACTCATGCATTTCTTTTTAGAATTCCTAAAAGTTAAGTTTAGTGTTTTTGCTAGATTCTTATTCTCCTTGTTATTTCAGACGAACCTAATCCAACCCTTAAAACTCGCACATATCAATCCTCTTATCCAAATTATTCAAAACAGATTATCCTAACATCTATAAATTCATGTCATGCCTTAACCCAAATTTTTCAAACCACAGTTGTCCTAACTTCTACCTAATCACCCTCAACCCTGTGTTTTTTTTTTTTTAAACTTCGGGACGAAGTTCTTAAAAGTAGGGGAGACTGTAACATTCGCGACTTTTCCAATAGTTTAATTATAACTTAGGGACCTAAAGTGAAAAAAAAAAATCCTAAATGGAAAATTTCACAAATAGTGGTTTAACATAATGTTTGGAGTAGAATTGTAATGCCCGAAAATTCGACTCTTTTATATAATAAAAACGATTTATTTTATCGGATTTACTTAAACTATCTTAACTCGTTGTATAAACAATCAACTTGTAGGTCAAAACATTTATCAAATTATTAGTTACTTAATAATAACAAAGATAGTTATTAAATAATAATAATAATAATAACATAATAAGGTTAAAAAAAACATAACCAGACAAAACAATTAATGCATATTCTTCTCCAAAAGAATACTATGCGTTTTTTTTCCGCCATTTTCGTAACCGGCTAAATTAACTCAGGATTGACAAAATCATTGCCTATTTTTAATTTAGATAGATTGATTATAGCGAAATCAAGGAGGGACATTTGTCTTCAAAAACCCAAACATTGTTCCTCTAGGTTCTTTATCTCAAAAAAAAAAAAAAAGAAAACAAAACTACGTTCCTCGTCGTCGAATCGAACCACCACAGGGCAACCATCGTACCACCACCTACACTCGACCATCACCTTCACCTTCGCCACCATGAACCAACACACATCTCCCACCTTCGAAACTTTGTAATGAAATCAAAACTTCGTCGATAGTTAGTGCTGTTGGTTACTGCCGCTTTACGCGACTCTCATCGCCCTGGTTTCTGTTGATCGAACGGAAACGAAAAAAAGCAACGTTTGTTGCTACAACTAGTGTCGCTCCTATGATCTATAATATAAAAGAAAAATATATCTATATGTTATATATGGATTAGTTATGATTGTAATGTAAATGACATTAAATCCGTCATATGTAAGGCAAAAATAAGAAAAGGATTGAGAACTAAAAAGTGCTAATAACATGGTATCATTTTATAAACTAAACGTAATACATATTACTTAAGTCATATATGTATAACAATTTCTTTAGGAAACAATTGAAACATTAATAATAATAAATTAGATAAATCCAAGGTGATGATTTTTTTTTCATGAACATTATGACTATGAATGCTAAAACATCATGTCTAATTAGGTACAAGCATAAATCGTTAATTCCAGTGGAATTCAAGCAAATCCATCCCACTCAAGGTGAGTTTACATAGCCCCTTTTTCTGTTTTACATTTTGGGGTGAAACATGTTTAAATATTTTATATACTATCATTTACTCATTCTTACATTGTTGAAACTTGTGATTCAATTATAAACATTTTATACACTATCATTTACTCATTCTATCATTTGACTGTAACAAAAAGACACAGTACAATCATTAACATTGATCAAGCCGCCTGTTTAGATTATAGCGCTATAGGTCTGACAAACCCATCCCCGCGCATAAATTCAGGGATGATCGATAACAGTTACACTTTTACTAACTTGCAAGTTAGGTCTCAGTCGACACAAGGTTTGATTGTATAAAAGACGCATTGTTACATGTCGGACTCATTTTCTATCATTACTCATTATTATACTTCAACAATGATTGCTATACAACATATTGTTTTCAACTATATGCAAAACCTATGTATTCTCACCAACTATTTATAGTTGACCCCCATCTTTCCAACTCAACATGTTTCAGGTTTTTACGTGCTTTTGAAAGTTGTACAAGTCTTGGATCACATAGGAGCTTTGGATCTAGTTATGTAAATCAAGTCTATGTATTTATTAAATTTCATGACAAATTGTAAAATTGTTTAGTAATATTCAACTTCCATTTAGTACCATGAGCTATTGAACAATCATCACTACGTGGCACCTCGATGTTTCCGCCATCGGTTGGGGTGTTACATAATCCAACTACCAAGCTCAATCTAGCAAGAATACAAAGGGAAAATTGATGCATTAACTAGAAACGGAACATTTAAGGTCAATTAAACCCAAAGGTACCTTCTATTTAGTAGAATTTGATGTTAGCTTGGTTATGTGACATATACAATGTTAAGTTTAATTGCTTGAATGATGAATCAAAAAGGGTGTGAAGCTATGTTTTGTGCATGTTAGAAATTGACCTATGCAAGTCAATGTGATATATGAGTTGGATACGATTGGTTTATAAATGAAGATGTATTCCAACAATGACGTGAACATGATGATATGAAAGGATAGGAATGATGGACTCAAGCATGGGAAGCTAATGGGTCTAGATGAAGGAAGTAAACAAGCATGAAAATGGAGGACTTAAGGTAAGTGATTCCTATTCTGTTTAGAATAATGAATCTATATATGTATATGTGTGTGTAAGTAGAATGGGAATCATGAAATGATGGAACGTTAATAATAATGCCAAGGCATGTTATGGAGCTTATAATGGGTAAAACGCAGCTTCGGATGGACCAGCGTGGGATGGGTTAAGAAAGGATGGAAAGTAGAAACAAAAGGTGGATTTCAGGGTTCAACCGTAAGTTACGGTGGCACCGTAACTTATGGTGGCCCCTGGCACATTTCTCCACCGTACCATAGTGGAGATCCACCGTAGCTTCCTGATGTCCACCGTAAGTTACGGTGGAACCTGAGGTCATTTGTCAGTTTTTATCGTATTTTGACGTTTCGCTTATGTGCGCAACCCGTATTCACGTTTAACGCATCGGATAACACCGTTGGACCTCGTTAATGTTGGGTATGGGTGTAACAAGTAATAGGAATGTCGGATTTGCAAATATGACTCAAGTACGGAATGATGCATGTGTATGTAATTTAATTGATACGTTGTATAACAGTAACAAATACGGTAAGTAGATTGTCATGCTTTTGTAGATTGAGAATGTGATGTATGTATGGGTACTCATACTCAGGTTTGAGTGAGATTTTTATGTATGTAAGGGTTGGTCATTATGTGTAGATTGAGTATAGGATAGGAAACGTCATATTTGTCTTAGAGAATTCTTGATGGAAGAGTAACATGACGGGTCAAGGTAAGTTGTGTGTGGGATTTGTACGCTTATATGTATTGTAGGGCTATTAACGTTTTGTTATGAGAATGGTAATGAAGATGCAGGTATGTAAGTATGAATGCATGAGACTTGGAGGTTCGGATCGGGGTATCACACCCGAACTTGCAAAAAGGCGCTTGAACAGGATTATGGAGTATTGTTGGATGTTATTTATGCATCGTGAGTAATTTGCATGAATTCGCCTAATGAACTAACGAAACGGTTACGTGGTGATTGCAGGTTGTCTTGTCTACCTAATGAAGTAAGGAAAGGATGAAGATCGAGTGAGAAATCGGCTTGTACGTGGTCGCGGTCACATAACCTAATAAAAATGAGTCATGTTGAATGTAATAAGAAACAATAAAAGATGTAACACCAAAAATATCTCTTAGATATGTTTTCCAAACCTTTGAGAATGTTCTATTAAGCAAGAAATTTTCTAGTCCGTATTTTCCGTTGCATATCTTCTGTAAAACGGTTTTAGGGTGTTACAAGTTGGTATCAGAGCCCTTTTGAGTGAAATCCTGTACAAGGAAGTAAGTACTTGAACTCAAACTTGTGTGCTCTTATAAAAAATCAATGACCCGTACAATCCAATACTCGATCTGGGCCCAAAGGTAGAATTTATTATTAACACACATGACATACTAAAAACTAATTGTGGTGTTTATATTATGGTAGGCTTTTTTGTGGATAATGAAGAGGCCACAATGACGCGATCCAAGGCAGATCTAGGAACATGTGGAACGGGAGGAAAGGCCATTGATCAAAAGGGGAAGAGAATAAACTCCTACTTCAGGAAATTGAAAGACGAAGGAAGTCCCAAATTAAGCTTGGCGCGTACATGAAGACGTATTTTATTGGTCGGAAGGGAATGAGTGAAAGGTATGTTTTATTAGCTTTGCAAGTAGTGAGCAAAATGTAGACGTAATGAAAGTTGAAAGTATATAAACGTGGATAAAAGTGTGACAGTAGGGAGGATAAATATCCAAGTAGAAGACGACCCCATAGGTTGTCTTGGGATGGATTAAGAAATATGACATAAGACAAAATTCATCTATCTCATAATGTGACGTAGTAAATATGGGAAAACTATGTGTACGATAGGATTTACTAATACACTAGCCATGTATTAGCCCCTACGATACATATGGATTCTTATAATTGAAAAAATCACATATGGGGTGGAATGAATGGTAAGTGGGTATGGTAGAATAAGTGTAGTATACCTTTATTGATAAGTGGATAAGAAATTGAATTTATGGCAAGATGCACAAGTCAAAGGCATGGAAATTGACTTTATGGCAAGATGCACAAGTCAAAGGCATGGAAATTGACTTTATCGCAAGATGCACAGGTCAAAGGTGTATAAACTGACTTTGTGGCAAGATGCACAAGTCAAGGGTGTAGAAATTGACTTTGTGGCAAGATGCACAAGTCAAGGGTGTAGAAATTGACCTTGTGGCAACATGCACAAGTCAAAGGTGTGGAAATTGACTTCGTGACCAGATAAACAAGTCAAGGACATGGAAAGTGACTTCGTGACATGATGTACAAGTCAAAAGGATGGAAACTGACCTTGTCGCAAGATGCACAAGTAAAAGGATAAATGATGACTCCTTTGTGAAAATGTGGAACAACCCATGTAACGGGTCATTTGGATATGAATGAAGAAGAGAATATGTCTTTCACTGACCAAGGTATGTATAAATAATGTAAATGCATAGCGTGGTAAATTAATTTAGATATGCCTGTTATGTGGCATATAGAATGCGTGTATGAACGAAAGGTAGAATCCATAATTTTGTAGTATTAGGTGGTAAGGAAGAAAGGAATTACATTCCCGTCTTTAACAATGATAAATTTAAAGGTGGAAAGAATGTTGTTTAATAATCTTGTTGGTACACATGTGTTACGAGACCAACAAAATGAATAAATATGTAGTACACATATATCTATATTATATATTTAGATGGGGTAGAAATACATGGTAGCTAACAATAGAAACAAATCGGGGAAAGACAGTTAAAAATGCACTGATGGTTTGACTTTCAGCAAGTCAAGCAAGTGGATTAGTAAGTACAAAGCAAGTATCAATAAGATGGCGTGAAGGGCTATTTGCGTGAAGTAAGCTTGACCATTTCGAAAGAAAGACGTGTTGAAAGAAATTACGTAATTGCATGTTGATAATTGACTCATGGGAATCAAGATGACTAACTAGTTAAGTCGACCCTAAGAATGTTGAAATGATTAACAAGGGAGAAATTCTTGATAAAGTGGTAATTTCGTAGGTATGTTCAAAATTGAAGGGGAGTACAAATATGTACTTCATTTTATAATTAGTAAGAATAGGTAGTTAGACTTTGAAGAGCCGAGTTGTATAAAACTTGGCAAATAACGAATAAATGAAAGGAAGGTTAGTAAATTGAATATTTTGTGATTGTTAAATAGAAACTTGATATGTTGAATACTAACCCCGTATGAATGAATGGTAGCTCAAGCATGATGTAGTTGGGAAAGTTTGACTTTTAAAGGTCAAAAGATGAATGAATCTTTGCTTAGACTCGGTGTTGTTAAGCGATGGACATATGCGTCTACATTAAGTAGTGCATGAAATGAACTAACATACAAATAGGCATGAATAGAATGGCTTTGAAATTTACCAAAAGGGGTGGGGTGTATGCGGTAGATGTATCGGTTCAGTATTGACTATAGAACAATGTCTAACTCTCAAGTTACGTATGAATAAGCGAAGGTAAAATAGTAGTTATGATTAAGATAGTGATAACCCCGGTTGAACAATTTCAATATGCACATGATCATGATCTAACTTTGATGGAATATTTGGAAGTAATTAAAAATGAATGATAATAGTGGAATGTTGTAGTAAGACCATGATGGATATTTATTCGACTAGTGCAAATATAAAATATATAGTGTGGTTTACGAGGTGAAAGATGGTAATGATAGTTCGGTATGCTTGATAATTGCATAAAGGCTTGTTGTTAATATTAGAAAGTATAAACATAAATTATGATTACTCATGAGTGAAGTTATTCTACAGTCTATGTGTGGGCTTGTGACATGGCATGAAAAATTTGGAATGAAATGAATGAGAAAATAAATAAATAGAGATGACGCTGGTTAAAGATATAGCATTAAGTCGGAATTTTAGCGTTGATAGGCTAGGATGAATGCCTAAGAATAATAGTGTTAGGAACTCGGGAAACACATAGTTGATGTATGGTAACGGATTCACGCCTAATACAGAGGTGTGTGTTCTAATTAAGCTAGTTGAATGAACAAGCAGACAAAGGATAATAGTAGAATGGGTTTGATAGTAATGAAAGGGGTTTCGGGGACGAAACCTACTTTAAGGGGGGTAGACTTGTAACACCCCGAAAACCCACTTCGTTTAAAGACATTAATAGGCGGGATTAATATATATATATATATATATATGATTTTGAGTTAAGAGATTATAACTTGGAGGGTGGAATATGTCAATTACAAAAGTCCACAATTAAAATTGTGAAACATAATAAAAACACCAAAAACACACATTTGGTGTGTGTTTTGGTTGACATCAGGAAGAGGAGAAAGGGCTCCAACCCTAATCCAACTACCAAGCTCAATCTATCAAGAATACTATGGGAAATCGATGCATTAACCAGAAATTGACCATTTATGGTCAATTGAACCCAAAGGTACCTTCTATTTGGTAGAATTTGATGTTATAATTCATTTTGGATTTGATGAAAATCTAGGGTGTATGTGAAAACGTGAATCAAGGATGGATGAAGGTGTCTAGATGTTGATAGACACTAAAGGAACCATAATTCATGGAAGTGGGTGTTGGTCTTGGTGTAATCCAAGACCATTCTTAGTTAATTATTGGATATTTTGAAAAGAAAGTATTGATTTGTTATGTTTGATAACTATGGAATGAAGGGTATATTGTGTAGGTAAATAATATGATTAGTGATGTTATGAGCTATGAAAGTAGGCATGAAATACTTGTACATTGTGTTTTAAATGTTGTATGCATACCAAGTGTTTGATGAAATGTCTAGATTAGTATGATGTGTGAATTTGCATGCAAGACTTGACAAATATGAAAGTAGGGTGATAATTGATAGTAGGTCAATATGAGGGTTGTGCTTTAGGAAGTATTCATGTGATAATTTTGTTGATTGTATGACTTAGTAAGAAGTATGCATTAGTAGCGTCTACACTATGCTTAAGTATTATGATGCACACCATGTGTTGGTTAATTGGTAAGACAAATGATCTAGTATGATGATGAGATATGAATATGACATTTATGGTGAATTTCATACGGTCTAGCATGTCAATATGGACATATATTTGTTAGAAGAAAGTTTGTATAGTTGAAGGTTGACTTTCTAGAAAGTCAACTGATGAGGGAATAATGTGGTATGCTTTCTAGCATGATTGTGAGACATGTTAGCTTGGTTATGTGACATATACGATGTTAAGTTTAATTGCGTGAATGATGAATCAAAAATGGTGTGAAGCTATGTTTTGTGCATGTTAGAAATTGACCTATGCAAGTCAATGTGATAAATGAGTTGGATATGATTGGTTTATAAATGAAGATGTATGCTAACAATGATGTGAACATGATGATATGAAAGGATAGGAATGATGGACTCAAGCATGGGAAGCTAATGGGTCTAGATGAAGCAAGTAAACAAGCATGAACTTGGAGGACTTAAGGTAAGTGATTCCTATTCCGTTTAGAATAATGAATCTATACATGTATATGTGTGTGTAAGTAGAATGGGAATCATGAAATGATGGAATGTTAATAATAATGCCAAGGCATGTTATGGTGCTTATAATGGGTAAAACACAGCTTCGGATGGACCGACGTGGGATGGGTCAAGAAAGGATGGAAAGGAGAAACAAAAGGTGGATTTCAGGGTTCCACCGTAAGTTACGGTGGCACCGTAACTTATGGTGGCCCCTGGCACATTTCTCCACTGTACCATAGTGGAGATCCACCGTAGCTTCCTGATGTCCACTGTAACTTACGGTGGTCACCGTAAGTTACGGTGGAACCTGAGGTTATTTGTAAGTTTTTATCGTATTTTGACGTTTCGCTTATGTGTGCAACCCGTATTCATGTTTAACGCATCGAATAACACTGTTGGACCTCGTGAATGTTGGGTATGGGTGTAGTGTAACAATTAATAGGAATGTCGGAGTTGCAAATATGACTCAAGTACAGAATGATGCATGTGTATGTAATTTAACTGATACGTTGTATAATGGTAACAAATACGGTAAGTAGATTGAGAATGTGATGTATGTATGGGTACTCATACTCAGGTTTGAGTGAGAGTTTTATGTATGTAAGGGTTGGTCATTATGTGTAGATTGAGTATAGGATTGGAAACGTCATATTTTTCTTAGAGAATTCTTGAAGGAAGAGTAACATGACGGGTCAAGGTAAGTTGTGTGTGGGAATTGTACGCTTGTATGTATTGTAGGGTTATTAACCTTTTGTTATGAGAATGGTAATGAAAATGCAGGTGTGTATGTAAGTATGAATGCATGAGACTTGGAGGTTCGGATCGGGGTATTACACCCGAACTTGCAAAAAGGCGCTTGAACAGGATTATGGAGTATTGTTGGATGTTATTTCCGCATCGTGAGTAATTTGCATGAATTCACCTAATGAACTAACGAAACGGTTACGTGGTGATTGCAGGTTGTCTTGTCTACCTAATGAAGTAAGGAAATGATGAAGATCGAGCGAGAAAGCGGCTTGTACGAGGTCACGGTCACATAACCTAATAAAAATGAGTCATGTTGAATATAATAAGAAACAATAAAAGATGTAACACCAAAAATATCCCTTAGATATATTTTCCACACCTTTGAGAATGTTCTATTAAGCAAGAAATTTTCTAATCCGTATTTTCCGCTGCATATCCTCTGTAAAATGGTTTTAGGGTGTTACATAATGACCAAATCAGCACATCCCTCCCCATCAAGCCATGTATTAAACCATCGAAACGGACGCGCCCCATAATTCTTATTTTCAAGCGTAAGCAATAAAGGGCTATGGTCTGATAGATATCTTGGTAAGGCTCGCAAAACAGCCCCTAGCCACCTGTTAAAAAATTCAGAACACACAAGGAATCGATCTAGCTTACTCATTTTCAACCCCGATCCTTGTCCAGTCACAAAAGTGTATCTAATCCCCTTCGTACAATATTCCTTCAACCTCGTTTCATCAATGAATTCATTAAAATTTTTTGCTATTGTGTAATTAAGCACCAAATTTTTTCTTTCGTCTTGAGATCTTACCGCATTGAAGTCTCCCAAACAAAGCCACATACCTTTTGAAATAGACTTCTTATTCAGTAAAATATTCCAAAGAGCCTTCTTTTCATGAACCTTTTGTGGTGCATAGACGTTAAGAATGTTTAACTTTTTATCCACTTCTTTAATAAACCCGGAAACCAAAAATGAAAATTCTGGTGTGTTTCCGTAGAACAGGCTGAGAATATTTTTGGATTCCAAACCGTAACCAACCCTCCTGAACGACCCCTAGAATCGACTGCTTTCAACTCCATATCACAGTGTCCCCAAAATTGGTTCATATCGCTAACCCCAACATTACAAGCTCTAGTTTCCTGTAAAGCCAAAAGCGAAACATTGTGCTCCGTCTTCAAATTTCTGACCCAACCATCCTTACCAATAACCCCTATCCCACGAATATTCAGTGACAAAAATTCATGGAATAACCAACTGTAAACCTTCTTCCTAGATAGTATTTCGTACTAGTGTCTCACAATTAATAATGTCCTCCCCCAATTTAACCCCCAACTGAATAGTGGCACTTACCTCATCGTTGTCTTGTGATTCTCGACTGTTCTTCTCCATCGACGGTACCAACACATGATCTGGTCTTGAGTTCAAATCAATCATATTGACAGGGTCATCCTCCTTTAATAAGTCTTCAAAAGACTTTTAAATTATTTCCTGTTTATCGATCTTCATTAAGTCCCAAATTATCACTTTGCTCATCTAAAGGTTCAGTCACAGGTTGCGGAATCCGATTAGAATGATTATCTAATTTGGGCCTTTCTTTATTAATAAGATCATCCACCCTCATAGGTCCAATAAACCTCACCAAGTCAAATGGGTCTTCCATATTAATGGGCTTTGATGTGTCGTAAAACACATCTGTTCTCCTATATATTTTGAGTTATAATTGAGTCTTTTGTATATAGTTTTTAGTAGTTTTAGGCATGTATTCGTTTGTTTGTCTATTTTTATCATTGTATATATTTTTTTTATTAGTTTTAGTATGTATTTATTTATTTTATTATTTTATAGGTGTTCGTGAGTCTTTTGTATATAGTTTTTAGTAGTTTTAGGCATGTATTCGTTTGTTTGTCTATTTTTATCATTGTATATATTTTTTTTATTAGTTTTAGTATGTATTTATTTATTTTATTATTTTATAGGTGTTCTTGGAAAAAGAGCGTTAAACGAAGAATTTTAATCGAGACGCGAACACTTAAGAGTAGGTGGTCATGGACGTCGGAACCTAAACGAGGAACTTTGGTCGAGCCAAGAACACCCGAGTTATAATAATAATAATAATAATAATAATAATAATAATAATAATAATAATAATAATAATAATAATAATAATAATAATATAAAACAAATGTGATAGAGTTTTGAGTTGGGCCAGAGGAGTCAACGAAAAAAAAAAACAATTAAAACAAAAAACCCTAAGGCATTACATATTAATAAGGAGGGGGCACATTATTGTCGAGGATATACATCAGAGGCCGCATCATTACAAAGGAGATTTTGCAATTCCATACGGTCGCACGAAAAAGTCAACCATTATTCAAGCGGTGACGATCGAACGGGCACGGAAGGAGAAAAGGCCACGGGCACGTTAAAGATCAATAGCCAACGAGCCTTGGGTTAGGTTTAGTTTTCGCTCTATATTTTTTTATAGACATGATGAAATTGTTTTTTTATAAACTTTGAATTTATGTTTCTAAATATTATGAGTAGCTAAACTTTTATGGTTGCTTAGGTTTATGAACTAGACACGTTATTTGCAGTATTTAATGATTTTTGGTTTTTAGTTTCGATGTGTAGAATTACATGACTTTAATTTTATTGTTGGATTTGATATATGTGTGTTGGTGTTATTTTTATTTGAAGTTTGTTTATTGGTTTTGTGGAGCTAGGCATGTAGAGATACCCCCTAGGTCTTGAAATCAATCTAGTTCGTCAACTTAGGTTAGCGTGCTAGTATTTGGAGTTGGAGTACGACACAAGTATAACAAACTAATATAATAATTTAACTAAAACGTGCAGTCCATTCTTGAGGGTGAGAAATCTAACTCGAGTTTGCTAGGTAACTAACTAGGCATTGTTCGGTAGTTGGCAAGCGCTAGGGCGGGAGTCGCTACTTGTCCGTGTTTAGAGTTTTCCTAGGTTTTCTTCAGTAGAGTTTAAGTCTGCTTCATAGTTTGAGGGTTTTAATCCAGGAGAGGTTTTAATCTGATTTCTGTGGGATTTTGGTACGCTAGGGCGATCCGGATCCATTTTAGCATTTCTACACTTGTCCCGCCTTGAGTCTGGTGAGCTATCCTTGACAGGAGGTTTATTAGATAAGAATAGGGTCTCAAGTTAATTACCAGATTCAGGATTTATTGCTAGTGTCTAGGGATTTTACCTAAGTAACCAGCCTTCTTCCTATCCGATTTCTCCAAGTTCCTAGTTTCATTTAAGCAGTTGAGGTTATTTCATTTATATTTAGTTTCTTTTAAGTTTATAATTATTAGTTTAACCCCCCATTTAAGTATATATTTATTTAGGCTAGTATTCGGTAGAGGTTGTGATCTTGAGTTGTCTTCGCGTCTTTGGGTTCGATACTCGGTCTTATCTGTCTACTGCTTTGCGACCGGTACACTTGCCGTGCGTGTGTAGTTTTTAGGTGAGTCGTTTTAATTAGAACTTGTGTTATTTTTTTATATATACATTTACACACATCAGGCTTCAAGTTGTTCCTCTGAAGAACAAATCTGAAGCAGTTCTTTCACACAGTAATAATGGTCTTTGGGATATTTATCTCTTGAAATAAAAGAAGCGATTGGGTTCTTATCTTGTTTGGTTGATAAGATTTATCAGTCAAGATATCCCTTTAGTTTTTCAATTCTCTACCACATTTTCTCAGGCTCCTGATCTGTGTTGTCTCATATAGGTTCAGATTATTATCAGAAATAGATTGTTTGTTGTCCTGGTAATCTCTTGGTTGATCTAGGGTTGAGATATTATTTTGATCTTGATTCTTTGTGTCTGATTGTTTAGGTGTGTTAGGGTTTTTGTTTGTATTTTAAGAGTCTGTGTTTGTTATTTGGTTAAATATTTGATTTGGGGTAATAAATCTCTTCTTGAAGTTTTGATATCCTTTTTTGGACAATCGAAATATTTGATAATTGCACTTTAATATTGGAAGCAAACCATGCAGAAACATAAGAAGACGGATCAAATGGTGTCAGAACATTCACATTTCCCCCCCCCCCCCCCCCCCCATTTTTTTGTGAGTGTATTTACCAAATTATATGGGGTGGTTTTGAGGGGTTGTGAGTGATGAAAAATGGGGAATCTATTGTTTATCGGTAAAATGGGGGGTTATTTGGGTATCTTTTGGGAAAAAATGGAAACTATATTTATTTTTTAATATTTGTTGAAAGTTGTTGTGAGTGGAGGATGGAGAAACTGTAATGATTTTTAATGTAATATGTGGTTATGATTGGTTGTGAAGGGATGGGGGATGGGGATGCTGATGGGAATGCTCTCAAGTGAGCATAGAAACCCGTTGTATTTGTTGTGATGGTCAGATTGATTTTCTGTAGTACGGGTAACTTCCTCCATTCCTTTGGAAACTTCAGTTTTCAGAATGAAGTGTGTATTGGTGAAAAGTTGGTGCATTCCATGCTTCCATCGCCTCACACCTCTAGCTTATCTTCTTCCCCACCACCTACTCTACCTTTCTATTAAATTGGACCACTAGCATCATCTCCCCTATCACAACCATCTACCTAAACCACCACCACCTTCGAATTCAGCCACATGTTCTAAACCGGCAAGTACCCACCCCCACCCCACCTAGGGCTGGTCACGAGACGAGCCGATCCGATCGAAGCTTTGCTCGTGCTTGGCTCGTTTACAAATCGAACCGAACGGAGCGGCTCATTTACAATCGAGCCAAAAACCGAGCGAGCATTTTTCGAGCGTGAATATTTCCGAGCGAGAATCGAGCAGAGACTAATTTGGACAACCATAAAATTGGGATGTTTCGTTCGATGTTTTCATTGTCGGGTGACAACTAAGGTTGAACTGTCCGATGATAACACTAATATTGAAATCCAATTGTCCAAGGATGAGGCTTAGGTTGAGGCGATGAGCGTACTACAGAGAACAGTTATTGCATTGTGACGTAGGGTGATATCAAGCGATAATTAGTGATGCACGACTAATAACATAGAGGAGTCAAGACTCTCACCTCATGACTTATGGTTTTACTATTAAACTTAATTAATAGCGGTCAAATATATTTATAGCAACATTGTATATCTTGTAATTATTATAAATTACTATGAATGAATGGAAGAATACAATAATAATAATACTAAATATACAATGTTGCTATAAATATATTTGACCGCTATTAATCATGATTCCAAACCCTATGGAAGGTTAAGACTCGAAGTATAATCCTTTGAATCATGATCCCCAAAGACAAAACTCTGATATACAGAATCAACCAACAACAATATAACAAACAGGAACAATGTAATCGCAAATTCTAAACAGATACAAAACAAATTTTTCAATTTGATATCACAAAACTTTTAAACTAATGGTCGGGCATGCATATCACACACCCACTTGGCCGCTCTCTATATTCAGTGAACCCATTCTGACCCGCAACCATATTCCTCAGACCATTCTGCCTAATATAACCCCAGTTGCGGTTACTTATTTTGGCCCAAAGCAATCCGACATCTCATTATAAAATATGTTCACCCAAACTTAGATAACTGGGTTTATTTTGTCGGGATCTAGTTATTACTGTGAATGCATCAAATCATGCGTTTAAGCTTAATTATGTTGGTTAAGGCCTTGGTTGAACACAAACACACACACGAAAAACACACAATTTTGAGACAGGTTTTCTGTGCATCTACAAACAACAATAAACAATTACAAGATATCCTTCTATACTACTCCTATACCTTCCAAGCTAAACAATATTTAAGAACATATAAATAAATAAATAACCCACGTATGCTCCTGTTTACTAGGTCTAAGTTATCTTCAGATCACACGTTCACATCCTATAAACCTCAGACAATACTAGACCAATTCTATACCCATGACCCCGTTCAAATTTGACCCCCCTGATTAGTAGCATAGGGGACTTACATTAGCCCCAAATAAAATAGGTAAGTGCTGAGTTGACTTCAATACCCATGACTGACCCGGTTTAGATTCGAACAGCTCAGGGGCGGCTCAACAAGTAAAAATCAGGGGGCCCTTTTCTAATGTTTTTTTTTTTTGGCTAACAACTCACTATAGTAATAAATATTAATATGCATTTTATGTGGGACATTGTTCTGCTACCGGAATTCATATAATTAATCGAGTGAAAAGCTTATTGGTTATATTTATCTAACAAATAAATAGATGAACCTGATTGGCAACAAACTGAGACAAGCTATATTGACTTATGCTCAAGAAGTGCATTAGCAAGGCCTGAAAACCCGTCACGAATCCAATTATTAGTTAGAATTATACAATTAACTTACAAATGCATGCTTACATATACGCTAAAAAAGGCTTACAGAATAGTCAATGAAATTGTGTGTGTGTGTGTGTAAATATAAAAACTAAGGATTGTAGCTTATTCTGATATTAACACACACACACACAAAAAAAAAAAAAAAAAATACTTCCATTGAACATGGACATCGGAGAACAACTCTAACTGAGGAACATGAATTAAGACTAACTGCACAATAACAAGAATGGAAGCCTCACATGAATACAGATTTACCTGCACAAAAAATATGACCACAATTGGCAGCCCCATTCATTGATTTTCTAATCTATCTAGAAACGCATATCTTCACTGATATCAATCTTTAGGTCATAGTATCCCCAATTATGTTGCTCTTCTTCAATTCGTCTAACAGATTCACCAACAGAGTGGCTACAGTTGTAGATTTTAATAAGCTCAAGCGTTGGTATGTCCCCAAATTCAACTGAGATCTCTTCTAGATTCATGCAGTCGAAAATTTCTAATTGTTTGAGACAAGGGAAGCTTGCACTATACGCTTCCCAGAGTTCGATATCTAACAACCCAAGTCGCAATAATTTTAGCTGCCGAAACTCTTGCTCATCCGTGTTCCAGCAACTTCCCTCAAAAGCGTTGTTATGTAGTTTTAGAACCTGGAGATTAGATAACGACTGAATGATTGACATATCACTCCACGGTAGACGACAGTTACTTAGTGCAAGCGTTTTCAATGTTGCTGGGAATGCAATGTGACTATCATGCACAATTGATTTCATTCTTCGGGGCACACCAGTAAATTTGAGCTTTTCAAGGTGGGTGAGAGATTGTAAGTCGTTTTCCTCATCTAAGTAAGCAGTACACGTAAGTTCCTTAATGTAGGGAAAACACTTTTGAAGATAATTCACCCCATCATGTAACGCTACACCTGAAATAGTTTGCAAATTCATTGGTTTTTCAATGGAAGGAAGAGAACAGATCATCCCTACGGTCAACAAATGCCTCAAATTTACCAAATCTGATATGTTACTGGGTAAAACCCCATCATCTTCACTTATATAAATGAGAGTTTGAAGACTCCATAAATTGCATATTGAAGATGGGAATTCTGCTGATAAATTCCAAATTGCAAGATATCTCAAGTGAAGTAGCAATTCCATGCCTTTGGGAAAATAATTTAAACTACAACTTTGTAGATCTAACACCCTAAGTAGCACAAAGGAACATAAATGCGTAGCAATTTCATTACTCAGGGATCTTAAATAACTAAAGAACAAAATCGATCGAAGGTTTTGGGTAGATGGATAAGGAAAGCCTTGAACATTGACATCGTTATTTATAAACATATGGACTGGCGTATATGGTGATGTAATAACATTACAAAACTGAGAGTACCATATTAGCCTTTCTCTTTGAATGATGAATCGTTCTCTTTGAATGATAAATCGTTCTTCCATGGCTTTTCATTGGCATAGCTCCCTAACAAGATCATGCAATATACAAGCTTTGACAGCTCCATTGGACTTCCTCTTGTCTGATACAATTATAAGGTTTCTATCAATTAGATCCATCAGGTAACCCTCTGCAATATCCTCTAAGCTTCTATTTCCAGCCTTTTCAATGAATCCCTCAGCTACCCATAACCAAATCAACCTTTGTACTTGAAACTTGTGATCTTCCGGGAAGCCACCAAGATATAGAAAACACTTTCTCAAGTGATGAGGTAGATGATTGTAACTTAAAGCTAATATCTCCAGGCATCCATTTTGGGGTAGATGATTGTAACTTAAAGCTAATAACTCCAGGCATCCATTTTGGCCACCAACAAGGTATGAACTGGCCCTAGAAGCAATTTCCACCCATAACTTTTTACTCCATGCTTCTTTTGCCAGAATTCCTGCAATGACAACTAGCGCAAGTGGCAACCCTTGACAAATTTCTACTATTCGCATTCCAGGTTCAATTGACCATTGAGGGCACTCATTGCCATGGAACACCTTCTGACACAACAACTCCCAACTTTGTTCTTTGTTCAAACATCCTAATTGATGAATCAATCCATACAAATTTGCATGCTTAGCAACTTCAGTGAGACGGCTTGTGAGCAGAATTCGACTTCCAGTGTTGTCATGGGGGAAAAATAATTTCAGGTTATCCCATGTTTCTATGTGCCAGATATCATCAATAACAATCAAATATCTCTTACCCATTAGGTGTTTATGCACCAGTTCACGAAGTCGAGAGTCACTAGCCTTTTCAAGGTTTAGTTGATCACAGATGGATGACAGAATTTGAAGCAACACAGCCCGCTTCTCATACGTTTGAGAAACAGTGACCCATACCCGGACATGAAAATGATGTTTAACAAATCCATCAGTAAACACTTTGGTGGCCAGAGTAGTCTTGCCTATTCCGCCCATACCAACAATAGAGACAACATCCAGCTTCTTTTGATCGTCCACAAGTTTGTCTCTTATCAGCTCAAAGTCACGATTAATCCCCACGACGATGTCATCTGATAACTTCTTCAATCCTAGAGAATTTCTTTGAGCAGCAGCAGCAGATTGATTTTGCTTTTTTTCAGTTCTTCGAGATGAATCCAATATTTTCAAGTTATCGACTCTCATTCTCATGAATTCCACCTTGACAAAGTATAACGATCTCCTAACATCATCAAGTTTTAGGGAGGAATAAAAGTCCTCAAATGTAGGGCAAGATCCGTTATTCCTCCTAATGTGAACACAAGATAGAAAGAGATCGACGATAAATTGCGCCTCTTCTGCCGCATATATGAATCTTTTCTTCAGATCATTAAGTTTTTGGAGGTCATGTAGGTCTTGATGTTGATCGATGAAAAGGGTTTGAATTATGGAGCCAAGGTCTTCATATAGAAGTTGAAATTGAGGTCTTTCACATATAATTGAGGGGTTTTCGAAGAATGGAATGTGGTTGGAGTTAATAAGCTGGTTCAGCTTGTCCATGAACATCTGCACACCTGCGTATGTCATCTTGTCTGAACCTTTCCGAGTTTTTTTATGTTAAGACTATAAGGAGTGGGGGGCGGGCGGGAAAGAGGGGGATGAAGCGCCATGTGGCACTTGTGGACCCTTGTGGGGGGGAAAATAATTGTGGGGAGTGGAAGGGGGGGAAGAGGGGGGGGGGGGAGGAAATAATATTATATTGTGTTAAAGTTAAAAAAAAAAAAAAAAAAAAAAAAAACCTGACCAATAGATCGCTGCCACCTCACCCCCACCCCAAGCCCCACGCCGGTGAAGCCCTCCCCGCCCCCAGCCCCACGCCAGCCTTCCCGCCCCTGTGGCGGCGGTGTTCCAGCCCCTCCCGCCCTCTCTCCCGCCCCCACTCCTTACAGTCTAAAGACGGAGTTTCAGTGGAGTGTTTTAGATTGTAGACTTCTAGTCAAATTTATATGGGTTGTAAGTGTAAACAGTTGAAAGTTTTCAGAAGGCTGATTGATGATGTACAGTATGTTTGATTTTTTTTTAATGGCCAACGAATCAATTTCCGATCACTCTCAGGCACCCTTTTGGCGAATCAGGTACTCGAGAGTATTCGGGCCACCAATTGCCACAAATTCCCGGAAAACCCGACCACTCACCCGCCCGAAGGCACGACAGTGAAATAATCGGTAAAACCGGTCGGGATCAGGACTCGAACCCAAGCCAATGGCCGGGTCATCCATCATTTCCCATCCACCAATGTCCTCCAAATGTAGCTAGTGGGAATTGAACCCAAGCCTCCTATATGAAACTTTAGGCCCTCAACCAACTGGGCTACAAGAGTTGGACTATAGAGCATGTTTGATAAAAAGCTTTTATGAGCTTTAAGTTTCAACCTTTTAAGAAAAAACCACTAAGAGCTGGAAACTTTTAGGTTAGGAGAAAAAAACTCTATAGTGAAAAACTACTAGTATTAGCGTTTAGGAAAAAACTCATACTAGCTGCAAGCTTTTATTAAGTAAATGACATAAGAGAAAGTATAGGATATAAAGTATCCTTAACATACAAAGTGTAAGAAGCCACTAGAAGTTGTCACCTATCAACTTAACCAAACCACGATTAACCTAATTAAACTCTAATTAACTTCAATTGCAGTTAAACCCTAGGGCAAATCAGACTTTTTTTCTCTGTAACTGATTACTACAATAACG
This sequence comes from Ambrosia trifida, assembly GCA_028751855.1. Taxonomy (NCBI): domain Eukaryota; kingdom Viridiplantae; phylum Streptophyta; class Magnoliopsida; order Asterales; family Asteraceae; genus Ambrosia; species Ambrosia trifida. The sequence goes on along the minus strand of CM054131.1, from coordinate 38,105,210 downwards.
TTCTTTTTCTTAAACGATTTCATAACATACGTGAACGATTTCAAATTCGAATTCGAATTATACAACATCAGTCAAATTCGAAATCAAGTTCACCAAATAAAAAAAAACGATCACTGAACGTAAATGAAGAACAATGCAAAAAAATGATTATAGAGAATCATTCCAAAAATCAAAAAACAGAGCATGGTTACTCAATGTAAATGAAGAAGATGGGATGTATAAACGTAAATGAATGCTCTGATTTTGAAAACCCACCACTTGATTGGCAGGTCACTTTGATTTTTTCATTAGTTTTTCGATTTCAATCATTATTACTTTAATCATGTTGTTTTAATTTGTACAGACTTAAACATTGAGCCAGAACATTCAACCTACCCCTTTGAATCATGCTCTGTATTTTTAAAACAAAAAAACAGAGCATGATACTGAAGAGAAAGTAAGAGATGATGAGTTGTTTTTGGTCCATTCATTTTTATTTTTTTTTACAATTTGGCCACTAAACTATTTGGCCAGTAACTTGAGTACTTTATTTTTTTTCCAATTTGACACTTTATTTTTTTATCCTGCGCAATAGTAGTTTTTAGGATTTCAAACTTTAAATAACCTAACTTTTAGCTTTTAGAGTTAGACCACCTAACTTTTACCTTTAAGGATTTTATACTGTGACCACCGAGGTAGCTATATATAAACCATAACATGATTCGTAATAGTTAACTTTAGGTTTTTCCACTTTGGCCACTAAATTTCATACTTTCGTTTTCCTTAATTTGGCACTTTAACTTTTTTACAATTTGGCCACTAAACTATTTGGCCAGTAACTTGAGTATTTTTTTTTTTTTTTCAATTTGGCACTTTATTTTTTTATCCTGCGCAATAGTAGTTTTTAGAATTTCAAACTTTGACCACCTAACTTTTAGCTTTTAGAGTTAGACCACCTAACTTTTACCTTTAAGGATTTTATACTGTGACCACCGAGGTAGCTTTTAGAATTTCAAACTTTGACCATCTAACTTTTAGCTTTTAGACTTTGACAACCTAACTTTTAGCATTTAGGATTTCAAACTTTGACCACCCAACTTGTTGAAAATTTCATAGAGACCTTTACTAATAGCAAACAACTTCCAGCAACCTTCATACAACGCACGTTTGAATAGCGGTGCATATCCCGTGCTGCGCGGTGGAATAACGGTGCATATCCTGTGCAGCCCGTGCGTAGCACGGGTGCAATCTACTAGTTATGTACTAAAACTGAATTATTATATTATACTATGTATTATTTAAGGGGGAAAGATCTTGTACAAAGTGTTTTTTTTGTAAGAACTGTGAGAATCAAAGGTGTGTATTTTTTTTTTTTTTTTGAAATTTTTTTTCTGATATTGTTAAACATGTATTATAGTATTGAAAACTAAAAAAAAAAAAATTTGGTGTATAGTAATTACGTGTAGAGTAATTACATAATTACTCTAGTGTAAACTAGTGTATTTACTTTAATGACGTAATTACACTAAAAAAATTTAATTTTTTTTTTGTATTATTCATCTAGAAAGTATGTTTAAGCACATTGGAAAAAAAATTCTAAAAAAAATAAAAAAAATTTACCCTCTTTGATTCTCACAGTTCTTACCGAAAAACACTTTGTATTTGATCTTTACTCATTATTTAAGAGTGAGATGAATAGTAGAGGGTTATTTCTGTAAATTCACGGCTGCCTGAACATGTGTTCAGTTTTCTTTTTCTTTCTGACGTGGTGTTGTCTTTTGATTGCATTGTTTGGTCGGCTTTGGCCTCATCAGCAAGCCATACACGCGTCACCCTCTGTTTTTACTTTCTTCTTTCCCAATCCAGAAACACATATGCACCCACACCTTCCTGGCTGAAGATCAAATGAAAAAGGAGAGGTCAGCGAGTTCTTCTTGAGTGACAATCTGAATTAATGGGAAATCTTTAGTAATGGACTATGTTTTTATTTTGGTTATGAATCTTTACTTATGTGTAGGTTTACTCAGTATTATTAAGCATCTTTTTATGTTTGTTTTTCATTTCTATTATTTGCAGGTGAAGAAGGTAATGTGGACGTATTTTATAAGGTACTCTGTTGTTTTCTATGATAATGTATTAATGTGTAAATGTATCTATAATTTGATAATTTTGTGTGTCCTGCGTAGCTTTATGTTGAAATATAAAGTTTAGGTTCACTCTTTTCATTTGATTTCTTCGATTTAATATAATAATGACTGTTATTTGGTATATTTAATTTTGCAGATGCATTGCCCGATTTTGCAAGTGGAGAAGGGGCAAGAAGGTGCTTGATTGATGATCTTACACACAAACTCTTTGGATTTTAGGTTATTGATTTATATGTATTTTTTTAGCTTTGGACATCAATTTTGTGTTTGATTTGTTACTTTTGCAGGATTAATTAAGTGATGGCATCGTGTCAGTTATCAGTCTTTTTCGTCTTGCACGTTGCCCACGACTTATGGTTGCATTGGTATGGCTTCCAACTTACTTCCGTCCATAAATGTGAACATATGTCAAATTAATGTGTGATAGGTAAAAAGGGACAAAAAAATGAAGTTTCTATTGGAAAAAAAACGTTGGTCGAATCGACCTCGCTTTTCACCAGCAACTGGTTTTGATGCTCCAACAGTCTTTGGAAAGGGATGAGTTGGATCCGGTGACAGGTCATCAAGACGAGCTTACACATTACAATTGCCTGCTATTCACCCTTCTGTGTATGTCTTACTACTTGCCAGGTGTTCATGGTTCTTGAAGAATATGTTAGGGTCAATAGTTAATAGGATATTTTTGAAGAAACATAACAGGATGTGTGTTTAATGAAATCCACCATACAAAAGATGCTACATGGGAGCTGCAGACATGATAAGTGATGACTCTTGGGAAGTCTACTAAAGAGAAAAATGATCCCGAGGCCAACAAAAAGAAAGCTTCATGATAAACTTTATACTAATGAGCATTTTTCCTCCCTTATTGTTCCATACAGTTGGTTTAGATCTAATTCCTTTATTGTTTGACATGCTTATTTGAGTGTTAATGGTAAATCTGTTCTCCACCTTGAGATTGTTTTGCCAATGCTACCTCAGATTTAAATATGTTAAATAAAAGTTGGTACTTGTATTTTCTTCAAGTAATTTCTTTATTGAATTTGACTACAATGCTTCTTTGAGACTTTGACACATTAAAGAATGAGCAAGTGCGCAAGATAAAATGATAAATCTTTTTTGTTGTTGGTCGTATATTTTATTCATGTGTATTTTGGGTGTTTATTAATAGGGTGTTCAAAACTGGTTGTCTGCAACTTTAACATCAACAAAAGGTACTTTTGTATCCATCACGGGGAGACGTGTGTTTGCACTCTTAATTCTAGCCAACCACAATAATGCACTATTGTTACGGACCACATCAACCAAACAACTCTTCTTCATATAATATGTAGAATCCCCGCCGCGCGCGGGAATAAAACTAGTTATTATTATTATTAATCAAAATTAAACCAGCAGTATACACAAGCTTTCTATATATGTATTTAAAAGAAGCGCATGTTTGAGAGAGTGTGTGTGAGAGAGAGAGAGAGAGAGAGAGAGAGAGAGAGCGCCTCTATTACAGGCTTAGCTTCCTCCTCTGGTGGGGGCACTTTTGGATTTTCACAGACGCCTTCAGTAGGGCATTCATCTTTCTCATTAGGTTTGGTTTGTCTGCTTCCTGCTCCGGTTCCAAATGAGAAAGGGTACGAAGCAGACATTGGTGGGGAGTATATGATGAACCATATTATCTTCTAAGTCCTGACTTTGGCTACATCCGCTCGGATGCTAGGTCGGACGGTCGTGATAGCGACTGTTCTGTGTCGTCGCCAGAATAGACACTGGAGAATTGGGATAATTACTCTCTATAGGTGTGTTTAAGTAATTCAAGTATATTAAATGTTTTAGTTTAGGATTATGCAATGTTTTAATTTAGGATTATGCAATGTTTTAATTAATCTATGTTACCTTATTAAGGAGGAGAGATGGCTAGGATAGTAATTTCACAACCACTTTAAGATGGCATATCAAGAGGCACAAGCATGAATCCCTAACTTTTATCATTTTCTTCCTATTATGCCCCTATGTACAATATTTGATGGCACATGTATAAGTCACTAATAATGTGCTCAGGAATTCAACCGGTTATAGCTTTATCATATGTTTAAGAGGAGGAGAATGTGAAAGGAGTATACATGTTATTTGGCATTAAATGAAATTGATTCAGTGGACCATTGAATGCCCTTATACGTTTCCAGACCCCCTTCAAACCACACAATAAAAATCATGCCCACACATTTGAAACGATGTTTGGTATCAGGTTAGAGTTTTATTTTGTAATGCATTTTATTTCCGTTTTATTTTCATTACTAGAATTAAGGAGCAGTTAGTAGACATCATTGGTAGTTTCTTTATTAAAAATGATGAGACTTGTATATCTGTATATTTTTTTTTAACATAAACTTTCATTAAAACACGGCAGGATCTAAATGAAGATCCGCCAAACTATACAAACATATACAACGGGTACTTGACCCAATCATTCCAATTAATATCTTTACACGTCGAACTATATTTTAACCATAAAAATGCTTTCGACTTAAAACCCGCCACCACTTCAAACGGCTTAATGTTCTCTTTTCTGAAAACCTTTGAGTTTATAGCATTCCATATCGCCCAGGTGGTTATCAAAACAATGCCTCAAACAATCTTTTTTCTCCACTTTCCGGCGTGAACATTCTTGTACAGCAACAGCAAGTCCTCATAGTCATAAGCATAGAACGAGTTTATTTTGCACCACTGACATATCCTACTCCAGACCTCATAAGCGAAACTGCAGCCGATCATTAAGTGCTTCACATCCTCCCTGTTACTTCCACAAAGAGAGCATGAAACATCTTGTATGGAAACTCCTCTTCTGACTAATGCCAACCGAGTAAGGATTCTATCACGAGCCACCCTCCACGCCAACAAGCAAACTTTTATCGGTACCCACCCTTCCCATTTAAAAGCCTTAGTAAGCTGCCCATTAGACACACCTGCATTATTACTCCCTAGCTTGCTGCGCATACTCCGCACCGAGAAGTCTTCAGCCGGCTTAACAACCCAAGGCCATCGATCAGCTGAACCATTTGTTTTCAGCCCCAAAACAAGCCGCTCCAAATCCTGGAATTCCGAAATCTCCTCCACTGTTCGAAGATGTCGAAAACCATCCATCTTAATGCTAACCGAATCTGAATTAATGAGCAGCCTATCACGAACACTGCACTTCTTATTCTTCTCCATCAGGAAAAGCTTCGGCCAACGATCCTTTAAAACAGAATCACCTGACCAAAGATCCAGCCAGAAACGGATCTTATTCCCTCCACCCAATACACCTCTAAATAAAGTTTTTACCGCTATATTTTCCACCTCGGACGCCTCTAACAGCTTCACAATAACACTCCAGCAGCCTGGAAGAGACCTACAAATCGGCAAGAAGCTCCAGCAACCTCTCCCACCATGGATAGCTTCTATAATCTTCCTCCAACCTGTATCATCCCCAACTTTGAATCTCCACGCCCATTTCGTAAGAAGTGCTAAATTGACCTCGGCTAGCCGCAAATACCCAACCCGCCCCTCTTCTTAGGCGTAGTAATCGTCTCCCAAGAAACCCAATGCATTTTTTTATCATCGTTCACCCCGGACCACAAGAAGTTCCTCATAAGCTTTTCCAATATTTCCACAACAGTAACCGGCGCTTTGAAGAGTGATAGATAATAAATCGGAAGGCAAGATAAAACGGACTTGATGAGAGTAAGCCTCCCACCCATAGACAATGTGTTTGCCTTCCATGACGCTAGCCTATTTTTAACCGTATCAATTACCGGACTCCAATGACACACCTGGTTCATATTAGCACCAACCCGGATCCCCAAATAATCAAAAGGCAAGACTCCCATCCTACACCCCAAAAAATCTGCCATGCCTTCTATCTCGCTACCATCAACCCCCACCCCAAACAAATAAGACTTGTGAATATTGATTTTGAGGCCCGAACAAACATAAATGATCCGCAGAACACGAGCTACACTCTCCATATTCTCCTTTGACCATTCCCCTATAATAAGCGCATCATCAGCATAGAATAAATGGGAAATAGTCTAGGACTCCCTGCCAAGCTGAATACCCTTAACTTCCCCCAACTCCACCGCCTTATCGATCATACAATGAAGCACCTCCATGACTACAAAAAAAGGAAAGGAGATAACGGGTCACCTTGTCGAACCCCTTTTTGACAATTGAATTCGAACGTGGGAGACCCATTAACCAAAATAGCCGACCGAGCGGACTCTAAGATCCCTTTAACCCAAGTACACCACCTATCCGGGAACCCCATTTGCCTCAGCGTGACTACCAAAAATTCCCAATTCACATTATCATAAGCTTTTTCGAAATCCAGCTTCAACAGGAACGCCTTTTTACCATTCTTTTAAGCCACCCAATCGACTCATTTATAACCAAAGGACCATCTAAAATGAATTGCCCGCTCAAGAATGCAGATTGCGTGTTCGATATAACCGAACCCATCACTTTCCTCATCCTGTGGGCCAAAACCTTCGAGACAACTTTGCTCACAATACCCACTAAATTGATTGGCCGATAGTCTTTTAACCTGACTGGATTTTTATTCTTTGGTATCAGTGTAATAAATGATGAGCTGCACCCCCTACTAAATTCACCTGTATCATAGAATCTATCGAATAGTCTCAAGAAGTCATCTTCAAGATAGTTCTAAAAGTGCTTCACGAATCTAAAATTGAAGCCGTCTGGCCCCGGAGCACGATCCGACCCGCAATCAAGAATAGCATCATGAATCTCCGACTTAGAAAAACTTGCAATTAACCTTTCGGCCGATACTCCATCTATAGACTTCATATTATTACACCGAATACCTGGTCTATACTTCATGCGCTCCTTAAAATGATTACGGAAATATTTGAGGACATGATGTTTAACCAAAGGCGGCTTGTTAACCCACACCCCATCCACCAACAATCCCGGAATAGCATTCGAAGCTTTTCTCCCATTCACAACCCTATGAAAAAATGCCGAGTTTTCATCCCCATCTATCGCCCATCTCACCCTAGATTTTTGTTTCAAATCCCTATTGTAACACATATTAAGATGGTCCACCCCTCGCTTACATTCTTCCCAAACCCAAACTTCCTCCTCCTCCAACTCCCTTTCCTCCATAATCACCTCCAACCGTTCCATATCCTCTTTCATAGTTATAATTTCTTCACCTTCCTTCTCCTTAATATTCTTCCACCAATCTTTTAAGACCTGTCTAAGAAGTTTGAGCTTAGCCACAATGACTTCATCAGGACGCCCTTGAAAGTGATCCGATGAGAGCGTCTTTATCACAACCTCTTCACAATCGTTTCTCCACAGCCAAGAATTAAACCACCTGAATGGCTTTGGACCATAGTTAACATCGATCACAGTCAAAAGAATAGGACAGTGATCAGATAATTCCCTGTTTAGAGCCCGAACACACGCCATCGGCCATTTATTAAAGAAATTTTGGCAGACCAAAAATCTATCAATCTTGCTCATCTTGTGTTCATTCCCTTTCCCGGTCAAAAATGTAAACTTGAAACCTCTCATGAAGTATTCATATAAACCTAACTCATCAATGAAACAATTAAAATCTTCTGCCTCCATACGATTAAAAGTAGAATTCCGGCGTTCCTCTGGACTTCGAACCACATTAAAGTCTCCCATCAAAACAAACATACCACTCCCCCCTCTCATTAAACCAGCCAAAGCTGACCACAAAACCCTTTTTGCTCCAGCTCGCTGAGGGGCATAAATATTGATTAAAGTCACCACCGAACCATCACCCACCAAAACACCATTAACCGCCATAAAATTCCTATGCTTGGTCACCGAAGTTTTTTGAAACACCTTCGGATTCCACATAGTTATCAACCCTCCCGATAAACCCACTGCATCGACCGAGTCAAATTCCAGCCCCCCATCACCCCAAAACGACAACAATTCTTGTAAAACTACATCCGAAACTTTGGTTTCTTGAATACCCAAAAAATCCACCCCAAACTGTTTACGAATCTTTCGAACCCAACCTGCCTTACCCACGACCCTCAACCCCCTAATATTCAAAGAAAGAAGATTCATTGACCACCTACCTGTAAACCTTCACCTTGAATCGCCTCATGAATAAGATTTCTGTGGTTTGTTAAGTCCGCTCCCAATAAATCACCCATCCTCACCGTAGCATCCACTTCCTTCTCTGTTCCTCTAGTCGGTTGTGACGCTTCACCAGTAACATCCAGAGACATATACTGACCAGAGGATATTGGCTTATCCAGCTGGGCCGAACCCAGGCCCTCTTCCGTATTGAACTTTGGCGGACCATCCATTTGTTGAAGACATGGAGGCCCACTGTTAACCACCAAAGAATTAGGCCCAATACCACAATGCTCCATACACTCATCTGGGCCATCACCTTTCGGATTTCTTACCACCTTAGTCTTTTCATTACTACTGGAATACTCCCCTCTAGACTGGACCAAGTTTAAAACCACCCCTTGCTTTTTTTTTCTTTTATTAACATTAAAATGTACCTCATCTGGCCCCACCTGGTCAACTAATTCCTTATCAAAATCAAAAACTACCGCAGGAAGAAAATTCTCCTCATTAACACCTTCCAAATGGAATGTTTCTTTTAAGGAAACTCCATTAATGTTGCCCTCAAAATCCGCATCCTCGTTAATGCTCCTTAACTCCTCGCCAGAAAAATTTCCGACCGGTTGAACGTTATCGGCCACCACTTTCTCCGACGCCACCGTTTCCTCCTCCACAACTTCCTCTTCAACGTTGTTCTCCGAGTTTACCGAAGCATGGTCATCTTCTTCACCCTCACTCTCCGACAAAACCGAGACATGAACATCTTCATCATTCATATTCCTGGTATCATCATTGAACTCAGGAACCCAATCTCCTACCTCCTCTTCCACCCAGACTTTGAATTTTCTCCCCCGCCACGAAACTGTCACCTCCTCCGCAATCTTTCGCACTTCATCCACAAGAATTCCAATGTACTCATAGGATAGGTCCCCATCATCTTCCGACCTAGGTGGTTTATGAATGATTTTCCCAAATAACCGTCCGACCTTCTCAATGACGGAGTCATGCAATAACTGTAACGGTAGCCCTTTGATTTTTATCCATGCAAGGCGTTCAAATGCAAACACTTGCCCTACCCACACCCATATACCCGAGAATCTCCCAAGTACTTCTTTAGCATTCTTCATGGCTATGGCCGCTTCTTCATTGTTATCAAATGTTACCATAACCGATAAGCCACCCATATATTGCACCTTGCAGTCCCCCACTCCAATATCTTTAAGTATAATGTTAACATTCTTCAGTGCATCCAGATCCAACATCCTCATAACCAAGGCACGTCCGTGTGTACCCTGGTGTGCTACCACTTCATCTTCGATTATGACCGACTTCCCATCATTAACCACAGCTTTGTGACCCGTTAAAGTCTCCTGGAACGACTTGCCACCCGGTGCAAACGTAGTAAACACCCTGCCTTGACCACTATTTCCAGCACCTCCGTTCCTTCCGTGATACCCCTTATTCTCCGACTGTGTGTTCTCATTATGTTTGGATCCAATCTCTCCATCTTCATACACAAACCTAGCAACATTCGCCTTTAACCCATAGTCACCCATTTTCACCCTACCAAGTAGCCTCACCATCTCATCGACATCCTTAACATCCAAGAAAGATATGTATCCGAATCTATTTCCGAACTTATCCCGCTTTCTTGCAATGTACAAATCATAAATCTCCCCCAAAGATCTTGTGTGCTCCGCTAGATCTTTACCACTACAATTGTCCGGAAGATTTGAGACGAAAAACTTCTTAATACGGCCTTGTAACTTTTCCGGTATAGGTTTCCGGCGACTACCCATTGACGACCCTTAGAGGACCTTAAGCCTCTTTTATCACCTAAACTCAAACCCTAATCGCCCCTACTGCCCTATTTACGAAATATTAACCCCAAAACACCTGCTAAGGCGCAAGAACATCGATCGGGAAGCTTCAAGAGCATTCGGTTGATTGTTTTGAAGATCTTGCGGTATATTTGTATATCTATATATAATCCGATGGAATAATATGGAAGGTAGAAATAATCTAGATGAAAACTTGTGTGATACTTTTTCTTATTTTTGTGAGTTAAATTATTGTGTCTATGCTAGCTAACTCATGGCACTTTGGCCGATTTTCGTATCAGTAGTGGTTTATTTGTATCTTTGGCTGGATATGGTCGCCATATTGCTTGTATGTGTGGTGAAATCTATATCATGAATGAGTTTTAGATCTACTCTATTTCTACTATTTGGTTTGGTGGTGAATATGTATTTGAAACGAACAGTAGAACCATCAGTTTTTTATCGTTTTATTTTAACCGGTGTTGTTTGGGCCTACTCCTATATTTGGTATCAGAGTTGAATCAATCCGTTTCAACTCTACTATTTGGTTTAGATCTACTCTATTTCTATATCACCAATCCGTTTCAACTCTACCTATTTTTATCATTTTAAGGTTTGAATTATGTTCCCGTCTTGTATTATCGACTCCGCTGCAACGCGCGGGTTCACCACTAGTGTTTAACGTAGGAGTATGTAATGTTCTGTGTAATAAAGCTTATGTAATGTTTTAATTAAATTTTATGTAATATTTTTAAGTATCATTGTCTAAACTAACATTAAACATTAATCTAAGACATTAAATACTAAAAAACACTAAACATTAATAATTAAACATTAAAAAAACGGAAATTGCCATGATAGAAGATGGGTGATGGCGAAGTCGGTTCCATACTGCTCCCGATAGATGTCTTGTGTGAGTTGAATTTCCATTTGTTGGCTAATGCCAGGGTGCGCCTCCATCGTGGGTTGAAAGAGGGTGTTCCATCTCGTACACTTTAAGCGTACATCCCGCCACTTACAGGCGATCTCATCAGTGTTGCGGTTGTTTGTTTGGCTTATTCGATTGAATTCCTCCGACACATTGCGCCAAAAAGAAGACCTATTGCTTAGCGGATTCTCGTTGACATTGATTCAGGCCGTCACCAATGCGATCTGCTCGTTATTAGTCCACAGTGTCATTGAATGGTATGTGTTTGTGTTTGTATTAAATATTTGTGTTTGTATTTTATATATATATATATACACACACACACACACATAGGTAAAAGTGTGTTTTTTTTACCGTTCCTTTTCAATTATGGTCCCAACATTCCTTTTCACCGGTTATAAACATCAAAATCAATGCCAAAGGTCTCGCCATCTCCATAACCCTACAGCCCATAACGCCTCCATAGCGTCGGCGGGGACGATGTTCCGGCGCTATGGAGGTCTAAAATGCCCCACAAGGCCATACAACGCCCACTACACATACACTAATAGGTTAGATCTCACCCTGGTCTAAGCTTAAATATTAAACATAATTTGTCATACACCGTAATGATAAAACTTAAATTTACTATTTTTATAAAGCCATCAAGCGCTTTAATCCTTCTCAAACATTATGTATAGCAAATGGATTTTTCATTGGTATAAAATTCTTTTGTTTTACCAATTTTATATAGCCAATAGATTTTGTTTAGAAAGACACCTAATCATTCTTTATTAACTTAAGCCTTTTAAAGTGAAAGAGTGTGACTCTTTAAAATAAAACCATCATTTGATTTAATTAATCAATTAGCCCACCATGAGTCAATTCTAAAAATGTTTAACCACATTGCCTTTTCTAGCGTGTTAAAGCGCAAAAATTAGAAGGACACGTAAAACCTAGAAAAAAACCATATAGGTCTAGGACACACGAGTTGCGATGGGACCATTAAATGTGAAAAATAGATGTAAAGATGTTGACCCACACACACGTTGCAACATGTTAGCTTGCAAATTTAGACCGAAACGTAAAATGAAAAATTTGTAAAAGATAAAAAATATAAGGGATCAAAGTTGAAAATGTAAAAGTATTAGTTTAAACTTGTAAAGATAAAAACTATATGGGTAAAAAGTAAAAAAAAACTCAAAATGGAAAAAAAATAAGAAAATGAGTGGTGGAGTGATAGGACCAATAAGAAACTAGAATGAGGGTTTTTTTTTTTTGGAAAACTCCTAATGCATGGAGTACAACCCTTAATGCATAAAAGCTTTGCTAATTAGATGATTTTTAATAACCGGATGTTGAATGGGTGAATGCAGAAGGAAGGTCTGGGCGTATGTTATGCTGTTGGGACCCTAATTTCTTCTCAAAAACTGGCGTGGTGAGAAGTCGGAATTTCTTGATCGTCCGGGCAAGTTAGTACAATGGGACCTTCTTGTAAATTTCGTCAATGTCTACGCACCGCAAGGCTTAGTCCCAAAAAAGAGAGCTATGGAAGAACATTTCAGATGTCATAGTCACCATGGATGGCATGTGGGTACTAATGGATGACTTCAATGCCGTATGGACCCCGAGTGAAAAATGGAACTGTGAATTCAATGCAAGTTGCGCGCAGGCTTTCAACGCCTTCATTGATGATAATGGGCTGCTGGAGTATTCAATGGGTGGTAGAAGGTTTACTCGGGTTTCGGATTCGGGTGACAAGTTAAGCAAGATCGATCGATTCCTTGTATGCAGCAACTTTTGGAATCGATGGCCGAATGTCTCTTTGACTGCATTGCCGAGGATTGATTCCGATCATAGTCCCTTATTTTTGTCACTTAACACGGAGAATTTCGGCCCGGTACCTTTTCGGTTCTATAATTCTTGTTTGGGAAAACCGGGTTTAAAGGAGGTGGTTATCCACACCATTCAGGAACAATCGCTTGTCGGGCAACCTGCTGATGTAGTTCTGGCGGACAAACTGAAGCGCATAAAAGAAGCGATCAAGGTGTGGTATATGCAAAATAGAGATGCTCGTAATGTGTAGAAACGCAACTTAGAATCCAAAGTTGCAGATTTGGATTATAGTTTGGAGAGCCGTTTGCTGTCTGGTGTTGAAGTAGCCGAATGGACTGATTGTAAAAAAAACTTTTGGCTGAGATTAATGCGGATATGGCCCAGGATTTAAAGCAAAAGGCGAGACTGAAGTGGGCTATTGAAGGTGATGAGAATACGACATTCTTCCACGGGTGATCAATCAAAGCAACGGGTGTAATCGGATTAATGGAATCTCAATAAAAGGCGAATGGGTCACCGATCCCACTAGAATAAAGAATGAAGCTCGAAAATTTTTTGCATTCAAGTTCCGCGAACCTCACCCTTCTCGGCCAAGTTTTTCCTGTCCAAACCTTAAGAAGATTTCTCAAGCGGACGCTGAAGATCTTATCAGAAGCTTCTAGGTTGATGAAGTCAAGATGGCAATTTGGGATTGTGGTAGTGAAAAGGCACCGGGACCGGATGGCTTTCACTTTGGTTTCATCAAACACTTCTGGGATGTCTTGAGAGATGATGTGATGCGTATGATGGTCGAATTCTATGATACCGGGGTGATAAACCGGGGTTGTGGGTCATCTTTCATCGCACTCATTCCTAAAGGCAATGACCCACAAAATTTTAATGACTTTAGACCCATCAGCTTAATCGGGTGTATTTCGAAGATCGTCTCCAAAGTGTTGGACAACATGATTAAAAAGGTGATCGGCTCGGTGGTTAGTGAGACGCAATCCGGTTTCATTGCAAATTAGAATATTCTTGATGGTCCGTTGATGCTTAATGAAGTAATATCTAGGGCCCGTAAAGTTAAAGCCGAGGCTTTTATTTTAAAGGTCGATCTCGAAAAGGCCTATGACTCTATTAATTGGGGCTTTATTGATGTTGTGTTACATCAAATGGAGTTTCCTGTTAAATGGAGATTGTGGGTTAAAGGGATTCTTTATTCATCTCGAGCTTCGGTTCTCATGAATGGGTCGCCGACATGGGAATTTGAATGCTTTCGTGGGGTTCGCCAAGGCGATCCCTTGTCTCCATTTATTTTCGTCATTGCCATGGAAGCGATCACAGGTTTTGTAGAAAAGGCTAAGCAAATCGGATACATCAAAGGCATCGAGCTTCCTAATAACGGACCAATTTTGACCCTCTTGATGTACGCGGATGATATTATATTCGTGGGTGAATGGGGCGATGCAAATATACGGAATGTGATCAGGCTCATGAGATGCTTTCATTTGATTTCAGGCCTAAAAATTAATTTCAATAAAAACGAGTTTATTTGGGATTTGAGCGCAAGATGGGGTGGTGGAAATCCTGGCAGCCTCAATCCGATGCTCCATTGGTAAATTCCCTTGTAAGTATTTGGGACTTTTACTAGGAGCCAACATGAATCTTATCAGGAATTGGTCCGTGGTTGTGGACTATTTCAAAAAAAAAAAGACTCTCGAAATGGAAGGCGAAACATTTATCATTTGGCGGACGGGTAGTCATGTTGAAGGCTGCTCTTGACAGCCTACCTTTGTACTTCTTCTCTCTTTACAAGGCTCCTAAGGGCATTCTAGATTCTCTTGAAACCCTTAGACGCGGATTTTTTTGGGGCAGAGATGACCAAAAGGCGAAAACTAATTGGGTTTGTTGGGAGCGTGTAATTGGACCAACCGAAAAAGGAGGACTCGGCTTAGGCTCTCTGAATGATATGAATCTAAGCCTTTTGATGAAATGGTGGTGGATATGGAAGGTGGAAAATCGGCTCTTTGGTGCCGAGTTATTATGGCTATCCATAAGCAACGGGATGTGTGGTCATATATGTCGATTAGAGCAGGTCTTGGATGTGTCTGGAATTGCATTAACAAGATTGAGCAGACGTTGTTGGACAGAAATATTAACCTACGAGTATTAATGAAAGCCGAGGCTAGGAATGGGGTTTCGACTCGATTCTGGATCGACTCATGGGCTGATTGTGGACCGCTGATGTACAGGTTCCCTAATATGTTTATTCTCGAGTCTAAAAAATATGCCTTTGTAGCCGATAGAGTTGCGTGTTGGGAATGGAAGAGATTGCCGGTTACTGTTGTGGAAGTGCAAGAACAGGCTGACCTGGTTAGTTTGATGTCTACACTTCAACTAGTTGGTGAGCAGGATAAATGGGCTTGGAAGGAGGAATCAGATGGGCGTTTTTCTGTCTCTTCCTACAGGAAATTGTTGGCGCAATGTGCGGTTCCTTTCTTCCCATTCGAATGGATTAAGCACGTACATAGAAAAGTGAGCATATTTGGGTGGCGCACCGAACAAAATAGGCTGCCCACTTTATTGGGGCTTCAGAAATGGAAGATTTTGCAGGGCGCAACAACGTGCAGGCTGTGTGGACAGTCGGATGAAGATTCGGATCACCTATTGACGTCCTGTTACGTGGCGTCAATCATTTGGGATAAGGTATCGGCCTGGTGTAGAATACCACAAATATTCGCATTTAGTGTTCCGGATTTGTTAAACATTCACAAGACATCGGCTATGGAAAACAACAAACGGAAATGGGTGAGGATGATCATTATGGGAGCAGCGTGGGCAATTTGGAAAGCACGAAACGGTCTCATTTTCTCCGGGAAAAGGGTATGTGTACAAGGCTTATTCGCTGAAATCCAAACAACGACTTTCCTTTGGGCGAAAAACAAACCCAACCGAAGTAATTGGACGTGGGAAAGCTGGGTCTCTTTTAATGTTCCGATCACATAACACACTATGTAATGTATAGATGAATGTCTGGGTGATGTTTTTGGTGATGTATGGCTTAGTAATCTTACTAGCCTGTATTGTAAATAGATTTGGTGGTGAATAAAATGAGTTTTTGCCGATAAAAAAAAAAAGATGCTTTTTAATAACCGAAAAGAGCATTCATATGTATATTTGTAATTGAGCTATGTATATTTTAGAAGCTGGTTGTAAGTTGGGGAGAAGGATAATGTTACTGTTAATCTGCATATTTGGGAATACATTGGTCCCTCGCATTTATTTTTAAATATCTTTTTAAAGTAGTTGTAAGTGAAAGAGAGAGAAAATGTAATGATTAAGGTATAAAAATATATTATTTAATTTTTTTTACAAGTAAATCTTTGTCTCATAAAAATTGCAAATATTTTAAACAATTTTTTTTTCTTTAAATTTCTAGGATTTTTATTCCAAGACTAAGAAAATTACATTAAGATAGCGGGCAGGCGGGGAACAAGCTGTGCCGCCACCCTATTGTGAATGCTCTAACGATTGAGCATTCATTCCCTGATTTTATTAAATTAAGCCTTTTCAACTCACATTTTATCACGTCATATTATATTTCTTAACCTCAGGACGCACTCATTATATTAGTTGTTTCTATAAAAAAAATAGTATGTATCAGATCTCATCCCGCGAGCATAAAATGGGATTGAATGGGGTTGCAGAGGGGAGGATACACGATAGATTTGAGATTAATACTGGGCTTCTATGTTTTGATAAATAATATTTTAAGAATGGGCTACATACATGTTTGAGCCCATACTAAAAGCAGATTTAGGCGAGACCATTTTGCCTCTTGGGCCTTGCAACTTCCCTAATCATCCCATTTTTGGGCTCATGGCTAATTCTTTTACACATATGACACATGGACATATGGTGTCTTGTAAAGTTGTAATTAATATTAGGATAAATTACAAATTTCGTCCTTTAAGAATAGGGCATTTTTCATTGGATGTCCTTTCGCGTTTCAATTGCTGTGTTTAGTCCTTAACGACCTAAAATCATTACATCACTTGTCCTAAGGGCCTAACCTGGTTAGTTTTTAACGACAAATCAGATCATGTGCCCCTCACGTGAGGGTATCTTCGTCATTTCATCTGCCCATTTCCCACCCCCCCTCTTTTCTCCTATAAAACCCTTCATTTTGTCAGACAAACTCATAATCCACCTTCTACTTTATCGATCATCTTCTTCATCTCTTCTACTTCACGATCACAACAATGACGTGGGAGGATGGCTGGGATGATGGCTGGACCATACGACGACCAGGGCTTATTGTTGATCTCGATGATGTCTACTGTAAGTTGTAACCTAGGTTTTCTGACATTGTTGATTTTGCTATTGAACATTGTCTAAAGTTCAAAAATTTTTTTAAAATTTTGCAGTTGGAATGCCCCATTTCTTCAGTATAAAGCTTCATCATGGTGGTAGATTGACTCAAAGTCCAGGCTGTGAGTATGTAGGTGGTACGATTGACTATATTGACTTGTGTGATATTGATAAGTTCTCTGTGCATGAGGTTTCTTTAATGATGGGTCTGTTAGGATACTCTGTTGTTGATCATATTTATTACTTTTTCCAAAATCCTGAAAAACATTTAGATGATGGTATTGAAGACCTAACTTCTGATCAGGATGTGTTGAGGCTTGCTCAACATGTGGGAGTGCATAAGTTAGTCAATGTGTTTACTCAACATGGTTTAGATAACATAAAGGAAATCTTGCTGACACCAACTAAACCTAAACACAGTGTGACCATTGAAGAAATTGATGAACCTGGGCCCTATGCAATAGTCCCTGCTAAGCTAAATGTAGTGAGAAGCTTAAACTTTAGTGGATTAGGCAAAGGTCTGGAGTCAAGTGGGGCTGGTCAAGACTGTGATGGTGTGGAGTCTAGTGTGGTTGGGAAGGGTAGGTTAACTCCATTAGAGGTTAATGATGCCATGTTTTTTAATGATAAGAGTCCATTGCCAAATCAAGATGATGACATGTTTATCACTGATAATGGACCATTGCCAAATGAAGATGAAGAGGTTATAGGTAGTGCAGCACAGTCCAATGATTGTGATTCTGAAACTGTTTCTATGAGAATTGATGAGGATAGTGATAGTGATTTTATAGTTGATGACAATTGTATGGCTGAAGATGAAGTAGATATGAGTGACTATAGGATGCATATTGACCTTGATGTTGAAGAAGAAGATTTAGGTAGTCAGGAAGAAGATAATGTACTGGCTGATGATGATGAAGTGATGCAGAATGATGCTTTCTTAAGTGGATCAGAGTCTGATGATTATGAAACTAGTGATAGGAAAAGACAACTAAAAAAACTCAGAAAGGCAAATCAGAATAGGGATGAGGGCAGAGTAGTTTTTTATCTATCCCAAGTCTTTGGTACTAAGAAGGAAGCAAAAAGGTTGATTAAAACTCATTCAGTTGAGACCAGAAGGAAAATTGTTATTGTGAAGGATGATAAGCAAAGGGTTAGGGCAGTGTGCCATGGACCATTGCCAGAATTTGAAGTGGATGATTTTGGTGTTCATGTTTCAAGTCAACCAAAACCTAAAGGGGCATGTGGGAGAAAGTTAAGAAGTGCAACAACTGCTGAGAAAAAAACAAAAGATAAGGGGCCAAATATGGGCAAGGGTAAAGTTTGGGGACCCCCTGTTAACAAGGGTAAAAGTAGGGGAAAAACCAGTATAAATGTTGGAGGCAGGGGTTACAAGACAAACCCTAATGAACACCATTGTCCATGGGTCATTTTGATTTCTAAAATTTCAGATGAAGAAAGCTGGATGGTGAGGAAGTTAATTGAAGACCATACATGTGTACAGACAAGGAAAGTTACTGCTTGTACATCTACATTCCTCTCTCAACAACTGGTGGATCAGATCGAAGAAAACCCAGATATTCCTGTGAAAGCTGCCCAGGAACAGTTCCAAAGGAAGTATGAAATAGGCATATCAAGGATGCAAGCATACCGGGCCAAGACAAAGGCAAAGACATTGATGGAAGGTGATTACACTGCACAATATGGTATACTCAGGGATTATGTGTTGGAATTGCAGGATAAAAATCCAGGTACCACTGTTAAGATAGAGGTTGAGTTACCTAATCATCCAGATGACCCCACAAGGAAGTTCAAAAGAATCTATGTCTGTTTGGGAGCATTAAAACAAGGTTTTAAGGCTATTGGTAGGGATGTACTGGGTTTGGATGGTGCATTCATGAAAGGACCTTATCCTGGTCAGATTTTGAGTGCAGTGGGTATTGACCCAAATAATGGAATCTACCCAGTTTGTTATGCAATTGTTAAGGCTGAAAACTACAACTCTTGGTCCTGGTTTCTAGATCTGTTGGGAGATGATTTGGATCTAGATAGAGAGTCAAGGTTCACATTCATGAGTGATAGACAGAAGGTATGTTCTCTACTTTTTATTTACTAAAGTATATAACATTCATTTCATCTTAATATACTTATCAAATTTTTAAACAGGGTCTACTTCCAGCACTTTCAAGGTTATATCCTAATGCTAAGCACAGATATTGTCTGAGGCACATTCATGAAAACATGAAGCAAAGTTTCAGAGGCAAACTGTATAAAGACTTGTTGTGGAAGTGTGCTAGTGCAACAACAGTCCCTGAATTCACTGCTGCAATGAATGAGTTAAAGGCCCTTAACAAGAAGGCCCATTTGTGGTTGTCAAAAATTCCACCTCTACACTGGACCAGGTCTCACTTTTCAGGTATGTTCTTTATAGTTGTATAGCTAATGCTGTTTAGATTTCAAAATTTTGATATACCAACATAATACAGGTAGGGGGTTGACTGATATGCTACTAAACAACATGTGTGAAACATTCAATGGAAAGATAGTTGAAGGAAGAGACAAGCCCATCATTAATGCACTTGAGTACATTAGGGATTATTGCATGAGGAGGATTGTTTCAGTGTTGCAAGATATAGAGATCAGTGAAGGTCTGCTGACACCTAAGGCCACACAAATGTTTGAGACAATCAAAAGAGATGCAACCTTCTATCATGTGCAGTGGAATGGGGGGGATAAATATGGAGTCAGTGGTAAGCCTGGTCACACACGTGTTGTGGATTTGGCTGAAAAGACTTGTGCTTGCAGAGGTTGGGAAATAACAGGTATGTATATCTTGTTCAATTCAAATGTTGTCACTTTCATTCATTAATGCTAAATTTTGTTACTTTAATGGACAGGAATGCCCTGCAGACATGCAGTGGCTGCAATTTGGTTCAAAGCTACTAATGGAGGTAGAGTTGGGGCATTAGAGAGTTGGGTTAATCCAGTGTATACAATGGATAGGTGGAGACAGGTGTATTCCTTTAAGATTAACCCAATCAATGGCAGAGCTTTATGGCCTAAGTCTCAAGTTCCTACAACTTTAACACCACCAAATCATCACACACAAGTTGGAAGACCCAAGAAGGTTAGGAAGAGATCAGAGTTTGAAAGGGATGATCTGGTATCAGGTGGCACACTGTCTAGGAAAAACACTAAAGGAAAATGTGGCAAGTGTGGGAATACTGGACACAATCAAAGGACCTGCAAGGGACAGAGTGAAAAGGTTGCAGGTACTCAGGCCAAGTCTGGAAAGAAGGGAAGAAAGAAGATCAGCAAGAAGGGTACCACTATCAAGGATCAGGGTAGCAAGGGTTAGGGTGTTTGTGTTTGTTATGTTTGTTGAACATGTATTTTGGTGATTTTGGGAACACTATTAACTTATGTTTATGTTTGTGTTTGTTGAACAAGTAGTAATGATTAGGCTATGTTGAACTTGATGTTTATGTATGTACTTAATGCAGCAAAAAATGTTGCAATTTTGGTTAATGGTATGTCCAGAAGTTTATTATGTTGCATTGTATTACACTTTTGTCAAATGGGTCAAAACAGTGTTTGTCAAATGGGTCAAAACAGTCTACACATTCAAATGGGTCAAAACAGTCTGTCAAATGGCTCAACACAGTCTATTAACAATGTGCATTATAAGCACTTTCATTATCATTAGCCATTAAGCATTTCTTACAAAGACCTAACATTTCAACTAAGAATACAAGATTTTATACACCAACAAACATAACCAGCTAAATATCAACATCCTTTTCCATTTGCTTCGTTCAGCTTTCAAGTCTTGAACTTTTTCTTCAAGCTGATGGTTTGCAGCAATAAGGTGGCCATTATAAACTTCAAGGTTGTTCTTGGCTTTTAACAGACCTGGGATAATCTGTTGACACCTTTGGCACTTCAATTCATCACACCATCCAATAAATCCACATCGTGATACCTAATTTGACAGAAATAAATCCATCAGATGCAACATTATGTAATGAAAATCAAAAAATGAGTGTTAACCTACCTGATCAGGACAAGCATAAAACTTTCGACCTGGGTTTTTACTTGTCCAAGATGTACGTATGATTGCTGGTTTTCCACAATGGCAGTAAATCGACTCCATGATCGATGAACGTGGTTGCCCTAATTTGGGTTTCTTGAAGAACCCTAGATGATAATCTGATTGATTTGGTGGATACGTTATAATATAGGAGGGAAATGATAGGGCCAGATGAAATGACGAAGATACCCTCACGTGAGGGGCACATGATCTGATTTGTCGTTAAAAACTAACCAGGTTAGGCCCTTAGGACAAGTGATGTAATGATTTTAGGTCGTTAAGGACTAAACACAGCAATTGAAACGCGAAAGGACATCCAATGAAAAATGCCCTATTCTTAAAGGACGAAATTTGTAATTTATCCTTAATATTACTATATATATTAATTTCCATCGGTCGGCGCAATAGTCTTCTTCCCTCTTTTGTATTTGTGCCATCAATGTTTTCATTTATCTTTTGACTAGGTTATTGTCCGCGTGTACACGCAGTTTAACAATTAATAATTATTTGGAACGTAAAACTTATAAAGAAAATATAGTAGAAATACACATACAATTCAAATATCATTAAATATTTCCTTATACACAACATTTTTTGTTTTATTTATGACCTTCCAATCAGGATCAAGTAACTTAACCCCTACCATGCTCTTAACTCTTGACAATACCACATAAAGATTGTCATGTGTGAATCCTGGATTCGTTTTTGTGTTTGCATCTTAGTCCGAAAATATATAAATACATGTCATCCATAATTAGAAAATATATAAATATTTTAGGATATCTCTAATTTAAAGGTAATAAGTAGGTTTAATTGTTATAATTATTAACTTAAAGTCACAAGTTTGAAATTTTTTAAAATATTCCATTCATTCAAAATTTCAAAATTGAATGCATTAATTAAGTTTAAATGTTAACATTATTATCATAAATTCAAAATTTAAAAATTTTACAATATTAACTAAAATTTAAAAATTAGTTATAAATATTAAAGTTTGAAATTATATACCTAAATAGAACATTTAATATTCAAATATTTTCAAAGTTTAACTGAAAACTATTTTTGAAATTATAGTATTCAAAATTTGAATTTAAACTTGTAACTAATTTAAGAAATTTATAACCAATATTACTATTTGTTAAAATTAAATATATTAGAAAATCTGTAATTTAAAGGTAATAAGTAGGTGTAACTGTTACAATTATTATCTTAAATTAAAAAATTTGGATTTTTTTAAATATTTAAATCATTCACAATTATGAAACTAATGTAGTAGTTAATTCTAAATTCAAAATTTTCAATTTTTATAATACTAACCAAAATTTAAAAATTAAAATTATGAATATTAAAATTTGAAGTTAAATACTTAAATAGAACATTTAGTATTCGAATATTTTTAGAGTTTAACAGAAATGTATAATTTCAAATTGTAGTATTTAAATTTTAATTTTGACTTATAACTAATTTGAGAAATTTGTAACCGAAATTATTAATTGTTATCTTTTAAATATGATAGAAATCTATAAAAAAAACATATGATTAATAATCAAAATCTATTAAAATATAAAAATATGAATCAATAGAACAATAGGGATCGATATTACCTTGGATAAATTGAATGGTCATGGATTATGGAACCCGAGTCGTGGATGTAAACAAGATGCAGAACTATGTTGGCTTTTAAAGATATTGATGTATTAGGGTTTATAAGAATTGGGGGAAGATGAAGAGGTTATTGGTTTTGGAATAAAGATATTTGATATAATAATTTCTTTAAATAATATCTCAGAGTACATTTAAAAAAAGTGTTGACAATGTATATTTTATTTTTATATTGATTTTATTTTTTTTATCGACTATAATTAATTAAATTATTTTCTTTGACCAAAAAGTCAATATTGTCATTAATCATATACGAAAAAATTAAGTGGCATGTTAATACTGATAAATGTTTGCTTTGACCGAAAAATGCAAATTAAAATAATCATAATGATTTACCTAATTTAATTTAATCAATGAATTACCTAATTTAATTTAATTAATGATTTTTTATTTTAAAAAAAACTAAAAAATGTATAAATTACATGTAAAGTGTTTAATATTTGACCGATGTTGACCATTGCCTTTAATGGCTAGATTTTCGATTTAAAAAAAAATTAATAAAGACATTGTATTAATAGACGAAATCATACCTTGTAGACGAAGATAATAATCGGATTCACAGATAACTAAAGAGATCGCATTCGAAGATGATAATCCAATTAAAAACAATAACCAAAAGAAAAAAAAAAGTACTAGTTACTAAATGATATTTGTGATTAAAATGAGAATAAACCTTTAACAAATAAATATTTTATGTTTTTAGGTAAGTAATGAAAGCTTATGAAACCAGTTTAATTTATATTATTATAATAAATTACAAATCAATTTCATATTTAACTATGCGAACTTTTAGAAATAGAAAAATTAATAATTAAAAGCTATGTATTAAGTTTTTAAATTACCAAAATTAGTGTGACAATTTGAATTTGAATTTAAAATTAAATTAAACATTTAAATTTGAAAATTCAAATTTACATATACAATCTTGGAAAACGTTTGCGGATTTGATAAGGAAACTTCTTAATATTGATTAAGTTTCCGTAAAAAAATATATAAAGTCAAAACAAAATTTTAAACTTTCAAACAAATAAATCAATTTTAAATTCAGACTTTCTATATAAAAAAATTGGTCAAATCAATCAGAATTAATGCCACAATCTTGGAAACCAATTAAAATATTCCTACAAACATTCAATCCATTGTTGACCAACAAAAGCAAAATCAAACATAAAATTCAAACGAGCATTCAAAAAACAATATCATAATCCGTATGAAAAATGATGAACACCAACATACACATAAAAACCTCCAAAATCCTACAAAACAATTAATGCATCATCATACAATAATCCTCCTTCAACACCTAACACAATCAAACAATAATCCTCCTTCAAATTAAATGAACTACAATACAATAACCAATATAAGTATTTTAAAATAAATAACATCTTAAGCATCTAGGAAAAAGAAATTCTAAAAAATTACCCATAATACCTTGGCATCGTTCATCAAAGAGTTTCATGGACTTTGTAGTGCAATCACAAGAATGCAATGAACATAAAACAAAAAACATCACTTACTGCATCAACTTCTCTTCATAATATGTCTTATTAACATAAAAAACAATAAAAAAGAATAAAGAAAAATCAAATTATCATCTACCATTCTACGTGACACCCAGGATCCAAAAACCAAAAAACCCGAATCAATAATCCACAAATCACCACACACCAATAAAAAATAAGATCATAACATAATCACACAGCAAAAAAAAAAAAAAAAAAAAAACAATAAAGGTTAAAAATTTACCTTGAACCCCACATGGTCATCGGTCTTATTTGTTAACTGAAGCGATGAATTAATCTGTTCATCGAACAAAAGCAAAAACAACAAACAAAACAAAAAAAAAAAATAAAAACAGAAGGGAAATTGTTTAGTTTAAATAATAATGAATAATTGAATAAGAAGATTTCATGACTTACACGGTGGTGCTCGTTGTGTGCTCTTTCTTTTTCTGAACAAACATACAATCATCAAAAGATATCAATGAACAGCCAAATAGAGAACAAATTAACGAAAAAAAAGCAGATTAGAATGAAAAAAAGAAAATATAATTCAAATCTAAAATCGATGAGCATGTATCACGTTTCATAACAAAAAAGAAAATATAAACAATAAATTGATAAAAAGACGACAATGTACCTTGAAGATGTTAAATCTTTGTTGAATATTTGAGATCTGAGATGAACAAATATGCAATTAGGGTTTCTTCAAAACTGAAAACTTTAAAAAATAACAAACATATTAGGGTCGGTTCATAAACAGAAATCAAACCTGGTAGAACAAAATCACAGATTTCGATGGTTTGCTTTAGATGATAGAGATCGTATAGAGGAGGCAGAGATGAAGCTGTAACCTAAACTCATTTAAAGGATTTGATTGTGTTTTAGGAATGGTGGTAATGATGATCAATGTGATTTTGGAAAGTCAATAAAACTCTTGACCAATTTTGAACAAAAGAAATAAATGATTTTTGTTTTTTTTTTTAAATTGGAAAATTTTATAAATCCTCGCATATTGCCATAGTATAAAAGAAATGAAGGTGTAATGTGGGAGTGTCATGTGTCCCATATACGAAGCCCGGCGGAGCCACGGGTGTGCTCCGATGACAAATCAAGCCGGCGTCTTTCAGTCATACCAGCCAGCCTTTCGATGTCTCCAACCATGGTGAAGATGATGATAATGGGTTGCCGGTTAAGTACTGACGATGTGGAAGTGCTTACGCTCTAGAGTGGTGGTTCCGATGAGGTTCTTGCAAGCATCGTTCAACTTGTTTGTGCTACTTCCTATAAAATCGGTTGTAATGGAGATGAGATTATAGGGTGAGTATCATCCACCAAGTCTGAACATTTACGCTGTGTGCTAATTTTATTATTTCCTATTTGATTATAATCCTGCTTTTGACTTTAACTCCTTGAAGATTGCTATGGATTTGCGTCATACTATTTTAATTATTTGGAAGTTTATTACATGTTGATACATAGTTGGATTTGGGTTTAATTTTTGTTGTTTGATTACCTTACGTTGGTGCACTTCATTAGGTTTTCTATTGTCCAGATTGGTGAAATTATAGGTTAGGAGTACACAAGTAGTTGAGGTTTCTCATCTATGAAAAATCACGGTACTTTCATTTTGCTTGGGCAAACAGAGAATAAGCCAAGTTGGTGCATAGGAGGCTGAGTGACTGAGCGAAACAGAGATGGGTAAATAGAATCATAGTATAACATAGCTTTACGCGTTTAAAATCGATCAACTTCAACGTAAACTGAAGCGATGTTGATACGATATCCGCCACGTCCCCGCGCAACGCGCGAGTTGAATTCTTATAGTTGGTAATAATATGGCATATAACATCTCTAATACTGGTCAAGCTTCAATCCATTTTGTTGTCCCGAATAGGGATGAGCATACAAGGCCGAATACCGATCTCGATACCATACCGAATCGATACCGAACCGAGGGGTTTCAGGATCGGTATCGGTACCTATATTTATGGATTTTCGGTTTCGGTATTATCGGTACGGGATCGGTATGGTATCGGTATTTTAAGGTAAAATACCAATACCATACCGGTACCGAACCGATACCGTACCGTACTGTATGTGTTCGGTATCGGTTTTTTGGACTTTTCGGTATCGGTATGTAAGTTGGGGTTGCTGTGTATATAAAGTGACATCTCTCTTCCCTGCAACTGGTCCAACCGCCGCCGGTCCACGATTCAACCGTGGTCTGTCCTGAACCAGCCGGGTTTTTGTATAAACGGTCTAATGATGACAACCGAACCGCCAGTTATGCCGGTTCCTGGTTTGACCGAGCGGACCGATTTTCAAAACCATGCATCTCAAAAAAGGGCCCATATTTTGCTGACGTGAAGTATTCCTCACTACACTCAACCAAACCTCATAGTGTGAGTAAATAGAGAAATATGCTGTCATTCTCACACATTTTGGGTCAATTAAAAAACCACCTAATCCTTCTAATTTGATTTCAAATTTCCAGGAGAAGTTGTACTTGTGGAAGTCTGGAACCTGTTTAATGTCAATGCGGGTGTTAAGGAAATTGTTTGGGAGTATGCCAAATGGCGATAAAATTAGTAATGGAAAGGGAGTTTATTGCTGCCATTCGTCTTGAATTTGGTATTTGAATATCATAGTTTATTTAATGTTATCCTGCTCTTATTCGCATTTCATCCGCTATTTTAGGATATGAATGATATATCATGTAATTGTCTTTGATCTTGTGTTGTTTGATAATTGGCCCTTTACATGAAATCATTAACTTTTACATGTTATAGTAGTAAATATATTTTTATGGCTTGCTCTGTATGTATAAATGGCGGTTCCTAAAATTGATAGGAATAAAATGCCCCAAAGTGACTGGAAAGTCTGTCTTTAACATTTTGACACAGTCTATAATGATATTTGGGGAATTCAGTTCGAGTGCACTTCTTAATTCAGCTTTAACTATGTATTTCGGTTTTCAGTGTTAAACGGGTCGTAAGCTATTACCCCACACGTTCAATGTAGATGTTGGATTGTTGCTCCCATGTTTCTAGAAAGATATATACTTAGGTCCTTGAGATTTATAGTTCTCACTTTGGGTTTATTAAAATTGTTGCATTATTTAGAAATTCTTTGCTTGATTTGTAATATAAGCCTCATGTGAGCTAGTTTTGATTTATTGCTTTGATCAGTCTCATAATCCATATTCGCTTGCGTTTATGTCTTCACTAGCTTATACCCCGGGAGCGTCACGGGTTAAGAAATCTAAGTAAAGTGAATAAAATTAGAAGTATCTAAACTATAAAAATGACATCTATGTATCAACTTACATTAGATACTTTTAAAAAAAATACTAAAAGATCCATTTCACCTTACAACATCAACACCTAAAACAGAATATTAAGATCCCAAGCACTTCAAGGGGACATAGATTGTTTAGCACCAATACGTTCAGTCAAAGGTCTTTAACTGCATACAATAAGATTTGAGCAATTTCAGAATATGGTAGAAAAAGAAAACATAACAATTACCTGTTGGAGAGCGTTCTGAGTTGAAATATCTAATATGACATAATAAAATATCTAATATGACAACATAATTAATGACTTGCCAATATATGATTAATGATTATTATTATTATTATTATTATTATTATTATTATTATTATTATTATTATTATTATTATTATTATTTTAAACAAATCACTGCCATAAGTTATCATATTCTAATATAAAAAAAGGGTAATTGGGTCGGGTATCACCTAATCCGAGGCCCGACCCAAACCCACAATTTTTTTTAAACTAATTCCAAACCTGACACAATACCTGTCGGGTTACAAAAAATAGTCGTTTTTTTCTCAGTTTTTTATATAACACTATGGTACTCATTGGAAAGATAATAAAACGCTCGTTAATTTGGTGTAATTTTTTTCTTTAAAAAATCTCGTGTATAAAAGATATTAACGTTTAAAAGTTATGGGAGGAAACATTAGAGATAAAAATCTAATTTTGTTTTTAAATTTTAAATTATTATTTTTCTAAAATAAATGTCTTGCCACATGGGATGACACATGGCACACTCAATAAAAAGAATACCCTCTTTGAATGTCATGTCATTAAAATGGGTTTGGTTTATTATATGTATAGATTTGATGTTTTCTTATATATTTGAGTTTTCATATAGTTTGTTCACCGGCATTTATCAAATCTGATCAAATTGACATTTTCTAAAATAGCCCATTTCGGCCCATACCCATTTTGGTCAAAACCTGGTTTGACCCGAAGCACAATGACCATTTTCTTTTAGAAAGGCCGGTTCTGACTCGAACCCAATTTGACCCATTTCCCCACCTTTTTTGCCAGGTATATTTTTGATTGAACGGCAAAGAATCTCACGTGTAAACCCACCCTTTCGGGGCTATGCCTAAGGTCGACTCCTCGACCGCCGTGAGACCCTAACCCCTGATGCACGGGAACCGGATGGAATCCATAAACTCTCGCCTCCTGTCAGGTTCGAACCCGGGATTAAAGCCCCGATTCGTCTCATCACCCAAATGTCTGTCAGAAATGGCCCAAGCGATAATTGAACCCGCGTCTCCACTAGGGAGGGCAGACCTCTTAACCGCTGAACCAACTTCTCAGGACTTGCCAGGTATATGACTTACTATTTGAGCTATGGAATGCTGCCAGTTTAGGTCAAATTATTAGTTTGCTTGGAAACCTGTCATGTTAGATAAAGTAACTAAAAGGCATGTTAGTCAGAAGGGTAAGGGAGTATCCACCAAATGAAATGTTCAGGGGAAAATAGTTAATTTGAAAAATGAATATAAATGGAAAATTCCCAGGTGTTCACATTGTTATTTGTGTGGTCATACAGAGGAGGTATTGAGTTGCAGGAAAATGATATGGGTAGTAAGAAGAAAGACACATTTTAAACAATTAGAAAGAAAAACAGAGGTGTTAAGTGTTAACAATGCGGATATTAATGCGAAAGCTAAGGGTATAGACAAGGTAATTTTCAGAAAAATAATTAAAAAGCTAGCAGGAATAGTAACACTAAGCAAAGGCAAGGCAATAGTTGTATAAATGTCAGGCAGGAAGTATATAAACAACATGTTACTGGTTTACAAGTAAATGGGCTGAAATTGCCACATCTACCTGAACTTTATCATGTTCTGTTAAATTAAATTACCAGGCGATGACTATAAATATGTCCCAGGTGCATGGATTTTCTAATATAAGCATTGTACATTATCTGGAATTTGTAATACATCACATGTATTCCTCATGATATAGGCGGTGTAAATATGGAAGTTATTCAATTTAAAAAAAGTTGGACGATGTAGGTAGGCATAATCTGAAATTAGAAGTTCAGCTGTTACAAAGCAGAGTTGCTGAAATAACTCTTGAATCTAGTGAGATACATTTCTTCTGCCCCTAGTTAGATTTGATATGTTATTTATAAATTTATTAGATATATAAATATCAGAGCTGATGAAATGTGTAGGTCAAATAGGTCGGGTGGACAGTTACTTTAATATCATCAATACATGCAGTTATTCAGCTGACCCACCCAGATAATCATGGTAATCTGTTCTTTGGATCTCAAAGGATTGGAGTAGGTTAAAAGTTTTGGCTAGCCTTGCTCATACTAATCTGTGTCAAATTGTGGAGTTTATGCGAAACCGGACTAATAATATCCATATGGGGCATTACTCAGAGAAGTCTGTTAGTAGCCACTGTTTATTACATATGGCAGGAAAGAAAGCGTAGCATGATGTGGTTAGATTGAGATTACTTGAGCTTAAGATCAAGTAATCTGGTCAAGTTATGGTTCTGCTGAATTGTTGAATTTGCAGTCCGTTTTTGTTGTCTGGGTCAGTGGGTTTTAAAAAACACATATGGTTGTCAGGGTGTTGAAGAATGCATTTGGTTGCCACTGGGATGGAGCCAATGAGCCATAAGGGTAGATAACTTAGTCTTCAAAAACCAGTTTGGTTTTTCTGTAAGTCATGTTCGTATTTTCTTGTTCTCGGTTGCTAGGTTTAAAATTCTGATACCAACTACAATCGAGACTGAATAATCAGTGAACGATTGGGTCTAAGCTACTGATAATCAGGTAAAAGAACGATAATGGAGTAGGATTAGAATTAAGAATTAGGGTTAAGAAGATGAGCAGAATTGGGGAAGATAGGTAGTTGTATTATTTTTCTGAATGCATTAACAGACTGTTACAACTAGTATTTATAGGCTATAGACATAACTACCATTTAACTACTTTTCCCACCAATACCAACTAACTATTTCTTTAGCTAATATTGAGTGTATATCGAATTCTTGAGCAAGGAGATTTTTATTAGGCTGTTTTGTAAAGTTGGTCATATTGTTGCTATACATAGTCCTTTTAGCTTCCGAAATTAATTAAAGACTTAGGTGATGACCACTGATATACTGGAGGAAAGGAGGCATCGGTGCCTTGCTGCGACAGTTTACCAGTGATATTAATCTCCGCCGGCCCTCTAGTTTTTAAATTGTGCTGCATTTTGGTTCTGATAATTTATGATTTTAATTCCTGACTTTATGAATTCTAAAGCTGATACCAATGACCATTTGAATGTTTGGATTTCTCCTAATCAGGTTTTCAGTTGTTGCGCAGTGCTCATTATTATGCCGCAGATATGCTGGTGGAAATGCAAATTAAAAATGAGTACTTCAACAGCCGCCATTGCTTTAGATTCAAAGGTTGCTGCTGTAGTCCCCTTTTCCATCATCCCATTGTTGAAGATTGAGATTCCTCATCATCTCTGATTTGCTTTGCTGATGACCTCTTGCCTTTTTGTCATTCTGTTTCCTTTCTAAAAAACATTATCTAGTACTGGATTATGCATGTTCCTAAAGATTAAGTAATGATTTTATTAAACAATTCGCAATACAATTTGGGTTTTGCTGGTTTAGTAAATCAAGAACATATAGTGGAGTTCTTTTCCTCCATTTGCAAACAATCTAACAGCATCAAAAATACAGTTCCACTTATGGTATATTTTTTCGGTTTCAAGTCTATATTATGTAAAATACTATAGTTTAACTTTGACATCTGACAACCAAATTCAACAAGTACACTATTAATTTTATCTTTCCTCTATACTATAAGTTAAAAAGGAGCATTAAAATTTGTACCATAACATGTTTTCAGACAAACTCTACACAACACCACCATTTGCAGTTCCCACCAGACTAACTGTATGAACTATGAAGCATCATTCCAGTTGCAGTAGCAGACTATTTTTTTAACTGGAGTCAACTCAATCTTTAGGTCGTAGTTTCCCAAATCATGTTGCTCTTTTTGGATTCTTCTAACAGATTCACCAACATAGCCGCTACATTCCCTGATTTTAAGAAGCTCAAGCGTTGGTATATCCCCAATTTCAAGGGGGATCTCTTTAAGATTGTCACAGAAGAAAATTTCTAATCGTTTGAGACACGGGAAGCTTGTACTATAGGCCTCCCACAGTTCGATATTATCTAACCGCTCAAGTTTCAAGAACTTTAGCTGTCGAAAGACCTGTTCATCTGTGTTCCAGCAGCTTCCCGTAAAGGCATCGTCTTTTAGTTTTAGAACCTCGAGATTAGGTAACGACTGAAGGATTGACATATCACTCCATGGTAGAGCACAATTTCTTAGTGTAAGTGTTTTCAATGTTGTTGGGAATGTAATGCAACTCTTTCCCCGCCTTAATTGTGTTAATCTGTGTATGTCATTTAACTTGAGCTTTTCAAGGTAGGTAAGAGACCTGAAGTCATTTTGCTCCTCTAAGCAAGTGGTACATCTAAGTTCCTTAATGTAGGGAAAGCATTTATGAAAATTATCTACCCCATCTTCCAACATTACATCTGAAATAGTTTGCAAATTCATTGGTTTTTCAATGGAAGGAAAAACAAAGGACATCTCCCCTTTGATATTTCCATCTGCAGGATAACTCCGTAGATGCCTTAGATTAACCAATGAAGATATGTTACTGGGTAAGACTGTACAACCAACACTTATACAAATGATGGTTTGAAGGCTCCATATTTTGCATATTGAAGGTGGGAAATCTTCTGATGAATTCCAAAATGCAAGATATCTCAAGTGAACTAGCAATTCCATGTCTTTGGGAAAGCCATCCAATCTACAATTTTGTAAATTTAACACCCTAAGTAGCAAAAAGGAACGGAAATACTTTGGAATGTCATCACTTAAGGATCTGAAATCACTAAAGCACAAAATCGATCGAAGGCTTTGGGACTGGGGAACAAATAAGTCTTGAGCGTAGATATCTTTATTTATGAACACCCGGACAGGATTATATGGTCGTCTAACAAGATCATGCGCTTTACAAGCTTTGGTAGCTATTAGCCTTTCTGCTTGAAGGATAAATTCCTCTTCTTTGGCTATTTCCAGGCATAGCTCCCTAACAAGATCATGCACTTTACAAGCTTTGACAGCTCCATTAGAATCACTCATGTTTGTTACAGTTACAAGATTTCTGTCAATCAGATCCATTAGGTAACCTTTTGCGGTATCCTCCGGGGTTCTATTTCCATCTTGTTGAATAAACCCCTCAGCTAGCCATAACCAAATCAACCTTTGTACCTGAAACTCATAGTCTTCTGGGAAGCCACCAAGATAAAGAAAACACTCTCGCAAGTGCAAAGGAAGATGATTGTAGCTTAAAGCTAGTATTCCTAGACATCCATTCTGGTCATCAAGAATGTATGAACTGACCTTGTAAGCAACTTCCACCCAAAACTTTTCACTCAATGCTTCTTTTGCTAAGACTCCTGCAATGATAATCACCGCAAGTGGTAATCCTTGACAACTTTCTACTATTTGCATTCCCGGTTTAATAGACCATTCAGGGCATTCATTACCAGAAAACACCTTCTTGCACAACAGCTCCCAACATCTTTCTTTGTTCAAATACCCTAAGTGGTGAATCAATCCAACTGGGGTTGCATGCTTAGCAACTTCAATGAGACGACTAGTGAGCAAAATTCGACTTCCAGTGTTGTCATGCGGGAAAAATAACTTCAAGTTATCCCATGTTTCCGTGTGCCAGATATCATCAATAACAATCAAATATCTCTTACCCATTAGGTTCTTGTGCACCAATTCACGAAGTGCAGAGTCAGTAACCTTTTTAAGGTGTAGTTGAGCGCGGATGGATCCCAAAATTTGCATCAACACATCCCGCTTATCATATGTTTGAGAAACAGTGACCCATACACGGACGTGGAAGTGATGCTTAACGTAACCATCATTGTATACTTTGGCAGCGAGGGTAGTCTTCCCTATTCCGCCCATTCCAACAATAGAGACAACATGTACCTTCTTTTGATCTTCCACAAGTTTGTCTCTTATCAGCTCAGCATCACGATCAAACCCCACGACAATTTCATCTAATAATTTCTTCGATCCTTGTTGGCTTCTGGTGAAGGAACTTGAAGCAGCAGCAGCAGCAGCAGCAGAATGATTCAGCGTTGTTTCAGGTCTTGGAAAAGAATCCATCTTGACGCTATCGATTCTCAAACTCATGAATTCCATCTCGATAGACTTGAACGACCTCCTAACACCATCAAGATTTAAGGAGGGACTAAAGTCCTCGTACATAGGGAAATCTTCAGTGGTATTCCTAATGTGAACACAGGACAGAAACAGATCAACAATATGCTGTGCCTCTTCGGATGCATATATGAATCTTTTCTTCAGATCATTGACTTTTTCAAGGTCTTGATGTTGGTGGATGAAAAGGGTTTGGATCATGGAGTCAAGCTCATCATAGAGAAGTTGGAATTGAGGCCTTTGACATATGATTTCTGGGTTGTTGAACAATGGAATGTCGTTGGAATTAAGAAGCTGGTTCAACTTCTCCATGAACATTTGAATACCTGCGTATGTCATCTTGTCTAAACTGTTCTAGAATGACAGCTTATTGAAAGAGCAAGCAGTGTGGTCGAGGTAAAGGAAACAACAGTATTAGCTTTCTAAAT
The DNA here is from genome assembly GCA_028751855.1 of Ambrosia trifida. NCBI lineage: Eukaryota > Viridiplantae > Streptophyta > Magnoliopsida > Asterales > Asteraceae > Ambrosia > Ambrosia trifida. Next base: position 38,070,781 of record CM054131.1, on the reverse strand, counting down.
TTCAAAAGAAAAAGAAAAAAAAGTATATGGTGTCAAGGTTGAAATTTCCTAGCAATTTCAAGGAAATAATGAAGGAAAGGATACATGAAATTTCCGTGCAATTTCGGTGGAAATAATGAAGTCAACATTTTTTTTGACTTAACGTGGTAGACTGGTTGAGCTTTATCTTTAGTTTTAACATTATCATATCCGCCAATATAACAGTCAACAAGTCAACAGTTTGGTTGTGCTTTATGGTTGTCATGCATAAGGGTGGATGGGGTGGTCACCACCCCCATCACATTCATCACACTCAGTGACGAAGCTTGATCCAAAGGCTCGGAGGGTCGGAAGTCACCGGAGAGTCGGAAGTCACTAGTTCGGGGGTCGAAACCCTATATTTCCAAAATTTTCTATATGAATACTATATAATCGGAACTTTTCAAAATTCGGGCGGGGGGCCTCCCGCCCCAACTAAGTTGCGCCCCTGATCACACTATCACAGCCAATCAGATTGTGTCACCTCATTCTATCATATTCCATCACTAAACCCATGTGGCGGTGTTCACATTTCATCACTAAACATTTTTTTTTATAAAAAATAAACTAAAAACATTACATTAAATAAAATAGAAAACATTACATTAAATTAAAAAAAAATAACACACTACTAGAAATAAAATAAAAACTACTAAAAAAATAACACACTACTACAAATAAAATAAAAACTACTAAAAAAAATACAAACATTAGTAAAAACCTAATAAAATTTTGGGCGTAACATTCGCCACGCCGAAATATATTGAAAATCAACCCCGACCTCAGCCGCATAGTCGATTTAAGCAAAGCCAACTTGCACATCTTCTGTTTTGTTGGGGTTATTATTCACCACTTTCTTAAAAATAAATTTCGAAGATTTGACACTTCGATTGGAGGTCTGCGTGCTTGTGAGAGATTGAATCACACAAACGTTGTGTTCCCCCGACAAGTTGACCAAACTCGGCTAAAACTCTTTTCCACTTCGGAGCGTTGCTCCGGCCATGAACACGACCCCGACCCCGACCCGACCGCTGCTAGTTGATGCGTCATTGCTGTGTACGGTGTCGTATGCGATCACTAACGCAATTTCCTCCTCTTGCATCCAAGTAACCATTGTGAATGTAAATGTGAATGATGAGGATGATGAGTTAAATTTTGTGATTTTTTTTTGTGTATAGAAGAAGAATTTATGTGAGTGTGGGTATGAATGGGTAAATTTGTGTGAGTATATATATATATATATATATAGGTAGGTACAATTTTTTTTTAAATTTTGGTCAAGATGACCGTTGCCGGCCAACGGCTAGCCAGCTGAATGCCCAGCGATGTATGTCACGAAAAAAAGCAATCGCGGCCGTGATTAATTACTCGGGCCGGTATATCACGCTATCACATTCACAGCGATCACGGGGTGGTCATCACGGACCACCCCGTCCACCCTAATATTTAATTTCAATCATTTCTTTAGACATTTTATATCGAATAAAGATCAAATACAAAACGACCTTAACCTGCGAAACATTAGAAGTGAAAGGGGGATTTTTTTTTCCATCTGCTTAAACATGATTTCTAAATGAATAATATAAAAAAATTAATTTTTTTTAGCGTAACTACGTCATTAAATCAATTATAGTACCTTACACTAGAGTAATTACTCTACGCTATTTTTTTTGTTAGATTTCAGTACTAAAATATATGTTTAATAAGACTGAAAAAAATTCCTCCATCACTTCTTAGGTTAAGAGCTATTTGCAAGATAACACCCATTTGTACAAGAACCATCCACTTTTATATTTGAGTGCAAATTTTCAGTCATTTTATATTTGACTTTCAAGAAATTGATATTGTAACGATACTTAGGCAAGTTAAGGTATGGGTGGGGTTAAGGCTGTTCAAATCGCTCGCCGCTCGTGACTCGCTCGTCGCTCGTTTGGAAAATGCTTGAAAAACGCTCGCTCGATCTTCCGCTCGGTTGTAAATGAGCAGATCGGATCGGTTCGGTTTGTAAACGAGCCAAGCACGAGCAAAGGTCCGCTCGGCTCGGTTCGGCTCGCATGAATTTTTATTTATTTATTATATATTAATTATAAATATAGATACAAATTACAGATATATTTATAGCTTTATACATAACACTCTATTGGATTTGGCTCAAATATATGCAAATAAAATACAAATAGCCCACTTAACACAATAAAAATGTTAACATTAATGTTATGAGACAAACCTTGCCTTCTTCCATTCATTCATAGTAATTTATAATAATTACAAGGGGTCCTATCTTAGGATAGGAATTAATCTAGGAATAATCACAATGAATATCACAATGAATACAATAATAATAATACTAAATATACAATGTTGCTATAAATATATTTGACCGCTATTACTCCCCCGCAGTCGAAGCGGGAGGAGACCGAATGCTGAGACTGTCCCTGAAATCTTCAAATAAAATTCTCGGTAGACCCTTGGTGAATATATCAGCAACTTGATATCTTGATGGGACGTGAAGCACACGTACGTGACCCCGTTGTACTTGTTCGCGAACAAAATGGATGTCAAGCTCTATGTGTTTTGTGCGCTGGTGCTGTACCGGATTTCCTGAAAGGTAAATGGCACTGACGTTGTCGCAATAGACTAGGGTCGCGCGGGACAGAGGATGTTGTAATTCAAGTAACAAGTTGCGTATCCAACAAATTTCGGCTACAACATTAGCAACCCCTCGATATTCTGCTTCCGCGCTCGAACGAGATACGGTGCTCTGCCTCTTGGAGGACCAGGAGATAAGATTATCTCCAAAGTAGATACAATAGCCACTGGTAGAGCGTCTAGTGTCTGGGCAGCCTGCCCAGTCAGCGTCGGTATAAGAGATGAGAGACTGTGAGGACGTGCCGTGAAGTTGTAGTCCAAAGTTAATTGTCCCTTTAATATAGCGGATGATTCTCTTGAGGGCATTCCAGTGGTCTATACGAGGGTCGTGCATATGCATACAGATTTGCTGGACAGCGTAGGAGATATCAGGTCGTGTAAAAGTAAGGTACTGAAGAGCACCTGCAAGGCTGCGATATAGGGTCGGGTCATGGAAGACATCGCTGCTCGTGGAGCTTAGCTTGCTGTTTGTGTCAACTGGTGTAGCCACGGGGTTACAGGACTGCATGCCGGCTCTAGAAATAATATCTTTCGCATAAGTGTGCTGCGAAAGAAACATGGTGTCTGAGATGCGAGACACAGAGATGCCAAGAAAATAGCTGAGGGGGCCCAGGTCTTTCATAGCGAATTCGCTTGCAAGTTTGACCATGAGGGAGTGACGAAGTTTATCAGAAGAAGTGACAAGGAGAATGTCATCAACATATAATAATAAGTAGGCGGTGTGAGGGCCCTGGTGGAGAGTGAAGAGTGAAGCATCACTCTTGCTGTGTCGAAAACCAATTGTTACTACAAAATCTGTAAATCGCTGGTACCAGGCACGAGGAGCCTGTTTGAGACCATTTAGTGATTTCTTTAAAGAGCATACATAATCGGGAAACCGTTTGTCTCGAAACCCCATAGGTTGGTGCATGTAGACGGTTTCATGGAGATTCCCATGAAGAAAAGAATTGGTGACATCTAACTGATGTACTGACCAGTGCTTAGAAAGGGCAATAGATAATACTGTCCGAATAGTAGCCGGTTTGACAATCGGGCTAAAAGTTTCACCACAGTCCACGCCAACTTGTTGTAACCGACCATCGCAAACTAATCGAGCCTTGTATCGTTCCAAAGAGCCATCCGACCTGTATTTATGTTTAAACAACCACATACTACGAATAACATTCATGTCAGACGAACGCGGTACTAATTCCCAAGTCCCATTTCTAACTAGTGCATTGTACTCAGTAGTCATAGCAGAGTACCATTCCGGTATATTTAAGGCATCAGTGGGAGTTTTGGGTATGGGGATGATAGAGTTGGTGGTGGAGGTATGTAGGTTAAGGTGTTGTTTAGGTTTAAAGATGCCGCTCATGGAGCGTGTATGTATGGTTCGGGTGGGTGGTGGGTTTGGGCCGGTTGTTGTGGAGGGTGGCGGTATTGGGTTAGACGTGATGGGTGGGCTGGGGTTGGGTTGGGCCGTTGTGGAAGGGGTGGGGCTGGATTGGGCCGTGGTGTATGGTGAGGTAGATTGGGCCTGTGAGGTGGGGAAATTTGAAGGGGACTGGGCTTGGACATTGGGCTGGTCTGTTGAGTGTGGGACAAAAGGAGGCGTGGATGTTTGTATATGTGGGTGAAGGTGGGGTGGAATATTAGCAGTGGGTTGGTCAAGGAATGAATATTGAGGTGTAGGTGTGATGGTTGATTTAAATGGGAATGTGGTTTCGTCGAATACTACGTGTCTGGAAATATAGATCTGGTTGGTTTTCAAATCAAGGCACCGGTACCCCCTATGGGTAGGTGGGTAACCAAGAAAGACACACGGGTGGGCACGATGGTCGAGTTTATGGATGGTGGGAGGTGGGGTTAGAGGGTAGCATAGGCAACCAAAGACCCGTAGGTGGTCATAGGTTGGAGTGGTGTTGTAGAGAATTTCGGTGGGTGTTTTATTTTTAGTGGTGGTGGTGGGAAGGATGTTGAGGAGATAGGTGGCGGTTTCTAAGGCAAAGTGCCAAAGGTTTGTGGGTAAAGAGGCATGAGACATAATGGTGCGGATTAGATTGTTTATGGTGCGGATTTTTCTCTCGGCCTTACCATTTTGTGAAGATGTGTATGGACACGAAAGGCGGTAAAGGATACCGTTTGTGGTGAAAAAGGTTTGAAAATTATTATTTACGTATTCGCGACCATTATCACATTGAAATGTTTTTATGGTATGGTTAAATTGGGTGGTGATGGTAGATGTAAATTGGGTGAAGGCGGAGAAAACGTTGGATTTATGGGTGAGAGGGTAGGTCCATAAAAAATTTGAAAAATCATCTAAGAATAGTACATAAAATTTATGGCCAGAAGTACTAATGACAGGAGATGTCCACACATCACTGTGAATTATATCAAATGGTAAAACAGTAGAATTAGTGGAAGCAAAAAAAGGAAGTCTAATACTTTTACCCAACACACATGAGTCACAAACATTATTATGAAATGTATCAAAAGAAATGGAATTATTAGTTTTTATTGAATGCAATGGTTGACGTCCTGGGTGACCAAGACGTTGATGCCATATATCAGCAGAGATGGCAGCAAGAGCAACAGGTTGAGAGGAGCAGGACCCGGGGACCAAAGGGTATAGATCACCGCTGCTGTTGCACCGCAGGAGTGGAGCCCGCGTCTTGAGGTCCTTCACAAGAAAACCAAACGGATCAAATTCAACAGACACCCAGTTATCTCTAGTAAAGCGACGAACAGATATTAAATTTTTAACTAGTTTGGGTGAGTATAGGACATTTTTAAGTATAAACGGTGGGAAAGGCGGGGGTAGGTATTTGGTGCCTTGTCCTATTACCGGAATGGTGTTGCCATTGCCTACAATAATATGATGAGGTATGCAAGAGTTAGAAAAGGATTGAAAATTACCCTGTTCGTGAGTCATGGTAGAAGAAGCCCCAGTGTCCATGTACTGTGTCGGGTCTGGCTGCTGTAAAGACATCGTATACATAGCTTGTTCGATATCCGTTGGGCTATAGGCAGCGTAGTGATTTTGGGCTGCTGGACGCGGGCCAAGTAGGCCTGGCTGTTGGGCTGAATTGCTGCTGGGCCGAGATGTGTTTGGATATGGACAAGGTGGGTTACTCCAAGGGAAAGGAAGTTGGGCCTGTGCAGTATTTGGGCTCGGCTGTTGGGCTGTAAAGGGTGAATATCCAGGCCACGAAGGAAACCAAGGATTGAAGGGGTGTGGCCAATATGAATGTTGTGGTTGCTGTGTCCTTCCATAACCATTTCTGCCGCGTCCGCGACGACCGGTGCGGCCGCCCCGTCCACGCCCGAGGTGATTTTGGTTGGGTGGGCGATAGGTGGTGTTGTCGGAGGTGTTGTTTGGGTGGTTTTTCGGGGTGGTAGCGGTTAAGCCGGTGGCGGCAGTTTGTGATGCATGGAGTGCTCTTTCGGATTTGTTAGTTTCGGCTTGTATGAGCTTGGACCTGGCCACATAAAAAGAAGGTAGAGGGTGAGTGTTTTGTAAAATGGTGGATATACCTTCATACTCGGCATTGAGGCCCGCAAGAAGTTGTAACACGAGACGGTCGGAATCTACGGGTGCGTCCACATTTGCAAGTTGATCCGCCAGGACTTTGAGAGCTTGACAGTAGGTGGTCATGTTGGAGAACCCATCCAAGCGAGTGTTGGAAAATTTCTGCATAAGATAAATGGCCCGTGCCGCTTTGTTGTCATGAAAAAGATCCTCTATGGCAACCCATGCTTCATAAGCATTGGAGATGTTGTTGATTATTGTATGGAGGATATCATTAGAGATTGTACCGTATAACCATTGTAGGACAATGGCATCGATACGCTCCCATTCTTCAGAGGCGGTGGAAGACTCGGTTTCTGTGGGTGTGGGGCGAGGTTTAAGATGGTGTTCGACCATATATGCCTTGCAATGTAGTTTGAATAATGTTGCCCAAGATGCATATTGCGAGGACTCAATTTCGAGGGTAAACGGTATGAAATTTTTAATGTTGGTAACGGTTGTTGCGGGGTGTAGTTTTGAGTCAACTGTGATGGTGGGGATGATGGTAGAAGAGTTGGCAGGGGAAGACATAGTGATGGTTTGGAGAAGAAAGGTTCAAGGATCGGATAATTGGTGAAATAAGAATACTGCCGTGCAAGAAAAATTAGAAGGAAGAAGGTCTTTGGCTACGGCAGAAGGAAAATGGTGAAGAGTTTATGAGGTTGATACCATGTTATGAGACAAACCTTGCCTTCTTCCATTCATTCATAGTAATTTATAATAATTACAAGGGGTCCTATCTTAGGATAGGAATTAATCTAGGAATAATCACAATGAATATCACAATGAATACAATAATAATAATACTAAATATACAATGTTGCTATAAATATATTTGACCGCTATTAATGATTATGCGTTTGAATTTGATACGATTTTAACAGGTTTGGATTTTGTATAATTAAGGGTTTTTTGTGTTGATTCTTGACAGGGATTAGTGTTTACAGATCTGCAGTGTGCAAGGAATGAGTGTAGCAGCTTCGATGTATATGTGTTTGAAGAACAAGTTAATCAGATGCTCAAAGAACGGAGAGAATGAACTTAATCAACCGTCACCTGCTTCTTCTTTGAAACAGCTTTGAGACATATTTTAGAAGGAAGATTTTATGATGGTGACGCTGATCAGTATTGATGTCGGTATGTATTATATTTAATTTTTTGTTTGGTTTTGTAAATAGGGTTCAAGTTTAGGTCTGTTGGAACATGGAAATTATTTTATCAAGAAAATCTCATTATAATTGAGTCTGTATGTTTTGTAGTTAGAAAGTCCAACATGTGCAAGTCAAACCGCTAGATTAGGGACAAATTAGGAGTTGTGTCGGTTAAAAGTAATCGTCATGTTTTGTACCTATAAGTGCAGTGTACCGATTTCTTATTTGTAATATATGTTGGTGTGTGAAAAGCCTTGTTCTTCATATACTTTCTCTGCACAAGTAATGTGCAGAAAACCAAATCTTTATTCCATCCAATACAACTTCAATTGATCATGATCCTTGGGCAACAAGGTCTTTTTTCTCCAGATATAAGTAGGCTTTTGCAGTTATGTACCGAGGAAGATGATGCAACCAGTGGATTAGCTGGACCAAAACCTGACTCTAACGGCCAAAAAACTAGTAAGAATCTAGCTTTTTATGAGGTGAGTTACGTGAGTATATGTGTTGTATGGTCTAGTTACATATTTTTATTATGGAATGAGGTTATTATGTTTTGGCAACAATGCAAAGGTTTTCCTTTAGGTGTTAACAGCAGCAACATGAGCATTGTTTTTTTATCAATTGGATGTAAATTCCTGTTACCGTTACTTTGGCCAAATTAGTGCAAATTGTTTTTTTTTTTTTTTTTTTTTTTTTTATTTAATCATTTTCTAACATGGTACATATCCATATTTGTCTATACCCTTTTTGGCCCGAACAGAAATGATAACTTTTTTAATATTGACCCAAACTGTTCTAACACATTATCCCGTCGTGCTCATTTTGCCAGGCATGGCAATCACCATGCGGGCGGATTTATATGTGATAAAAATTTTATCTAGAGAAGCTGAGAAGCTGCGACTGGATCACATGAAGAGAACTCAAAACAACCCAACCCGAAAACAAACCCAAAGAACAGCCTATTTATAACATCCATTCCCAGTCTCTACATTAGCTACAAGAAATGTAAAAACTCTAATTTGCTAAGTAATAGGCGTTAATGAAAGATAGTAAGATGTATTACAACCCTCTTAATGTGTGTTTGGTAGCCTCTTAAAGTGTGTTCGGTTTACCAAAATAGCACCTGTGAATCAGGCAACAAGATTCTTAGTCATTAAGTTTCAAAATGATGTTGAATAGAAAATTTACCCCCTTTAGCCCTTCACCTGTGCTCATAACCTTACCCGACCACTCACGCCCCACCTCCTTCACCCACCACCACTTCCTTCACCAGCAACCACCACTACGGACGTGCTCTTACTAGTTTAACACTTGATAAAGAAACAACTATTCCAACCTAAAACCCTTACATGTGTATATACGTGCATAAAGTTTTTTTTTTTCCTATAAATAACTTGATAATTGAATTAACTTCTCAAAAGACGTTAATTATCATTAAGTTTCAACATTTTGAAATCACATATTAAGCAGTTATAGATTTTTTTTCCTGCTGCATACATATGGGTTACAAGGCTATGTGCAGTGGTTTGGTGGCACTAGCCATATCATACTAAGGGGATGCCAAACACCATGGTGAAGGGGCGCCAACGGCAAGCCCGTAAGTGAGATTACGAGTGCTAATGGTTGAGGTATGGATACGTGTGTCCATTTAATTTCTCATCCATTAAAAAAAGCTCAACTTTGCCTAACACATGTTAAGCTGCGTTGCCCCACTAACCTTGGTCTAATGTCTACTCTCTTTTGTCAAAAGATAAAGTGTTCCATAGAAATGATTGAAAACATTATGGATGGCAACTGTAAAGGCCAATCAAAATATGATAACGTTTAAAATATTATACAAAGTTGAACCATGAAAAGTAAAAAATGTTCAGTCTTGCACTAATTTGTTTTAGTACTGAAAAGTTTGAACCCTACATTCCTCTAGCAGCAAATACATCAACAGAAGTAATTTAGTGACAAGTTTTCCTATCCATATCCAGCCACGAATAGCGCTTAACTCTATTATTCTAGAAAGCTTGAGACCAGATGGCATGCGCAGATGTCCAGATGTTCATGGACAAGTTGAGGCACCTGATTAGTTGCAACGACGAAAACCCGAAAATTACATGTGAAAGGCCTCAGTTCCAACTTCTGTATGATGAGCTTGGGTCCATGATCCAAACCCTTTTCATCGACCAACATCAGGACCTCGAAAAACTTAGTGATCTGAAGAAAAGATTCGCAGACGCAGCAGAAGAGGCACAATATACCGTCGATCTTTTTCTATCCAGTGTTCACAGTGGGAATAAAGAACATTTCCTTGCGTCTGAGGACTTTAACTCAACCTTAAATATTGATGACGTTTGGAGATCACTGAACTCTGTCAAGGTAGATATCATGAGTATGAGAATCGATAGCATGAAGATGGATTTGTCTCAAAGACCTGAAAGAACATTAAATCAATCTACTGCTGCTCAAATTTCCATCTCCAGAGATTCACTAGGATCCAAGAAATTATCTGATGAAATAGTAGTGGGGCTTGATCGTGACGCTGAGCTGATAAGAGATAAACTTGTAGAAGATCAAAAGAAGCTAGACATCGTCTCTATTGTTGGTATGGGCGGAATTGGCAAGACTTCCCTGGCCAAAAAAGTATTCAATGATGGTTATGTTAAGCATCATTTCTATGTCCGTGTATGGGTCACCGTTTCTCAAACATATGATAAGCGGGCTGTGTTGATTCAGATTCTGGAATCCATTCGCAGTCAGCTAAACCTTGAAAAGGCAAGTGACTCTCGACTTCGTGAAATGGTCCACAAACACCTAATGGGTAAGAGGTATTTGATTGTCATTGATGATATCTGGCACATAGAAACATGGGATAACCTGAAATTATTTTTCCCCCATGACAACAATGGAAGTCGTATTCTGCTCACCAGTCGCCTATTTGAAGTTGCTAAGCATGCCAAATCAGATGGATTAATTCATCACTTAGGATATCTTAACAAAGAAAAAAGCTGGGAACTGTTGTGTCAGAAGGTATTCCAAGGCAATGAGTTCCCTGAATGGTCTATTAAACCTGGAATGCAAATAGTAGAACACTGTCGGGGATTGCCACTTGCAGTAGTTGTCATTGCAGGAGTACTAGCAAAAGAAGCATGGTGTCAAAAGTTGTGGTTGGAAATTGCTCACAGGATGAGTTCTTACATTATTAGTGAGCAGAATGGATGTCTAGAAACATTAGCTTTAAGTTACAATCATCTTCCTCTCCACTTGAGAGAGTGCTTTCTTTATCTTGGTGGTTTCCCAGAAGACTATAAGATTAGACTACGAAGGTTGATCTGGTTATGGGTGGCTGAAGGATTCATTCAACAAGATGAAAATAGAAGCTTGGAGGATATTGCAGAGGGTTACCTGATGGATCTAATTGACAGAAATCTTGTGATTGTAGCAGACATGAGGAATTCTGTTGAAGGTGTCAAAGCTTTTAAACTGCATGATCTTATAAGAGAGCTATGCCTAAGGAAAGCCAAGGAAGAACAATTTACTCTCCAAACAGAAATGCTAATATCATACTCTCAGTTACCGCCATATAAACCCGTCCGTATGTTCATTAATATCTCCGATCCACTTGTAATTCATCCGTCCACCCAGAACCTTCGATCGATATTGTGTTTTAGTGATTTTAAAGGTGTGAATCGATTCTTTTCCTTTGTTCTACTTAGGGTGTTAGATCTACAAAGTTGTATATTAAATGGTTTACCCCGCGGCATTGAATCGCTAGTTCATTTGAGGTATCTTGCAGTTCAGAGTTTTTCTGATAAATTCCCGTCTTCAATATGCAATTTACGGAACCTTAGAACCCTCATTTATACTTTGGATATTCTTGCACGGTTAGATAGAATTATTTTACCCAGCAACATATCAAACTTGGTAAATCTAAGGCATTTGTGGAGTTATGGCAAAGGCTTTGTTCTTCCTACCATTGAAAAACCAATGAATTTGCAAAGTATGTCGCGTGTGGAGTTGGTAGATGGGGTAGATAATTTTCAAAAGCGTTTTCCCTACGTTAAGGAACTTAGATGTAGTACTTACTTAGATGAGCTAAATGACTTCAAATCGCTCACCTACCTTGAGAAGCTCAATATAATTTATCGGGGAAGAAGAAGAGGAGGCGTTGGGTATGATAGTCCCAAAGGTGAACCAAAGTATCGCATGACATTCCCAACAACATTGAAATCACTTACACTAGTTGGGTGTCTTCTACCGTGGAGTGATATGTCAATCATTCATTCGTTACCTAATCTCAACGTTCTCAAACTAGAAGAGTATGCTTTTAGGGGAAGTTGCTGGAACACGGATGAACAGGAGTTTCGACAGCTAAAATTCTTGAGACTTTGGGGGTTAGATATCAAGCAGTGGGAAGCCTATAGTACAAGCTTCCCGTGTCTCAAACGATTAGAAATTTTCAACTGCTTATATCTTGAAGAGATCCCCCTTGAAATTGGGGACATACCAACGCTTGAGCTTATTAAAATTAGCTTCGGTAGCCACTCTGCTAATCAATCTGTTAGAAGAATTCAAGAAGAGCAAAATGATTTGGGAAATTACAACCTAAAGATTCACGTCATTGTTTACGGTGATTCTGTATCAGAAGAATAAAAAATCAATAAATGTGGCTGACAGTTTAATGTTGTTCAATCATATCAGTACCATTACCATTTACTCATCCAGGTTGCAGTTGGTTTGGTTTGTTTTTTGACATTTTGTCTTCATATCTTGTGTTATCTGCTGTTACAGTTCTGAATCTTATGCTTCAATTGGACCATATTGTTCGATGTTTGCGTGATTCATTGCTTCAAACTATAATCATGAACAAGATGCTGCTTCTGAAGATACATTGTGAATCTTGTTCCTTCTTTGTAAAGCTTGAAAGATGCAGTGTATCACTGACGGAGCTTTGTAGGGGCGGGCGGGGGCGGTCGACCCCCCCGAATTTTCGTGCAGAAGTTCCGATTATATAGTATTCGTATAGAAAATTTTGGAAATATAGGGTTTCGACCCCCCGAAACTAGTGACTTCCGACCCTCCAGCGACTTCCGACCCCCCGAACATTCGGGTCAAGCTTCGCCACTGCAGTGTATGGCCATTCAAACATGAGAATCGATGAAACAGCTAGGTCATGGGAAAAGAAGCAGTTGGAATCAACAGGTTAATTTTTTCATGATATTTTTGGTGTGATTCATTTTGTTGTTTTTATTGTAATTGTTTCTATGATTGTAATATGATATGGTGATGAAATGGGTCAAAATATAGCAAGATAAAATAGAACGGGTTAAAATAGAGGACTCTAATATTAAACGGGTCAAACAGCCAAAATGTAGTCAGTTATTATTGAACGGGTCAAAATATAGGAATTTGAAATGGTATGAGTTATAATGAGTCGAAATATATTGAATATATTTAATGCAGAAACAAACATGAGCATTCCGATGCTAACATTTACAAATAACACACTAAAATGTTAGTATACATTTCATAAATTCTAATCTTAAAGCTTTTGGTATGAATATTTCTGTAGCAAAAACGGAAGCTCTGATATATAGCTCTGCACTGTTACGTGCATCAACATGTGCTCATATTACATTTAGCTTCAAGATAAATCAGCGCGTTCAGGACTTGAACTATAATGCTCAACCGAAGCAGCAGCATAACTCATCTCTTGAAACATTGACCACCACAGTTGAAACACCATATTTTTGTAAACTCAAAGCTAATTATATATACTATTAATTTACCATGGTAATGAATAGTGATTTCATTATTATCATTATTAATGTTAGGTTAAATACATATAATTTCAAATAATTTCAACATATGTGGTAGTGGTGTGGTGGTTGGGTTTGTTGGTTTATATGAGCATCATATTCAAGTTCAATTCTTGCAAGCAAATATGGGGTCTATTTTGGCCACATTTTTTTTGCTTTTCTTATTAACTTTTTTTTTTTTTTCTCATTTTGACCACCAAAATTTTTTTAAAGTTTTTCTTTCCTCATTTTGGCCACACAATGTTTTTTTACTTTTTGTTTAAGTTTTATTTTCCCGTTTTGGCCACCAACTTTTTTATTAAGTTTTTTTTTTCTCATTTTGGCCCCGACATAATGCGTTTTTTTACCCGATTTCACACGGGTTTGGTTTTTGTTCGTTTATTATCTATATATTTAACAACCACGAAATGAATAGCTACTTCACTCTAACGTACGCAGCCGGCTACCGACCACATCTACCGTGCGTCATCTCCACCATGTGCCGCGGATCGCGGGAGATTCCTGGTATTCTCCGCGTAGCCACTGGCACTTTTGTATTTTCTCATTGTCCACGGTTAGTCTCAATGCCTTTGTCGGTTACCAAAATCCGCATTAACACGTCATGTGAAAAACGCACAACGCGCGTATCACCGACCACATCTACCGTGCGCCATCTCCACCATGTGCCGCGTACCACGGGAGATTCCTGGTAAAATGATACTATTATTGGGGATGCTTACCAAAGAAATTTCACGAGCATACGCAATAATTTAGGTGGAAAGTTTATGTATGATAAACTAATATCACGAACACAATGAAAATTGATTTAGGTTTGATTTGGAATTTGAAATGTCGCAACGCTATGTCATCACTTAATTATTTTTAGATCATATTGATGCCGCTGCAACGCGCGGCTGGATAAAAAACTAGTTTATTTTAATCACTTGGATTATTCATTTATTCCCCAATCCCTATTAAATCAATACTGAATCAATACAAGTTATCATTTTAAGAATTAACATGTGTATTTAAAAAAAAAAACACATATACACTATCATTTGCATACATGTGGCAATAGGAGGTAAAAAAATGTTTACTTGCCATTTGTAACAGTTTTGCCATTATGGGGAAATGGATTTAAATACTCCTAACTATTGCTTTGGCCAATAGCACTCCAACTTGCGACTTATTTTCTTCTATCACCCCAAACTAACGGAGGTCTAACCTAGTTAGTCTTCGTGGCCAAAATGTAAAAACCCAAACTTCTACGAGGTAAAAATGTAAAAACTAAAACTTCAAGGACCTTTTTGAAAATTTTTATTATTTTGTTATTATTTTTGTTAAAAATTTTTTATTAATCCCAACCCTCCCCTCTTCTGGTGACAGAGTCACCACCATCTACCACCACTAACCACTAACAGAAAGCAACCCCTTTTTTTCAAAGAACCCTAGATTTCTAATTGATTTAATCACCAAACAAAAACCAAAGCCAATATGAGGCTACTGTTGAGATCAAAACAACAAACAAAGGATGGGTTTGTTTGGGACTTACAAGTCGGTATGCTTTCAAATCGAGAGTCAACAGAAAAGTCAACCGTCTGCAAATTGAACAAGAGAGAATGTATATGCGTAAAATTTGAGAGTGGATAGATGATTTTCGAATGTCTCTAAGCATAGGTAGGGGTTGAATCATAGTGAAAGTGTATAATAGGAATGTTGGAACCTCCATCGTCGGACCCTTATACCACCTCCGCCACCATCACCTCTTGATATTCGTAACCATCGCATTGAACAACATCCATAGTGGAGTCAGCATCACCACCAAGCACGGGTGACGTCACATGAGAAGAAGAAGACGAAGACGGTCGGCTTTGATTCATCAGTTTTAGAGAGGGCTACAAGCCACTTTCTCTCACTCAATGAAGACATACCGACAGTTAAAGAGGACAAGACAGCTTATGGCTTTTGGAATGGTGAATGAAACATTTTGTGATTAAAGATTGTGCCATTGTTGTTGCAAGTGTAAGCTATGAATCTAAAGGATGAGTACAGGGATGATGAGACTGGTTATATGAAGGGGTTCATATGAGTCTGTCACCAGAAGAAGAAAGGGGGGGGGGGGGTATAAATTTTTTTAAACAAAAATAATAACAAAATAATAAAAAATTTCAAAAAGATCCCTTAAGTTTTGGTTTTTACATTTTGGCCATGAAGACTAACCAGGTTAGACCTCCGTTAGTTTGGGGGGTGATAGAAGAAAATAAGTTGCAAGTTGGGAGTGCCATTGGCTAAAGTGAAAGTTGGGAGTATTATCCGCCAACAGGCGATAGTTAGGAGTATTTAAATCTATTAACCCTTTCTTAAATTTTGGAGAACATCTTGTATACAGTATTGAAAGCTACTGATTCTTATTTGCAACACTATTATGGAGTGAAGAGATATGTACCCGCGCGTGCGCACAACCCCACATCTCCATACATGTAAACATGCAAGTAACCAAACAAGACAAAGATCACATGTAAAGTTTGTACAATGAAGTTGATAATGAGCACCTCAACACGTGTGAGTCTAAAAGAGCACCATAACATATGTTATGTCTAAATGAGCACCGTAACATAAGTTACGTCTAAATGAGCACCGTAACATAAGTTACGTCTAAATGAGCACCATAACATAAGTTATGTCTGTATGTAAAGAGCACCATAACAGAAGTTATGTCTGTATGTAAAGAGCACCATAACATAAGTTATGTCTAGATGTATGATTTTGTATGTAAGCTACGTTCATGTTCAAACATAAGCACAAAGATAATCAAGACACGTATATGAATTGTAAATGAATAAAAATGTATATGTAAATGAATATGAAGGTTTTGTATACTTGTGCATGAATCACCCCAAAAGTTGTAAAAGCGAAAAAAGGGATAAGTAATACTCACCTTAGCAAGGTGTTAAGTCTTGTGTAATTGAATAAGTGTATTCCAACGTTGCCAAGTATCACCCTATGTATAATGTAACAAATAAGTCTAAGTCTATCTAGTCTATAAGTATTTTCTAGGGTTTCGAATTGGGGATAAGTATTCGTTTGATTAATAAATAAAATGTCTAATAAATAAGAGAAATTTGATAAATAAATAAACAAAAGTCGTTTTGTAAATTTTAAATCAAAGATGGTCACAATGTAAAGTTTTAAGTGTGAAAATAATTTTTATAAAATTATTTTCTTGAAAATAGAATATTTAATCTATTTATTTCAATTTGTCAAAATATGACTTTTAATATCTAAAAATATTAAAATTGAAGAATTTTTTAATTAAAAATTGTATTTCTCTTTCAAATGAATAGAAATAATTTATGTAAATTTTTGGTACAAAAATATTGAAAAATGAATTTATTATGATTTATTTATGATTAAAAATAATAAAAATTGGTTAAAAATATTAAATAAACGATTTTTCTGAAATAAAAATCATTTCAGAAATGCTTATTGATTTATAAACTTAGAATATTTTTTGTGGAATTTTACAAAGTCGTTTTGATATTTTTATAGAATTTTATAATTTTAATTGAATAAACTTGTAATATTTATAATATATATTAAATAAATTATTTTTGAAAAACTAAAAATTGGATGGTGAACTTTATCATTTGGAGATCATATACTAATTTTTATAGAATTTATAAACCACGTTTAGTATTTAAAAACTATTTTTAAAAGAATATATAAAGTATAAGTATAAAAAGGACCAAAAACAAAATGTTTGTTTGTGCCAGGGCTCGAACCCGAGACCCTGGCTGGTTCTATGTTTTAGAGCAGCACTGTGTTACCAACTGATCTGTGTGATCAGTTGGTGATAGTTTTCGTTTTGCAATAGTTATAAACAAACACGAACATAGTCTTCTTCCCCAATTCTAACCTATAAACCCTAACCCACTAATTGAATCAAGCATCAAACGATAACCTCCTAATTGATGGGGTTATTGTTCGGCTCATAAACAAGAATAGAAACAAACATTGAATTGGTACTCACAAGGTCAGATCGATGCAGAAAGCTTCGAGTCAACACAAAAGTCAACGTCGAGTAATGTTGACGATTCAGGGAATGAATAAGGTCTGTGATGGTGGGGTTTTGATTTTCGTTCTTTTCAGAGGTTGTGGGCGAGTTCAATTGACCCAAAAACGAGTTTTTATACAGGTTCTAATCGAGTTCATTAGGAAGGTTTATTAATGGCATACGCGTGATTTTTGTATAGGTTGACGTACATTAACTGGTTGACAGGTTTCGTGCGAGTCAATTGGTCCAAGGTTTCCAAAAAGAGAGCTCAATCAAGTGGTCAAGATCGTTGACCAGCTTGATTTGTGAGCTGCTGCTGCTGCACGTAACAGTTCAAGGAGGAAGAAAAGGAAACAGACGAGAAACAAGGTTTAAATACAATTTAGGTTGGGATTGTAACAAGGACTGAGGTGTAGCCCAGATGGTTCCATGCGTGTGTGTGTGTGTTCGAACCGCTACCTACCCGGGTTCGAGTCCCGGCAGGAGCTTCTCTTTTCTTTTTCTTTTTTAAACTGACAAGGGAGGTTGGGCCTGGTACATGGGCTGCTGTCTGGATCAGGCTTGGGCTCAATGTTTGGGCTGAAAATAAGGAAAGGGTTTTAGGTGTTGGGTTGGTTTAGAGATGGTAAGAAAATAAAAAAATGTATATATAATAAAATCTGAATTTTATTTATTATTATTATTATTATTTTTATTATTATTATTATTATTATTATATAAAAAAAAAGTGACGAATGTCACAGCTACACACACAAATACACACTTAGAGAATTCTGTGATAGTTGAGAAAGTCTAATTATAGTTGAAACATTGTAACATTTATATTCGAGTACTTGTAATCGTTTGGCTACTGTAAATAAAATTATCTCTTTATTATGCTCGTCTTTATACTTGTTAATCCAGTGTTTCTTCATTGACACCATCAGTAATTGAGCGTTTAGAACATCAAACTTTAAAAACTTCATTCTTTCTAAAAAACCAACTATGAGTTCTCTACAACCACCACCATCCTTCCTCGGAAGTGTCTCAATTGTTAGTGCTGCTCAAACTGGCATTGGTCAGCCTGATCACACCCTATCGGAAGCAAACAAAGAGACCCTACTTTGAGGGAAGATTCTAATGAATCTCAAAGTCACTTCGGCCGTGACAACAACTAGTCCGTCGCCAACACTGTTGCGCGGGGACACTGTTTGTCCGGCGAAGATGACCTTACCAAACCATATTATCCTCCATCTTTCAATGAAAAATCCAAGTTTACTCCGCGCATTGCGCTCACACCACTGCCACCAAAGACCAGGATCCCAAGTAACCTCGGAAAGTATGATGGCATAGGGACCCTGACAACCATTTGCTACGTTTCGAAGTGGCAGGAAAATGCGACCTTGCCAGCTTGGTGCCACATTTTCGCGTAGACGCTTACAGGGGCTGCGCGAGTGTGGTTCGATAGCTTGCCCAAAGGAAATATCGACAGTCTCAAAGAGCTTACTAACGATTTCTTAGACCATTTCAGTCAGCAACGCAGGGTGGAACGTGACTCCACAGACATTTTGCAAGTGCGCAGGCACGACAATGAATCAATTGAAGATTACATCACTAGATTCAACCGGGAAGCGCTCCAAATAGGGCCTATTGGTTTTGAACTTATGAGAGCAGCTTTCAAGCAAGGCGTGCGCTGTGATCCACTGATCCGCACCCTCATGGGCTGCACAGGAATGCCAAACACTTGGGAAAAAATCATGTGTGGGGCCAAGACCTATGCACGCACCGAGAAAGAATTGTTTGTTCGGAATAGGGTGCAAGCGCCGCAATACACGGACACCCAAGTTCAATCCGTAAGAAACAAGCACAGGAGGCAAGAAAGAAAGGGTAAATGATCTGTCTGGAACAGGATTCAAGGAGCATCCAAGTCAGGTTCCAAACCCTCTGAGACAACAGAATACAAGGGACACAAGTTGTCTAATCATAAGTCCGCAAGGCGCAGCCACAACTCTTGGACGCCCCTGACAAAGACTCCAGCACAAGTCCTAGCAACGGAGAACATCAATTTCCCGAGCCAAGAGTAATCAAGAAGAGAGAAGGCCTGAACCCTAACAAGTTCTGTGCCTATCATCAAGACATTGAACATGAAACAGACGCATGCTTCCAAATCAAAACCGCAATAGATGTGACTTGATCTTCTTTTCAAAGCTTGAAATCTGTTTTCAGAAATGTTATGTAATTATAAGCTTTTCGTGTTATACACGTTGGTTTTTATCATTCACGCCATTTTTAAATCTTCGTCTTTTGAAACACATTTGATTTATATGGTTTCCTCTTGCATTTTATAAACTTGTTTAGCATATTTACAAGTCAAATGTAAACCATCTTATTTTCATATAACAAATCCGATGCATGTTGTCGGGAAAAGAAAATGAGGAAACTTGCGACTAATAGTATGTCTTATAACGATTTTCAAATCGACTTCTCGTAAACACATGAAAGTGTGTACTTGCAAAATCTTTTTATGTGAACTTGTCTTTTTTTTTTTTAATCTAAAACATTCTTCTGTCTTCAAATAGTTATCCTCATACTGCATTACTACTATTGTTCCAACTATATCGCAAAGTTCGGGTAACCTATGTTTTATAAACGAAAATTTATCTTTTTACACTTGTTATCTGTCAATCGCAAAACTTTTGGTTTAACAAAATAGCTGGGCATCTTTCCATCAAGAATGTTGCTACCATTTAGTGTATATATGCACGTTTTATACTCACATCTACACTCGAGCACGTATGTTTCAGACCTTAATACTCAAAACCCTTAATTTTTGGTCCTAAAACGACTTAGAAACCGAAGGAAACAAGTCCAAAACTTAAAGTTGATTAAATTAGAAAATTTGATTTTTTAGCTCTCGCGGTCCGCGGAGATAGTCGAACAATCAAAGTCCCAGTTAACCGGTCAAAGTCCTAGTCAAACAGTCAATTCATCTCAAAACCTTACTTTATGGTGTTGACCAATTTTAATGGCTAACTAATCCAAAACTAGTATAAAAACCCACGTATGTGACCCATTCTAATTACACCTCTAAATCGATCATTCTACTTCGATTAAACACTATCACACCCTCTCCTCTATTAGTCTATCACCTCTGTACAAGAAGCCCCAATTTTCATCTCATAATCATGACGATTTGGAAGCTTATTTCTTGGTTTTATTTCGGTTTTGTTTCTTCATTTTGAGTTATCAAATTCGTGAGTTTTTCTAATTCCTTTTGCATTTTTATTCATTATTATCAGTAGAACAATAGCCCTCTACTTGTTATACCTATTATAGTCTTTAAGGGCTTCGATTGGATTCTAAGGTGTTAGGATGTATTTGGGTATTTTTCAATTAAAAAACTTGTAAACTTTAAAAATTCATAACACGTTGGTTATTGACCTAAAAATCATGAAATTTGGTATGATGGCTTATATGATCATTTAGAAATTTTAGGATCAGTTTTGGGATTTTTAGCCACGGATTAATATTTTTAATTAATTTATGATGATTTAATTTTAGTTAATTCACAATAAATTATTGGTAGCACTTTTGGTTATGAAATTTTGTAGAAAATGTTTTATTATACTAAGATATTTACCATGACATTTTCCACTAATTTTGACATGGATTCCTATGTTGTTTCATTTTTATTTGTTAAATAAATTTTATACAAATAATATTTATACTAAACCTATTTTAATCTCAAAAATCCTATAAAATTTATTTTGAGGTTTCTAAGTTAGTAGGATTGAGATTTCACAAAAGATTTTATTTTCAAAAGTGATTTATATTTATTTATGAATTATATCATTTTTAATCATGATTAATTCATATAAAATTGTAAATAAATAATTTTGACATCAAAACTAGTGGAAGTGTATATATATATATATATGTTAGGATAATTGTCATATCAAATTACTTTTGTTATAAAACATTTTTGTATTTTAACCAAACTTTGTTTGTTGATTTAGTTTTATACGATTAGGGTTCTTAAATTTATTTTATATATTTTCTGAATAAAATATATTATTTCAACCTTGAAAAATATTTGTGATCGAGAAACTAAACTCATGATATTATTTTCATAAGACGTGGTAGCAACCTTAATAGTTTGTATTTTTTTCGCCATTATTATTATTACTTAAAAATCCCAAATATAGTCGTAACATCCTAAGTGACTTATAATATGAACCCTAGACTTTATTAAGCTTATATACTTATTTTGGGATACCCAAAACATTAGGTTGAGTCTTTGGACTGCTCGCATTTTCACGCTCTCTTAGTCATCTAGTTATTTGGCGAAAGTGAGTATATCTTTCCCCTTTTTCATGTTTTACTCTTTTGGGGCTATTCATGTACATTATGACTAAATGTTATTCTTTCACTAAATGCAATTCTCATTTGTGTTTGCTTTATGTTAATTTGTGTGTCTATGACTTGTCAAAATTATTAACCTTTGAGGGCCTGACGTTTCAATGAATAGTACTATGGTATATACCCCCTTGTTGACTTACGTGTTCGAGTTAAGTCCTTGGTCATTGTTATGTGATTCATTATACTAAAAAAAATGGTTTTCGAAGTGGTTGTTTTATTCTTGATACTTGATTCCTAGGGTTGGTTTTGAACGTATATTACTTATTACATAATTGTAAATGGTACCGCATATGAATTGCTAAACACTTTTATTACTACATATTTATTCAAATCAGGGTATGCTCACCAATACATTATATGTGTTGACAAAATTATTTTGTACATGTTTCAGGTTATTTTGAGACGCTTTTTTAAGCTTTTGGATTTATATTTAGGCTTGTCTTCATTGTATTTCAGTTTGACTTGACACTTTAGAATCATTGTATCTTTGTATTTCATTTCAATGTAATAAACTATTTATTCAATATATCAATATTTACACTTTAGTACCATGAGCTATTGAACAATCGTCACTACGTGATACCTCGATGTTTTCGCCATCGGTTGGGGTGTTACAATAGAAACGGCTTTAAAGTCCAGAAAGTTGGGACATCTTTTGAAAAATGTACAACTAAAGAAAAACGAGGGACCAACTTAGAAAAAAAATCAAGAATGTCAGTATGATGATAAAGGGCAGCAAGCGAGGCGCAACAAGCGCAAGACGGATCAGGCGGCGGAGTGGAAGGAGCAACAGGTCTGTTTCCCTGTCGTCAAGGGCGGACCGTCCTCCACTCATGCATTAATCGTCACCGCCATCTTCGGGCACTACAGAACAATCAGAGCCTTCATGGACACAGGAAGCAACTCAGACATCATGTATGAGCATTGCTTCAACTTGTTGGACGACGAGGATAAAAAACGCCTGCGCCCCATCAACGCACCAATCATATGGGCTTCTCAAATGAAGTAATAACCCCGTTGAGTGAGATCTCCTTCAACCTCACCATCGGCGATGGGATGCATTCAAGAACGGAAGAGATCACATTCCTAGTAAATCCAACAAGTGCCAAACATGATATCATTTTAGGGTGCGACTCTATGGCATCCTTCAACATGGTCCCCTCCACAGTCCATGGCGCCATCGGTTTCCCCACACCAACGGGGGTAGCTATAATTACACTGGGGCCAGCCATCTCCGAGAACATTCGAGACCGCTTGAAGCAGCTCCTTAGAAAGAAAAACAATGTTTTCACGTGGCTACCATCAGACATGGTGGGAGTCCCGCAAGAATTGGAACAGCACAAACTCAACACCTATCGCTCAAGGGAGCCCATTGCACAAAAGCGCAGAAGCATGGGCGTGGAAAAGACTAAGGCGATGAATGAGCAAGTGGATGAGTTGTTAAAAGCAGGAATCTTGAGAGAGACCAGTAACCAGATTTGGGTGGCAAACCCAGTCATGGTTACAAAAAGCAATGGGGGATGGAGAATGTGTGTGGATTACAAAGATCTGAACAAGGCGTGCCCGAAAGACTACGACCCGCTTCCAGAGATCGACCTCAAGGTTGACTCCCTAGCGCCATTCAGATTTAAGTGCTTTCTTGACGCCTACAAAGGCTATCATCAGATCCAGATGGCACTAGAGGACGAAGACAAGATAGCTTTCAGAACCAATAGAGGCGTCTTCTGCTACACAAAGATGTCGTTTGGGTAAAGAACGCAGGCGCCATATACCAGTGGTTGATGGACCGCGCATTCGCGAACCAGATTGGTAAGAATCTGGAATTGTATGTGGATGACCTCATCATCAAGAGCAAAGAGGAAGACCAAATGCTGAAAGACATTGAGGAGACATTCCAACAGTTGCGCGCAATCCACATGAAGCTTAATCCAAGCAAGTGCGCATTTGGTATGGAAGAGGGCAAGTTCTTGTTTGGTTTCCGCCTAAATCCAGAAAAGATACAATCCATCGGACACATGCCCTCTCCTTTAACACTGAAAGAGGTGCAAACTTTGAATGGGCGTTTGGTAGCAATCAACAATTTCCTCTCACATCATGTAAGCAATTCAATTCCTTTCATTGAGACGTTGAAGAACTGCTTAAAGAAGAAAAATTCAATTGGACCCCTGAAGCAAAGGGGGCATTCCAAGAAATCAAAAAGTTTTTGATGGACCTGCCAACGCTGACAGCTCCTTTCCTAAAGGAGCCACTCATGTTGTACCTGTGCGCAACGGAGAAAGTGGTCAACGCAATACTGATGGTCAAAAGAAAGATGGTTCAGACCCTTATCTATTATATCAGCAGGGTCCTCACAGATGCCGAGACAAGGTACTCTACAATGGAGAAGTTGGTTTTAGCCCTATTACATGCCTGTCATAGACTGCACAGCCATCAATCAATGTGCTCAATGACTACAATCTGAACAACGTCTTAGCGAAACCAGTACTGTCGGGAAGATTAGCGAAATGAGCCATTGAACTGGGTGAACACACGATCTTTTACAAGACCTGCCTAGCCATCAAAGGTCAAGTCCTGGCGGATTTCATTGCGGAAGTACCCCGTGAAAAAAATGAAGAGTGTAAGGCAGAACAAGAAGTGCAAGTTGTGAATGACGAGAAATCCGTGTGGTCGCTTTACAGCTACGGCGCATCAAACGAGGACAACGCAGGCGCAGGCCTGAGAATCCTAAGTCCAGAAGGCACAGAGTTCACCTATACAATCCGGCTCGAATTCAAAACTACAAATAACGAAGCTGAATATGAAGCCCTACTCGCAGGCCTGCAAATTGAACAAAAGCTTGGCGCAAATGAAGAAGTGAACGCTGCAAATGGGAACAAGATAAAAGGAAACCTCAAAGGGAAACTTTAATTTTGTAGTTTGTTATTTAACAAAAAAAAGAGTAATTGATATTTTGATAATATAAGCTACCTTATAATAATATATGTTTTGGGTTATTTTGTTTAATAATAAC
This sequence comes from Ambrosia trifida, assembly GCA_028751855.1. Classification (NCBI taxonomy): domain Eukaryota; kingdom Viridiplantae; phylum Streptophyta; class Magnoliopsida; order Asterales; family Asteraceae; genus Ambrosia; species Ambrosia trifida. The sequence goes on along the minus strand of CM054131.1, from coordinate 38,046,165 downwards.
AGGAGCTTAAAGCAGGAATCCGAATCAAGCAACCTTCCGCACGGGGATGAAGGAACTGAAAACAATTCGGACCTGTAAGTGTTGATGTAAAAAGATTATGTATAATTATTAGTTGATGATGTTACCTTTATTCTGTATCTTGCATTTTACTGCATGTGTAGTGAGGTGTTGTTTAGAAGCACGTACGATGTTGAAGCTAACAGGGCGATGTTTAAAAGCTTAGCGCCAAAAACAAGAGTTATAGATGAGATCATTAATTGTTGGGTGGAGGTTTTGAACTTTGAAGAAAGATACAAAGCAACAACTTCCAAAAATAGGTTGTTTATTGGCACCAAGGCTATTATAAGTGTTCAAAAAACTGTTTGCAATATTTTTTTAGGCTTTTGTAAATTTTGAACATACAACAGTGTATAATAATTTATTATTTTCACGTAGATTGAATGGATGCTAAATGATGAAAATGCAACTGAGGAACAAAGAATGGATAAGTTCAACAAAAACATGAAGGCGGCGGTGTACAGGAATGAAGACCTCATGGACCTGAAATCTTTTGACTTGGTTTTTTCCAATAGTGGAGTATGAACACTACTACTTGATCGTGTTTGACTTGAGGAATGCAATCATTTGAGTGATTGATAACTAGGGTGACTTGTACCCCTTGGTTCGGTTGATTCACAGCAAGGAATACTTTTCAAAGGACTCCACATTTAAAGTGGTAAGTAAAAGCTAATTACTTGAAAAAACAAACACCTACATTGTTTATTGGGGAAGTTAACAACGAATTTTCATATGTTACAGAAACATTTGTTTGTGAAGTACCTGAATGAAGCGAAACATCCAAAAAGTGATGAAATAAGTTTGGCGCCTATCACTAAGGAAAACATACAGTGGCCAACAAAAAGCAATTTGCACGATTGTGGAATTTTTTGATGCAGCATATGGAAAAATATATGAGCGTTGGCGAAACATTTGACTGCGGGTTAAGTAGGCATGGACAGAGAAAGTTAGCGGAGCTGCGGAGACTGAGAACAAAGTATGCTGCATATATTCTACTTTCGGCTGCAAATGTTTTAAGGGGAAAAATTATCGCTAAAGCAATCTGGAAGTAGATTTATGATATAGTTGGAGAATAGTTGGCGAAGGTTGTTTAAAACAATTATGTTAAAGGGTGTGTGATGTTTAAAACAATTGTGTGTAAAAGAACTAGTTCTACTGTTGTTGCTGATGTAACTCTGTTACAAGCATCGTGGTATTTTGAAGGCAGAATCCGTATTTTGCTCAAAAATGCCTTGTAGTATGTTATGTTTATGTTAAGTTGTAGAGTTAACTACACAGATAGTCCTTAAGGTTTATAGAGAGTAACATCTTAAAGTTCTAACTTATGTTTTTAACATGTTAAGGGTTTATGGTTTTAGTTTTGTAACATGTTGAGGTACTAAGACTAACTCCGTTAATTTTTCTAGTTAAGTTTTGATAAATGACTAAAATACTCAATAATAGCAAGAGGGCCAGTTCTTGTAATTAATTTTATTTTATTACAAGGATAAGTTTTTGCATTTTACTGAAATGAGAATTATCTATTAACATTATTAAAACTTAAAAATTTTAAATTATAAAAGAAATACTAAATTAAATAATTATACGCTCTACATTTTAATAGATATTTTTTTATAAAACAATACTTTTATCCATCAACCGCCATCGAAGCTAAAAGCAGTAAAAAGGGAAAAAGGATATTGACCAGCGATGTCGAAACCGTCGTAGAGGCAATAGTGGACGAATGTGGTACGAGCAATAACACTTTTAATGAGATTATTAGTATACATTTATAATTTAACATTTTTAAGCGATGTCGAAACCGTCGTAGAGGCAATAGTGGACGATGTCGAATGTGGTACGAGCAATAACACTTTTAATGAGATTATTAGTATACATTTATAATTTAACATTTTTAAGTTTTATTTTTTCAATACAATACTGCTTAATAATTTTTATATTTTTTATAAAAGAATAAATACTTTTAATGAATAAAGTATAATTATTTAATTTAGTATATTTAATGTAGCTAAACATTTTAGTCACTTTTAATGATGACCTAAAATAAAATGATATTAATAATATATTTTTTTTTATAAAACAATACTTTTTAATAGCAATAACACAATACTTTAGTCTAAACCATATTTGGCACATGTATTTTTTATAAACCACATTCGACACATTCGGCATGTAGTTATATTGATAAAAGTATTGCTTTATAAAAAAAATATATATCAAATGTATAGAGTATAATTATTTAAAGTAGTATATTTTGATAATTAAAATTTATAAGTTTTAATAATATTAATAGATTATTCTCATTTAAATAAATTGCAAAAAAAAATCCCTTAACTTGTTACAAAACTGAAACCACAAACCCTTGACATGTTAAAAAAATAAGTTAGTACTTTAAGATGTTACTTTCAATAAACCTTAAGGACTATCCGTGTAGTTAACTCTAAGTTGTATTAGAATGTTGTAATGCACCTATGGTGTTAATTATGTATTTTCCAGCTTATAAATATGTATTAGGATGTTGTAATACAACATATTATTACTATCCAACATACCTATCAAACCATCTGAAATTTAATATGGTGATTTTTAACTTTTAAAATTAAAAATTAAAAGTGATTTTTAACATTTACAGCTATCACCCTTTTTTCAGTATTTATTCAGTAGTTTTTTTTTTTTTTTTTTTTTTTTTTTTGTGAGGAAGGTTAAGGAGTCTCCAATAGCGTATGGACTTGAAGATACCAATTACCCATTTTATTTATAATTTTAATATTTTGGAAGTTAGTGAGTACACTAGTTAAGTGAGAGGAGTTCAATTGTAAGAATGTGTCATGTGAGTTTTGAGAGAATCAAATATAAAGGATATGAGTGTAAGATTTCAATGTGTAGTCACATCACAAGTGTACTATAAATAAGAAAACTAATCACATCCTTCATTTTCCTAACCAATATTTTTTTTATCAAAAACTCATTACTAAGTTGTTGTACAATTAAATAAGAAAACTAATCACACCCTTCATTTATTTATTTTAATTACCTCCCCCACACACGTAGATTTGTTAAATTCATCTAAAATTCAAATTACATAGATACTTTCATTCCATATGATTTATAGTAAACAAAATAAGTGTTTTTTACTTTTAACCCACTAGTTTTGTCCTTACCTTACTTAAATTTTTACATTTAACTACTTCTTTTTTATAACAATTAATTACATATGTCACATCTATTATGCAACAGTTTTTTTTTGAAATTTATGTATATACGTTTAAAACAATGTCGTTTTTTACACAACTCTTAATGTTACATATGTATTCATATGGTATTTATATACGTCAAACATATTTTTTTTTTGGTGATTCTAACATGTTTTTTCTTACACCATGTATCCAGTTTTTTTTCACTTATGCTATTTATACTCTAATAGGCCATAAATATTCATAAACAAAACAGAAGACATCCATACAAACATACGTTAAATGATAAAACGAAATATTAATAAACAACACTTCCCATCTATCTCTTACAAACGATATAACATTCTATAATGTGTTTAGTTCTGATTTTTCAAGTTACTCAATATAATTTAGGTACGTAGGAGCACTAGTGCATGATACGTAAGTAGGTAAATACGAATCCTAATCAATACTAGCAAACCATTGGTCATCGTCTTCTTCATTAACTATCACATTATCTGTATTGAACCCCCCTTGAACACCTTCTTCTTCATTTCGAGTTGGATTATGGTTGCATGATATGAAACTTGGAAAATACAAATCCCAATCAATAGAATTAAACCATTCGTCTTCTTCTTCCTTTGCTCTAAGTGGATGGCTCTTTTGTCCTCTACATTTGCTATCACATTATTTCTTTCGAAACTGCTAGGAACACATTCTTCTTCCGTTTTAGTTGACCACGTGTGCATGATATGAAAGTTGGCAAATACAAACCCCAATCAATAGAACTAAACCATTCGTCATCGGCTTCTTCTTCTTCTTCCTTTGCTCTAAGTTGGATGGCCGTTCTGTACTCTTCATCAACTACCACATTTCGTGTTTTGAAACCCCTGGGAACACCTTGCTCCTCTTTTTTCACACCCTTATAAGGATAGATGAAATAATTTTTTAAAGAATACAATTATTTCTCTTATTTTTTTAATGCCAAGACATACTAACCTTCATGGTTTTGTAGATATTTTTTGAATCAGACATCTGGATAGATGATGTAGATGTAGATGTTGATGTTGTTGCTAATTTCCTTAGCCTTTTTCCAACCATCAAGTATTTCAACTGGGTTGGTTTTTCTTTGTAATCTTCTTGTTTCACCTTCTGCTTTCCATTCCTTTACCAATTTGACATTTTTTTTGAGATTGTATTTCTCTATCCTAGAATAAGTAAACCAAATAAGTAACTACACTTAAATAACTTTCATGTTGGCAACATTTAAATGAGCTTTTAGGTAGGTAAGGAAATAAATGTATGTATATGTTACATGAATTTCTTATTTTTATTATATAATTTTTAATTATTTTTTTTACTTTTTATCGGACATTAGTTTTGGTCTATTTTTTAATTTTTTTATAATTTTTTTCTTTATGTTTACAATAACATTTATTGCTACATTTTTTGCAGTCACTATGTAATATGCATATGTAACATGTCTGTTTTTGTTACAGTACCTTTGTTGTAGCCACTTATTTGTATTTTTTCTTTGTTACATTTTTTTTTTTTGTCTTTTTGTTTAAGCTTTATGTCTTTTCGCAAGTCAAACAAGATTGAGTATATTTTTTTCCCAGAAGAAATTATAATATATTATGTAGGTGTTAGAGCTAGCCTATAATTTAAAAAGATTAGATAGGGTTGAGTGTTTGATGTTACATAAAGTTTTGTTGTGTCATTTCGTATGCTTGTACTAATACACATTTGTGACTACTTTTTCAGTGAACAGTATTATAATATAAATTCCTTTTTTTCTTTACTTTTTATTTTCAACTAACCTTTTTACATATTGTTTTTTTTTTGGGTGACTATTTGATGTTTTACATAAAGTTTTTTGTGTCATTAGGACTACATTTTTTTTGACAACTTTCACTGTAAACAAGAGTTTAATATAAATGTTCCTTTTCATTTGTTTTTTTCATGTAACCTTTTTACATATAGCTTTTTTACATATATTATTTGACATTTTTTTTGTTGATTTTTTTGATGTTACATAAAGTGTGTTGTGCCATTTTTTATTTTTATATGTAGTATTTTTCATTTTTGACAATTTTTACACTATTCAAGATTATAATAAAACTTTTAAGTTTTCTTTTCTATTTTACATTTAACCTTTTTATAGCCATTTTTTATTTTTATATGTAGTATTTTTCATTTTTGACAATTTTTACACTATTCAAGATTATAATAAAACTTTTAAGTTTTCTTTTCTTTTTTACATTTAACCTTTTTATATATATTCTATGACGTTTTTTTGGTGACTAATTGATGTTAAATATAGTTTATTGTGTCATTTTCTTTCTCTTACATGTAATATTACAAATATTTGACAACTTTTACACTATTTTTCAAGATTATAATGTAATTTATATTTTTTTTTTCATTTAATATTCTTACATATATTTTCATATATCCTCTCACCTGTAATTTTCGTAGGTTACATCCGGTTTACATATTTTTATTTTTAATATTTTTTTAGGTTGTTGTGGGTGGGTGGGGGCGGGGGGTGGTGCTTTGTACTTTTGTAACATTGTACAAACAATGTTTACATTGAGTGGTTCAATGTTACATTTCGTCCAATACTCATTGTTTGATACATATGGACCACCCACATAATGTGGATAAATGTTAAATATCAAACCAATAAAGTAGTGGCCATCATAAACTATCACATTTTTTATCCCTTCTAAAATTCATTAATACATATTAAAAAGGTAACAAGAAATTACACACTACGGTAATAACCTTAGGAGGGCATTTCTAAATAACTAAATAACGTTAACCGACATTACTAACACCTAAGAACACCTAGTAACTGAAAATTGAATCAAAGGAGCAATTAGAATCCGTTTCGCGTTCATCCTCCCATGGATCATGCATCTCCCACTCCATCTCTCATGTTTTTGTTCCGTAAGTCCAATCCGCATACTCAGCACCAAGATACGACTCGTAACCTTTTGCCCACTCAGGTGTGTAATGAGCTGCCTGGGTGTACTGAACCTCTTAACTGTTGTCTTCGTGGAATATGAGGTCATAAGCCATATTCCAATCAAAGATTTCATCATCATTAATCTCATCCCCTAACTTATGTGAGTTAGTGTCTCCCTGGTCCGCGACATCACCTGGAGGTATGTAACAATCAACGTCCACCACGTGGCGGTCTACCAGTAAAACCTCCTGGTCATGGTTAATTTCAGGACGTGGTAGCTCATAACCCTCTACGTGAGTTACATCTCCTAGTTGTTTGGGATTATTGTCTACTATGGCAGCAAGCTGGCCCAAAGGTTGAAGGAGGATGTTATCACCCTAAACAGGTACACCATGTCCAGGAGCTTCAATAGGAAGGTGGTTTCGAGGCCTAAGGTAATAATTAACTGGGTAAAAGTTTCTGTTTTGGAGAACATTATGTGGAGGTGTGGTTGGTGGCGACCCCATTTTGTGAATATATCAAACACAAAAGTATGGTGGGCGAGGATACCTTCTTAAATACTCAATCCTAACCCACAGTGTACTTTTACTATGCAAAAAAAGGAATAAAACCATATTAAATTTCTAGATTTAGAATAAGAATTGTTCAAGTCTGGACAAGATTAAGTACATGGAGTTGTGTGCTTGTCGGAGAGAGGCGATTCTCAAGACTTCGTGGACAAATGATAATCCGGGGAGACGATTCTATACTTGTCCATTAGAGGTAATAGACAATTGTTTTTTTTTTTTTTTTTTTTTTTGAAAATTTATAGTTGAGTAGAAAAATTGATCAACCTAAAAATCTGTACCGTGAAACAGATTAACGCCTGTCGGTACCTCAAATGGTTTGATCCGCCAATGTGCCTCCGCTCGACAAAGATAATACCTGGTCTACTACGGTCAAAGAATAACCTGGAAGGACTAGTTACTTACCTCAAACACGAGATTCGAAGGAATAATAAAATAATATGGTGTTTGGTTATCGCATTAATATTCTCAAAGGTCATTTGGGGAGCATCTAGCTTTTAAGGGGATTGAAAATACCTAAAATTTGTATGTTGTCATCAGTTGTATGTCAACCTAATGATGTGGCCTGATGTGGAATGTTTCCAAGTTTAAACCAAGTTTAATGTTTTCAAAAAACGATTTAGCAAGCTGCAAAAAACATGGTTTAGTTAGCTTTGACCATTTCTACAAAACATAAAAATAACAGACACCAAAAAATAATAAGAAAACAAAGTTAAAAGCATTCCATTAGAAATATAAAAACCAACATAAACTATACTGAGCCCAAAAGCGAGCACCAACCACCATGCAGTTCAACATGTTACAGACGTAACAGACTGGGTATCAAATGTTACAGTCGTAACAGACTGAGTAGTGTTAAGTATTTATTAAATCCTAAGTGAAACACATACAAGAAACACATCTTCAAAAGATAGGTGGCTCAGTGATAGTCAATATAAGTAGCCCTAAGTAGCAGGAGACGGGGTCTGGCTTTGCGAGCTTCCACCAAATTCCGTGGCGACAACATTTGACATCTTCCAGCAATTTACGAGAATCATAATTTGTAACGTATTTGTTGCAAGTGTGACAGAGTCTAAGAGCTTTGGGGGGCTTCGCAGCCTTCGTTTCAGCAACGGACTTCAAACGTCGATTCCTTCCACAACCTTTAGTACAAACAACTTCTGGATTGTTACATGAGATGTCCACATCAAAATATTGGCTGACCAACTCTTCAACAACAGCCTCATTTGATTCAACAACAGCCTCATTTGATTCAACAACAGGGGCTTCAATAGACATGTGATCAACAATATTAATCTTGATAGCTTTTAAACGCTCAACCAAGTTAGAAAGGAGATCCGTGTCACTACGGACAACATCCACACAATCGGTAACCAAATCTAAAATCTCGTTACGCATAACAGCTTGTGGGGAGTTGTCAACGCCATAACGATTTTCAATTGAAAAAATCCTCTTCGGCAATGCATCACGTAGCCACCTTGTAGCAACATACTTGGCATGAATCTTTTGAATATTTTTAACCCGATAAACACAAAATACATGACGACAAAGATACCCAACACGGTTGAATCCCCTACACGAACATTCAGCCGATGCATCAACAACGTTGAACTTGACCTGTGGAAAAAATACGATTGTTTAAAAACTTATACCTCGAACACATTCAAGCCAGATTAGTTAAAAATAAGATTAAAAACAAAGGATTTAATACATTAAAATGGAAGTCTCTCAAAAATAAAAAATAAAAATAAAAATTACCTCAAACACATTAGCATAACCGTTCATTCGATCTAGGTGAGTGACTGAAAATATATACCAATATATCATCAACAACCTTAGTGTTAGAGACATAACAACATTCCTTGCCCTTAGCAATCTCTTTTAGTACTTCTAGGAAAAGAGAATGAGTATACAACTTAAAGGCGTGTTTTTCAATGGCTAACCCGGTGGTGTGCTTAAATTCTGCAGAAGACGTTTTATAACCAGCCATCCTTTGACAGTATCGCTGTACATCAATTCTGGTCTCGTAACACATCAAAAACTGAACAAGAGTATTAGCACTGGTAGAATTTACTTTGAAAGACGCATTAAAGCTTTCGCAACGGGATGTAGTTTTCATCAAGCAACACATAGTGATCTCTCGGAAGTAAGCAGGTACCCAACGATCCCTAATATCGTACATCTCCTTCAACCAAGAATGATCGTGAAGACCAAAATTATCCAAAAGTTCTTTCCAACGACTCTCAAGGTAGACGGCTTGATATAAACATTCCATACCAAACGATGTATGCATTGCCTAAAATTACTATTCTGTAATAAATCACCTGAAATCTGCCAAAAAAAAGAAGATAAAATTCAATAACAATATATAAAAAATGAAAACGAAAACATTCAAAATGGATGTATACTATGCAGGTATTACCTTCACAGGTAACTTCTTCATAATATGCCACATGCAAAGGTGGTGGCGAGATTCAGTAAAAACTTGTAGTATAGCTTGCCTCATGGCCAGATCTTGATCAGATAATACTAATAATGGTTGCTTTCCATGAGCTTTCAGAAAAGATTGGAGCAACCATTTGTAAGAATCAATGGTTTCATTAAACAGAAGATACGCACCGAAGGTTACACACTGTTTGTTACTAGTAGATAAGCCCGCGCGATGCAGCGGGTGTAATCGAGACTTTTAGTTATAAACATATAAATAATATATACAGATCTTAACTCAAGGTATTATAAATGATTAGGATCAGTGCGTTACAACACGATTGTCAAACTAAACAAAAAGTAGACGTAGAAACATTTAACTACGCACAAACGTTGCGGCGTGTTAACTCGCTAAATTCAAACCGAAACGTCAAAAAATATCATAGAGATAAATAATTGGAAAAATACTGAACGTGTCGGATGTAGTAAGTCAAAATGCAATGACGGTTTGGCTAACATGATTATTTCCACCTTCGCTTTTGACATCACCATCTTAAAACCTTCACCATCACTTGCCTGTTTAAACTTGCATATTAGTACATAATAAAGTTAACAAGAGATTAGTTTTGGCTAGTCATATGAATACCTAAGTTTCTTCAAAAATGATGTTGAGCAATGAGACTGTTTTTTTTCTTCTATTGATGATTAAGCCTATATCTGCCAAAAAATTGAGTTTGTTGATTCTGATATGATTTAAGGTTTTTGTGAGCTTTCTTGGAAGCAGTTTGTCATTACCAAAGAAAATTGTTGTAGTGAAAAATGTCTCCTCTGTGAAATTATAAAAAAAATAATATTTGATTGAATTTAACCCCAATGTCCAAAACTTTTAATGAAGATGATACTATATCATCATGAGAACATATGACAAAGCATTGCAAAACTAATAAATAACAGATGTTGATAGCTAGGCTTAATTGAAGCCTAAGCTCTAATATTTTGAATGAAGATGCAGTCATTTCATCATGAGAACATATCAGAAAGCATTTTAGATTAATAAAGAAAATGTGAACAAGCAGGCCTAACTGATTACCGAGTGGTTCCGTCGAAATCAACTAAAAAATACAAAGCGCTGGTAACAGATAAATGACAATAAATGGATCCCAAAAGTTATGAACAACTTATGTATCTTCTCTACTTTCTAGCAAACATTAACATGGCGTATCCAAATATATGATGGTGAGGATAGTAGTATAACTGCAAGAAACACAAATCAACCAATCGACCGCATTAACCCTCATTTTGTCACTTAAAAATTGAAGCGTACATTCACCTCACGATTCATAAATCATATAAATGCCTCACCTCACTATTCATAAATCTTATAAAAGCAAAGCGTTTGGAGATTAAATAAAAATTACCGATGACCTAAGGCTTTCTTTAAGTCTTTTTCTATTTGTTGTTCACTGCAAAATTAAACAAGAGAATTTCATTAAGTGCACAACAATTACAATCTCGAAACTTCAGATGTTAAATCCAAGAATATTCCGTTAACTAAGGTCATAAACAAAATCAACCAAGCATGGACATATCAAATAAAATCAAAAGAAGTTAATAGAACCTCTCTATTTCAAAACAACAAATGTTGTAAGAGCATGGATAGAAATTACTATCCCAAGAAACACAAATGCTAACATTCTCTGCATATTAAAATGAGGCAATGCAAAAGCTCAAAAAACTCTCTCTCTACCTCTACGTTTCCATCCGATAAAAACAATTAAGACAATTATTATAAACACAATTAAGACAATTATTAAAGATAAGTCAATGGATAATCTATTGGTATGGTCATGAGGGCAAGATTGGAATAGGATTTTAAGATGTGAGTGATATAATGATGGTAAAGTTACAATCATACCCTCTAAAGTGTCTTAATTGTCACAACTCTTCCTATAATGCCCTTAAATTTCTTGCTTAAATATGTTGTACATGTTGCTTCTTAAGTTGTACGGGAATGAAAATGACCGATAATCCACACCAGTGAAAGGAACAAAAGTCATGTTTTACCTAGGAACAAAAATATAAAAAGTGCATTATGTAACACCTATATAGCTAACAAGACCTATATACAGTAAAAATATGGGGAACTAATAATAAAATAATAAAGAATGCAATAAAAAGAATAAACACAAGAATATAAATACTTACTTATTGGTTTGATAAGTGGCATCAAATGTGACGTTCATCTTCGAAATTTCGTCAGCCCAAAAGACAGATATAAGTTGACCATTTTGAACAACAAAGTCATAAAAGAAATCGGGTAAGCTATCAGAACGATCACGCAATCGGTCTAACACTAACTGAGAATCTTTTTCACCAATAAAAATTCTCAACTTTTGGCTAAAGTTTTTGAAGTCGGCTGGGGTGCCATGGACATTATGATGCCCCCCTTCATTGAAACATAACAGCTGTGTGCTTTTACTGGACCAATCTTGTTGAGACTCATTCTATGAATGAACTACTTAGCAGAAAAGCTAAGCTTCCTACCAGACTTTGTAAGATCAGGGTTATGGTTCTCAACAAAAGGATGGTTATGCTCTTCTACAAACTTATTAACCACAAAACAACCATCTTTTTTGCATAACATAACACAAATGTGTGCATTGCAATCACTGAGTGTAAAGGTAGTCTGACGAAACTTCATAGACTCGTTGCATAAGGTGTCAAACGTACGCTTCTTTTGAGGTTTACCATATTTGTTACATCGATAATATTTATGAGTAACAACATCGTTCCATACCTTAGATTGTCCTTTTCTAACAGAAAAACCAGCCTGTTCAGCATAAACTGAATATAGGGTATACGCGTCTTCCCCGTTGTCAACTGAACGTCCCACGATTGGAGTATACTTCAAATCAACATTGGGAGTCCACATCCTGGTTCCATTCGGAGTTTCAAAAACATAAAACGGCTCTTCATTGATTTCTATAAAAATGCATAAAGGCATGAAAAAAAATTAGAAACAAATTTAAGCAAAGAAAAAATAAATGAGCAAAAGGATAGAGATTTTATGTAAGTAACAGATTGAAGAAAAAGAAAAAAAAAATTCACATATTATATATAGTCTATACAGTGTTGAGTAGTAAAGGAACAAAAGTTTAAAGAAAAATGAGTTTAAATATCAAAAGTACCAAGGTAACATTTAACAAAAAAAAAAAAAAAAACATTAACCTATATATAATCTTACTATATTATGTAAAAAAATGGACTTTATATATCACAAAATAACAAAGGGTGTTTATGTTGTTTACCCAAAAAACAAACATTAACATATAATATATCTAACAAAACAATAACAAAAGGTGTTTATGTTGTTTAACCAACAAACAAACATTAACATATAATAAATCTAAGAAGATCATTCTAAAAAAAAGTATGCTAAGTTGCTATATTTCATATCGAAAACAAAAATTTAAGGATTCAAAACTATACAAAACTATTTTAGTGTAAAAATGAGACAAAAAATGCATACAACAAACAACGATTTAAAACTATAGAAAAAATTGTACTAGTTACTATAATTCATAATGAAAACAAAAATGTAACGATTTTAAACTGTGCAAAACTATTTTAGTGTAAAGACTGGACCAAAAGCTTTTATGGTATTTATATATCACAATAACAAAGGTGTTTATGTTGTTTAACCTAAAAAAAATATTAACATATAATATATCTAACAAAACAAACACAAAGGTGTTTATGTTGTTTAGCCAAAAAAACAAACATTAACATATCTAAGAAACACACAAAATGCATACAACATATGACCTATAACAGATCTGAAACGATTTAAAACAAAACAAAAGTATTTTAGTGTAAAGATGTGACAAAAATGCATACAACATATGACCTATAACAGATCTGAAACACAAATTAGAAAAAAAAACTATGTAAATTAAAAATGGAACGATTTAAAACAAAACAAAAGTATTTTAGTGTAAAGATGTGACAAAAATGCATACAACATATGACCTAACAGATCTGAAACACAAATTAGAAAAAAAAAAAACTATGTAAATTAAAACATAACTACATTAAAACAATTTAAAACAAGACAAAAATGGAACGATTTAAAACAAAACAAAAGTATTTTAGTGTAAAGATGTGACAAAAATGCATACAACATATGACCTATAACAGATCTGAAACATAAATTAGAAAAAAAACTATGTAAATTAAAACATAACTACATTACATACATTATGTTGATTATATTAATGAGAACATAAGGTATAAACATAAGAATCAATCATGTGTACCTGATACGATTAACCGTTCAAGAACCTCAGTAATGGAAGACACCATCATCCTGATCGGGTTCCCTTTAGTGTGTACACTAATGATGGCTAATGATCACAAAGTGATCGAATAAGAGAGAGAGAGAGGTGGGTGGCGGCTACATTAGGTTATGGTGTTATTGGAGTCCAACCTAATACCTCTAGTTATCTCTCTATTTATACACACAGGAGACACCCTAATTAGGTTTAGTAAGGGTAATTCCGTCCATCAAAGAATCACCTATTATAAACTTAGGGATATTATAGTAATTGATCAATATAATATAAATGATAATGATGGCCACAAATAAATATAATAAACATCATTTATATTTATTCTAACACACTAACATTAAAATGAGCATACAAAAACACAAACAAAAAAAGGAATGGTAAAGAGAAAGAAGTGTTGACCTTCAGGAACAAGGCCATCAACAACAGACGACACAGATCTGGTTGGTAGGAGATTATTATCATCTAAAACATTAAAAGAAAAGAAAGTAAATCCCTAAAAAAGAAACAAGTGGACTATCATTAAATGTAATAAAATGAAATGTTGAAGTGGAAATTAAAATCAAAACCTGACATATGTAGCACAACAGAAATAGGATCCTCATTAAATTCAAAAGAATCATCCAAGTTGTGTGGGACGAGGTGGGTGGGAGAGCCAATATCACTGTCATCATCTTCATTTATTTCGGTTTGTATTGACATGTTGGAAGGAGGTTTGGATGAAGAAGCCATTAATGCATAGACATAAATGTGGAAGAGATAAATGGAAATGTGTAGACATAGAAATGAAGAAGGAGGTGTTGACTCTATATAAAGCAAGATCCTGAATAAATTGGATGGATTTTCATAGTACAAAAGTGTGAAAAGTAAGGTGGAAGTCTGCAAAAAAAAGTGGTGTCAGGAAGCAACAAAGTGATGTCTTGGAAGCTCATTGAACGAGATGCTTTGATGGACCATCTTGCCCTTGTGAAGAATGTAACACAGGGTGTACGTGGCTGCATATAAAACCATTGGATGGGTTTGTAGGGTTTGCACAACTCATAAGGGTTTGCACTAGATACATACCCTATATATATATAAAATAAAGAAAGCCCTCTTTGTTAACATGACGTTCATTTAGGCCATCATCCACTTAGGAGTGCCACCTGGAAACCTTCCTTTTATTTCACTTCAAAAGTCTTTTTCTCTCTCATGTTTCCTCTCACATTTTTAAACGTTAATAGCTTTTATATACGAGAGTTTTTTTTTTAAAAGAAAATACACTAAATTAATGAGCGTTTTATTATCTTTCCAACGAATACAATAGTGCTATACAAAAAAAAAAAACGAAAAAATGACTTTTTTTGTGGTTTTTTGTTCACACCTTCAAAACCACCGGCTTAATCACGCCATGCAATGGCTCATCCAAACATACATCTTCCTTTTAATTTACATTTTCATCTTATTCAATGATTAAAATTGTGTTTTGTTTTCATATTCTAATACATTAATTTCTATGTTACATCATAACACATATTTTATCACTTCATATTAGATTTGTATATTTCGAAAAGCTTATGGGATATAATCTTGTAATAAAGTACGTAATTACACACTCCACCGTCATATTCTCTAAGTGAGACTCCAACTCATGCTGTAACCTCCACATTGGAAGGTCGTAGCTCATCGGCAGCTTATCCAGGAGATGCGGGTTTAACCTTCAAAAATTTTTAGTTATTTATTAATATTTTTTTCCTTCTTATGCAAACACAAGGCTTGGGGAATTAGGATTAGCCCAGCAGGGTAAAAAGGCCCAATTTTTCAACAAACTAAGTTGAACTCCTTTAACAAATTAAAGTTATGTCCGATTTCTTCAACCAATTAAGTTATTTCATGTAAAAAATGCACAGTTGTACAACAAATTAGATATACAAGTTTATTGTTTTATTGGCACAGACCCTTGAGAGAAACTGTTTCTTCAAGGGTGACCCTGTTCACTGGTTTTCCATACGGATCAAAAAGTGCATGCTCATGTTTGTCAACTATTATGAATTTTTCCATAGTTGGTTAAAATTAAATAACCTAAATGAAATAATTTAAAAGCTAACCATTTAATAACTTTTTTATATCTAAAGCTAACCTATACCATAGTTCATATATAGTTTTTGATAACTAATTTATTTAAAGTAAAACAACAAAACTATATTAGCCAAGCATTACTTAATTACTATTGCAATTGTCCACAGAAGCACAATCTTACAAAGTGTGGCTTTCCATTTTTCGCTGCATGTTGCATAAGCCTTGGTTAACAATTTTCCAAACCTCCAAAATACAAATACCACTTAGCAGATATGTGAGCACAAAGGTTTTCGCAACACGGGTCTCAGGACAGCATATAACATCGTTTTTGTTCGCCACGCCGCTGTCAATCCTTTACCAATACATTCGCCCCCGAGTATCGTGGTCCCCTGTTCTTGACTTGGTCAGGAAGCTATGGTCTACAGTGTCTATTGATGACTTGGTCAAAATTCTTAAAGTCAGCATACACCAAAAGTCATTTTGTGGAAATAAAATTCAATTGGCATTCTTCTTCCAAATCTTTAGTCAAGCATTCACATCTCTAATCTCCATTCAGATTCCCACTCAATCATCTTTTACTTTGAACCAATAGCAAACACAATGTTCTGCCCATCTTCTTCTCACATAGTAATTTTCTTTCCTCAAATTTTATAATCTGTGGGAATCTATGAAAGTTATTATTTAGTTTGGACTTATAATCAGTTAGATAGGGAAATGGCATACACAGGGATGGAATTGTTCATGGAGAACTTAAAGATGCTGATTTACAACAATGATAATCCAGTCATCAATAACCACCCTTCAGTTTTATCGAAAAGGTCTGAAATTCGATTGCTTTATGAAGAGCTCAGCTCCATCAACCAAATCTTGTTTGTTGAAAAAGAAGATGGCATGCATGAGGTTGAAGAGGTAAGAAATCTGAAGATCAGATTCAAAGATTTAGTAGAAGAGGCACATAATATTGTTGGTCTATTTGTATATGCTGTCAATTTCAAATGTAAACACGATTCGATTGTAGACGGCCTTAGTTTTGAAACTACTGATCATAAGTACAAATTTAAATACTCCTTGTATCTTAAGAATGTGATTAAATCTGTCAAGTCTATCAGAAAAGAATTAGATAAGATCGTTGATAACCCGAAGATGGTTTCATCTCCATGCATCAACCGCCTGAACACACAACCATTTTCTGTGGCTGGTATTTCCGGAACCAAAAAGCCAGTAAGAACGAAAAACGTGTTCAATAATATGGTTGTGGGGCTGAAGTATGATGCTGGGCTGATTAGGGACAAACTTGTTGAAGATAAGAAGCATCTAGATGTGGTCTCTATTGTTGGCATGGGCGGAATAGGTAAGACTACCCTTGCTGCCAAAGTTTTCAATGATCCGTTTGTGGTTTACCATTTCCATGTGCGTGTGTGGGTCACTGTTTCTCAAACATACGAAAAACAGGATCTGTTGATTCAAATTCTCTCATTCATGGATGTTCGAGTAGACTTTGCAAGTGCTAGTTACTCTCGCCTTCGCGAAGTATTGCACAAAAGTCTGATGGGCAAGAGGTATTTGATTGTCATTGATGACATATGGAGCAATGAGGCATGGGATGACATCAAACTATATTTCCCCAATGGTAACACCGGAAGTCGTATTTTGCTCACTAGTCGCCTTAAAGAAGTTGCCTTATATGCAAAATCACGTGGTTTGATTCATCATTTGGAATACTTGACCGACGATGAAAGCTGGGAGTTGCTATGTAAGAAGGTGTTTCTCGGTGTTGATTGCCCTGAGTGGTTGATTGAAACGGGAATGCTAATTGCAAAAAACTGTCATGGCTTGCCACTTGCGGTGGTTGTCATTGCTGGAATTCTAGCAAAAGAAGCATTAACCAAAGATTCATGGGAAAAGATTGCTCAAACTGTGAGTTCATACGTTGTTAGTGACCGGAATGGGTTTGTGGATATCTTGGCTTTGAGTTATGACCATTTACCTCCTCACTTGAAAGACTGTTTTCTTTACCTAGGCGCCTTCCCAGAAGACGACAAGTTTCAAGTACAAAGACTGATCTGGTTATGGATGGCCGAGGGATTTATACAAGAAGATGGAAATCGAACCCTAGAGGAAATTGGAGAGGAATACCTAGGGGAACTAGTCAACAGAAATCTTTTAACTGTTGCTGATAGAAAGTTAAATGGTGGCATCAAAGCTTGTTCCATTCACGATCTTTTAAGGGAGCTCTGCTTGAAAAAGGCAACCGAAGAAGGTTTCTGCCTGAAAATAAACACAAAAATGAGTTGTTTAGCTTCTATGAGACCACGCCGCATATTCACAAACGTTGATTTTTTTGCCAACAAGTATTTTGATAAACATAGCCCAACGATCCGATCAGTTGTGTGTTTGCATAATGGCGGATCCATGACTAACATCATGGATAAGCATTTCTATGCTTACCCTCTTCTAATGGTTTTGGATCTACAGAAGTGTAAATTGTATGATTTTCCGAAGGCTATAGAACTATTAGTTCATTTAAGGTACCTTGCGTTTTGGTACATGAGAGGTTTCCCATCCTCTTTATGCAATCTTTGGAGCCTTCAAACCCTCATAATAAAGAGTGTTACCGCTTTGTGGTTGCCAAACACTATATCAAACTTGGTGAATCTAAGGCATTTGAAGAGCGACAAGGATATATATTTCAACTCGATAGAAAAACCAATGAATTTGCAAACCATTTCGAATGTGAAGTTGGGAAATGGGGCAGGAAGTTGGGTGAAATATATTCCTTCTATCAAGACGCATAAGGCAATGACTCGCGCCCAAGATGATCATGACTTCGCAACACTCACTTCTTTAGAAACACTCGTGTGGATTACCATAGGCTTAAAAGGATTTGTATATGGTAAGCTAGAATATCCCAAGATTCACATGAGGCTTCCTACTTCATTGCGAAATCTTTCGTTAACAGGGTGTTATCTTCCTTGGAGTGATATGTCAATACTGCAATCTCTTCCCAACCTTGAGGTTCTAAAAATACTAGACAACGCATTTTTGGGACCTAGATGGGAAACCGGCGAGTCTGAGTTTCAACGACTAAAATACTTGAAACTACAAGGCTTGTCCATCCAACACTGGGAAGCTTCTAGTATCAACTTCCCATGTCTCAAACACTTGGTATTGGATAGATGCAAACATCTAGAAGAGATTCCACTTGAACTTGGGGACATCCCAACACTCAAGACTATTGATGTTGATGACTACAATATCTCTGTTATAGAATCTCTTGATAGAATTTGGGAAGAACAACAAAATGTTGGAAACTATGAACTCAACATAAACGTCCGAAGGCGTTGGACAGCCAACTTTCTTATAGGAAATCAAGAGAGATCTGAGTTTTTAAAAAAGCCATGGATGGCATTTCTTATCGAAAATCAAGAGAAATCCGATTTTGTTGATGGTTGTATCAAAAGCAAGTGATCTTTGGATCACAATGGGGTCTACAACGTCGAATTAAGGTCGCACAATTTCTTTCCTTTCAAAAAATTGATTTTTGTTTAGGAAAATATATAACCAATGTTATTTATTGAATTTAAGTTTCTATAAATTCATAAAATTATTTTTTATACGTTTTAATATTATAATTTATATGTATTAAGGTAAATTTCCACAGCCGTAATACTAAATGGGAAAGTATTGGCGCAGCTTGAGATTTTTTGGTACTGCAGTTATGTGTTGAAGTGTGGAATAAAACAGCTTAGTGTTGTGTCATTTTTTGTTGTGTAATAAATTAACAGGGCTAAACATTTGATCCCCTATTGGGCCGATATAAAACCCAATTTGTGGTTTAGGTGCGTTAAGGATGGTTGTTGGGCTGGGTACAATTTTCATTTGCAAAGAGCCCATTTAAAAGATGGAGCCAACCTGTATGAAGAGATAGAGGTGCACAAATCGAGTTTTTTTCAATACCCGGTTTCGGGTAGGGTCGGGTATTACTTCGATTGGGTATTGGAAGAATCGGTTCTAGTTCCAGTTCCTAGCATAAAAACTATACCCGGTATACCGGTTCAGGTTTTTCAATACCCGGTTCCGGTTCTTTCAATACCCGGTTCGGGTATGGAACCGGTTCCGGTATACCGGGTATTGAAAAAAAAACAGGTACACTGAGTATTGAAAAAACCCGGCTATGCTGGATATTGAATTCTTTTAATACAATCACGTCGAAGGGTAGTGCGACTTAGATGATTATAACGCGGTTATAGAATTCTTTGGATGAGACGGGCCAATCTTGGGTTGTCGAAGTGGTCAAATGGCAACCCTTCTTGAATCACAAATTGACCCATTCCTTCCTGGACCGCTTCAACATCAAAATGCCAAATAGTCCCGTCGCTTGACATATATTTTTTTGGGTCATGAACCGGGTATTAGGAAAACCCGGTTCTGGGTATTTAAAAAACCGGGTACAACCGGGTACGGTTCCGGGTATGGTTTTTTTACATAGAAATCTATACCCTATACGTACCCGACGGGTAGGGTCGGTTCTGGTTACGGGTAGGGTCGGTTTCGGTTTTTTTAATGCCCGGTTCTGGATTTTTTTTTTCAGAGACTGAGATTGGAATTGTGAAGAAAAAGATGGAGAGACAGACAAAGTATTTTAAACGGTGAAAGATTAACCTTGGCTACAACGCCCGGTATCACGTTAGTTGACACGTCATTTCTTACCGTTAAAAAATCAACCTGAAATCAGAAATCCACTGTAAACCTCTTTACTACTGATGTTTCTAGAAGAAAAATGAATCTTAGGTGTTGTTTGTTTTTTGCTCAGAAGCACTTCTGACCTCTTTTGTCTGCGCCACGCAGACGTGCGCAGACGTTTGGGGTCTGTAGATTGTTTGTTTTTTAGAAGACCTTTCACTCAAAAAGGTCTTCCTGACCTCTTCTTGGTGCAGACTTGTTCCAAAGTCTTCTAAGGTCTTCAAAGGTCTTCTTCACTTCTCTTCTCCTCACCCACCACCACCACCACTGTCCACCACCCACCACCACCACCGTCCACCACCAACCACGGTCCACCACCACCATGGTCCACCACCACCACCCACCACGGTCCACCATCACCACCTACCACGGTCCACCACCACCACCACCATCCACCACTACCATCCACCACCACCACCGTCCACCACCACACGGTCCACCACCACCACCACGGTCCACCACCACCACCACCCACCACCATCACCCACCACCGTCTACCACCACCACAGTCCACTACCACCACCAACCACGGTCCACCACCACCACCACCGTCTACCACCACCACCTCCACCACAACGGTCCACCACCAACCACGGTCCACCACCACCACCATCCACCACCTACCACGGTCCACCACCACCCACCACCACCATCGTCCACCACCACCGTCCACCACCATCCACCACCACCGTCCACCACCACCATCCATCACCACCGTCCACCACCACGACCACCACCACCCACCCATCACCACCACCACGGTCCACCACCACCACCGTCTACCACCAGACTGCTGTAAAAAATCAGCTTATTTAAATTTCAGTTTATTTTAGCAGTCTGCAGACCTTTGGTCCACCTTTTCTCCTGCAGATGTCTGTAGATGTGGTCCGCAGACTGCAGACTTTTTCCTGCAGAAAAAACAAACAGCACCTTAGAGGGCTAATATTGAAAGTTCGAAGATTTTAGATTGTCAAGATTAACCCAGTTTAAGGTTGATTTTAATGGAAACTTAAAAAAATATAAAGTTGTCATTTCAGTTTTATGTAAGTGGGCAATAGTGGGTGCTGAATGGGTAAAGTCGTCATTTCAGTTTTATGTAAGTGGGCAATATTGTAATTTCATTTACTTAGACAAATTAAATACTAACAATTACTAATCTTTAAAGTAACATTGAATACTTACAATAACTAATTTTGAAACTCACCTAGAGAAGTAACATAATGCCAAAGTGAAAAAAGTATGTAACTAATTTCTAACATAAATTTAAAAATGTTTTTTTTTTACAAGAGAGCCAGTGAGCCACCATCAATTCAAAATATGATAGTCCTTAACTTACTAATAGTTATCGGCAAGTCATGTTTGTGCTTCATGTTTCGTAACCGATCGAACAACGAGGAACCACCATTAATTCACTGTCATGATGGTCTTTAATTTACTAATTATTAGTCCAAGCCACCATCATTTTATAATTATTATTGTCCAACCTCACAAATAAAATACTACACACTATATCCATGGTCGGCCCTTAATAGGGCCGGCGTGGGCGACGGTCCCAGGTCCGAAAATCCCGAGGGCCCGAAGTTTTTTTTTTTTTAAAGTTTTTATATATGTATTTATGGGTTGTAGGCTATTATGATCTTTTTTTTTAAGATTTACCCATCTAATAAGGCGCAAAATCACTAAATTTGTATACCTATCAAAGCAAACCCAACCCAAAACAAGGGTTCAGAAAGCAAAAGGGTTTACTGTTTACACAACAAATGTCGGACACTCCAGACTTCAAGCCGTGAGCCCGGTTTTTTTATAGTGGGTTTTTATATATCATGATCGGGTTTAAATTATATGTGCCCATTTTAATTGTTGTGGCCCAGACCCAAATGTTTTCGAAGACGTCCCTGACTATATCGCTTGTTTCTCTATAGTTACAAATTCTTCACCGCTGCTTGTTGAACCGGAGATGGGATCGCAACCATCGCCATCACCGTTACGCCTCTGCTATTTGGCATCACCCACAATCTATATCACTACATACTGTGTTCTTTTTCTCGCTTCTTTGTGATAGGTACAAATCATCAACACTGATTATCACTTTCAGGTAAAGCCCTAACATGAAGAAATACAAGCCCATCAACATCTATCGCAAGATATAAAATAATATATCTAAATAACAAATACAATAATTATTTACAAAATAGCACAAGGTTGATTATTGTAACCAAATATGGTTTAAGAAACAGAATATATACAAAAAAAATATATATTATAAAAAGATGTGTGTTTTTTATATGAATCAGACCTATTATCATGTATTCCACCATTTTGATACCATGTTTAGCTTGGTTCTCCAAGAGATGATCCGTTTAATTATATGAAAAGACACATTATACTTTTTTTTGGATAAATTACACAATTCGTCCTTTAGGTTTGACCCATTTTTCAGTGGATGTCCTTTCGCGTTTCAGTTGATGAGATTCGTCCTTAACGATCTAAAATCTTACACCCACTGTCCTAAGGGCCTAACCCAGTTAAAATTTTCAGTTAACTTTAGTCATGTGCCTTGCACATGAGGGTAAATTGGTAAATTTACTTCTCTCTCTCCCTATATCTAACTTCAACCACCACCACCACCACCCAATCCTGAAACAAAACCAAATTTTGCCCTAATCCCTAGATTATCAAACAAAACCAACATCAACAAAGATACTAAAAAGCTTCAAACTTTACAAACAATTCAACAAAAAGATCAAACCCCACATCAAAAGAACAAAGACCCATATCAAGACTTACACCATCTTGTCCCAAAGGCGAATAAAACATTAACGTAATGGGTCAGGATCCAAACACAAAAATAAAAAAAAAAAAAAAAAACCAGCACCACCCCTCATTAATCAAAGCAATTACAACATTAACGTAATGGGTCAGGATCCAAACACAAAAATATAAAAAAAAAATCAGTGGGGAATTTCATCGAACACTTGGCATGCAAAACAAAACCCCAAAAGATGAAAACAGAGATCGACGAACCGCGTGTAGGGGAAAGGATTGGAGGATGGATGGTGACGTTGAGGAAGTGGAGGGAGTCTGTTGATAATAATCTCGACCTCCTTCTTGTAAAACTCGGTGGACAGTGGACTGCATCATCATCCATGATTATTATTATTAATATTATTTGCAGTAAGAGGAACAAGTTCCGTTTGTGGGTTTTGTCTGAAAGTTGTTCTTGGTGTTGCCAGAAACTATACAGTTGAATTGGAGAGAGAGGGGGGGGGGGATGAAGATGCAGATGAGAGGGGATTTTTTTTATTTATATATATAAGCGAAATTACCAGACTACCCTCATGTGCAAGGCACATGACCAGATTTAACGTTAAATACTAACCAAGTTAGGCCCTTAGGACAGTGGGTGTAAGATTTTAGATCGTTAAGGACGAATCTCATCAACTGAAACGCGAAAGGACATCCACTGAAAAATGGGTCAAACCTAAAGGACGAATTGTGTAATTTATCCTACTTTTTTTTTCAAGATTTTTATAGGTTTAGGGCTTCGACTGTAAACAAATAAATTAATGATTTTCATTTACAATCTCGGTAAGAAATATAATGGATCGTAAAAGTCTCTGTCGACGAAAAATCTATAAGTTAACGTAATTGATGACCAAAACAGTGCAGCCCGCCGCAACGCGCGGGACCCTGCTAGTTAAATTCAGGGGCGAAGCTTGGTTCTTAAATCGGGAGGGGCCAGACTCAGTTTTTTTTATCGGTAGTGGCAAATCACTACTAGAAAATTGGGCTTTTGTCACCACATTTTCAGTCACATAATAGTAGCAATTGCTCTGTAGCCACCATTTTGCAATCGAAAATGCGATAGCAAAAACACCCGTGTCTATTGCTCTAATGTCACCAAATAGCTACCACTTTTATATTTTGCTACCATATTTTTGTCACCACAAAATGGTTAAAACTATTGCCACGGCTCCTATGATGTTTTAGGAAGGTCTTTTGCTACCGTTTTGATACCATTTAGCCACCAATATTGCCACCATTTAGATACATTTTTTATTGAAAATTTACACTTTTTTTGTAACCGTTTTTGTACCATTTAGTTTGCAACCATTTAGTCACCGCTTTCATTGAGAATTTACTACCATTTAGCCATCACTTTCATTGAAAATTTGATACTATTTAACCACCATTTTCATTGAAAATTTGCAACCATTTAGCCACCACTTTCATTGAAAATTTGATACCATTTAGCCACCACTTTCATTAAAAATTTGCTACCATTTAGCTTTGCTATATTTTTTTGTACTTTTTAATTCAATTACATTTCAAGAAAACTATATTATATATAAAACAATCAAATAATACAAAATCTCAATTTATATAAAACAAATTTGTTACAGTTTTTCCAATTTTAAATTCATACAAAACTCAAATAACAGAAATTATCCATGAAAAACTTCAAAACATTCATGTCTAAGTGTTTATAGCCTATTTTCGATCCATAGCTGTCAACTAGGGGTGTAAATGACACGTAGTGGCTCGGGATCGGCTCGGTAAAAAGCTCGAACGAGTCAAGCCTTAACGAGCCCGAGCCCGAGTCTGAAATATGGCTCGTTTAATTATCGAGCCCGAGCTCGAGCCCTAGATATAAAGCTCGATTGGGCTCGCGAGCCTAATCGAGCCTTAACGAGCTAGAGCCCGAACCCGAGCCCGAGCCTAAGTTACAGCCGGGCCTAAGTTATAGCCTTAACGATTGGGCTCGCGAGCCTAAGTTATAGCCGAGCTTTTGCGAGCTAGAGCCGAGCTTTTGAGCTCGTTTGAGATTCTCAAATCACCTCGAGCTTTGGATTTTGCAAGCGAGCCGAGCTCGAGCTTCACAAAACCTTAACGAGCCCGAGCCGAGCCCAGTCAGGCTCGGGCTCGGCTCGGCTCGTTTACACCCCTACTGTCAACATAGCTTCAATAATTGTGCCATTCTATTGAGCATAGCCTCTTTATCCGCATTATCTTTTTCTTTTTCAGCCACCAAGCCCGCAATAATTCCTTCAAACCTTTCTTTATCTTCATCTTTTTCCTTAACAAGCTCTTTGATAATCAAGTTCAACTTTTCAATCTACAAAACAAGCAATGAATAGAATCAAGAAGCCGTAATTATAAAAACTAATAACAGGTCAAGTGAGTTACACAATAACATAATCCAATTGTGAGTTATAATTCTAGTGATAGAAGGTAAATAACATGTTCTGATATATTTACATACTATTACTAAGAATAAAATTTTACTTAAACAATCTATAGAGATTGTCTAATCAATTCAATAAGAAATTCCTAGATTTGTGTTAAAGCAAGGAATCATGTTCATGACACTAGAAATTGGCACAAGATCATTTAACTAAAATGACTTCAACATAAGATTAATCGCAATTCAACACAATTGTTTGACATTCAAAAGCAAATAAAAGATAGAAAATACCCAATGTTTAGAACCCTGGAATCAAAGTTTACACCCGGATATGAATAGAAGTTTTAGCCAAGCATGGCCATAGAAATCATCAAATGTTGTGTTCTTGGGTCTTCAATCTTCAAGATTATAATGAAAAAATGATAAAATTCATGGGTTGGAATCATTAGAGCTGAATAGCAATGATAAAAATCCCCCCGAGTTCCTCCTTGCAGCCCAATAATAGCCCTTAGTCAAAGTCCACCATTAATTCTTTCTTAAAACAAGCAAAGTTTGAATTCTTTTTCCTTGTTTTTCACTTTTACGTTTTCTATATTATTGTTATTATTAGTATTAATACTAGTAGACTTCATGCATGTTACTTGGTGCTCGGGTATCGAATATAATTTCTAATTTTTTCGCCCTACTTCACACGAGCACATACCAAAAGTATAAAATAAATAAATAAATAAAGTAACCAAAAAGTAATAAAATACATACAATACTAAAACAATAAAGTACAAGCCTAAAACTAATAAAAATACTATCTAATCAACTAAAAAATATACAAAACTGACAAATAAATGTGATGCATTTAGCAACACATCAATAGGCCTCTGAGTTAGGTCTCTACATCATGTTATCGTGACTTATATTGTATCATAACGACCAATTAAAGTGGTACATGCCCTAGTGACCATTATTGGTTTAATTAACTATCATTGGATATAATTGACCATCATTGGATCTAATTAATGATCATTGGTTCTAATTGATCATCGTTGTGCCTGTTGAGCATCATCAGGTCTAATTTACCATCATTGGGTCTAAATGACCATCATTGGGTGTAAGTGACAATGATTGGATTTAACTGACCATCATTGGGCCTAACTGACCATCATTGGATCCAACTGGTGATCATTGGTTTAATTAACCATCATTTGATCTAATTTATCAACATTGATCTAATTGACAATCATCGGTTCTAATTGACCATTATCGGGCCGAATTGACCATCATCGGGTCTAATTGGCCATCATCGGGTCTAAATGACCATTATTGGTCTAAGTGGCAATGATTGGATCTACCTGACCATCACTGGGCCTAACCGACCATCATTGGATCTAACTAACCATCATTGGGCCTAACTGACCATCACTGGATTCAACCAACCATCAGTGGTGTAATTAACCATCATTGAATCTAATTGACCATCAATGGATCTAAATGACGATCATTGGTTCTAATTGACCATCATTGGATCTAACTGACCATCATTGAGCTTAGCTGACCATCATTGGATCCAACTGACCATCATTGGTGTAGTTAACCATCATTGGATCTAATTTACCATCATTAGATCTTATTGATGATCATTAGTTCTATTTGACCATCAACGGGCCTAATTGACCATCATCGGGTCTAATTGACTATCATTGGGTCTAAATGACGTTCATTGGGTCTAAGTGACAATGATTGAATCTACATGGCCATCTTTGGGCCAAACTGACAATCATTGAATTCAATTGACCATCATTGGATGTAATTGACGATAAAATATTTATAGTTACTAGTTTTGTTTCTTTTAATTGAAAGTGTGGCAGTGTAGTTTTAGAAAAAGTGTAGTTGTAGGCCTATTTTGGCGTAGGGTTAATTATCGTGGCTAATAGGGTAGTAATTTAGTCTCAAAATTTACCACTGATTAACTACCTTATATATATATATATATATATATATATATATATATATATATATATATATATATATGCAGATTAAGGTTCCGGTACAAAAGATGGAATTCGTAGGAAGGATAAGAAGGATTCTCATGCTGACACGTGGCGGTAGGGTAATTTAAGATTAAGGGTAGTATTGTAATCACACACATATCATTTAATATTTTTATTTTTGGTGGTTTTTAATTTGTGAGATTTTTTAGAGATTGATTTAAATCTTATCACTTTTTTTTTAATTCCAATACCTCCCGAGAGTTGTTTTTTTTTTCTAACATTGCCATTCCTAATCTTGTTTCTCGTTCACATTGTTTTTGTATGCTTTAAAAAACACAGTACTAAAAACTTAAAAACGCTCTTACGTAAATACGTCTATACAGTTCTCTAGGTAAGTAGTCGATTTTACCATAATGATCTCAAATTCTGATAACTCATTTTCATACTAAAATCTTTGTAATTCTTGATTTTCGTATCATTGATTTTCTCAGATATCATCATTTCTTAGGCTATGGGGTGTGGAGACATGAGGGTCATGTCTCCATGCCACATAGGATGCCACCTAGGCTTGGTCATGTCTCCATATGCTTAAGACATGGGTGGGGTGTGGAGACATGAGAAACCCATGTCTCAAGCATTAAATACTATTATTTTTTTATAAAAATTAATTTTAACAACTTTTATAAAACTAACAAATAAATAAAATAATGTTAAATTAAAAACTAAATATTATAAATAAAAAGTACAAGACATGATAAATTTTAAAAATAAAAACGAACACACCGAAAAAAAAAAAGATACGATATCCTAAAATATATAAAACTATTTCCACTTGTTAAGCAACTTGTCTTGCAAATTTTTTAACGCGGCTCGTTTTTCTTCGGGGTAGCTCGAGATATCGGCGGACATAATCTTCCACTCTTCCACCGCCTTCGCTTCGTCAATCAACCTAAGCTTATCTTCCTTGATTTTTATTTTTCTTTCGTTAGCTTGGTTGAATGCTTCCATTTGCGCGCTTAACGTTTCAAGCCTGGAAGCGCTCCCGCTCGAGCTATCCGTTGCCGCTTTCTTCCCGGCCGCCGCCTCTTTTCGAGCTTTGTCCCGGCCTACATAATAAAAATTAAAATATTTTTATACTATAATGAAAACGCAACGAATTATATATAAAAATAACTATAAATTTATAAACCTATGGGGCGTGGCTCCTCCATGAATACTGGTTCATCGAACTCGGGCTCGTCGTTGATATCAATGTCGATTGGAACAGACGGATCTCCCTGTTTAGCTTTAGTTTTTCTTTTCGCCCGTTCAACCTCGTTCCGAACCCCCGCCCATTTTTGTTCATCTTTCAACACCTGCCAAGCACGTATCATGGAGAACGATCTATTTGTCTCATCTTTAAATTTCTTCAACGCCGCCTCAAAAATATTTTGCTCGTTCCAACCACTAGGCGGTTTTGACTTAATACGGTTGTAAATTCCATTGAATTTACCACAATCCGCATTTACCTTTCTCCACTTCGAGCTAAGAGCGTCGTTTTTTCGATACGGGGGGCTTTGCATCAACTTGTGAAAGTATTCGTTCGCCGCA
Source organism: Ambrosia trifida (assembly GCA_028751855.1). Classification (NCBI taxonomy): domain Eukaryota; kingdom Viridiplantae; phylum Streptophyta; class Magnoliopsida; order Asterales; family Asteraceae; genus Ambrosia; species Ambrosia trifida. Next base: position 38,017,064 of record CM054131.1, on the reverse strand, counting down.
TCCCATAATTGGGATGCCGATTGGGCGGTACCTTTAATTAATAAACATATATATTTCAGAAAAAAATAAACATATATATTTCGGAAAAAAAAACATATTTCGAAAAAAAAATAAACATATATATTTCGGGAAAAAATAAACAATTTAAATAATTTTACCGATGTTGGCACGTGTTGAAGCAAAGACATACGCCTTAGCTAAGGCTTCCTCTTCGACATCGGACCATGGTCTAGGGGCTCCCTCTAGTGGTTTACCACGTCCCGGTCCCGGTTCTCTTTGTTTTCCTTTGCGTTTGCCTTTGGTTCGTGGTGTAGGTTGGGTTTCGGGAATTATCTCATCATCGGTTTCGTTCTCCGATTCTACGGGTTGAGATGGTCCAAGAGGTGTAGCGGGTTGGGATGTCCCAAGAGGTGTAGCGGGTTGGGATGTTCCAAAAGGTGTAGCGGGTTGGGATGTTCCAAAAGGTGTCATTGGTTGTGGTTGTATAGAAAATTGTTGGCTATTTTGAAAGTTTTGAATTTGTTGCATATAGCTTTGCATTTGCATATATGCGATCGGGTTTTGAAGCATTTGGGCTACCGCCGGCAATGGTGTAACGGTTTGTGAGATAGGTGGATCGACTACCGGCGTGTAAGCCGGTGATGAGAAAAGATTGGTGGGGTTTTCATTTGGGTTTTGGTTGAATTGGTTGAAGGGATCCCTAGAGATTTTTTTTATAAAAATGTGGTTAGTTTATAAAATGTAGAGATATGTGGTATAAAATGTAGAGATATGTGGTAGATTTTGGTTGATTTGGGGTATATATATAAAAAAAGTAAACATTGAAAACATAAATATTTAAAAAAAAAGCCGTTTGGCTTCATACCCGTTGGACAACGTTTGTTTTTCAAAAAAATAAATAAATAAAATAAATAAAAAATTCTCATTGGCCAATCTCTGGCGTCCTCAGAAGAACGTTGGGGACGGGGGAGGGCTTGGACGGGGGAGGGGGCGGTGTACGGGGGGGGGGGGGGGGGCTGGCGTCTCCATACCCATAAGCCTTATGGGTTGGGTTATTCTACAAAAGCTATAAAAAATGAGAAGAGTAAGAAGCCACTAGAAAATGACATATGTCCAAAGGATTAACAAGTGGGAGGGGTAATTTTGTCAAAAACATATGCACATGCAAGTCACATGCCATTTCCACCTTCATTTTTAAATGCCCGTAACTTTTTTATACGTCATCCGTTTTTAAAAAAAATTATACCATAAAATTGAGCGTCGTTTTATCTTTAATATGAGTACCATATTGCTATACTTTTGAAAAAAAAATTCAAAACCCACTTGCATAAGACACAATGGAATGTAAAATACAATGAACACCAATTAAATATAGGGTATAAAACATAATCAAGAGTCTAGTAAAATACAATGGACGACATACCAAAGACACAATGAATAGAAGACTAAAACACAATGAATACTTTTGAAAAAAAAAAAGTTGAAAACCCAGTTACGTGACATACGAAAGACACAATGAACAAAAGACTAAAATACAATGAATACTTTTGAAAAAAAAAAGTTAAAAAGCCAATTGTGTAAAACACAATGGACGACATAATAAAGACACAATGAACAGAAGATTAAAATACAATGAATACTTTTGAAAAAAAAGTTGGAAACCCAGTTGCGTAAGACACAATGGAGATAACGTAAAACACAATGAGTACCAATTAAATATGCAATGAACAATATGGTATAAAACACAATGAACAGACTAATAAAACACAATTGACGACATATAAAAGACACAATGAACAGAATACTAAAACACAATGAATAATAGACTTAAACACAATGAACAACATAATAAACACAATGTACGCCTAAATACAAAACTCATTTGCGTAAAACACAATTAAAAGGATACTAAAAACACAATGGACAAAGTTAAATCATGTGTAGACTAAAAAAACACAAATAACATATTTATAAAGCACACATGCATATTATAACACAATGAACGTGCAGAAGACACAACGGAGAAAAAAACCCATTTAGCACGAATTTTTTTTTCAATTTTAATGTAGCAATGTGGTACTCATATTAAAGATAAAAAAACGTTCGTTAATATGGTGAAATTTTTTTGAAAAAAAAATGTCATATGAAAAAGTTATAGACGTTTTAAAATGATGGGGGAATTGACATGTGCATTGCATGTGGAGAGAGAAAGTCAACAAATGTGGTTTTCCTTTTATGCCCTTTCTCTAATTTATTATTTATTTATTTTTCAAACAAACTAATCTTAACCCTTCAAATATATGATCAATGGATCACAATCCTTCTCACCCTTCTTAGAAAAAGTGTCTTGTGTATTTGATCCTAACCCTACTATTTGATACAATTTATTTCTATAAACTTGTCATGAATACTACATGCCGACATAATTTCCATTTAATTCCATTTAACATCCAAATCCAATGTACCTTTAGAGATGGTGTGACAAATAGGCTAAAATATAACATTTCCTTAAAGAATGAGTGATGGTGTTATATGTTGAATAATTTCATTTCAATGTGTTTTATCACCATTATCTCAATAATCCAGTGTTTTTTTATTAACTTTTGTGTTTTAACACCATTTGACAAACAAAAAACACTTTTTGGATCAACTTTGTGTTTTAACACCATTTGGATCAACATTGTCTATGTTCATTCCAGTGTGTTTTATCACCATCGTCTCCACAATCTAGTGTGTTTTATCAACTTTGTTTCTTAACACCGTTTGATAAACAAAAAACACCATCGAATCAATTTTTGTGTTATACCACCATTAGTTAAACAAAAAACACACAAAGACAATTTCATTGAATATAAAACACACCAATTAAAACGACATACGATACACCCTATCACATGGATGTTTAAACCCTAAAACACAAGATGATGATCGATCAAAAACACCATCCTTTCAGATCCAACTCTTATCACTAAAAAAGAAAAGAAAACCGTAGAAAACCAATCTAACTTGAAGCTTTTGATGATTCTTCACCCTCTCACTTGCGTCTGAATTTCAAACATGTATTGTATTTTAAAGGAATAAACAATTGCACAAAAGAATTTGTGCATTAATGGACTTTCAAGAATTCAAAGTCAGTAGTGACTCTTGAAATTAATGATTCAAGGAGAGAGAGAAAAGTCATGATAAAAAAAGGAGAGAGAGTGGTTAAATAAAGGAGATATTTAATGAGTTTTTTTTGTTTTGACAATTATACCCCAACAACCTCTAATTTATTAATTAAATTATAACACAATTAACAATTTTGCCATCCATTTAATTTTAACCATCCATCAACATGATCTAAAGGACACAATTACTTCTCATCCTTCTCACAAAACACACCCTTTGTACCCTAACCTCACCCTATATATGCATTACGCTTTAAAATAGGTCCCTAAATTTGATACTGCTAAGGTGGTCACAATTCAATAGGTTTGTTGTTTTTTTATAATTTATTAATTTTTTTCTTCTTTCTTATTATTTTTCTCACGAATTACCATAAAAAATAAACGGTGTCAAAATTTTCAACCAATTAGTTACCTTATCTTATAATACATATTTTGGTGTAAAAATGGTTTCTAAATTTGCTACCATTTTTCTAGTAGCAACTTTTGGTGACAATAGTCCAATTTTATGGTGGCTAATATGGTAGCAATTTAGTCTCAAAATTTGTCACTGATTAGCTACCATATATATATGCATTACGTATTAAGGAATAGGTCCCTAAATTTGCTACTGCTAAGGTGATCACAATTCAATAGGTTTGATGTTTTTTTATAAATTATTATTTTTTAGTTCGTTCTTATTATTTTTCTCACGAATTACCACAAAAAATAAACAGTGTCAAAATTTGCCACGGATTAGTTACCTTATCTTATAATATATATATTTTGGTGTAAAATCGGTTGCTAAATTTGCTACCATTTTTTTAGGTAGCAACTTTTGGTGACACTAGCCCAGTTTTCTAGTAGTGAATCGGCGGGGGCCGGATTCAACCCGAACTCAATTTACCTACGAAAATCGCAAATTTCTACTACTGCGCCAAAAAACTGGGGGGCTAGGGCCACCCCTGACCGTAAAAATCCATTGTCCCCGATAAAATTAAAGGTTTATATGTATTTTGAATGTACGTGTGCTTTCTCTTATATTTCATATTAATTTATATTCATGTATATTACACGAGTTGATAAATGTAATATTATATAATTATTAATATAAAGTTATATTTAAAATAAAAACATATGAATTCTACGGTTGAATAAACTATTGTATTATACTAATAAAATATAATATAATTTGTTAACATATACGGTCATTAAGATATATATGATCCAACCACATTATATATTTTAAACTTTTTAAAAATCTATATTATCTTATTAAGGAGGAGTGATGGCTATCATAGTAATTTTGTACACCATCCAACTATTACAGCAACATATACAAGTGAATCAAGCTTATATAATGAGGGTATAATTGGAACTTTTTGTACAATTAAGACACTTAGATGAGTAGCAATGTAATTTTATCTTTGATTTTTAGTTAAAACTTGAATTCATTCCCATGCTACCCCTTTCCCCTTTACCTTCTGAATCTGTTTCGGTTCCATACCATTAATAGGGCAATTAATCACTACCACTCGGTTTCTTAATCGATTTACAAGATTTCTTCTTCTTCCTCATCAGAATGTTTCTTTGATTCATCATAGTCCAACAAATCCCCATCACCATCTTCATCCTCATCCCCCTGTTAATCGAATTCGTATTCATCATCTCCATTCAATTTTTGGCCTTTCTCCTTCTTCTACGTAAGTACTACTTTTAATCAATGTGGTTTTTCAGTGAAATCTTATGATGAGTCGAAAACCATCGTTAAGAAGGTTTCTCTCGTCATAAATGGAACAAGAGGGAGTACTTGTTTATCATAATCATTGTTTTTTGTTGTTTGTTTATGAATTTGTGATAGAATGATTGTTGATTACCATTCGTGTAGACGATTCAATTTTCCAGGTAACGATTCAAATTGATTGTATATTTTTTGTTGATTTTGTGATTTATTTCATTAGAGGTGATTCATAGGTGTTATACGTTAATTTTTATACATGTTTTTATCTCCATATGGTTGTTATTTGTTTAGGTTCTTCATAAACAATTATTCGCCTTGGATTTTGTTCCTACATGTTTCATGCTTAGTTCTACCATTTAAGGTACCTTTTCTATTTTACCTTTTAGGAGTAGCATGTTATCCTGTATAAATGTATTGTCTTTTTATATTCTTATGAAATAGAGAGAACAGTAACTTGTTATTGTATCCACCTTATAATTTGTTTTAGGGGCAATGAACGATAATGAATTTGTTGTAGAAAATGAGTAGTTTAGTCGAGAGACTTCATGTTAGATCGAATCAATTGGTCAAATATTTACAGAAAGAGGATTCATATAACACGTGTGGTGAATCTGGGAATCTGCTTGTTTGTGAAATGTGCACTTACGAGTACCACCCTAAGTGTTTATTACCACCTCTAAATGCTCCTCTTACCACCTCACGGAGATGTCCCAAATGTGTATGTCATGAAATACAACTTTTTCAGTTACTTATATTTCACATTTATATGCTACATTTTAATTTTAATTATATGTTGTACTTGCAGGTTAATCCTTTAAATGATATAGAAAAGATTCTCGACTGTGAAATGAGGCCTACTGTTGCAGATGATGGTGATGCTTCCATAATTGCTTCAAAGCAGATATTTGTTAAACAATTCCTTGTTAAATGGAAAGGATGATCTTATCTTCATTGTACATGGTATATGCACACATAATTATTTGTATACACACTACATTTCTTTTATGTTTTTTTGGTAATTAAGATGTTTCTTTTTCTTTTTCAGGGTATATTAGGCCAGAAAACGAGTTTATAAAAGCTTACAAGGAACTGCCTCGTTTAAGGACAAAAGTAAACAATACAGTTCTGAAGATGATTTTGTCCCAATTAGGCCAGAATATACTATGGTTGATTGAATTCTTGCGTGCAAGTGATTTTTTTGGATAAAAGTTCATAAATTATGGTTATCTGATATTCAATACTCGTTTTAAATGATCAATCTAAAATTAAAGATCTCTGATTTGTTGGGAATGAATCAGGCAAAAGGATGAGGAAAAGGAATATTATGTAAAATGGGTGGGACTTAGCAATGATGAATGTTATGGGGAATCCGAATTAGGTATCTCATCATTTCAACAACAAATTGAGAATTTTAATAGACTGCAGTCTAGATATCGAAAACTGAGGAAACAAAAAAAAAAAAAATACTCGTGATGCATTTGACTCGAAAAATAAGTCAAAAGAATTTCAGCAGTTTGAGAAGAGTCCTAAATTTCTTCCTGGAGGAATGAAATTATATTTTGATTACGTGGCTCTGTTGTTTTTTTTATGTTTAGTAGTTTACTTTTTTTTACTATTTGGTGTAATTATAGGTGAGCTCCATCCATACCAGCTTAAAGAATTGAATTTTTTGCGTTTCTTATGGTCTAAACAAACACATGTGATACTTGCAGACGGAATGGGTCTTGGTAAGTCCGCGTTGTTTTTTATTTCTTAAATCGCGTTTTGTTATATGTTAGAACTCAGAAAGTTACTTTTAACCTTTATATATTCAAATTCAGGTAAAACAATATAGACATTAGAGTATTGCTTTTTTGGCATCTTTATATGAAAGAGAATGTCTCCATTCATTTAGTAGTAGCACCTCTTTCTACATTAAGGAACTAGGAACGTGAATTTGCCACATGGACACCTCATATGAATGTTGTAAGTTACAAAATCTTTTGGATTCTAATATTTTTGTTGATATTAGTTTATATACCACTATACTGAGGTAACCATTGCAGGTTATGTATGTTGGAACAATCAAGTCATGGGGTTAGCGAAAGTAATCAAGAAAGGATAAAGTTTGACGTCTTATTGACTTCATATGAAATGATTAACATAGATAACGGCTTGATCGATGTTGTTGGTCAATAAAAAATATAAGCAAATAGTAGTATATGGAAGTTGAGTCGTCTCCACAGGGAATTGGTGAAAAGAGTAGTTTTGTAACTTTAGCTATTAAACTAAAACCTAATTACTTTGTTTTTTCTTTGAAATTTAGAAAATGAATTTGAAAAGTTGTAAACAATAATGAGAAAGAAGTAACCCCCTCCGAGCTTCTGGTTCTATGATTCACCCAAACCTGGTTAAATGACAGAATACCACATAAACATGGTTTTGTTGAACGATTCAAATCAAGTGATAACCAAACACAAGTTTTTAATAATAACCTGTACAATTCAATTACCAACCCACAGGTACCAATTACCCTCCCAGTTATCAAACTGCTCACGATGCAAGAAAACCGAATGCGAATGATAAAAAGATAAGCAATTGCAACACAAATGAATTATTTAAATGATTTAAACCACAAATATTCTTCAAACAAGTGAAAAACAATCCCAAGTACCAAATCAAACAAGTTAAAGGGTTTCACAAACGAACCATACACCCGGAGGTGGTTACAAAAGTGTTTAGCCGCTCATCTTCATCATAGGATCTTCAATTAATGCTGGAATGATGATTGCATTAAAGGATTGATTGGATTGAGGTTTGAGATGATGAAAAGTGTGTTTGGGAGGTGAAAAACGGCTAGGGTTCAGAGATTTTTCGTTTGGGGTTGAAGTTCTCTTTAAATATGTTAAAAATCCTTCAAATTCGTAACTTTTCTGACCCTCGGGGCAGCCCCGCGCCTCACTCAGCGCAGGCCTGCTCTGGGACCAAAAACTTGCTGACCCACTCTAATTTTAGCGCATATCAGTGCTGATTATTGGAGTCTGGCGCAGCCCCGCGCCTCCCCTGCGCAACCTTGCTCTGGTTACTGGTACGCGTCCGTTTTTTCCAAAAACAATCTTCGTTAGAACTCCGTTTTCTTCGATTCTTGCGGCCACGTCTTCGTATTTCAGAGCTCTATCACTTCATCATTTAATATCTTCATTTAAAAGCCATTTGGTTTCTCCAAAATTGCATCCAATCCGTTCCAGTTACCTGCAATCCAAATCAAACTCAAAGTAACCATGTTTTATGATATAATTCACTTAAAAACACATAATTAAATACATCTTAACATGGTAAAACACCCTCTCATCACGGCTCGTTCAAAGCAATAGATTGGGAAACAATGGTACCTTACTATCTTTGACTTCTATTAGAATTCTTATACCATTTACATGTTTCCTTGCTGAATTTTGTTAAATTGAGTAGATAGTGGACGAAGGCCATCGCTTAAAAAATAAAGATTCAAAATTGTTTTCTTCGTTAAAGCAGTTTAACACCCGACATCGGATATTATTGACTCAAACCCCTCTTCGGGTTTGTCTTAACAACATTTTTCAGTGTTTTTGATAAGTACTTTTTGGATGAAATATGTTATTTAATATTTATGCTACAGTTTTCACATTTTTTTTTATATATTTCTTTGTATATTGCAAATGATTTTCATAACAATTTGGATGAGCTTTTCATGCTTATGCACTTTCTTGATGCTGGAAAGGTTAGTTTTATAGTTTAATTCTCTCTATTACTTGGAACACTGTTAAAAACATATGATGTATGTTTATATTTTCAAGTAACAAAAGTTCACCATTTAATTTCCATTGAATATATGATGAGAAACCCTCATTCTGGAGGTGGATTTTCTAGAATAGAATTTGTGTTGTCATGTTCTATAATTTTGCTTTCTTTTTGCATTTTATATAAAATATTAATTGATAATGCATTACTTTTTCTTTAATATTTGTTGTTTTCCCCTTCATATTCAAAATATTTGTGTTTTAATTGTTGACATTGTACACTACAACACCAACTGCTTGGTTTACATTTTTGTTGTTTTCCCTTTAATCTAATTTGTTTGATTTGGTTAAACCTTTTTCTGATCTTCATTTATGGTGTTTACTCTTCTATTTTGCAGGTCCTGCCATTTTAGCTTTCAAATGGTTGCTTTTGTTGAAAATAATAGTTCTCCAATTTCAATTTTATTACTCGTTATAATATACAATGTATTTTATCATCTTGCATAAGTATTGTGCAGGATGTGGACTCGTTTAGCTGACATGGCGTGGATGGCTGATTGTAGCTGACTGGACAGGCTTACTGGACTATTGCAGCTGACTGGACTGGTAACTTTGTGTTGCTGCTTTGACTAGAGTTTGGGCTCAGCTTGGAGAATAAGGATGGGCTTATTCTATTCTTTAATGAATAAGCCCAGTTTCATTTAGCACACACCAACTTATCGGGGTATATAAAGAGCCTCTAGAGACTTATTTGACATAACAATCCAGATGATTTTCATCGTTAAAAGGGATCATATTTTGAGAGATTAGGGTTTGAGTCAAGTTCATATCTTGTCTTCCTGATGAGCAAGTCTGTTTCTTTCCCTCTCTGGTTGAGAGTTTCTTAGTTGATGAACAAATTTTGTCTTCTCTCTATTATTATCTCTAGTATCTAGACTTTTTCTAGGGTTTATAATCTTGGATCTGCTTTCTTTAGGCTCCGGTTATTTAGACAACTAGGGTTTTTATTTGCACAATCCCTCCACGGGTCGTCGAGGCCTGGACGGCCCGTGGAGGGCCAAACAGGCAAAAGGACGGGTCGTCCAGGCCCAGACGGCCCGTCTAAAGGCTTAAACCCTAAAACAGACGGCCCGTTGGGGCCTCGACGACCCGTGGACTAGCATCCAAATCCAAAACAATCATTGGTAATCATTGGCAATGATTAGGTGATGATTATTTGGTTTTTTTATAAGTGTAGTGTGGATGTTTAAAATGGGTTTGAATGTTTGGTTTTTATAAATGTTTGGTTTTTTATAAATGTTTGGTTTTTTATAAATGTTATTTTTTATTTGTATAATATGATCTTTTTTATATAATGGTGTATATGAATATGAACGAATGTCGTTTATGTTGCCGAACTAAACAAAACCCAAGATACGAACAATAAAGCATAAATAAGCATAATATTCCAAAAATTTACATAAAACTAAGAGTTCAAATGTACAACCAAGAATATAACCCACCCGTCTAACCCGACCCACCCGGCTGATCCGACCCACCCGGCTGATCCAACCCACCCGGCTGACTGGTGGACGCCCCACCATGCTGACTGCTGGACGCCCAACCTGGAAGTGGACGCGGCTCCAAACCAGCTTCCCGTCGTCTCTCATTCTCGCTCTCTAACAGCCACCGCATGTCAACTCCCATCGTCTGCACATCAGCCCGCAACGACCCCAACTGATCCAGGATCTGCTGAAGTACCTGGGTCGTGCTATCATGCAACCTGACAGCATGAAAAACGCGGCCAGGACGCTGTCGCTCATCAACGGGAACATCTGGCATCTCTACATCCACCGGTGGGTCGCCGTCGGCAACGTGTGGCATCTGGACCTCAGGGGCATTCGGCCCATCGAGATGTACCAGCGGCTGTGGCACAAAATGCTCGCCACGGTCGCCAGCTGGGCCGAAAGCACGCTGGTAATAAGCGGGTGGGTTGCTGCCACGGACCCGTGCTGCCACCAACATCTGCGTCATAGTCTTAATATTTAACGGCCTGAAATGCAAAACAACAATAATAATATTAAATAATAATATATAAAATTAAATAATAAATAATAATAATAATAATAATAATAATAATAATAATAATAATAATAATAATAATAATATTAAATTATAATATATAATAATAATCTTACTTGGGCCTCATCGGAGCTGGTAAGTTGTTCTCCTCAACATGCGTCCACAATTCGCCCGGGCAAAGACGCAGCGCGATGGCGGTGACGATCCCACCAATCGGAATAGCCCCCGACGGGTTCCTATGAGGGTAGGTCGCGATGTACTCGGCAAAGCACCTGTGTAGCGTAACCGGCCTAGGCCTCAAGATGCAGTAAAGGTAGAAAAGGTCAATCTGCTGGACCCTTTGGTTACAGTTACGCCGTCCGGCAATCGACCAGGTAACCAAACGGTGTATGTAACGGATCACAGGGTCCCGGATGTTGCTGGCCCTATCCATCCTGCACAGAATAATAATAACATTATAAAAATTTCGGCAGAGTTTCCTCTGTTTTTGTACGAACCAGACAACACAAGTCGTCTACAAAATCCAAAAACAAACAACCTAAACTAACTAAATAACAATAATAATTAACTAACTAAGCGAACTAAATAACAATAATAATAACGAACTAAATGAACTAAATAACAATAATAATACCTCTCGCCCTCCTCCCCATACACTCGACCACCGATAGTGGGCCACCAGGCCATCAGCATGTCGTCTGGCAAGGTCGTCAAGGCCCTGGTGTACATATCCTGGACAAGCTCCTCCTCTCTATACCAGCAGCAAGTTGTAGCCCACTGGTCCATCGTATATGCGTAGAGGTGTCCGAATAATCGGAACTGTACCTCAGGCTCAGGCTCGCCGTCAGGACCTACTGGAGGCTCAACACCTGCTGGATGCGGCGCGTAGCGGAATGTCGAAATGAACTCGATCGTCAGTGGCCGATACGCACCATTGTCGAGGTCAGCTAACATCCGCCCCCAAGGGCTGTCGTCTGGGATCCACTCCTCAAACCTGTCCTCTGCACCGATCGCGCGTAATGCGGACCAGTCAACACTGCGCGATCCGTGTATCGGATACAGCTCCATTTTCTCCCAGCGCGCGATCTCGTAGTCGTCGTTATCGTGCCTGTGCGGCCAATCTCTCATATCGCCCAGTGCAAGAGGATTCCCGTCCTCAGGCTGGTTACGACGTCTTTTGTTGTTTCTGTTTGCCATATCTGCAAAACAAAAACAAAACACTTTAGGCGCGCGTTTATATTAAAAGGAACTAAACAAACACAAGAACAATAACACTTTGTGCGCGCCTTTATATTAAAACACAAGTCGCCTAAACACAAACGCGCGCCTAAACATAAAGGCGCGCGTTTGTGTTTAGGCGCCTAACACGCACAAATGCAAACCAACCACCACTGACCACCACTGCCCTCACCACCCAACCACCACCCAACCACCACTGACCACCACAGCCACCACCATCCCCTACCCACCACAGCCCACCACCACCATCCCCTTCACCACCACAGACCAACCACCACCACCACCCTATCCCCACCACCACCACAGCCCCACCACCATCCCCTCCCCAACACCACCCTATCACCACCCAACCACCAACCAACCCCCTCACCCCACCCAGCCACCACCACTGCCACGACAAGAACCCCCAAAAAAACCCTAATAATAAAAAAGCCCTAATAATAACAATAAAGTCAAGTCGTGTCCAGAAGACGTCGATATCATCCAGTGACACTCGTGTATCTGATATATATATTCAATCACAACAACAACAATCAATAATTTTATAAAAAATTGGCAGAGTTTCCTCTGTTTTTGTACGAACCAGACAACACAAGTCGTCTATAAAACGCTTCAAACATTTATAAATTTGACTATTATATCCTAAAAAAAATAATAAGTCTAAAAAATGATGTTACCTTTCGTATCATACAATTGCAATTGACAGAAACATGGCAATCCATAAGTCTTCTTGAGTCGGTGTTCACAAGACCTCTTTTGTTCCATATAATAATTTATCTTGTTGACCCCTCCGAGCATCAAATTAAGCGCTAGATGGGAAACCCTACCGATTACGTCTTGAAACAACGGTAGTTCATGTTTCCACATTCTTGTTGATCGGCTGTGTTCGAAGGAGTGCTTTATCGCTACGCGCCGTGACTCCATAACTTTGTCTATTTCCATCACAAGCGCGTGGAGCGAGCTGTTCGGGCCTTTTATGTACCTCTTAATCAGAGCATGCTGACTCTCGACCCTGTTGGTCGTAGTCTGACCGAACGTAAGGTTTTCATTTGCCCATGCTTCCACAAACATTTCTTTATAATCTCGGAGCCAAACTGACTCCATGTAGTCATAAACCTCTGTAAAAAACAGAATAGTGATGTCAATACAGAAAATATGTACGCTTGTAAAGCAAAATAAAAAATAAAATATATACCCGTTCGATCCTGCCCCCAAAGTCGTCTGTAGAGCGCTTCAAGATTCAATTCGTAAGCCTCTTCGTCAGGAGATTTACACAGTCGACCAAAATACTGCAAAAATATTTCCCATTCTTCTTTTGGAAATCCTACTTTATGATATTTTGCAATATTTCGTTGAATATGATACCTGCAAAACAACAACAATAATATTAATAATAATAATAATAATAATAATAATAATAATAATAATAATAATAATAATAATAATAATAATAATAATATTTCGTTGAATATGACACCGGCAAAGCAATTTCGTAGCATCCGGGAAAACTGTAGCACATGCACTCATCAGAGCCATATCTCTATCTGTAACAATTACACGTGGCTCCATACTCTCCTCCAGCAAATCTTTGAGCCTCTCAAGCACCCATATGTAGTTACTCGTTTTCTCTTTAACGATAAATGCATGGGCGATACAAAACGACTGGTTTGTCGACGTCATACCCACAATTTGAACAAACGGGATTCTGTACTCGTTCGTTTTGTAGGTGGCGTCGATCAGCATCACATGTGGGAAGGCATGCCAGAGATTGTACGAGACCCGGTGTGAAAAGAAAATATTCTCAACAGCATCTGTCTCTGGATTCTGCTTGGTGAAATAAGTAAATTTCTTTTCAACCAGGATACTCTCGAGTATCTGCATAACAATAATAATAACAATATTTAATATTTAACAACAACAAAATTAATAATAGTCTATGACAATAATAGTAATTAATAATAATACCTGCATTGGGGTTTTATCGCCGTAATATCTATGTTTAATCTTGCTCACTGTATTGTGTATGTCTCGTAGAATACATATATTATTCGGGTTTTGTGCTCTGATGGCCAAATGTATGTTTGCCGGTTCCAGGCCTTGAAAATAAAGCGTTTCCACCATTTCTTCTTCTTGTGGTGTCAGCCGCCTAGCAAAAGCGTGACCCTCAACATGTATAAAAGGGTCGTGGTTATGATTCGCGTGTTTAACCTCCAACTTCCAACCCTCTTTGCGTAGCCTCCCTATTAACATAAATGGACAGTTAATCTTTTTGCTACCCGTAGACCTTACTGTGGCTGTAGTATGGTATTCGCCAGCACGGTCGCATCTCAGGTCTATCCTAATTTTTCTTGCATTATTTCCACTGCCTTTTGAAACAGAACGTCCTGTCACTAGGACGTAACCGCTAGCAAGGGCTCTATCGTAAGCCCATTGTTTCATCTCTTCAACAGACCCGAATACCTGAAAATTTATACAAGAGTCTAGTCTAAATTCATACTACTCTAAATTATATACTACTGTAAAGATATACTAGTGTAAATAAATAAACGCACCTGCTCGGTTTCATACGAAACATCCGGGTTAGGTTCAACTTTTATGTTAACATCTTCATAAGCATCTTCCTGGTTGTCATCTTTCGGGTTAGAGCCGTTATAATCTTCCTCTAAGTCCTTAGCACGATTCCCGCGCGAATGGTAACTCCCGTACGTGTACTGCGGGTAGCTTGGTGGCACGAAAAATGACTCCTGTTCCTCTACATATTCCTCGTTGAGATCGGGCAGCATGTTCCCGTCATTACCACGAACCCCGGATTTAACCTCCTCTTCACCAACTTGAACCTCGGGTTCATACCCTACGCTTTCAAAGACGTAAGACTCGTTCTCAGACAGGTCAACGGTTGTAAAGCTTTGTAAATATGTCATCGTGAGACCGTGAAGTCGAAATGGGTCGAGGGTTTTGGTGGTGGTGATGTTTTAAGGTTTGGTTCAAATGGGGAAGAAGCTGATCGTGTAATGGTTAAATCTGGAAATCTCAACGGGCCGTCGAGGCCTAGATGGGCCGTCTAGGGATTAAATGCCCTAACCTAACACATTTCTACGGGCCGTCGGGGCCTGGACGGCCCGTCCTAATGTACCTTTTTCAGACTTTTCAGTCTGAACTGCCTGCTTTTGCAGGAGTTCAGACTGATCACCTCGTACATCGTACTTCTACGGGCCGTCTGGGCCTCGACGGCCCGTCGTTTTTGTCTTTTCTGTAAACAAACGGCCCATCAAGGCCTGGACGACCCGTCCTGAAACCCTAATTTTTCTTAACGGCCCATCTAGGCCTCGACGACCCGTCCTAAGGTTGTTAAGGGTTTTTTGTTGGTTGTGTAAATAATATCACCCTTTCTTTATAGCAGTGATTTTATTTACCGTTTTGTCTAGATGAGTTTCGTTCCTGTGACGTTCTTGTGTATGAGATTTGTTTGTCTATTTCATGATTCTATATTCCAGATTTGTTGGTTTGTAACCATTGGTTTTATAAATAAAGTCTTCTATCATTTGTGTTACAAATTCTGACAGCTTTCTTAATGAATTTTGGTTAAAAGGGATTTTGTATGCAAACTACATATTAGAAGACGAGTATCATACCCAAATGATGAATGGTTAGTAATGGATGTACAAGATTCCAGATTCATTAAAAAAGGGCAACAAAAGTCGACCGTATATTTTATTTTGATATTGGGTCAAATTGCATGAAAGGTAATTAAGATTACTTGTTGTTGATGTGCAAGTTGCATTTTGTAAGTCACTATGCAAACTACATATTAGAATACGAGTAGCATACCCAAATGATGAATGGCCAGTAATGGATGTACAAGATTCCAGGTTTAAAAAAACAAAGGCAACAAAAGTCGGCTGTATATTTTATGTTGATATTAGGGCATGTGTAGTGGAAGGCTTATGAGAATTAAAATATTATAAAGTAATAGAAGGGGGGTTATGGGGCGTTATGGAAAAAGAGGGTGTAGTGGGAAGGGGTGTTATGAGGCTTTATAAATGATTGGGTAATCATTGGTTAATTATTATTTTCTTGTTTAAATAATAATAATAATAATAATAATAATAATAATAATAATAATAATAATAAAAATTTTAACCCAAAATTTATTAAATTATAAAATAATAATAAAAAATATTTAATATTTAAAAATAATATTTATTAAAATAAAAAATAATATTCAAACATTTGAATTTCAAACGGTTACTGTTCCAAACGTTTGAATTTCAAACATTTTCCCCCCAATTTACACAAGTTTGAAATTCAAATTCCCCCTAAACGTTTAAATTTCAAACGGGTCCCCCCCAAACGTTTGAATTTCTAACCCTATAAATACAAGATCAAAATTCATTCTCAGTCACAACTCCTCCTCTTCCTCATCAAACCAATGAAAGATATGGATGGCGGTTATGCTTACGAAGCTGCTGGACCTTCTGATATCTGGCGGTACTCTCGCCGGGGCCGGGGCCGGGGACGGCGACTACCATTTTCATCTCCTCCTCCACAAACAACCTTTTCATCTCCTCCTCCTCCTGCACAACCAACCTTTTCATCTCATCCTCCTCCTCCTGCACAACCAACCTTTTCATCTCATCCTCCTCCTCCTCCACAAACAACCTTCTCATCTCCTCCTCCTGCACAACCAACATTTTCATCTTCTCCTCCTGTACAATCAACCTTTTCATCTCCTCCTCCTCCTGCACAACCAACCTTTTCATTTCCTCCTCCTCCTGCACAACCAACCTTTTCATCTCCTCATCCTCCTCCTCCTCCTCTTCCTCTTCCTGATACTCAACCGGATGAGGATTTCACTGATGAGGAGTTGGTATGGCTTTGGATTATACCATGGCTCAGCTGGAATTTGACCGTCTAAGGTTGGCGGCACCCACACTCTGGTGTAGCTAGAGTACACGCACCCCCACCACCAGGGTACAGTCACCCCACACCACCAGGATACACCCACCCCCACTACCAGACTACACCCACCCCTCCTCCTCGTGAGCCATATGAGGAGTTAGAAGCAGCTAGAGCTGCTATGGAAGAAGAACGCTTCTACTACTACTCGGGATCAACTCCTGAGTACTGCGGCATCCACTCGGATGCGAGGTCTAACGGTCGTGATAGCGACCGTGATGTGTCACCTCCAGAGTATACAGTGGAGGACTGGGACAATTACTCTTCGTAGTGGGGGGTCTAGGTTTTAATATTGGACCTTTCTAATTAAACCCCCCTAACTTCTAATTAAACCCCTCAAGCCAGGCGCCTCGCTTAGGCTTAAGCGAGGCGTCTGGAATAATAGGTTTCAGGAATCTGAAGCTTTATGTCTAATCAGGCAGTCAGGTGCCTCGCTTTGGCCAAAGCGAGGCGCCTGACTGACTGATTAGACATAAAGCTTCAGATTCCTCTAAAACCTATTATTCCAGACGCCTCGCTTAGGCCTAAGCGAGGCGGCTGAGAGTTTGATTAACCCTAATTAACCGTTAAGCCTGATACTCTCTCGAATTAATTACCCAGACGCCTCGCTTTGGCCTAAGCGAGGCGCCTGGTCCCATCAGATTTTGGCTATAAATTCATTGGAAATTCATTCGATTTCATTATAAACTCGTTCGATTTCAATTCTTTGTCCACAACATATAGAACATGTCGTATTACGACTTAATTTTCGGTGATTCTTACGACTCTAATTCATATAATGTCGAGGAGGGGTTGTCATATAATGTCGGGCAGGGTCCGTCATATAATGTCGGGCAGGGTCCGTCATATAATGTCGGGCAGGGTCCGTTATATAATGTCGGGGAGGGTCAGTCT
The DNA here is from genome assembly GCA_028751855.1 of Ambrosia trifida. NCBI lineage: Eukaryota > Viridiplantae > Streptophyta > Magnoliopsida > Asterales > Asteraceae > Ambrosia > Ambrosia trifida. Next base: position 37,999,275 of record CM054131.1, on the reverse strand, counting down.
GGCATTCGTTACCGTGACAATGCGGTGCAACTGGACTTGAATACACAGTGGAAGGACCCGTATGAATTTGAAGACGAGCCTAGTCAACCTGCCTGCGGTTATACTTACGACGCTAACGGTGGTGATGACACATCTGAAGAACAAGACTGTACGTACTATGAAGACAGCGCTGTCAAGGAGAAGCGAGTAGAAGATCAGGAGGAAGGACCTAACCCGATCAACCTTTGGTTCGAGACTAACCGGACATTTTCGACACACGATGAGTTGTTCGATTGGGTACGTGATACGGGAATGGCAAATGGTGACGTCATAGTTATAAAAAGATCGAAGAAAAGAGGAGAACATTTCATGAAGGTATATATTTCAGTCACTATTGTTTTTAAGATATTAACAAATGCGTATTTTATAAATTGTTATTTAAAAAGCAACAATAAACTTAACTTATAAATTAGTTACTAAAAACAAGTGTTTTATCGTTGGTCAAGGTTAATTCCCTACGGGTGCACCAGTGGTTTTCGGGTCACACACCTTTAGGATTACGTTTCTCCTTTGCTACGAGTATTGTTAATTTTTAATTAATAAACTTTATTATTATTGTATTTATTATTATTATTATTATTATTATTATTATTACTATTATTATTATTATAATTATTATTGTACTTATTATTATTATTGTATTTATTATTATTATTATTATTACTATTATTATTATTATTATTATTATTATTATTATTATAATTATTATTATTTTTATTATTATTATTATTTATTATTATTGTATTTATTATTATTATTATTATTACGATTATTATTATTATTATTATTATTATTATTACTACGATTATTATTATTAGTATTATTATTATTATTACTACGATTATTATTATTATTACGATTATTATTATTTTTACGATTATTATTATTATTATTATTATTATTATTATTATTATTTTATTATTATTATTATTATTACGATTATTATTATTACGAACCGGACTGTTCCGACCCGACCGGCACTATAATAATAATAATAGTAATAATAATAATAATAATAGTAATAATAATAATAATATTAGTAATAATAATAATAATAATAATAATAATAATAATATTATTAATAAGTTTATTTTCTAATAAACTTATTTTTCTTAAGGTTGTATTTCAATGCACTCTTGGGGGGGGGGGGGGGGGGAGCATAAGAGTGTGGCTTTGGTGAGGAAGACGGGTAGCAAAAAAATTGGCTGCCCGTTTAAGTTAACAGGGGTGTTTGAAACTCGGACACGGGTTTGGAGGTTAAAGGTGAAAAACCCGACGCACAACCACACTCCCTTTGAACACTTAGAGGGTCACCCGTATGCGAGAAGGCTTTCTGTGGATGACAAACAACTGGTCGGGGAGATGACAGAGAATGATGTTTCCAAGCGTAGCATCTGGAGAATGATCATTTCAAAGAACCCGGAGAGAAAGACTACCCTGAAAGATATACACAATGCGGCTCAGATGATGAATGCTGGAAAGGGAGTCATTCCCAAAGGTGCAATGGAGCACCTCGAATACTTTCTGATGGAGAGAGGGTTCGCCTACTACACGCGTGCGGATGAAACCACGAATGCTCTCACGGATATTTTCTTCGTTCATAAACATTCACATACTATGTGGTGCGCATTCCCGCATGTGCTGATGATTGACGCCACCTACAATACAAATATGTACAATATGGCGTTTGTTCAGGTAGTGGGTATGGCGTCGACAAACCAGTCGTTTTCGATTGCCCATGCGTTTATTTCTCCTGAGAGGATTGGTAACTACATTTGGCTGTTGGAGAGGATAAAGTCTATGTTGGACAACTGTATGGAGCCGCAAGTGATTGTGACAGACAGGGACCTTGCGCTGATGAACGCGTGTGATGTGGTTTTCCCAAAGGCGTACAAGTATCTATGCCGGTTTCATATCTCGCAGAATATCAACAGGAACAGCAAGAAGGAGTTCACGGATAGGGAATGGAAGGAATTTGTTTGAATGTTTTGGTGGCTGTGTGACTCTGCGACGGAAACCCTATACGAATACAATTTGGGGCAATTTCAGTCATATCTGGAAAAGATGGATCGTCTAGGTAAGTAGTTTTACATAATTACACACGTACTTGTTTACATACACACGCCTGACAAGTTTTGGTTATATTTTTCAGACGTTTTTTGCTACACGAAGAATAACTGGTTGGACCGGTTCCGTGAAAAGTTTGTGTCTGCGTGGACTAACCAAACGCTGAACTTCCGCCAGACCACTACCAACAGAGTTGAGGGCATGCATGCCAAAATTAAAAGTTACCTTCCAGGCAATCGCAACTCGTTGTCGACAATTGTGAAGTTCGTTGATCAAATGGTTTATAAGCAATATAGAGACATTAAAAAAGGTTTTGAAGAAAGCCTAAGAAAAACAATGAACCATCACAAGAAGCAGCCATTGCTTGATAAGTTACTTCGGAAGGTTAGCAAACATGCTCTTCAGTTGATATACGAAGAGATCGACCGTCTTCAAACGTCCATGCGCCGTTACAATAACACTTGTGGATGCCAGCTTTATAATAGTTGTGCTTTGCCATGTGCCTGTCGTCTCGAGCAGTTACAGCTTAATGGTAATTAGTACTAGTGTCCATATGATTTTACTACATAATTTATTACATGATTTAACTTTATAACATATGTTATTTTTTCAGGTCAGGAAATCCATTTGTTCTCTGTAGACGTGTTCTGGAGGAAGCTTGACTTCAAACCTGCGAAGACTGGTTGCGAAGACATAAATGTAGATAAGGTCTGGGCAGAACTAAAGGAAAGGATTGATACAAAACCAGTCTTTACCCAATTAAACTACCTAAACAAATTTACACAAATCGTCACAGGCAACTACTCCCCCGATAAACCGCCTGTTGTGCAAAAGAAAACCCGTGGTCGTCCAACCAAGAAGCAGGAAGAACATAAGAGAGAACAATCTGCAAGAAAGAGCTTGCATATGCCGGTTGAAGAAAGTGGGTCCGACGAGGAGTTTGAATTTCCCCGGAATAGCTCATTCGTACCATCACAGGAGGACCTCGTACGACCTTCCCAGTCCCAGCCATGCCCTTCTTACGAGCTTCACCGTCACAGCTCTTACATACCGTCGTCGTCCCAGGGGGCAACATTTGGGATAAATTCAATTTCCCAAAGCTTCCGCGGACAAAAAAGTCAGAGAACTTATTAATGAAATATGGGGATAGAATTCCATCTATGTTTCACCCATATATATCTAAAATAACGGATGTGAGACCTGATGGTCATTGCGGTTTTCGAGCGGTAGCTGTGGGGCTAGGGATAGGTAAAAATGAACATATGCTTGTCCGAAACCAAATGCTACTCGAGTTGCGCAATACCCAAGCCTTGTGGAGGTCAATGTTTGATCCGAATAACGAAGGACATTATGAGCGTCTCTGCGATAGCATTTCTTTTAAAGGGGTGGGAGAAGCCCCAGAAGAGAAGTGGATGACGACGCCGGAAGCGGGGTTTCTCATTGCACAGAGATATGGAGTTGTTTTTCATACACTCAACATTAGAGGTTCTGATACAGTTTTCCCTCTATTTTTACCCCCAAGTTGTTCTCTACCGCCTATTAAGACGGTAGCAGTTTGCTTCGTGGACCGACATTACATCAACATAAAGCTTGAAGGATCATATCCAATGCCTCCCCCGAATCCAACTTGGACTGCTTTTAGGGATGATGGTGGTGCGGAATGGGAAAGTATGTTTGAAAATCAAATCGATATGTACAAAGAATTAGTTTTCCCGAAACGGGACACCAATCACAGTCCTGAAGTACAAGATTTAGCTTAGATATGTGAAATTTGTAAAAATATTTAAACACTGTTTACGTTCTTAAAAATCGTATTGGTTATGTTTATGTCTTTTAACGGGCTTGTCGGGTCGGATTGTTTCGGTTCGTTTAAATAATATTAGTAATAATAATAATAATAATAATAATAATAATAAATAAATTAATAATAATAATAATAATAACAATAATAATAATAAATACAATAATAATAATAATATTAATAATAATAATAATAATAATCGTAATAATCGTTCACGTGCCGGTCGGGTCGGAACAGTCCGGTTCGTTCACGTGCCGGTTGGGTCGGAACAGTCCGGTTCGTTCACGTGCCGGTCATAATAATAATAATAAATTAATTAATTAATAATAATAACAATAATAATAATAATATTAGTAATAATAATAATAATAAATACAATAATAATAATAATAATAATAATAATAATAATAATATTAATAATAATAGTAATAATAATAATAATACTAATCGTAATAATCGTTCACGTGCCGGTCGGGTCGGAACAGTCCGGTTCATGATGTACAACGATTTATGAATGTTCTTAAAAGTCGGATGTTTGTACCGAAAACCACAAATGAACAATTAAACCTACCAAAACACGTTAAACAGAGACTGGAACTCCAGGATATCGATTAGACACGCGAAATTTTAATTAATATAAAACAACATGAATCGACTGTTTAGTCCGTGTATGTAACAACCGGCAAAAATAAGGTAATTCCGTACAAATTAATTAATATATGATTAACGTAATTAAATGCAATTATGTGTGATTTAATTATCAAGGCCTTAGGAGATAGCAATTTCCAAATAGTGCATAGGAATGCATACGTTTAATGGTAAAACATGATTGGATCATGTGCGAATAAACTATCTGGTATGGACGTTGGCAATTACCCGGTAATAATTAAATAAACGAAAAGGATCCCGGACACCCAGGATATAAAATAAAGGGTATTTTCATAAAATATAATGAGTTTTGGAACTCCAAAACCATAAGTGGAACCGTCTTGTACAAATCTCCCGGTAACGAATAAAATGCGCGTACCGCACCCGATACGCGTATAACTCATAATTTCACCCGGCAAAGGCCTAAATAACCAATCAACGCTTAAATTAGACTATATTTAAGGGTTATTAAAGGTATTTTTAATTTCCGAATAACGCGTGATTAAAACCCGAAAAATACCCGAACGACACCCGAACGACGGGGGATTAAACATAACAAATATTGGGTAAATATTTGAAGTGGTGGACCCCACCTAAACCCACACAAGGGCCGGCCTAAGATGGCCTTGTTATGTCCATGCATGTGTTTATAATTATAACCTAAAGCCTAAGATGTAAAGCATGCAAGATAAGACAAAGATGTAAGAAACATGCAAGTACACAAAGCATGCAACTTTCTTGTCCCTCCTTTACAATTTTTGGCCAAGGGGCCATATAATCCAAGACAAAACTTAAACCATCATTGCACTAGAGCACTCTTGTGTGTATAAGATCAAGTGAAAGATTATGAGAGATCACACACACTTAGCAAGATTTGCAAGCAATCCCTCACCCCTCTCTCCAAAACCCACGGCCACCACCCCATTCCCACATCCATCCAAGATCATTTTGTACTTCATAAATCTCTTGAATCTTTAGTAATAATCACAAAATCCATGAAAGATTACATGTGATAAGGCTATAAATAACATGTGTTAGAGATTTGGATATCAAAGCAAAACAACTCTTCTTCTTCTTGTTCTTGGCCGTAGGTTATCCCACCCCCATACACATTCTTCTTTCAAGTTTTTACATCTCCAAATCACTCAAAACAATCCATCATCCAAACCCCTATTGTGTGTTTCAAGCTTGGAGCTTAACCATTAAGGAAGAACACACTAAACCCCTCTCAAAATCAAAGGTTTTGTCTTCCCTAGCCTTGTGCTAGTAGTAAGCTTCTTAACCTTGTTTTTGATTATTATTATTCATGTATGTGTTCTTAGAAGCAAGTTGTACATGAAGGGTTTAAAAGGAGGTTTGAACATAATCTTTAATAGGTTTTACTTGTGTAAAATAGATGATTAAAGATATGTAAATAAATCATGGATCGGATGATGATAAAGTAGTGTTCTTGAAAATGTATAAAAATCTACACATACACTAAGTGGGATGATGATTTGGTTAAGATTTGTGGAATAAACTTGAATGTATTAAAAAGTAGTGTTAATCGTCTTAAAATGATCATCTAAGTTATAATATATGGTGGAACATGTTAGAACTTCAAGAATAAAGAAGATGAAAAATTAAAGTTACTTACTTAGAAGGATGATATTTTGTTAAAATGAGCAAATACATAAAACACACATACAAGTAGTCTTACATATGGAATATAAGACTAACAAAAGTGTTTTGATACAAAAATAACTTACCAATAAAAAGATGGATCTTCAAAGTCTACTATTTTGAGTGAAAAATGTTAACTTTGGAGGTTAGAGTGGAAAAATGCAACATTTGAAAGTTAAGGGACTAATATTGTAACTTTGAAAGTTAGAGGACTAAAATGGATATTTTAGAAACTATTAGTCCAAAAATGCAAGGATGGAAAGTTTGGTGTCAAAAGTGTAAGTAATAAATTTCTAAGGATGATTTTGGTAAATACTAGTAGATATACTTGGGTATTTTTGTATAAAAGTATATTTTTGAAAGTTATAAAAATATGGATTATATTAACATAAGGATTTTTATAAAATAGAGATTTTATAAAAATATTAAACAAACTTGAGAAACTTATACAAAAATGAATACTTTTATATAAATGGGAATATAAAAGTGTTGGAAACATTTTTGTAGTTAAGTTAACAAGTTGGATTAAAAATACATAAGTATTTCAAACCTTCCAAGTAATATGTGTAAAGAGGAAGAAATATGGATAATATTTCTATAAAACACATGTGGGGAAAAACTTGGAAAAATTAACTATTCGAGCTAAGATATCGAACTAAGACGCGTTAACGAACCGTACACGGGCAAAACGTAAGAAAAATGCCATTGCGGCAAAATGAGAAAATATATATTTTTAAGAAGTAAAATATATATACATCATGGGTGAAAACTAATAAACACTTTCCTAAGTGTTGAAGGAATTATTCGTGGGAGAAAAACATGACATAAACAAATAAGACGTTAAACAAACGTATATACTTAACAAGAAAAATTACACATTTGTATATATGTACGCTCGTCTCGGCAAAATTCTAGTATATCTATTTAATGGGAGAGTAGATATGTGGGAAGGAAAGCCGCGACGAGTAGACAAAGATATATATGTGTATGCCGCGCCGACAAGATCCTAGTATATTTATTTGAATGGGAAAATAAATATACGGTATGGTGAGTTGAATCGGACGTTGAGAATATACAATCGAACGACAAGACCTTAGTATATTTGTTTAAATGGGAAAAACAAATGTGCGGCAAAGTGAGTCGGGTCGAGGGTTGAAATATATATTATATCGAGCGATGCGATCTTAAGTATAATTATTTAAATGGGAAAATAATTATATGTTAAGGGAAGTCGAGTCGATGATAATAAGATACAAGTTAAGGAAATATTAACAAGAGTAATATATAACTTGTAACACAAGGGTAATCTAACGCCAACGAAACCTAGGATACGCGCTTAATTAAACGGGACTTGGAATAACTTGTGGTCGGGAGTTGGGTGTACAACTTGCCAAGGCACATGCACTATAGGAATAGTGACTCATACGTCTAGGACGTTTGTAGGTGCGAGACCCTCTTTGCTATCTGCCTAGTAAGCCAGACAGAGTTTCAGGTGAGTTTCACGGCCCCATTTTAAACTATTTTTACGTTTTCGGGGGAAAGATATGTTAGGGAAAATGTTTGACGGATTTATTACTTGAGGTGTGACCGCCACTCGGGGTTGAGTCCTCGCCTCTATAATCATTTGTTCAGGGAAATGAAACCGGTGGAATATTTGAATAGTACTATTGGTGCCTGACAAGGCCCACCCCAAATCGATAGCGTCGATTATGCATTAGGTTATGCCTGGGGTGCATATATTCTGAACTTAAGTCGTGGGAAACCGAGTAACGACTTGGAGCGGGGCATTATTATTATACGTCTTGGTTTGATTATAGTCTCAAGTAGAATTATAGGAATTTGCAACTCCTATATATTGTCATAACATGGTGTTTCCCAAGTATTCAAGTTTTAGAAACTAAAAACCTGTGAACTCACCAATATATTTATATTGACGAAACTTTTAAACATATCTTTCAGGTAATTAGATGAAGACGAACCGGGGCAAGCTGGGTCGTGGAATCCTCCAATGCGGCGTCAAACATTTTGCGGGGTTTCACCTTTATTTCCCAAGGCTTTGGGATATATTTGAGAAACCTCTATGTTGTCTTAAAAACAATTTACTTTTATGTAATATTTGGAACAAGATTTGACGCCTTAATAAATGACCCATTTTCTTAAATTACTTGTGTTTAGCAATAACCTTGACTTTATGCTTTGAACCGTCGCGCCACGTGTTTCCGCCATTGTCGTGGTGTGACAGTGTATGACATATAACAATTTATGAATGTTCTTCAAACTCGGATGTTTTTACCGAAATCCACAAATACCCAACAAACGAACCAAAACGCTTCGAACGAATTTTTATTGGTTTGGATACAACATAAAACTACCAGAAATTAATTAAAAAAAATTTTTAACCGCCCAAAACTATTTTAAATGAATTTAAACAATAATAATAAAAAAAAACTAACCAGGAGTCTCGCTTAGGTCAAAGCGAGGCGGCTGGTTAGAGTAACCGTCCTAACCAGGCGTCTCGCTTAGGCCTAAGCGAGACGCCTGGTTTGGACGGTTGCTCTAACCAGGCGCCTCGCTTAGGCCTAAGCGAGACGCCTGGTTTTGGGTTTAAATCCCAAGGCAGACGATTCTCTTTCCCTTTCTTTCTCTTTTGCTCTCTCTCCACACACACAACCACCGCCTCCGCCCGCTCCTCCGCCGTGTTCCGAAGCTAGAACCACCGCCTCCATCCTCCGAAGCCAAAAAAGGTTAGTTTTTCTTCCTCCTCCGTCGTTGGGTGGTTCCGGTCGGGTTGTTCCGGTTGGGTGGTTCCGGTTGGGGATCCGCCGGGGAAGACGACCAAAGCGTCCCGCTTTGGCCTCGGCGAGACGCTTTGGTTTGTTATTATTATTATTGTTATTATTATTATTATTATTTAGATTATTATTATTGTTATTATTAGGATTTCGATTATTATTATTGTTTTTAGTATTATTATTAGGATTATTATTATTATTAGTATTATTATTAGGATTATTATTATTATTATTATTAGTTTTTATTATTATTATTATTAATATTATTTTTATTATTACGATTATTATTATTATTATTATTATTATTACGATTAGTATTATTATTTTTATTATTATTATTACGATTATTATTATTATTATTACGATTATTATTATTATTATTACGATTATTATTTTTATTATTACGATTATTATTAATATTATTAATATTATTATTATTATTATTATTACGATTATTATTATTATTATTATTACTATTATTATTATTATTATTACGATTATTATTATTATTATTATTACTAATATTATTATTATTATTATTATTACGGTTATAGCGAACTAGAGTATTTTCTTTAAAAACTAGACTATAACCGGATTTGGTTCAAATGGTAAAGTTTTCAAAAGAAAAATATGTAAAGATGCTAAACGCGATAAAGTAATTTTTCAAAGAAGCATTGGGCATGAGGAGATTCCGACCAAGCTAGCCATGGGTATCGTTATGCATTAGCGTGAAATTAGAAGTTAGGAAGGATACTGATAATGTACGCCTTAACTATCTAATTTAAATTAATTCATATATATACATGTACAATTCTTTTGCCAGGATGTCGGACGCTGGTAGCATAGCGCCCAGTTACGATAGCAGTATTCAGATTATCCCAGCGCCGCCACCAGAGCCGATCGAGCTTGTGGTACTCGATCCGGAGGATGACGAGATGGAGATTGACGCCGCCGTAGAGGGCGCAGGAGGAGATAGCTCGGACGAGACTGACCCGAGCGAGGACCCAGCGTGGGCCCCCGCTGAGGGCGACGTGGTCGACCTACCTATGGCCGAGGCACCACAGGCAGACTTGCCTATAGTACCATTCCAGGCAGCGCCACCGCCAGTACTGCCCCTCCAGGCCATCAGAGACTTCCCACAGGGCTGTGCAGGTCCATCGAGGCCTGTCCCCGCGCAGTCAGAGACCGTTGAGTCTCCCTATGATCGACACGCACCGATCGATCGTGAGCCCTTACCTACCCCACTTATCCCCGTACCCCCGGGCATGATGCTCGTGCCCGTTCCCCGTGGACATAACGGGTGAATCTCTGATGACTCAGACGATGAGTCGACCGCATCGGTGGAGCACATTGCTGTGCCGATCCCACCAGCAGACCAGGAGGAGCACGTCGCTCCAATGATCGAGCATGCCACTACTGCACCAGCCACTCTACCCACCATACCCGTAGCCCCACCAGCACCACTTGAGCCCGTACCTCAGGATGGGCCAGTTCCTACTGGGCACATCCTAGAGGGGAGCTCTGCCCGCAGCTCGGAGCTGCACCGGGCAGGCGTGACGGCATACGCCACTGCGAGCCCTCCCACCCCCACTGTCGTGGTATCCACCCCAGAGTGGGCCACTGTTTCAGAGCCTCTTGTAGCCCCACTGGCCGAGCCTGTACCACCACCCACAGTAGCCATGACATTACCGATCCCCACCCTTCCCAGCATGACACCTGCACCGTATCCTCTAGGTGCAGGGGACCCTTACATGATGCCACCTCACTTTACCAGACCACAGGGTTTTACCCCGTTGCTTCCACACATACCGATACCAGCCCCCTTTGGGCCATTCCCATCAGCTCACCCAGATATACCCGGACCATCCCAGCCACCTAGGATGACACCCTTGTCTGGACCAGCATGGTCCACTGCCATCTCCTTAGAGCGAGATTTTCAGACTCTCGCTGACACGGTGCAGCGCACCGTGACACAGGTAGAGCAGCAGACCCGTCTGATGTGGACGCGGATGATTGATGCACGAGATGCTTTGGCGCACTATGCGGAAGAGTTACTGAGCATGGACGCTCAGTGTGGTATTACAGGGGATGCGCATTTTGCGCATCGACAGTTCTTATATGAGCGTATCATGACGATCAGCATGCATGCACCACAGTACCAGTATCCGCCACCACCGCCACAGTAAGGATGCATCAGGGACGCACGGAAGAATCACCAGCTTATGTACATAGTAGCAGCAGTATGGTAGTATAGCACGGGTTGTGACACTCGTCTGCATTTTGCCTAGCCGTACGGGTACGACGGCACATGATATGATGTTTTATTTATTTCAAAAACAATGTATTGTATGAGAGATGTATTCTCCATTTTGTTATTATGAACAAGCATTGTACTAGTACTATTGAAATTAATGAAAAATCTTATTATTATGATGGTGAAATATGTTGTTGTCTACGATTATTATTGCTTACTCCACATATTGTGATTTGTGTGATTGTGTGGTGATATTGTGTTGATTACTATTTATTCTGTATGATGTGTTGGTATGTTGTGTGATGACATGGTGTTGATTTTTGTGTTCATATTCTGGTTTGTTATTTATGCTTTATATTGTATAAATGTTTGCCAATTAACCTTTGATAATTATTATTGAAGAAAATGGCACCAGCCACCAGAAGCAACAGCGGTGCAGACGGACTGCCCGCAACACCAGCCGAACTTGAGACCATGATTTCGGAGCGCATAGCCCGCGCAATCGCGGAGCACGAAGCTGCTCGCTCCGAACGATCACGCGACTTGACTGGGAGTGACCGACGAGAAACCTCCCCCAATGGTAAGAAGGTTTAAAAATAATTGATAAAGCGATGGGAGAATATCCTAAAACTCCTATCCCATAATAACATACAACTTTATTAATGCAGAAACGGCCTCGCGAGAGCGTGGCTGCACATTCAAAGCCTTCCTAGACTGCAAGCCGATCAACTTCAACGGCACTGAAGGATCTGTTGGACTGGTCAAGTGGTTTGAAAAGACCGAGGCAGTCATCCGTATCAGTGGGTGTACCCCTCGCCAGTCGGTCATGTACTCCACCAACCTGTTCTTGGACCAAGCACTAACGTGGTGGAATGGACAAGTACAGTCTTTGGGTGATGATACCGCTTACTCCCTGTCATGGACAGAACTGAAAGAACTCATGATTGCCGAGTACCGTCCGGCGAGCGAGGTACAGAAACTGGAAACTGAGTTCTGGAACCTCACTATGATGGGAGCGGACGTGACTGGTTACACGTCTCGATTCCATGATCTCGCCAGACTAGTGCCACGGTTAGTCACCCCTGAAAACAACAAGATTGAGCGTTATTTGTTCGGCTTAGCACCGCAAATACGCAGCATGGTCACTGCTTCTAAACCTACGACCATGCGCGCAGCTATCGACCTTGCACTAAGCCTCACCGAAGATGCGATTCGCATGGGTACACTGATCCGACAAGTTTCGGGATTGAAAATTTCTGAGGCAAGCAGTGTAGAAGCCAAGAATCAGGGGTCAAACTCAGCTGTTGTGTTGAACGATCAGGGTAACAAGCCAAGATTTGGGAAAAGGAAACGGGATGAAGGGAAAAGGGACAGAGCGTCGGGTAGCTCAAACAAGAAGGGGAAAGGTTATGTTGCCACCGGGCGTGGTAATGGTAACAAACAGGGTAATCAGGGAAGGAATAATGGGTTAACTTGTGGAAAGTGCCACCGCACAGGGCACAAGACTGAAGACTGTCGGTCCGGAGCACCGAAAAACGGAGGAGCTAGACCATGCTTCGCATGCGGGTCACTGGACCATTGGAAAAAGGATTGCCCCAAGATCAACAACCAGGCCCGCGGGCGGGCATTTGTGATTGGAGCCGGTGATGCGCGACAAGACCCCAACGTGGTCACTGGTACGTTTCCTCTTAATGGTCATTATGCCTCTGTATTATTTGATACCGGTGCTGACTTTAGCTTCGTATCCATTGAGTTTAAAAGACTACTTGGATTAAAAACTAGTAAACTAGATACACCCTACTCCATAGAACTGGCTAATGGTAAAACTATCGAAACGAGAGAGGTAGCAAAAGGTTGTAAGTTAGAACTCTGTGGGCACGAGTTTGGGATTGATCTTTTGCCAGTTGTGTTGGGAAGTTTTGACATAGTTGCCGGCATGGACTGGTTATCCGCACATCATGCCGTCGTGGTTTGCAACGATAAAGTCATTCAAGTCCCCCTCGCAAACGGTGAAACTCTCTCAATTCAAGGGGAAATGCACGGAACGCCGCTAAGGATTATTTCAAGCATGAAGGCTCGTAAGTGTCTAAGAAAAGGGCTTGTCGCCTTCTTGGCACACGTAGTGGACAAGAAGGCCGACGAGCGAAAGTTGGAAGACATTCCAGTAGCTAGAGATTTTCCGGATGTATTACCAGAAGATTTGCCGGGGTTGCCACCACCTCGACAAGTCGAGTTCCGCATCGACCTCGTTCCTGGAGCTGCTCCTGTGGCATGATCGCCATACCGCCTAGCTCCATCAGAGATGCAGGAACTGTCCAGCCAGCTACAAGAATTGTTGGACAAAGGTTTTATATGACCGAGTTTCTCACCTTGGGGAGCTCCCGTCTTATTTGTAAAGAAGAAGGATGGCACATTTCGCATGTGCATCGACTATCGAGAGCTGAACAAGCTAACCATCAAGAATCGCTATCCTCTCCCCAGGATCGACGATTTATTCGATCAGCTCCAAGGTTCCAGCTATTACTCCAAAATTGATCTGAGGTCTGGCTATCACCAGTTGCGTATACAAGAAGAAGATGTACCAAAAACGGCCTTCAGAACCCGGTTTGGACACTATGAATTTTTGGTAATGCCGTTCGGCTTAACCAACGCACCAGCGGTTTTCATGGACCTAATGAACCGCGTGTGTAAGCCATACCTGGACAAATTCGTCATCGTTTTCATTGACGATATTTTGATCTATTCACGCACGAAAGAAGACCACGAGAATCACCTTCGGTTAATTCTTGAAGTATTACGCAAAGAGAAGCTCTACGCTAAATTTTCAAAATGTGACTTTTGGATTCGGGAAGTTCACTTTTTAGGCCACGTGGTGAACGAGAAGGGCATACACGTCGATCCCGCCAAGATCGAGGCAATTAAAAATTGGGAAGCCCCTCGAACTCCTACCGAAGTACGACAATTTCTTGGCCTTGCGGGTTATTACAGAAGGTTCATCGAGAACTTTTCAAAGATAGCGCAAGCTTTAACCGTGTTAACCCAAAAGGATAAGAAATTCGAGTGGACGGAAAAGCAAGAGGCAGCATTCCAATTGTTAAAAGACAAGTTATGTGGCGCCCCGATACTATCACTCCCCGATGGTACGGAAGATTTTGTGGTTTACTGTGATGCCTCACATCAAGGTTTGGGTTGCGTATTGATGCAGCGAGAAAAAGTAATAGCATATGCTTCCAGGCAATTGAAAATCCATGAGAAGAACTACACTACACACGATTTGGAATTAGGTGCAGTGGTGTTCGCTCTCAAGATATGGAGGCACTATTTGTACGGAACCAAGTGCACGATTTTCACTGATCATAAGAGTTTGCAACACATCTTTGATCAGAAGGATTTAAACATGCGACAACGGCGATGGGTCGAATTATTAAACGATTACGATTGTGAGATAAAGTACCATCCCGGTAAGGCGAACGTTGTGGCCGACGCCTTGAGCCGCAAGGAACGGGTTAAACCATTGCGTGTTCGAGCTCTGGGTCTGACTATCCACATGAATCTGACTGAACAAATTCGTGAAGCTCAAGTTAACGCCCTCAAACCCGAGAATGTCAAAGGTGAAAGGTTACGAAAGATGGTTGATTCACTGGAACCAAAAGCGGACCAGACACTGTATTTCATGAATAGAATTTGGGTCCCAGTATATGGTGGATTGCGTGAGCTAGTATTGGCCGAAGCTCACGGTTCTAGATATTCGGTTCACCCGGGTGCAGACAAGATGTTCCACGATTTGAAGGAACTTTATTGGTGGCCGAATTTCAAAAGAGATATAGCAGCATATGTTGCGCGATGTTTGACTTGCGCAAAGGTCAAGGCTGAGCACCAAAGACCTTCCGGTTTGCTCCAACAACCGGAAATACCGGAATGGAAATGGGAACGAATTACCATGGATTTCATTACCAAGTTACCCAAGACAACAAGCGGCCATGACATGATCTGGGTAATCGTAGATCGATTGACAAAATCTGCACACTTCCTTCCGATTCGCGAAACGGACAGGTTGGAGAAACTGACCCGGTTATACATTAAAGAAGTGGTATCTAAACACGGTGTACCTGTTTCTATCATCTCCGATCGAGATAGTCGCTTCACTTCAAGGTTTTGGGAAAGTTTAAATGAAGCCCTCGGTACTCGCCTCGACATGAGTACCGCATATCACCCCCAAACGGATGGTCAAAGTGAACGAACCATCCAGACCTTGGAGGATATGTTACGGGCATGCGCGATTGATTTAGGAGGTAACTGGGATACACACTTGCCATTGGTAGAATTTTCTTACAACAACAGTTATCATACGAGCATTCAAGCCGCACCGTTTGAAGCTCTGTATGGACGCAAGTGCAGATCTCCGTTATGTTGGGCGGAAGTTGGAGAAAAACAACTCACCGGGCCCGAAATTGTTCAAGAGACCACGGATAAGGTCTTTTTGATAAAGGAACGCCTCAAAGCGGCCCGGGACCGCCAGAAAAGCTATGCTGATATGAGGCGAAAACCTTTAGAGTTTCAAGTCGGAGACAGGGTCCTACTAAAAGTGTCACCTTGGAAAGGTGTCGCGCGCTTTGGGAAGCGCGGAAAGCTGAACCCACGATATATTGGACCATTCGAAGTCTTGTCCAGGGTAGGCACAGTGGCATACAAGCTCAAGTTGCCTCAAGAGCTTAGTGGAATACACGACACGTTTCACGTGTCAAATTTGAAAAAGTGCCTATCCGACGAAACTCTCATCATCCCTGCAGACGAAATCCAGATTGACGACAAGTTACATTTTGTTGAAGAACCAATCAAGGTAACTGATTGGAAGGTCCAAAAACTAAGGCGCAGCAAGATCAGATTGGTCAAAGTGCGCTGGAATGCCAAGCGTGGACCGGAGTTCACGTGGGAAAGGCTGGACCGGATGAAGCAAAAATACCCCGCCCTATTCGAGAAGACACCAGTACCGGAGAACTCGAAGTGAATTCCGGGACGGAATTCTCTTAACGGGGGGAGAATGTAACAACCGGCAAAAATAAGGTAATTCCGTACAAATTAATTAATATATGATTAACGTAATTAAATGCAATTATGTGTGATTTAATTATCAAGGCCTTAGGAGATAGCAATTTCCAAATAGTGCATAGGAATGCATACGTTTAATGGTAAAACATGATTGGATCATGTGCGAATAAACTATCCGGCATGGACGTTGGCAATTACCCGGTAATAATTAAATAAACGAAAAGGATCCCGGACACCCAGGATATAAAATAAAGGGTATTTTCATAAAATATAATGAGTTTTGGAACTCCAAAACCATAAGTGGAAACGTCTTGTACAAATCTCCCGGTAACGAATAAAATGCGCGTACCGCACCCGATACGCGTATAACTCATAATTTCACCCGGCAAAGGCCTAAATAACCAATCAACGCTTAAATTAGACTATATTTAAGGGTTATTAAAGGTATTTTTAATGTCCGAATAACGCGTGATTAAAACCCGAAAAATACCCGAACGACACCCGAACGACGGGGGATTAAACATAACAAATATTGGGTAAATATTTGAAGTGGTGGACCCCACCTAAACCCACACAAGGGCCGGCCTAAGATGGCCTTGTTATGTCCATGCATGTGTTTATAATTATAACCTAAAGCCTAAGATGTAAAGCATGCAAGATAAGACAAAGATGTAAGAAACATGCAAGTACACAAAGCATGCAACTTTCTTGTCCCTCCTTTACAATTTTCGGCCAAGGGGCCATATAATCCAAGACAAAACTTAAACCATCATTGCACTAGAGCACTCTTGGGTGTATAAGATCAAGTGAAAGATTATGAGAGATCACATACACTTAGCAAGATTTGCAAGCAATCCCTCACCCCTCTCTCCAAAACCCACGGCCACCACCCCATTCCCACATCCATCCAAGATCATTTTGTACTTCATAAATCTCTTGAATCTTTAGTAATAATCACAAAATCCATGAAAGATTACATGTGATAAGGCTATAAATAACATGTGTTAGAGATTTGGATATCAAAGCAAAACAACTCTTCTTCTTCTTGTTCTTGGCCGTAGGTTATCCCACCCCCATACACATTCTTCTTTCAAGTTTTTACATCTCCAAATCACTCAAAACAATCCATCATCCAAACCCCTATTGTGTGTTTCAAGCTTGGAGCTTCACCATTAAGGAAGAACACACTAAACCCCTCTCAAAATCAAAGGTTTTGTCTTCCCTAGCCTTGTGCTAGTAGTAAGCTTCTTAACCTTGTTTTTGATTATTATTATTCATGTATGTGTTCTTAGAAGCAAGTTGTACATGAAGGGTTTAAAAGGAGGTTTGAACATAATCTTTAATAGGTTTTACTTGTGTAAAATAGATGATTAAAGATATGTAAATAAATCATGGATCGGATGATGATAAAGTAGTGTTCTTGAAAATGTATAAAAATCTACACATACACTAAGTGGGATGATGATTTGGTTAAGATTTGTGGAATAAACTTGAATGTATTAAAAAGTAGTGTTAATCATCTTAAAATGATCATCTAAGTTATAATATATGGTGGAACATGTTAGAACTTCAAGAATAAAGAAGATGAAAAATTAAAGTTACTTACTTAGAAGGATGATATTTTGTTAAAATGAGCAAATACATAAAACACACATACAAGTAGTCTTACATATGGAATATAAGACTAACAAAAGTGTTTTGATACAAAAATAACTTACCAATAAAAAGATGGATCTTCAAAGTCTACTATTTTGAGTGAAAAATGTTAACTTTGGAGGTTAGAGTGGAAAAATGCAACATTTGAAAGTTAAGGGACTAATATTGTAACTTTGAAAGTTAGAGGACTAAAATGGATATTTTAGAAACTATTAGTCCAAAAATGCAAGGATGGAAAGTTTGGTGTCAAAAGTGTAAGTAATAAATTTCTAAGGATGATTTTGGTAAATACTAGTAGATATACTTGGGTATTTTTGTATAAAAGTATATTTTTGAAAGTTATAAAAATATGGATTATATTAACATAAGGATTTTTATAAAATAGAGATTTTATAAAAATATTAAACAAACTTGAGAAATTTATACAAAAATGAATACTTTTATATAAATGGGAATATAAAAGTGTTGGAAACATTTTTGTAGTTAAGTTAACAAGTTGGATTAAAAATACATAAGTATTTCAAACCTTCCAAGTAATATGTGTAAAGAGGAAGAAATATGGATAATATTTCTATAAAACACATGTGGGGAAAAACTTGGAAAAATTAACTATTCGAGCTAAGATATCGAACTAAGACGCGTTAACGAACCGTACACGGGCAAAACGTAAGAAAAATGCCATTGCGGCAAAATGAGAAAATATATATTTTTAAGAAGTAAAATATATATACATCATGGGTGAAAACTAATAAACACTTTCCTAAGTGTTGAAGGAATTATTCGTGGGAGAAAAACATGACATAAACAAATAAGACGTTAAACAAACGTATATACTTAACAAGAAAAATTACACATTTGTATATATGTACGCTCGTCTCGGCAAAATTCTAGTATATCTATTTAATGGGAGAGTAGATATGTGGGAAGGAAAGCCGCGACGAGTAGACAAAGATATATATGTGTATGCCGCGCCGACAAGATCCTAGTATATTTATTTGAATGGGAAAATAAATATACGGTATGGTGAGTTGAATCGGACGTTGAGAATATACAATCGAACGACAAGACCTTAGTATATTTGTTTAAATGGGAAAAACAAATGTGCGGCAAAGTGAGTCGGGTCGAGGGTTGAAATATATATTATATCGAGCGATGCGATCTTAAGTATAATTATTTAAATGGGAAAATAATTATATGTTAAGGGAAGTCGAGTCGATGATAATAAGATACAAGTTAAGGAAATATTAACAAGAGTAATATATAACTTGTAACAAAAGGGTAATCTAACGCCAACGAAACCTAGGATACGCGCTTAATTAAACGGGACTTGGAATAACTTGTGGTCGGGAGTTGGGTGTACAACTTGCCAAGGCACATGCACTATAGGAATAGTGACTCATACGTCTAGGACGTTTGTAGGTGCGAGACCCTCTTTGCTATCTGCCTAGTAAGCCAGACAGAGTTTCAGGTGAGTTTCACGGCCCCATTTTAAACTATTTTTACGTTTTCGGGGGAAAGATATGTTAGGGAAAATGTTTGACGGATTTATTACTTGAGGTGTGACCGCCACTCGGGGTTGAGTCCTCGCCTCTATAATCATTTGTTCAGGGAAATGAAACCGGTGGAATATTTGAATAGTACTATTGGTGCCTGACAAGGCCCACCCCAAATCGATAGCGTCGATTATGCATTAGGTTATGCCTGGGGTGCATATATTCTGAACTTAAGTCGTGGGAAACCGAGTAACGACTTGGAGCGGGGCATTATTATTATACGTCTTGGTTTGATTATAGTCTCAAGTAGAATTATAGGAATTTGCAACTCCTATATATTGTCATAACATGGTGTTTCCCAAGTATTCAAGTTTTAGAAACTAAAAACCTGTGAACTCACCAATATATTTATATTGACGAAACTTTTAAACATATCTTTCAGGTAATTAGATGAAGACGAACCGGGGCAAGCTGGGTCGTGGAATCCTCCAATGCGGCGTCAAACATTTTGCGGGGTTTCACCTTTATTTCCCAAGGCTTTGGGATATATTTTAGAAACCTCTATGTTGTCTTAAAAACAATTTACTTTTATGTAATATTTGGAACAAGATTTGACGCCTTAATAAATGACCCATTTTCTTAAATTACTTGTGTTTAGCAATAACCTTGACTTTATGCTTTGAACCGTCGCGCCACGTGTTTCCGCCATTGTCGTGGTGTGACAGTGTATGACATATAACAATTTATGAATGTTCTTCAAACTCGGATGTTTTTACCGAAATCCACAAATACCCAACAAACGAACCAAAACGCTTCGAACGAATTTTTATTGGTTTGGATACAACATAAAACTACTAGAAATTAATTAAAAAAAATTTTTAACCGCCCAAAACTATTTTAAATGAATTTAAACAATAATAATAAAAAAAAACTAACCGGGCGTCTCGCTTAGGTCAAAGCGAGGCGGCTGGTTAGAGTAACCGTCCTAACCAGGCGTCTCGCTTAGGCCTAAGCGAGACGCCTGGTTTGGACGGTTGCTCTAACCAGGCGCCTCGCTTAGGCCTAAGCGAGACGCCTGGTTTTGGGTTTAAATCCCAAGGCAGACGATTCTATTTCCCTTTCTTTCTCTTTTGCTCTCTCTCCACACACACAACCACCGCCTCCGCCCGCTCCTCCGCCGTGTTCCGAAGCTAGAACCACCGCCTCCATCCTCCGAAGCCAAAAAAGGTTAGTTTTTCTTCCTCCTCCGTCGTTGGGTGGTTCCGGTCGGGTTGTTCCGGTTGGGTGGTTCCGGTTGGGGATCCGCCGGGGAAGACGACCAAAGCGTCCCGCTTTGGCCTCGGCGAGACGCTTTGGTTTGTTATTATTATTATTATTGTTATTATTATTATTATTATTTAGATTATTATTATTGTTATTATTAGGATTTCGATTATTATTATTGTTTTTAGTATTATTATTAGGATTATTATTATTATTAGTATTATTATTAGGATTATTATTATTATTATTATTAGTTTTTATTATTATTATTATTATTAATATTATTTTTATTATTACGATTATTATTATTATTATTATTATTATTACGATTAGTATTATTATTTTTATTATTATTATTACGATTATTATTATTATTATTACGATTATTATTATTATTATTACGATTATTATTATTATTATTACGATTATTATTAATATTATTAATAATATTATTATTATTATTATTATTACGATTATTATTATTATTATTATTATTATTACTATTATTATTATTATTATTACGATTATTATTATTATTATTATTACTAATATTATTATTATTATTATTATTACGATTATTATTATTATTATTATTATTATCATTACGATTATTATTATTATTATTATTATTATTACGATTATTATTATTTTATTATTATTATTACGATTATTATTATTATTATTATTATTATTACTAATATTATTATTATTACTTATATTATTATTATTATTATTATTATTACGAATATTATTATTATTTTTATTATTATTATTACTAATATTATTATTATTATTATTACTAATATTATTATTATTATTATTACGATTATTATTATTATGGACAATTGATGTTTTGGGATACAATGGACGACGTGTGTTGTCTGATTTCTTATAAAAACAGAGGAGACTCTGCCCAAATTTTTATAAAATATAAGAAACATATCGGATGGTCAAAATATATTATTTTGTACAAAAGAAGCTATGTTTTTCAAATAAACGCTATTCAAACTTTATTTTGGCATGATATAAAGCGTACATAAATATACGATGTTTGGGGGTTTAATTAGAACGACCCTATTTATTATTATTATTATTATTACTGTTATTATCATTAGTAATTGAAAATTATTGTTTACATAGATATGGATATGGAGCCAGATTTTGCTGACGATGCTTTTGGTGGTGGAGATGACGCTAAGTCGTCTGCACCGGGGCCTTCGTCGAAGAGGAGGCGACTGGGTCCACCACCGGACCCCTTACTGGACCACCCGTACCTGGAGTTTGAGGAGGGGTTTGAGGAAGCGCGGCGCTGCTGCTTGAAGCTGCGTCATATGGCTGTCGACCCTCAGATGTACATGAGTTGGTCGCTTCTGGAGAGGGTCGGCGAGATGGGTAGGGCTCACGACTATGTGGGGTCTGACACTCCTTGGCGTCGTCTCTTTGACATAGCCGAGCTGCCTTCTTACCGGGCTTTGAAGATAGAGTTTATGTCGTCGTTCGTGGTTGTGGATCCGTCCGACAACCCGAACCCGGCTCAGACTTTTCGCCCCATCCGATTTTGGTTGGCGAGGACTTGGCAAGAGCTGACCTATGAGGTATGTTATTTCAATTATCTGTCATTTTATTATTATGTTACCAAAGTTGTTAATATTTACAATTATTTTTTGCAGGAGTTTGCTGTTGCTTCGGGGTTGTACACAGCCCCGGAGACTGAGTCTGCGTTGTACCGGGACGGTCTCATTACGGTGGATAGGCCGACCCTGGTCAGGTTTTGGAGGTTCATCTCCAAGTCGCACTTTGGTAAGAATACTGCGAAGGCGACGTCGATTAGGGACCCCTTGTACATTTACTTTCAGCATGCGATCGCCACCTCTATCGCAGGACGGGGGAACAGTCGGGAGAAGGTCAACCAGAGTGACCTTTTCTTTTTGTACTGTTTGATTATGCGGCAGCCGTGCAACCTAGCCGCGTCCCTGGTCGACTACTTTAAGTGCTGCCGCATGCGCCAGACTCGCGCACATCTCCATGGCGGGGCGTTCATCACTTACATTGCGCGTCAGCTGGGGATCTCGCCAGATACCGACCCTCACTTGCTGCCCTCGATCCCATCGGTAGAGCTGGCTGACGCCAATGCCCGGAGCATGAGGATCCTCTTCGAGGTCTCGAAGGGTGTGCATCGGTTTCGAGCACACGGAACCAAGAAGGCTTTTGTGCCGGGCCCCCTTCCTACCCTCGATGATATACCGCCCTACGTTGAGGTGCGTCCGGGAGAGCCTCTCCTGGTAGAGATGGCGGGTGAGGACGACGGTGCTGACGACGATGACGCCCCCCACCTCCTCCGCCGCGACCACAACAACAGTACCCCCGTCATATATATGATGACCTCACTCCTGCTGCGCGTTTCGTGGCAGAGGACATCGATCGTGTAACATTACGCATTTAATAATTATTACGTTATCAATAATTTGGATTTAAACGACTAGTTTTATTATTATTTTATTTATATATATATATATATACATATTTATATAAACAAAGATTTATAATAATAATAATAATAATAATAATAATAATAATAATAATAATAATTTTAACAAATGCTAGATAATTTGAGTTGTGATTATTTACCCAAGCCATCCCAAGCCCAAACCTTTATAATTCTTGGAGCCCACCAGGCAAGCCCAACCAAAGAAACCCCAGCCCAAACCAAGGCCCAAACCCCCTCAGCGTTTCTATTCTAAAAAAAAAATAATGTTTTGTTTATGCCGGGTTTCGAACCCGGACAACCCCACACACACACACACTTACAAACCAACTGGGCTAGCCTATCTTGTTGTTATAACCCAGACCCATTATAATTAAATACGTGTGTTTAAATCCCCTCAGTTGACTAGGAAAGTCAACTGTGGGAATTCCTTGTTGATCAATCCATGTATTAACGCGTAATTGATGTATGTTTGGCAAACTCGTGTATAATCCGGCCCATTACAACCAAATTGCACAACAATTACACGGCATTGTTGCCCTAATCATCAATTTTGGCCGCGTTTTATTAAAAGGAAAGTCAACTATATAATTAACCCAAACCCTAATCCCTTAGTATAAATTGAGGGTCTCCGTAGCTTGTCAACTCGCTCATACCACTCTCTTCATCCTCAATTCTTTCTACTACACACTGATTATTGATTATCTGTTCGTGGTTTGACTTTTCCCTTTGACCCGATCATCATCATCAATACCACACTGTAAGTACGATTAAGATTGTGGGTTATGTTCATCGGCTATCAGACAACATTAGCCCTAACAATAATCGGGCTATAGTTGTCTGATTTGCTCGATTGTAAATCTAGGGTTCATCACGTTTATATTGGGGATAAAACTGGAATTTGCATATCGTATTTAATTATTTTAAATCAGGAAATAACACAACCACCGGCCTAGGCCAGGTGGTTGTGATGCTTGTCTTCCACACGGGTCACCCGGGTTCGAGTCCCGGCTCTGACCGAGTTTTTGTAATTCTTTTCTTTTCTTTCTTTTTTAACTATATAATTAATTATATATATATATTAATCCTTTAAATCTTTTAAATTCTTTTTAAAATACCTAAACTATTTTATAAACTCAAAAAAAAAATTATAATTACTTAATCTGATATAAAAGTGTTATTTACAATTTTTATTTTTCAGAAATTCTTTTATTTAATATTTATAATAATTAAATCATTTTTATACTATTATAATTATAAAAATCCATTATTATATCAAAACAGTTTTATTAAATTCCCCAAAAATTATCCTAACTTTTTATAAAGTTGAACTTTACTGAAATAATTTTTAATTCAGTAAAATCATTTATTTATTATTTTTAACCAATTTTTGTAAGATTTAATCATATTTAATTCATAATAAATCCAATTTTTATCATTTTTGCACCAAAATTTTATACAAATTATTTTTAATCATTTAGAACAGAAATATGATTTTTAAAAATAGATTTCTTTAATTTTAGTATTTTTGCATATTAAAGTTAACAATTGGTTATTTATAAATAAATAGATTTAAAAATCTATTTTAAATGAAATAATTTTATAAAAATTATTTTATTGCTTCAAACACTTTAATGTGCACATTCAAAATTCAAGTTTTATAAAAAGACTATTTTTCATTAATTATCCAATTTTCTCTATTTAATTAACATTTTTAAATTAAATTTAACAATTGATTATCCCCAAATCGAAACCCTAGGATACACATATTAGTTATATAGACTTAGACTTATTATATATTACCTCATTATAGGGTAATATTTGGAATCACTTTGGGCAACACAATTATCATATCTTTTTCAACAAGTTAACATTTGCTAAGGTGAGTTTACATAGCCCCTTTACTCTATTTTCACTATTTTTGGGGTGAAACATGTTCAAATATTTTATACTATCATTTACTCATATTTACTTGTGATTCAATTACAACATCATCCTATCATTTGACTGTAACAAAAAGACACAGTACAATCATTAACAATGATCAAGCCGCCTGTTTAGATTATAGCGCTATAGGTCTGACAAACCCATCCCACCCGCTTTAGACTCAGGGATGATCGATAACAGTAATAACATTTAACTAACTTGCGAGTTAGTCATCAGTCGACACAAGGTTTGGTTGTACAAAGACGCATTGCTACATGTCGGTATCATACTCTATCATCATACAACCCTGAGTGTTGTACAAACTATTGTTATCAACTATTATTCAAATACCTATGTAATTCTCACCAACTTTTGTTGACCCAAAATATTTTCAACTTTACATGTTTCAGGTTGTACTTGCTTGAAGATTTGCTTGAAGATATGTGCATAGTTTATTCAATTTGATGTACGAATTCTTGTAGAACAATTGTATGTAATTTATTTAAATCAATTAATGAAACTTATTATTTCTCCATGAGCTACTGAACAATCATCAATACGTGGCACCCCGATGTTTCCGCCATCGGTTGGGGTGTTACAGATTGGTATCAGAGCCATGGTTATAGGGAATTAGGTTATTAGAGAAATAATCTAGTCTATAACCATAGGATTTAACCAGTACTTGCTTCTTTTGTTTGCTATTCTCTATCTCCCTCCTACTTCATATCCCTACTCTCATCCCTACAAGAAGGTTGCTCTCCATCACTGGATTCACTCTTAGACTAATAAGGCAAAAATCCTCAGGTTTAACCTGAACCACCTTGAGATCTCGTCGAAGTTCTAGATTTTAATAACGAACACGTGCAATCTGGAAGGGTGAACGCCTGTATTCTGAGTCTTCTGTCTAGGCTGGCATTGCGCATATATCCCAATCAGACGAGGGACCCGGATGCCTACCTGGGAATTCTCGGGATGAGTGTTCACTTATAGGCTAAAGCATGTCTTCATATGTTATTAGAATTTAGAATCTTTGATAAGTCAACGTTTTCGTTTATTCGTTTTAATTAATGAATAAATGATTACACTCCTTATATAATCTCATTCATTTCATTGTGTCTATTACAGATCATGCCTCCACGTCGCAGCACTCGCAACAGCAATGGTGAGAACCACGAAGAAGGTGGTGACAACCATAACCATGACCAAGTTCCTAACCACAACAACAATGGAGTCGATGCTCAACTGGCTGCGATCATTTCTCAACAAATGGCGCAGCAAATCGCAACTCTGGTTCCCAATTTACTCGCTCAGGTCATCCAATTGAACGGCAACGGGAATGGTCACAACAACGGGAACGGGAACGGCAATGGCAATGGAAATGGACCCCAAGCCTGCACCCTTAAGCATTTCAACTCTTGTAACCCTCCAAAGTTCAGCGGTGAAGAAGGAGCTACTGGACTTCTCCAATGGTTTGAGGGTATTGAAAATACCTTCATCAACAGTGAGTGCCCCAACAACTTCAAAGTTCGTTACGCCATGAGTGTTCTCCATAAACGAGCACTCACATGGTGGAATGAAGAAAAGCGTACTCGTGGGGCCGAGGTTGCTCTTGCTATGACATGGGACCAGGTCAAAGAGATCATGAAGGAAGAGTTTTGTCCTCGCAATGAAGTTAAAAAGCTTGAGGATGAGTTTCACACTTTGGCTCAAGATAGTGGGGAAAATCTTGCCTACAACACCCGCTTTCATGAGCTTAGCTTATTGTTGCCACACAAGGTCACTCCTCTGCCGGTAGCCATCGAGAAGTACATCGGTGGTCTGCCCATGCAAATCCAAGACACTGTTTGGGGTAGAAATCCTGCAACTCTGGAAGAGGCCAAACGTCTAGCGGCCACTCTTACTGATAATCACGTAAAGAACGGGACTCTAGTTCGGAAAAGCAATAAAACAAGTATTGTAGCCGCGGTAACTACTGAGAATCAGAAGCGTAAGGCCAAGGATCCTGATGTCAACCTCACTACACAAGCTTCTAACAAGAAACCTTATACAGGAAACCATCCATTGTGCAACACATGCAACCGACATCATCCCACTACTTCAGCATGTCGCTTGTGCACCAATTGTGGTAGGTATGGTCATCTAGTTAATACATGTCGCGAGACCCCAAATCCTAATGCCAACCAGCCCATCAACCCTGCTCAGGCTGTTAATCCTAATCGATACAACTATGGTCAATGTTATGAATGTGGAGACCCAAATCACTTCCGTAACCGATGCCCTAAACTGAACAGAGATCAAGACCCTCCAGCTACCTAACCGCAAGATTCACCATTTGACTATTGGTTACTTTTTATTCTATGTATTGACGTTATTCGATTCGAGTAATAATAAATTCAAGTATTATCATAACATCTGTGTGCATGTTTGTCTGAATGTGAACTAATTGCTACATCTATAATCATACTTGCTTGTGCAACAATTAGTTAACTACCAAACAACCAGCTTAACGACTGGTAGAGGTCATCATGTCATTCCAACAGTCGGGAGAGGCCCTACCACCTGAACGACTGGCGGAGACTATCAGACCTGCTTAACAATCGGTAAAGTCATAAAAGGACGCAAAACCCTAATGTAAGGTAAATTGGTAATTACGGTCCGGAACGTAATCATGAATTTACAGGTACGTTAAGGTAGTGTGAAATTTTATCAAGGTTTTCGGTAGTTGACCAATTGTAAATCTAGTGTTTCTCTTAACTTCGGGACGAAGTTCCTAAAAGTAGGGGAGACTGTAACATTACGCATTTAATAATTATTACGTTATCAATAATTTGGATTTAAACGACTAGTTTTATTATTATTTTATTTATATATATATATATATACATATTTATATAAACAAAGATTTATAATAATAATAATAATAATAATAATAATAATAATAATTTTAACAAATGCTAGATAATTTGAGTTGTGATTATTTACCCAAGCCATCCCAAGCCCAAACCTTTATAATTCTTGGAGCCCACCAGGCAAGCCCAACCAAAGAAACCCCAGCCCAAACCAAGGCCCAAACCCCCTCAGCGTTTCTATTCTAAAAAAAAAATAATGTTTTGTTTATGCCGGGTTTCGAACCCGGACAACCCCACACACACACACTTACAAACCAACTGGGCTAGCCTATCTTGTTGTTATAACCCAGACCCATTATAATTAAATACGTGTGTTTAAATCCCCTCAGTTGACTAGGAAAGTCAAATGTGGGAATTCCTTGTTGATCAATCCATGTATTAACGCGTAATTGATGTATGTTTGGCAAACTCGTGTATAATCCGGCCCATTACAACCAAATTGCACAACAATTACACGGCATTGTTGCCCTAATCATCAATTTTGGCCGCGTTTTATTAAAAGGAAAGTCAACTATATAATTAACCCAAACCCTAATCCCTTAGTATAAATTGAGGGTCTCCGTAGCTTGTCAACTCGCTCATACCACTCTCTTCATCCTCAATTCTTTCTACTACACACTGATTATTGATTATCTGTTCGTGGTTTGACTTTTCCCTTTGACCCGATCATCATCATCAATACCACACTGTAAGTACGATTAAGATTGTGGGTTATGTTCATCGGCTATCAGACAACATTAGCCCTAACAATAATCGGGCTATAGTTGTCTGATTTGCTCGATTGTAAATCTAGGGTTCATCACGTTTATATTGGGGATAAAACTGGAATTTGCATATCGTATTTAATTATTTTAAATCAGGAAATAACACAACCACCGGCCTAGGCCAGGTGGTTGTGATGCTTGTCTTCCACACGGGTCACCCGGGTTCGAGTCCCGGCTCTGACCGAGTTTTTGTAATTCTTTTCTTTTCTTTCTTTTTTAACTATATAATTAATTATATATATATATTAATCCTTTAAATCTTTTAAATTCTTTTTAAAATACCTAAACTATTTTATAAACTCAAAAAAAAAATTATAATTACTTAATCTGATATAAAAGTGTTATTTACAATTTTTATTTTTCAGAAATTCTTTTATTTAATATTTATAATAATTAAATCATTTTTATACTATTATAATTATAAAAATCCATTATTATATCAAAACAGTTTTATTAAATTCCCCAAAAATTATCCTAACTTTTTATAAAGTTGAACTTTACTGAAATAATTTTTAATTCAGTAAAATCATTTATTTATTATTTTTAACCAATTTTTGTAAGATTTAATCATATTTAATTCATAATAAATCCAATTTTCATCATTTTTGCACCAAAATTTTATACAAATTATTTTTAATCATTTAGAACAGAAATATGATTTTTAAAAATAGATTTCTTTAATTTTAGTATTTTTGCATATTAAAGTTAACAATTGGTTATTTATAAATAAATAGATTTAAAAATCTATTTTAAATGAAATAATTTTATAAAAATTATTTTATTGCTTCAAACACTTTAATGTGCACATTCAAAATTCAAGTTTTATAAAAAGACTATTTTTCATTAATTATCCAATTTTCTCTATTTAATTAACATTTTTAAATTAAATTTAACAATTGATTATCCCCAAATCGAAACCCTAGGATACACATATTAGTTATATAGACTTAGACTTATTATATATTACCTCATTATAGGGTAATATTTGGAATCACTTTGGGCAACACAATTATCATATCTTTTTCAACAAGTTAACATTTGCTAAGGTGAGTTTACATAGCCCCTTTACTCTATTTTCACTATTTTTGGGGTGAAACATGTTCAAATATTTTATACTATCATTTACTCATATTTACTTGTGATTCAATTACAACATCATCCTATCATTTGACTGTAACAAAAAGACACAGTACAATCATTAACAATGATCAAGCCGCCTGTTTAGATTATAGCGCTATAGGTCTGACAAACCCATCCCACCCGCTTTAGACTCAGGGATGATCGATAACAGTAATAACATTTAACTAACTTGCGAGTTAGTCATCAGTCGACACAAGGTTTGGTTGTACAAAGACGCATTGCTACATGTCGGTATCATACTCTATCATCATACAACCCTGAGTGTTGTACAAACTATTGTTATCAACTATTATTCAAATACCTATGTAATTCTCACCAACTTTTGTTGACCCAAAATATTTTCAACTTTACATGTTTCAGGTTGTACTTGCTTGAAGATTTGCTTGAAGATATGTGCATAGTTTATTCAATTTGATGTACGAATTCTTGTAGAACAATTGTATGTAATTTATTTAAATCAATTAATGAAACTTATTATTTCTCCATGAGCTACTGAACAATCATCAATACGTGGCACCCCGATGTTTCCGCCATCGGTTGGGGTGTTACAGATCGCCGCATCGGTGAGCTCCGGGAGGTTCAGGAGTGGACGGTCGACTCGATGCAGGCGATGGCGAGGCATTGGCAGGTATAGTTACGCCCACCACCACACCGTGGACCAGCAGAGGGGGCCCCACCACCACCGCCACAATAGACTTCTTTTACTTGTATTTTTTTTTTATGATGTGTATGGACAAACTTATTACTCTTTTTATTATTATGCATTTTGATCGTTTGTTTATATATATATGTTGTGTGTTTTGAATGTTTAATTGTCTAATAAATACTAAACCCATAAATAATAAACGAACTAAAACCAAATTATAAATTGCAAGCCAGTAAAACCAATGAGATCCAAACAGTAAACATTCGATTATAAACGTTAAAAGATCACTCAACCCTTTCAATCCCAAACCAAATAAAAATTACATGTTATGAACCAAAACGACGCCACGTTGACCATCAACCACCATATTCGTATCAAAATTCGCGAATTCGTTCAATCTTTCTTCGACGAGGTCTTCTCCGTGAATAATTTATCCAGTCACAGTGACAATCGAACACTTTATTAATAGGTTAAAGTTGGGATTACTTGATTAATTATAGTTTGATTAGGGTTATTACGTTGTTTTTAAATTTTAAAAAATTACAATAGATAAAGACCCTAAATCAATTAAAAAGATTTAAAAAAAACACGGGTTATTTCGGTGTTTTTAAAATTTTTAAATTTAAAAAAATTACAATAGATAAAGACCCTAAATAGATAAAAAAAGTTAAAAAAAAAAAAACACTTAAAAAAAAAACACTTCAAAACAAACAAAAAAAACAAAAAACAAAAAAAATCCAAACCAAAACCTTCCCAACATCAAAATGTCCAGATTCATCCCCCCTGTGGCCAAGCGCCTCGCTTTGACCAAAGCGAGGCGCTTGGCCCCTTTTTTTTCAAACTCCCATGCAACCTCGTACTGATTAGTAATTAATGTGACCGAAGCGCCTCGCTTAGGCCTAAGCGAGGCGCTTCGGAGGGGAGTTAAAATAGAAGCTGAGGGGGTGCCAATAGACAGACCCTTAATATTATGTGTTTATGTAATGTGTTTATGTAACGTTTTAATAAGTAGTTTAGGATTAGGTAATGTGTTTGTAATAAGTAATTTTGGATTATATTATATGTTTATGTATTATGTGTTTATGTATTAATGCATTTATGTAATGGTTTAAATTTAAATTCTATATAATCTGTTTATGTAAACTAATAATTAAACATAAAACATTAAAGCATAACATTAAACATTACAAATTAAAACACTAAACATTAAACATTAAAGCATAACATTAAACATTACAAATTAAAACACTAAACATTAAAATATTAAAGCATAAACATTAAACATTAAACAAAGTAAAAAACGCATCATAGACCACGACAAAAGATTGGTGATGTGGAAGTCGCTTTCATAGCGTTGCCGATAAGCGTCGTGTGTGAGTTGAAATCCCATCTGTTCGCTAACGCCAGGATGCGCCTCCATCGTCGCTTCATAGACGGCGTGCCATCTCCTACTGATCGCGTGTTGAAGTGCTAATCAAAAACTAAATAAAAACTACTCCTTAGCTACAACTGACTGCAGTATAGGAAGTAGGGTTGTCGAACCTCAGGGAGTTTGTGGAAAGTGCTAATTTACTAACTACTAATTAAATTAAAATTAACTAAAGTAATTTTATGAACTTTAATGTAAAAGTGCTGCAGTGCTGCAAAACAGATTAATAATTGATTTTTTTAGAAAAGACAATAATATGGAAAAACGGTCACTCCGGGTTTCTGATTCGGTAATTATCAACTGAATTATGTTAATACCCTACCTAGGAAATCACATAGACATGACTTTGTTTAAATTGTTCAACCCAATTCAGCTATCATAACATTAATTGCAAAGTTAAATTAATCCTAGTGCAAGAAAACCAAGATACGATAACATAATGCAATAATATTAATCAACCAAACTGTCTAGATCAGTCAAACATACAATTAGATGCAAAGAACATTAAGGTGTTCACAAAATCTAATCCAAGTAATAAGTATCAAACATAAAACAATTGATAAAATAACCAAATCGTTCACCCGGAGAAACCGCAGGATGTTTAGCCTTGCATAATCATGATTTGGGCTTCAAAACTTGTTCTGGATTGCTCTGGCATCAACCGGAATGAATGGAACTGCAAAAAATACTCAAAATCCTCCCTTAGAAGCTCTGGAAGTCGAAGAATACATCCCCAAACGGCTGATTAGGTTTTGATTGCGAAAATGGGCTTTTTATGGGCTGAAGAGTTATTAGAGACCCATGAACAACTGTTTCTGGAATTAGAGGGTCTCTAACAACCTAAACGTGTCGCGAGGGCATCTTTTGTAATTACCACAATTCATTAAGGGTAAAATCGTCATTTTTCCTCTGTTTTACTTCCTGGAGACCCGCGAATAACTTTTACTGAAATTAGAGGGTCTCTAATTTCAGTTCTTCCAGATTTGTTTCTTTTTTGATTTCCAATTTTATCGAATGCTCGTCTCCTCTCCAACTAAGCTCTTTTTCTCTCGTTTTAGCCCACGAACACCTGCTTAACACCAAGACACAATTAAGTATCTAAGACACGATATAAACGAACGATAAACGATTAAAAACTATACAAAACTAATATATAAATGTGATGCATTTGGCAACACATCACCTACAGTTAATTTGTATGGCAGACCACTTACTATAGATCTGATCGACGTTACGGTTATTCGTTTCGCTAATTCGGTTGTACTCGTCCAAGACATTGTGCCAAAAAGCCGCCCTATTGTTTGGCGGGTTCTTGTTAGTGTTGATCTACGCCGTCACCAAATGGAGTTGATCCTGATTAGTCTACTCGGCCATGCTTTTGGTTTGTGTTTGAGTTTGTATTTGGGTTTGTGTTTGTTTAATTATATGTGTTTGTGTTTGTGTTGTGTATGTGTATATATATAGGAAAAGAGTTTGTAAAAAAATGAAAAAATCTGTTGCCTCCCCCAAAGCTCCTTCCAACGGTCAATTTTTAAAATCCAACGTCTCTTTCCCCTTGCACAACGCCCGCCATGAGCATAACCCCCACCCTAAAACGCCCCATAGCGCCCGGGGGGCTGTGTTCCCTAAAGCTATGGGGGTGATAACGCCTCATAACGATCCCACTACACACAGACTTAATGGGTCAAATTGTATGAAAGGTAAGATTAGATGTTGTTGATGTGCAGGTTGCGTTTTGTAGGTCACTACTGCTAGGACCTTTGGTCTCCCTTGATAACATGCTACATTGAATATGTTACGATCAGATTGCAAGTTGTGTTTTGCTCGTAAAAGTGGTTAGATTGTAGCTCAGAGTTTAATGGTAATATGTGAAAATATGGGTTGCACTTTCTTCATGACGATTACATTAACACGGTTTCCCACCGCAACGCGCGGGCTAACCATATTAACACGGTTTATAATATAATTATCATCTTTAATTAAAAATTAGCATATATAATTAGGGAAGAGATAACGTACATATAAACCTTAACGTGAGAAGCGTAGGAAGCATTCTCAGCCCTTAGATTATAGGCGGTGGCATAATAGTAATTAACAACCCTAATCATGGTCAGCAATATCTAACC
Source organism: Ambrosia trifida (assembly GCA_028751855.1). Classification (NCBI taxonomy): domain Eukaryota; kingdom Viridiplantae; phylum Streptophyta; class Magnoliopsida; order Asterales; family Asteraceae; genus Ambrosia; species Ambrosia trifida. Next base: position 37,965,126 of record CM054131.1, on the reverse strand, counting down.
AGGGGTAAATTAGAAAAAAAAAACGTTAAAAAAGTTTTCAAATCAAAACAACAGACCTAATTGGAAGCCTGATTTTTCATCGTTTCAATTCGATTAAACGTTCAGAATGATTACACAATCAAAATAAGAAAAAAACATTCTAATACAATTAACGAAATCGTAAAAATAGAAAAACAGAGATTTACACTGGGACGATTAATCGTATGAAAATCATTGGATTATGAATAAACGCTCGTATTAGTGGGTTTGGGTTTTTTATAGAGTTAACTAGGGTTTACACATGTCAAGCTGTGGTGACTTCATACACGTCTCACGTTAAGTATGCTTTCTATCCTATACTTTCTCATATAATTAAATACTAGTAAGAAACTCGCACGATGCGGCGGGAATTCAGTCAATATGGGTTATTAAGGTATTGGTATCATACCGGCACCCAGTATATTGCAACCAACACTCGGTATATAGCACAAGATTATGAATCTTGTGTAAATACGTTCGGTTTTCTTTGATAATATTTATCCGAACTCAAAATATATGTAATACATCAGCCAAAAGGCTATTTTTCTAAAAACAATTGTTGAAAATGGGCATATCATATATGAGTAATTTTTTGTTTCCATTTCCCAAGGGCCAAGCTTAAGAAGACAATTATAAGGTAATTGTTTTTTTACCCCAATTTTAAAGGCCCTAAAATGCATCTTCTCATATTTGATCAACATTTTAAATTATATCTTCGTTTTATATAAAAAACATTTATATAACACACACATATATATATAAACCAAAATCTATTTTTATAACTTAGTAAACTGTAATTATTTTAGTTTATTGTTGTCATAAAGCAAGGACATGTTAGCTAAACATTTATTTTTATCTTAGACGTAGAAATAGGTTAAGTTGGCTCCTACTATGTCATATGACATTACGGTTACAAAGATGGAATTAAATAAAATTAATAAAAACAATTACACTTTAATGATTAATGATTTTGTTAATAAACACCAGTAGCTAGTGATACAAAATAACCATTAGCAAAAGATGACTCCTAAAAGAAAACAAATATAATAGGTTACGAAGAAAACTAACGGTAACATACAAAATAGAACTTTTTGTTCAAATAGAGAGAGAGCGCCATGGAGTAATTAGCGCAACATCACCAATAGGTTCCCTAATGACATGACATTTAAAGGTATCAATTGGAAAACTTCAACAAGATCAACATTATATTCAAAACAACTAGTAACATCATATAGAATAACAATAGATACATTAGGTAGTTATATATATGCTTAGTTAAGTAAAAAAATAAAAATAGTGTTACTAAACAAGGATAATCACAAGAACATAAAAGAAACTTTTATTGAATGAAACCCCAACCCAAAAGATAACGAACAAGTCAAGAACAAATATCAGATCTGAACAACAAGATCTGATCAAAGGCCTAAGCTACTTTACCAACTAACCACCTAATGATCAACCAAAGATTACAAGCTCTAATACAGATACAAGACGTATCTGATTACAGAAACCCTAACTCAATGACCAAGATAAAAGTGAAAGATACAACTCAAACCCTAACAAAAAACTAGACTGATTAAACTTGTACAGTTGACGAAAGAGATGCTTATATAGAGCTGGTGGAAGGTTCTACGAAGAAACACACCAAGGAGACATAAGAACCACATGATCAAATGATATCACACGGATCGTGATCTCAAAGGTTAATAATAATCCTGAGAAATAACAAATATCAACCATTGGCCAACAGTGGGCCTGGCTTTGGGCCATATCACACGAACTGGGCCATATCACATGAACTGGACTTTTAAGTACTGGAACTGGACTCCTGCTGCTCTGAATTATAACTATCTACCAGCCCACACTACAATCTCTATCAAGCCAAACCTTGCAACATGTAACAAACAAATACAAGACATATGAATTAGATACTATAGTATGAAGAGATCAAATTGGAACAATACTAACCTTTTAACACCCCCTCTCAATTTGACTCTTGAAATGGGTCAAACAAATGCAACTCCCTACACAAAGCATCATGTTGTGCTGGAAACAACCCCTTGGTAAATACAACAGCCTTTTGATCAATAGAAGCAATGCTTTCTGTTTTAACAATACCCTTTAAAATCTGATCCCTTAAAAAATACAAATCCAACTCAAAATGCTTAGTTTTCTCATGGAATACAGGATTAGCTGCAATTGATAATGTAGCTGAGTTATCACAGTATAAACTAACAGGAAGTTCTATGACTATACCAAGCTCACCAAGCATGTTTTTTTAACTACATCAACTCACAAGTTGTGGCACATAGTGCTCTGAACTCAGCTTCTGCTGAGGACCTAGAAATAGTTGATTGTTTTTTACATTTCCATGAAACTAATGAGTTTCCAAGAAAAATACAAAAACCTGTGACTGACTTTCTGGTCTCTAGGCATTTTGCCCAGTCAGAATCAGAGAATGCAGTCAAGTTTAACTGTTAGAAAACAAAACACCTTTGCCAGGAGATTTTTTAAGCTACCTTAATAATCTCATGGCTATTTTAAGATGACCATTCAAAGGTTTGTGCATATGTTGACTTAAAAAATGTACAGCATATGCAATATCAGGCCTAGTATGAGCCAAGTAAATCAGTTTTCCTACCAATTTTTGATAGCCTGTTATATTGGTTAACACATTTGCATTTTGCTTACACATAGCAGTCAAAGAATGATTTTGGTCAATAGGTGTATTAACAGGTTTTGACCCTGTTAAACCAAATTCAGCAAGAAGTTCAAGACAATATTTACGTTGTGACAAACATATACCTTCTTTAGTTGTTACAACTTCTATATCCTAAAAATATTTAAGTTCCCCTAAATATTTGATTAGAAACTTAGACCTAAGACTTTCTTTGACTTTATTTATTTCACCCTTGTTATTACCTGTAATTACTGTGTCATCTACATACACGAGTAAAAACATAATAACAGAATCAGAATCTTTAAAAAACAAAGAATGATCACATTTGCTTTGATTAAAGCCAAGTTCAATCAAAACAGTCACTAACTTTTCATTCCACATTCTTGGAGCCTGTTTTAGGCCATATAGTGACTTTTTTAGTTTACACACCTTGTTTTCTTCCTTGGAATTCATTAAGATTTCCATACAGGAAAGCATAGTTCACATCCAATTGGAACAATTCCCAATTGTTACGAACAGCTATAGATATGACACATCTAACTGTTACCAATTTAACCATAGGGGAGAAGGTTTCTTCAAAGTCCACACCCTGTTTTTGGCTAAATCCTTTGGCAACCAACCTAGCCTTAAACCTCTTAATTTCACCAAAGGACTTATACTTAATCTTATATATCCATTTACACCCTACAATGTTTCTTCCTTTTGGGAGATCAACCAACTCCCAAGTGTCATTCCTATGTAGAGCTTCTATTTCATCATTCATTGCTGCAATCCAGAGAGGATTATTGGCAGCTTCATTGAATGATGAAGGCTCATGTTCTTTGTTTAAGGAAGACAAGAAGCATTTGTATTCAGGTAAAAAATGAGCATAGTTAACAACTTTATTTATCCCATACTTAACCTTACTATCTAGGACATAATCATTCAAATTCTTAGGTAGGACTGACTCCCTAGCAGATTTCCTAATAGTAGTCTGAACGAAATCTAGACTATCAATTCCCTTAGGGGTATCTCTATTGATATTGTCATCTCTAAATAAGTCACACTCAGCCCTATCAGTTCTACTTCCTCTAGGACTAGGCTGCTGTGTTCCAGCCATGCCTTAAAATCCTAAAGAGCTAGATGTTGATTGCTGAGACTTGTGTGTCTCTAAATCAACATCATTGTTACCCTTTCTTTCATCATTGGGAAGTTCAGATTGAGGTTGTTCAAAATTATCAAAAAAAAAATTAGATGAGTTACTTCAGATTGTAACACATCATTTATTTTGTCAAAAATCTGATTTTCTTTAGAAGAAAATAACCTTTCAAAAAATTTAACATCTCTTGAATAAAAAGTAGTTTTAGTTTCAAGACCAAAAACTTTATAACCTTTTTTTTCAGTAGAATAACCAATAAAGACACATTTTTCTGCTCTACTAGCTAACTTATCAGATTCATTTAGATTTGTACAAAAACACAAACAACCAAACAATCTTAACTGGTCTAGAAAGGGTTCTAACTTATACACTACCTCATAAGGAGTCTTTCCACCTAGAACTGAAGAAGGAGTCCTATTAATAAGATAAGCAGCTGTTAAAATACAATCATACCAAAACCTTAAAGGGACATTACTTTGAAATAATAATGCCCTTGCAACATTTAATAGATGTCTGTGTTTTCTCTTTACTACTCCATTTTGTTGAGGAGTGTAAGTGCAAGTTGTTTGATGAAGAATACCTTTAGACTTAAAGAAATTGTTTACTTAACTATTAACAAACTCAGTAACATTATCACTTCTAAACACTTTAACTTTTGTTTTAAACTGAGTTTCAATAACAGCAACAAAATCTTGAATGTTTTGTAAAACTTCTTGTTTACTCTTCATCATACAAACCCACACAGCCCTAGAGAAATCATCTACTATTGTAAGGAAGTATTTAAATCCTTCCCTACTAGACACTCTATATGGACCCCCAAACATCTATATGCACAAGATCTCCTATGGTCTTAGATTTATGCTCACTTAAAGGGAATGGATCCCTATGTTGTTTAGCCTTTGGACAGATCTCACAAGGATTATTACTATCAATAGTTCCTAGGTTTAACCTTTGTTTCAACATGTTTAATGCATTATTAGATAGATGAACTAACCTATCATGCCACAGATTAAACATAACAGAACTATTATAACACATCTTGCTAGAAATCACAGAGCTACCACAGTAATATAGACCATCCACTTGACTACCAGTCACCAGGACCTTCTTGGTGATTAAGTCCTGAATGTAACAATTACTTTCATCAAAACCAATATACAACTTGTTATCCTTAGGTAGTTTATGCACAGAGATCAAATTCAGATTATATTCAGGAATAACAAACACATCTTTCAACATAACCTTTTCTGCAAGTTTAATGTTACCAATTTTAGTTATCAAAGCATTTGTACCATTAGGGTGTTTAACCCTTATATTTAAATCAGTAACATCAAAACAATCAGTTAAATTTTTATCATCTTTAACCATGTGTTGATTTGCCCCTGAATCAGTTATCCAACCCATAAAGACTTGTTTATCAATACCACTAACAAAACAGAATGCAGGTTTAAACATAACACTAACACAGTAAGGATTTACCAGATTACCTATAACATTGCAGCTTTTCTGATTATCAGGTTTCTCTCCTAACAAACTTAGAAGCCTGCTTATTTGATCAGAAGTTAAAGATTTCACAACTTCATCAGAATTATCAGAAACACTATTATTAGCAACCACCTTCTTTCCTTGACCCCCTCTTAGCCTCATCCAAGAAGGGTATCCAATAATTTCAAAACACTCGTCTATTATATGTCCTACCTTATTACACTGAGTACATTTCAAGTTTTGATTAGACACTTTATTATTTCTTTTGAACTCAGGTGGTTGAGAAGCCTTAGAAAACAAAGCAAGAGAGTGATTTCTCTTGCCTGTATTGCTAGCATTTCTATGAGATTCTTCTCTAGAAATGACTGCAAAAGCTTCTTTAACAGTTGGTAAAACATCCTTAATTAACAGACTAGTTCTTACAGTTTGATAAGTATTATCCAATCCCATTAGAAACTGCATAAGTTTTATCATGTTACTGAAATTATTTAATTCTTTTGAGGCATTACAAGTACAAGAAGGTAGTTGTAAAATTTGATCCATTTGTTTCCAGATAATGTTTAACCTATGATAATGTAACACCCCAACCGATGGCGGAAACATCGAGGTGTCACGTATGAATGATTGTTCAATAGCTCATGGTACTAAATGAAAGTTGAATGATATTAAACAATTTACAATTCATCTTACAAGTAAAGATTACAAAAGCTTGAATAATATAAACTAAGTCCAAAGCTCCTACGTGTTCCAAGACTTGTACAACTTCCAATAGCAAATAAAACCTAAAACATGTTGAGTTGGAAAGATGGGGGTCAACTATAAATAGTTGGTGAGAATACATAGGTTTTGTATATAGTTGAAAACAATATGTTGTATAGCTATCATAGTTGAAGTATAATAATGAGTAATGATAGAATATGAGTCCGACATGTAACAATGTGTCTTTTGTACAATCAAACCTTGTGTCGACTGAGACCTAACTCGCAAGTTAGTAAAAGTGTAACTGTTATCGATCATCCCTGAATTTGTGCGGGGGGATGGGTTTGTCAGACCTATAGCGCTATAATCTAAACATGCGGCTTGATCAATGTTAATGATTGTACTATGTCTTTTTGTTACAATCAAATGATAGAATGAGTAAATGATAGTGTATAAAATGTTTATAATTGAGTCATAAGTTTCAACAATGTAAGAATGAGTAAATGATAGTGTATAAAATGTTTAAACATGTTTCACCCCAAAATGTAAAACAGAAAAAGGGGCTATGTAAACTCACTGTTACTCAGCAATGAATATTCCACAAGCAACGAACGGCAAACAAAGTGATTCACTAGGAATCGGCCTAGATAATGCAAACAAAGTCTAAGAATAAACGAGCTTTGAAAGTCTAAGGTTTTCTAGATCGAGCGATGTAAAAAAAATATAATTTTTTTACAAACAATTCTAAGTACAAATGTGTAAATAATTAATTAGTTAACTTTCATTTTTGAAATATATATTTATATTTGGTTAAGTAAAATGACACAATAAAATAGGATTTCAATAATAAACGGATTTAGATTAAAATTTAGTTGTGCGTTGTTACCTTCCCGATAGAGACGATCGTACCATGCATCCAAACACTCCCAATCCCTCATGTAATTTACCAACATTACTTGTCAAACAACACCCCACTATATTACCAAACTCCTATCAAACTCCTAAAATGAACCAAACAAATATGACCCTTTTAGTGAGTCAAGAGAATACGACAACACCCATCCATCCTCTTTTCAATATAGAGATCAGGAAGTCTTCAACTCAAACTCACTCTGCCCTTTCCATTAATTCAGAAACCCTCAACCATAACCTCAAACATTTGACTTTATACTTTCCAAAGGAAAGAAGAAAAATGCTCAGTCGTGGCAACACCTCGAAGGTGGACGACAAACACGACGGCGTTGGGCAGTGGTCGATCGGTGTTACGCGACGGAGGTGGAGGAGCATGGATGATGGTTATTTTGCTGGTTTTGTCTGGTTGGAGATGTAGTATGGTGTCAAGATAATGGTGTGGGTGGTCAGGTTTGTGTGTACCGGTAAGCCTCGACGGTGACGAGTGGTTTTGTTTTGGTGACGGTTCCAAGGTTGCATAAAGAATCAAGATATATAAACCAAGTTGTGTCAGTTTAATATGGTTAAATGAAATAATCAGAAACCGAAAATTGTGGGTCTTGATTGGTCAACATACAAGTTAAAGGAAGGTCTTGATGGTGATTTATAGTTATAAATGGTAATATGAATTGATCAATGATCCAGCCGAAATCAAGGCCATTTGTTCGGTTAATTGGTGGGTATTATTTCAGTTCATGTATACAAAATGGTTGTTGGGCAGGTTTGGTTCTATCTTGGTTGTTGTTGTTGATGTCAAGGCTCAAGAAGGAAAAAGAAAAAAAATAAATAAATAAATAAATAAAAAAAACTAAAAATAGGCTTTGTTGTTTGTTGTCGTTTGAAACCAAGGTCACCAAAGAAATCAAATCAAGTTTTGTTTTGTTTTTTTTATTCATTTATTACTAAAAATAATATGTTTTTTTTTAAAACATATGTACATAACTACATCTTTAATTAAGACAATTTTTATTTAATCAAAGCTTATTTATAAGATATGCCAATGATCTCTATTCTAGCTGGTTTGAGGTGGAACGATTTACCTCCATGGAGGGTTCCTGCCCAGGTTTGGTCTCAGGTTTGAATCTCACGCTCCACCGAAAAAAATAACCGCTTGGGCATATTTGTATAAGATTGATGATAATAGGGGTAAAGGTGTATAAAAAAATAAGGGCTTTTTATTTATTAAAATTTGGGGAAAAATGCACAATGTTACAGATACTACTCTGACACAGAAGTTCCATTTTGAGTAAATGAGTTAATTTTTTTGATATAAATCAAACACCACTGATCCATCTATTTTATCATAAGTCTCTTTTAACTCATTCCATACATCATAAGCAAGCTCAGAGAACACATGACCCATGTATAATTCTTCACTTATTGAATTAGGTATCCAAGTCAAAGCAATTGAATTGCATCTATCCCATTGCCTACCCAACACCTCATCTTCCTCAGACCTAATACAAGTTTTATCAATAAAACCCCATTTGTTTTTCACTTGTAAAGCAAGTTTTAGAGCATTAGACCATACAGTATAATTCTCAGTGCCTGCAAGCTTTATAGTTATTATATTTAGATTAGCAGAGTCACTAGGGTGTAAGTAAAGTGGATCACTAGCATCTAATTTACTTACTAGTGTAATACTAGGACCATCATTGCCCCCTCCCCCTCCACTAGAGGGATTGACAATAGTGGCAGCATCACCAAACATACTATCACCACCCTAATATAATACAGATAGCTAATCAAAAAAGCAAAGTAACAATCAAAGAAGACACACACTCTCACACAGGACGAAACCGTGTCAGTGATCCAGATTCCTGGTTCGTCACTCAAGGTGCCAGGACAAGTCTTAACATGGGAGTCCTCTACTAAAGATCTAAACACTCAATTTTAAACAAGGAGAAAACAAATACAGGAATAAAGAACACACAGTCTGCAAAGAAACAAGTAATAGACAAAGATAGACAACATCAAAACACAAACAACACGTTGTTGAGCCAATGCCGGTCCCCCTAACCCGGCCAGGTGCTCCTAGACACAACGACAATAAAAAATAAAAGAGAGGAACGATCTAACCGGTTTGCAAGCTTCCAAATACACCACTGATTGCAACCTTCACTTAGGGTTACAAATCAGTGGGAGAAAATATGCCACAATCCACTCCGGTAACAGATCCTTTCTCGAATACTAAGAACCAAACCCTAGATAGGATTTCTTTAACTCAACAGCTTCCTTTGATATAACCTTGTGATATCCAAGATCCAAGATGCGCAGCGGATAAAGAACTCAAACGACTCAGATCTAAACCCAAGAGCAAACCTAGGGCTCTGATACCATGTTACTAAACATGGATAATCACAAGAACATAAAAGAAACTTTTATTGAATGAAACCCCAACCCAAAAGATAACGAACCAGTCAAGAACAAATATCATATCTGAACAACAAGATCTGATCAAAGGCCTAAGCTACTTTACCAACTAACCACCTAATGATCAACCAAAGATTACAAGCTCTAATACAGATACAAGACGTATCTGATTACAGAAACCCTAACTCAATGACCAAGATAAAAGTGAAAGATACAACTCAAACCCTAACAAAAAGCTAGACTGATTAAACCTGTACAGTTGACGAAAGAGATACTTATATAGAGCTGGTGGAAGGTTCTACGAAGAAACACACCAAGGAGACATAAGAACCACACGATCAAATGATATCACAAGGATCGTGATCTCAACTAATCTATACATCTAATAAAACAAAGTCCATGAGGACACTTGGCACTCCCACATTCATCCTCCAATTACACAGCCAATCAAATAATGCCAAGTGTCTCATTGTGAGAATTTATAAAATTTTTCATTAAAAAAAAACAGAAAATATATATACGAACATAAAACACACGGACATAACAATTCTCATTATCCTCGCCTCCTTCAAACAAACCTGCGAAACCCTAATCAGAGCGATCAAGTGCGATTCAACCAATCCTTCATCTCCAATCTAAGGTAATCTCTATTTCATTCTTATTTCATTGAATCCATCTTCATCTCTCCTTTTCTCTGTGTTTTTTTTCGTTTTTTTCTCATATCTTTGTCGATTGAAGGTTTTTTTCCCTGTTTTCATTGTATTTGATTATTTAGCTTTCGATTTGTGTGTTATGTTACGACAAAGAAAACCTTGGTTTGCCCTTGATTAGGGTTCTTGATTGTTTGATTAGGGTTCTTGATTGTTTGATTAGGGTTCTTGAATGGATATGGATGGACTCGGACACTGTTTTTTGTTGATTTGGCATTGATGAAGTCAAACTTAGGTTTTCACAAGATTAGATTGATGTTGTTTTGATGCAAGTTTGTATGAACATTGTGAATATGACTCGATTATATAAAGATTTCGATTTGGGATTTTCAATTTAAGTTTTTCACTAATTATACTTTCAGCGACATTAATCTGTTTTCAAAAATTAATAGGTTTTAAGATTTTTCAGATTTGTCATTTATGTATTCATCTAATGATGCAATTTTAGTTATATGAATTCATGTTTTAATTTGTTTTTACTGATAATACAGGTGGTTTAAAGGTCGTCTCAGAATGGTGTCCGGATTTTGGGTGAAATCAGAGGGCAAAGAACGTCTATGTATGGTAAGCGACCTTTGTTATGCGTAAAAAATCCATTGGTTGTTAATATATGTTCATTGATCACTGCACAGTATTTGATATGTATCGTAAATCATTCAACAAATTTATTTGTTGGATTTCAGTTTATCGTCATAAATTTGCTCATCAGATGGAGAACACCAAACTGAAAATCCAATACATTAATTTATAATCAACTGTTTTTGGTATTGATTTGTAGGCCTTGCCTGGCGAATATAAGGAATGGATTACTAAGTATGGCTTCCCTACTGGCATGACCAGAATTCATACTTTAGATGAGAGATCATTTGAAGTTAAAGTCATGAATATAGCTGGGGAAATGGTTTTTTTACAACGGCTGGAAGCATATGATAACCACGCTATATTACCCAAGTGGTTGTAACTTTGTTTTTGAGTTCGAAGAAATGCTCAACTGTTTTAATATGTATACTTTTCATCAGGATGCCATAGCTGCACCAGGCAAGTATTTCTACTGCAAACTTGATGACCCACTCAGTGATGTGAATCGCCTGGTATGTTTTTTAAATGCTGTGTAGAACCATGACATAACGCATTAAATAAATTAATATGTAGTAATGTTTCAACATTGTTTTTCAACTTTCCAGCATATAAGTTGCTTCGTTCATCATGGTTTGTACAATCGAAACCCTCCAATGGAACCGATTATGGTTAGCTCATTTCCAGGTAATGTCATGTATATAATTATTTGTTAGATAATGAGAGTTTTTTAAATCTTGATGTTCATAATGATAACAGTGGTTAGATATTCATCTCCCTTGCAGGGCATGTTTTCCAGATCCAACTTGAATACGATGGTGATGAGATTTTCATTACCCAGGGATGGCCGTACATGAAACAGAGGTTTAAGATAACAAAAGATCATCTGATGGTCTTTGAAATTTACAATGAGGTTTGTTTATCGATTCTAAATTTCAATAAATATCATTAATTTTGTTTGAAATTTACATCATTAATTTGTACACTTTTCATATTTTTCATTGTAAAATTAACAGAAAACATTGGAGTTGTCCATCTTTGAGAAAAACAAGCTGACCCTACCTCCCGAGTTGTGGGAGGACGTTGAACAGCCCGAGGATGATCACCATAATCATGAGGAAATAGTTTTTGTTTCTGATGATAATGGAGAAGAGGAATCAGATGGAGATGATATGGAAGCTGATGATGATGAATCTGAATCGGATGAAGATGTATCTGATATAGAAGATTGGGCCGTTCCAGTTGTGTTTGTGGTTGACAAGCATTTTGTAAGTCTTATATGTTAAAGCAATATATTATAATCATTTTGATGCTAAATAAACCTTTTTTTAACAAATTTCATGTATGGTTATTGTTTTAGCGGATGAAGACACAATGGGCGAAGGCCAATGGCTTGAACAGGTCGCGGTCATTGACAATTAAGGATGGTGAGCAAAATAGCTAGGGTGTTTCTGTTGGTATTGAAGACAGGGGATCGAGTAAGCGTTACTACATCAAAGGTATGTCTGTGTTTGTTGCTGATAATGATTTGCAGGCTGGTGATCAGGTGCATTTCCGTTGGTTTGAAAAACGAGGTATGTTCAAGCTCTCTAAAGTAGTTAGGGTTGATGGTAATTAGTTATCTTACTGGTGGTAGTTTTTTGGATCTGAATCACATACTTTTGCTCCTAAGTCGTGGTGGTTTTTGGATCAATATAGTGGTTGTGGGTAACTCTTAACACGATGGTTATGGTGGTTTTTGGGATGATGATTAATGTTAGTGGTCACATACATTGATTTGTTTTTTGTGTTGATATGTCTTTTGAAAAATATATTTGTGATATGGTTTGTGTTTACGACATATGATCTTCTATGGCTTAATAGTTGTTAGCAATGATTTTGGAAATATGTTTTTTTTTAGAATTAGGTAAATATGCTTAATATGATGTGATTGCTATAATGAGAATTAAAATTTAGACAACTTTAGATTTTAACTGTTGACTTTGTTAATATTGTTGATTAAAACTTAAATTTGGTAAATTAAATTACATTAACATTAAACATTCTGATTATTAACAAACTTAAATTTCGTAAGTTTGACTTTTTATTTGAAAAATTTCCAAATTTTTATATCTTCCATTTTAAAAGAAATATAGATGTTTTTTAATATTTTAAAGTCAAAAGTAATTAATAATTTACAAATTCAAACCGTTTTATGTTGAGAAACAAGATTTTTGGAAAGACAATCAATTAACGATGTGTAATTGATTACTTTTTATGGTTTCAATCAAGCTATAATTTATCTTTTTGACATCCTAATTTATGTCGTTGACTTTTTTCTGTTAAAATAGTGTTGCTGTGTAACTGTTACCACCTTGGTATGGTTGTTTTTGGGAAGGTGATTAACTGTTAGTGGTCACATACATTGGTGTGTTTTTTGTGTTGATATGTCGTTTGAGAAATACATTTGTGATATTCTTTGTTTTTAATACATATGAATGCTTATTAACAAAGTCAACCGTTTTATTTGAAAATGTTAAATTTTTCGAATACCATTTTAAAAAAAAAAGAAAACGTTTTTTAATATTTTAAACTCAAAAGTAATTAATAATTTACAATTTAAAAACGTTTTAATTTGACAAACAAGATTTTTGGAAAGACAAAAAATTAAGGATATCTAATTGATTACTTTTTATACTTATTATATAAATCACGCTCTAATTTAGTATTTTCATATCCTAATATTAGTCGTTGACTTTTTTACAATAAGATTTCAGAAACAACATTTATTTTCATAATTTCGGAAACTTTGACCACTTAAGTTGATTGAAAATGTATTATGGAAACCTTTAAACTTAATCAATTAGATTGCCATTTCATATTTTGTTTCTATTTATATAACCTATACTAAAAATACAACATTTCTTCCTTATTTATGATAGCTATACGAAATTATATATAGATGTACAATTCAATCCATTATAATTCAATCTTTTTCTTCTACATTTTGCAGGTAGCATATACTACTTTAGCTTCTTACATTGTTTATTTATATATCACAAGAGTACTAACATTTTTTAGTTCGCGGTTATTTGTGATAAATATTACACACGTGCAGGCAGATGGATCCAAATAATGTAACATTTTTGAATGACATAACATGGCGGCTGAGTCAGTACACAATCAAAGTTAAGGTACCTAGACTTTGGAAGAGAGCAAATCGAAAGATACCAGGTGAAACTCTTGCCATTGATATGGTTGTTATGGATGAACAGGTTAGATTTGATATCATCATTTCCTTTGTCACATATATGTTACACGACTGCATTTAATATTTTTTCTGGTCAAACTATGTTTTCTAATTACATATTTTCACGCAGGGTTCTAAAATGCAAGCGATTGTGTGGAATAGATACATGAAGAAGCATGAAAAATTTCTACGTGAAAATGAAGCATATTATATCTATAGACCACAACTAGCGGATAACAAATCTGTTAAACACTTTTCTAAAAATGACATATTATCGTTTACTTTTGAAACAAATCTTACAAAGTGTAACAGATTTGATGGTAGCCAATATGGTTTTAATTTCTCTTCTTTTGAGTCTATTAAGTCTGGTAACCTTTCTCAGGAACAAAGGATTGGTAGTTTTCGAAACCTCAATCTTTTATATATATTTATTCTTTTAATTTGTCTTCTTATATATTAGTTGAAATAACATTTTAAATATTTTAGATTTCATTGGGTTTGTTGAAGAATGGAGTCCACCCGAGCCTCTCGAAACAAAAGCTGGGTTGAAAATGAAAATGAACCTTATCTTGATTGATCTAGAGTATGTGTTTCATTTTTTCTAATCATAATTTATTATCTCATAATCTTTGATGTTATATTCATGTGTCATTTGTACGATCAATACTTAGGAAGACATGTTTGAAATTTATGAATGATCTAATAAAAAATGTATTGTATGTAGTGGGGTAAAAATGTCATGTTCTTTGTGGGATGAATATAGTGAGCAGATGTTTGAGTACATCAAGCAGAATGAAGCTGAAGTCCATGTTGTTCTTATTGTTCAATTTGGTAGCTTTACCAATTATAAAGGTTTGTCATTTCTTACAATTTGTATTACATTTGACATTTTTATTACTTTTTTTAAAAAAATAACGCTTGCTTTTTTTTTTTGTTTAAAGGTAATATAAGTTTGCAAAATGGGTTCAATATAACTCGCCTGTTTATCAACGAAGATATTGACGATATTCGTGCTTTTAAGAAAAGGTGATATGTTTAAATTATCCTGTAATTATTTACATATATCTAAATATTTGAGTTATTATATATATGTTATATTAATTTTTTTAAATCTACAGTTATATTGAAAAGTTTTTTTCTACGGAATCATCTTCTGTACAACAATCTCTTGGATCGTCTGGTAGTATGAATATTAATGATGAATTCTTGAATAAAACCCCTTTCAGCACTATTCGTGATCTTCCTTTGATAACAGAGGTAAGACTCAATTGATTTATCATATCATTATATACAAGTTTTATTTAAAATTCATTTTTTAACCGATTCCTGTTTCTTTTGTAGGTTAACAAACAGGTCATTGTTCTTGGAACCATTAAGGGTGTCGATGATAAAGATGAGTGGTATTATTTGGGATGTGAGCACTGTAATCACAAGGTGGAGCCGACCTTAAGTTTACCTGATGATAATGAAGAAACAGATGTTACTTCGTTTAAACAGGTGTTAGTTTGCCCCAATAGAGAATGTCCAAAGCACATCGTCTCTGCTGATCCAGTGTAGGCTTTATCTTAAATATGTACATCTTAAAGTAAAACACTATTAAATTTGTTTACTAATATTTTGTAATCTCTAAATGTAGGTTTAGAATACCTTTAAGGGTTCAGGATTTTACTGGTATTACATCCCTTACTTTGTTTGATCGTGAAGCAAAGAAATTGCTGGGAATGTCAGCAATGCAACTTTTAGAACAATCTAAGCAGGTAAGTTGTTTATATTCAGTCCAAAACAAGTTACTTATTTTACTTTATATTATGTATGTCATTTGTTATTAAGGTTTCTGGTGAAGAAAAAACAACTCCAACTGAGTTTCATGCTCTTGAAGACAAAAAGTTTGCGTTCAAAATTAAAGTGGGTCAATTCAATATTGACAAGCACCTAGACGGATATGGTATACGTAAGTTTACGAATGAGTCATCGATACTTTCTTCACTAGAACAAAAGTTCTCCGATATTCAGGTCTTTATTCCCGTCCTATATTCCTTTATAAGTTGATTTTATAAATAATTCTTATTGTTTTACTATATAATCTGACACATACAAATCTTTTAATGTTTTTAGGTGGATCAACCTGGATTTGAAAGCTTGGATGGAGTTGAATCGTCTACACAAAATGCAGTCTCTCTTAAGGTTCTTTTCACCTCTTAAATCACTCACGCAATTAAATTTAAATTGCTATTATTATCAAACTTTTTAGCTTTCATTTACTTTGTAGGATTCTGTTGGAGATAACAACACTCCAGAATCATCTTGCAGAGTTAGTTTTGTCCATGACGAGCAGGAAGTGAAGCGTAGCCTTGACAAAGTTTACGGTCTAGAAGATGATGCAAGTGAGTCTACTACCAAAGTGCGTAAGGGTGATAAGAAAGTTTGCACGGACAAATCAGTTGAGATCCCCCTGTTGATCCCAAAGCTTGAAAAATAAGAACATTTATCAGTTTGTTTACTATTTTTTTGGGGATATTTTCTGGATGTTTGTTTATGGTGTGAGACAATTTGTTTTTTATTATGGTTTGTTTGATGTTTGCTACTATTTTTCATTTGAATTAATTGTTGGTTTGAACTTTATGTTTTTTTCCTTACCTTTGGCAAATAATTGTTGCGTTGTTGAATAAATTTTAATTATTTATACGTTATGTTGAATTGTCTATAAGAATCATAACATTATTTATAAGTCCACCTATATGTAATTCACATTTTTTAGCATATTTGTATTATTTACAGACAATTTATCAAACATAAAGTTCTAATACATTCAATAACATTATTTAATAAAATCTGAGTAAAATTTAATTATATTCTGTTTATACATTTATTTTTTAAATAAATGTTTTTAAATTACTTTAATATAAAACTGTAAGTACTATAACGAAAGATTATGTTAAAATTACAAAGTTGCTATAGTACAATTAAATTAAACAAGTGTATTGTAATTACACACTTAATAAAAAAAACATAAAAAAAATAAATATAATTAAGTTGAATTTTTCGTTTACTTTAAAATTCAAATAGTATTTCTTTAATAATGGTAAGTATTTAAGCGTATTAATGAACATTTTTAATTAAAAATTCTTTGTAATTACACACTTACTAAAAATAAAAACCGTTAAATCTCCATAAATTCAAATTTTCGAAAAATTTGAATTATAATTACACCAAAAATTCAAATCCTAAAATTTCTTTAATCATGGTAAGTAATTAAGCATATTAAATACGTTTTTTGACTAGAAATTTAATTTTGAAAAATCTATAAAACCCTACTACTCTAAATCAAAACAACATGTTTCATATAAAGTAATCCATTTGCCTGACAGTGGACCATTGAGACAAAGCTTGCTTCTCTAATCAGTTAAGAATAAAGAAAATAAATAAATCCCAACGGACCATTGAGGCCTCAACGGGCCATGGAGAAAGTCTTCAACCCCAATATTCAGCAGACGACCCAAACCACTTTCCCTTTCACACTCTCTCTCTCTCTAACCCTACTCTCTCTCTCGTCGACACAAACCACAACCACCACCTACCCTCCTTCAGCCCTCCACCACCACAACCACCGACCCTCCTCCACTCCTCCACCACCGACCCTCTTCCACCTCTCCACCACCACCACCACCGACCCTCCTCCACCCCTCCACTACCACCACGAACCACCACCTACCCTCCTCCAGCCTTCCACCACCACTGACCCTCCTCCACTCCTCCACCACCAACACCGACCCTCCTCCACCTCTCCACCACCACCGCCGACCCTCCTCCACCTCTCCACCACCACAAACCACCACCCGTTGAGGCCTCCATGACCTAGCACCACCTCCTTACAGGCTGGTTTGGCGCCGCGTACTCTTCAGGGTGGGGCGTCTAGCAGTTAGCAGGGTGGGGCATCCACCAGTCAACAGTTCGCTCCGTCCGGTGTATATCAGGGGTCGGATCATTAGTTGGTTGTTTGTTTGGATTTTATTATTGTATGAACAGTATGTTTTATTATGTTTAGTTGTATGTAAACGGTTTAATATTATGCTTTATTTTGTTTTATTGTTCGTATCTTGTTTTTTGTTTAGTTCGGCAACATAAACGTTAATGTTTACGCAATGTCTATTATATCATTTTATAATGATAATTCTATTTATTTAAAAATAACATCCATATAAAAAACATTTATAAAAAAACAAACATTCATATTTACATTTTATCCTATCTTAAACACCCACACTATACTTCTTTTTTACAATTACCAATCATTGCCAATGATTGGTCAATGATTACCAATAATTGGCAAACCTTAACGGGTCATTGAGGCCTCAATGGACCATCTTTTTTCTAATTTTTGGCCCTCAATGGGTCGTTGAGGCCTCAATGGCCATCTATTTTCTCTGTTTGGCCCTCAATGAGTCGTTGAGGCCTCAATGGGCCATTGAGGAGGTGTCTAGATAAAAAAAACCCTAGTGTGTGAATATCCCAAGCCTTCCAAATTAGTAAATGTGAGGTAGGGTGCTAAATGTGTGAAATATAGTGAAAGCTTAGTGTTATTTTCAAGATGGTACTTTATAGTTATAAAGAAACGATATTATGACAACTATTTTTAGGATGGCAAAGATATGGTTTAGGATGGACAGTTTATTTCTTGAGGATGTAACTGTCTGTCAGAATTGTGAAATAAGCAAAGATAGGTGATTGTGTATGTAACGCAATAAAGGAACGACACTCTATGTACGAGGAAAGCCCTTGATCAATTGATGATCGCCGGCACAAAACCTCGGGAGGAGTCTAGGCCCCTGCCTTGTTTGTTAATATTAAAATGCTAAAAAAGTGTTACAACTTTGGAAGTACGATGAACGAACTAAGGTTACAATAATTATGTAGTGTTGTGTGTGTAGAGAGAGTAGCAGGTGTTTGATAATGAGTAAGTGTGTTCCAAGTGTCATATTTTCGTTCATCATACCCCTATATATAGTTTACATGATAATAAATAGAGGAACCCACAATATCCGTTTTCTTCAATGATCTTGTGGACTTTTTCAGGTGGTTGTTGAGGATGTTTCAACTGAAATGGACGTTGGATAGAAGTTTCCACCTTTTTCTCTTAGCATTCATCAATTCGGCGGTTACACTTTGACTCGCTCTTTAAGCTTATACGCGTATTCCTCTTGCATCCTTGAATTCATTGACTTGGTAAGACTTTATAGCCGTTGGAGAGGAGTTACAAGTCTTACTCATTCATTAATTGTACGTGCAAAAATACTAAGATAAGATAATTCGTTAGTCTATCATCAGGATGCACATATGTCAGAATGCTGTTATATCCTGAAGTCTGCTCGTTCCTTTACTATCATGAGGATGTCACATACAACACTTGAGGTAAATCCATCCTGAGGATTTCACCACCAACAGTGCTATATAAAAAACAGAGGAAAAAACGACTATTTTTTGTGGGGTTTCGTTCATACAGGAAAAAGAAACACAAATTTACCGACTAAATGTTGGGTTTTGTCGGAAACTGGTCGGTAAGTACCGACGATTTACCGACAAACGACATTGTTTTTTATTTTTATTTTTTGAGCTTTAAACATCGTTTTTTTTTTCATTCCATCTTTTGTTCACCTTAATCATACATTAAATACTTTCATTTTACTAAATTATACGTATTAGGCACATACATACGTGTGGGTACATTTTTAGGATTCGGTGATTAAAACAATCTTTTGTTATTCTATAAGTCTATGTGTATGTGTGTGTATGTGTGCATGCTTGTATGCATTACGACACATACACGTGTACATAACATATATACCCATGAACAAATAGATTCACTTATGCACGTCCATAAAATGCACCTTTATATAATCGAATAACAATAAAATAAAGGTTTTGGTCGGAAAATGGTCGGTAATTACCGACAATTTACCGACTAACGATATCCTTTTTTTTTTGAGCTTTAAACATCATTTTTTTTCATTCCATCTTTTTTACATCTTAATCATACATTAAATAATTTTATTTTACCAAATTATAAATATTATACACACACATAGGTGTGTGTACATTGTTATGATTCGTTGCTTAAAACAATCTTTTGTTATTATATACCTTAATATATATATATATATATATATATATATATATATATATGCATGTGCAAGTTTGTATGCATTACGACACATACACATGTTTATAATTGAATACCAATAAAATAAAGCTTTTGGTCCGAAAATGGTCGCTAATTACCAGCAAGTTACCGACAAGCGGTATGATTTTGTTCGGTATCTGGTCGGAAAACTGTCCCAAAATACAGCACTTATTTTTTTGTCGGAAATTGGTTGGAAATACCGACCAAATTATTTTGGTCGTAAATTCTAGTCAGAATTTGGCAATTTTCTAGTAGTGCAAGTTCTTATCTACGATGTTGAAATTTAGCCCAATCGCCATGCTATCATTGGAATTTTACTCTTCTAAAGATGGATAGGTATACTTCATCAAGAGAAGTTAGGAGAGAAAGAATCACGCAACACTGCAACACATGGTGTCACCTTATAGCAAGGTTATTTTTTTATTTACTTAATTACATGAATAATAATTATTACTATTACTATTAGTATTATTAGAATGATTATATTTTTCAACAACGGGACGCTCCCGGGATAAAAGCTAGTTAGGAATATGTAAAACAAACCAAATTCAACCAAATTGAATTCGGTTTGGTTTCGGTTTAAGACCAAACAAACTGATTTCAACCAAATTCAACCGACTTGAACCGAAGTTTTTTTCTCTAACTTATATACCTCTATGTTCCGAAATCCGAATAGAAAGTTAGCAATTAATATAAACCAAAAAATCAAACCACGCAATATATTATAAAAGAAAGTTTAAACGCAAAAGAAAACAAACAAATCCGGAAAATAACATTGCACACAAACAGATACATCATAGAAAGTAGAAATAGTAAATAAGTCTTTGCCAATTCCACAAAACATAAATAAACTTCAAACTTAAATCTTTCTTCAACTCAAGTGAACCTGAAAAATAAAGAGATATTAATACTAAACATATAAATCATGTAGCTTGATAATCCGACCAACGGTTGATGCAATCATGGGGAAACATATACTTGGATATTAATTAGACTTAATAAGCAGCAAACAACCTAGGGAAATTCAAATCCAACGGTTGATGCAATCGTGGGGAAACACCCTAGTTTGGTAGTTTATACTTTGAATATTACTTATAAATAGGTGAGCTTTATTTTGGGTTGGGCTCACATTTAATATTTTGAGCTTATATATATGGCTTATTAAATAATATTATTTTTATTTAATAATTAATTAGTTTGCCGGTATAAACCAAATAAAAAAATGAAGAACCAAAAACCAAACAAAACACTGAATTAGCAATTTGGTTTCGGGTTAAACCAAAACCAAATACCAAATTCTTTGTCCGGATCAGTTTTTTCGGTTACGATTCGGTTTTTATTTGGTTATCGGTTTTTTTTAACACCCCTGCCATGAGGACCATGACTAACAAACTAACAACATACTGAAAGAATACCTGTGGTTAAAAAGAGAAATCCTAGGCTAATCACACGATAACTCCAATAATCCAATTGTTGAATAAATTGGGCCTTGTAATAATTCTTATCAGAAAAAAAAGAAGTTTTTTGAAAAATCTTGTTTCTTTCATTCTTGTATTGGATTTCACCAAACGAAAACGACTCATTTAATAAATTCTTACTTTTAGAACTATAAAAAATCTTTCTAAATGTAATGACTAGAAGTGCTACTGATAATAATGATCCACAAAGAAGAGCCGCATAGCTCAATATCATCATACTTACGTGCATAATAAACGAGCTTAAACATGTACTCCTTAAAGAACAATACTCAATCTTACACACTACATATATAATGAGAAAGCTTTGGTTTTAAAACTTTAAACATAGCTCCATTAACTTGGCTCGCTTACACGATGATTGACATAGAACCACATCCCATTAAAAATTTATATAAATCCCTTCAGACATAGAACCACATCCCATTAAAAGCTAATTAATATAAATCGTTTTAGGGTTGTCACGCAGCTTGTTTTCCGTTTACTTTCTATTTTTATGTAAGTTGGCAAGTTTATAGAAATGAAAATAGTACAATCACTACTAGAAAAGTGGTCATTTTACTACGGAATTTTGTAACGAAAAAAAAAGCGTCACAATTAATTGTTACTCTGAAAAAAAAAATGGTCATTGCATAAACAGATCGTCTTACCAGCAACATCGATTACACCTCAAGTTTGAGTCTCTTGATCAGGGAAGACACGAAGCTTAAAATTCTTTTGAATCGAACGAGCAGAAGCAATAGCATTTTGAGAAGTCCACAACAACTCCATGATCTCAAGAGTCGATATGTCCGCTAGACCAGAAGGAATTGCGTTAAGCTGTTCCCAATGCTTCAAACTAATTCGTTGAAGTGTAGGAAACTGATGGCCAGCAGCCTCCCAATGCACCAAATCTGTCTTCCCAATTTGAAGAACTCTTAGCCGTACGAAACCACCATCTGGTGTCACCCATCGTTCACCTTTAAACACATTGTCCCGGAGTTTAAGAACCTCAAGCCCCTGAAGATTTGCAAGAACCGACATTTGTTCCCAGTCGAGCATAGTTTCAGATAATGTAAGTTTCTTTAGCGTCTGTGGGAACTTGTAAGATTTTGGAAGAGCACGCAATTTAAATTCCAATGGTGACTTTGGGTACGTGTCGTTCAACAATTTCAGCTTCTGGAGATGGCGTAATCTTGTAATATTATCAAACTTACAAACACCATTTGCCTCTTCCAAAAGCAATACCAAGTTCCCACGAACACCTAGTTTTTGTAGATTTGGCGTCCGGTCTAATATCACATTTGTACAACTATCTGGTGAAAGTTTAGACATGGTTCTAAGGTTTTGGTTAACCAAAGGATCTTTACCACCCTCTTGTGAGTTTGAAGATGGTGTCGGCAAAACACTAGCTGCGCTTATGTAAACATGCCTTAACTGTGACAATTTCCATAGATCCGCTTTAACCTCAATTTTACGAGATTTTGTTTCGACTATAAGAGTTTGTAGGTTCCAAAGGTTCGAGATGGCGGGTGGGAGAACTTCAAACGTGCCTAACAATGCAATGTACCTTAAATGAACGAGTTGGATACTAGGGAACCGACTGAAACTAATAGGGAGCACATCAAAAACTCTAAGCAATTTGAATGAGCGAGGGAAGTCTTTTAGGATGTCAGGACGCAAGACAGTTTGTTTTGAACCATAACACAAAAAAGACCGAACATGAGAAGGATTAAGATTTTTAGAAGCATCACCTAAGACACTAGAATGAATAGAAGCACGACGAAAGATGTTTGGATCAACGGCTTTATAAATAGAGGGATCCAAATCATTGATTTTTTTGAAAAAGTTTTCTTCTTTAGCTTGGTTAACACACAAATCATGCAACATATCATGAATTCGACATGTTTTGATCCCACTGCCGTTAGCCCTTCTCTGTTCAACCAAAACCAGGTTCCGGTCCACAAGCTCTACCAAGTTCTCTTCCGCCATTTCTTCAAGGCTAATTGAGTTTTCAATTTGCTGAATAAACCCCTCGGCGACCCAAATATGGATCAATTTCCACACTGGTATCTCAAAATCTTCCGGGAAAACACCAAAGTATAGAAAACAAGCTTGCAAATGATAAGGTAAATGCTTATAACTCAATGCTAATACCTGAGTACATTGCTCTTCCATAGCTACATAAGTACTCACATTTTGCTCAATTCTCTCCCACAAACTAGGCATTTTGTCTTTCTTCTTTAGAATCCCCGCAATCACCACAATCGCAAGAGGTAACCCGCGACATTTTCTTGCGATTTGCTTCCCCAAATCTTCTAATTCTCTAGAGCAACGTGTTCCTTTTGGGAACACTTTCTTCTCTAAAAGCTCCCAACTTTCATCTTCGGTAAGAAACTTAAGCTGATACGGTTTGAGACTTATGTTTGCGTGCACTGCGACTTCTCTATGTCGACTAGTTATCAAGATCCGACTCCCATTTTTAGTGTTGGAAAACACAGTTTTCAACTCATCCCACGCTTTCGTAGTCCAAATATCATCTAATACAATTAGATACTTCACCTCTTTTAATTTGCTACGAAGTGTATCAGCAATGGTTTCCACACTCATTTCTGATGTACCTCTGCTGTCTTGAGTAACATCGTACAATATCTTGAGAAACACATCTTTTATAGTATAAACTTGTGAAACGTAAACCCATGAACGAATCGGAAACTCGTATTGAATGGATGGATCATTATAAACCTTCTTAACAAGAGTAGTTTTACCTAAGCCGCCCATTCCCACGACCGAAATCACCTCCAACTCTGTCTTTTTTCGGAGCAACCCAGCAACATTCTTAGCTTCTTCATCGAATCCCACAACGTTCTCCTCTTCCACACATGGAAGAGATCTAGTAAAAGGTTCTGTCTTGTTTGAACCATCGTCTGCAAATGTTTTGTTGGCGTAGATTTCCTTCACGCGCTTCTGAATCTTCTGGATTTCCTCTCCGACGTTTCTGAGTTTCCTGATGTAATCTGGGAGGTGGATGGCTTTGCTGAAACTTGTACGTGTTTTTTGAATGTATTTGTCGGAGACATACGTATCGATAATATCTTCAGCTTTGTAGACTTCGATTCTGATTTGTCTGACGAGTTCTTCGACCACGGCATCGTTGCTCCGGCTTTCGCTGGTTTTCTTGACGAAAGCCTTCAGCATACCGAGATCGTTGAGCAAAGACTCGATGTGGTCTTTGATGCTTGAAATCAAATCCACGTTGTAAACCAGAAGTTGGTTGAGATTATTTAGCAGGAACTCCACAGCTGCTTCCGCCATTGTTAACAATCAATTGGTCTTCTAACACAGTTAAGTTCAAGTAGATTTAGAAGGAAGAAGATCTAGATCTCAAATGATGGATAAAGAACGTTGGTCAAGTTGCAACGACTTTTAATTTTTCAAAGTCAATGATGCAACTTGTATTAATCATTGATGGGAGGTATACTGGAGTACTTTTTTCCAAATGGAAAAGAATCAATTATTATTATTAATCTATAGAGTGAACTAATGTTATAATAATAGTTTTAACTACTTAAATTCAACGTCTAAAACTTTAATTAATTGAGTTCCTTAACGCTGCAAACGAACTAAACTTTCAGCGAACAGTTCATGAGCCGTTCGGTGGGAAGTTCGTTTGTGTTCGTTCGTTTAGTAAATGAACGAACACGAACAAAAAATTTTATTCATTTAGTTAAACGAACGAACATGAACAGAGGCCACGCTCGTTCGTTTGTGTTCGTGAACGTTCGGTAACGTGTTCGTTTATGTACGAGGCACTACTTTTTTCCAAACGAACGAACATGGAGTTTTTAATTTATAATTTTATTTTATATTCTTTAATTTTTATTTATTTAACTAAATTAAATAAATGAAAATTTCAAGTTTAAAATGAAAACATAGTTTTTTGAGGCACTACTTTATTATGTTTTACCAATATTATGTTATGTACTAAGTACAGTTCTACTTAATTTTTTAATATATGTGAATTCGATCTTATTCGAAAATTAATATATGCCCGTTTGTGTTTGTTTTCGCTCATGAACAATTTTTTGTGTTCATGAACACTTGTTTGTGTTCATTAATGTTCGTTTATGTTCGAGTGCGTTCATGAACAAACTTAACAATAGAACACAAACGAACACGAACACGCGTGTTTTCTTAACAAACGAAAACGAACAAAAAATCTTGTTCGGTAAGTGTTCATGAACTGTTCATGAACACATAATTTCCTTAGCAAACGAACACGAACAAGGCCTTGTTTGTGTTCGTTCGGTTCGTTTGCAGCCCTAGAGTTCCTGGATGGACATTAACTAACCTATTGAATCTGTATTACTAACGCCGTTCAAAAGGTCTGTTAACTCGAAGGGCATTTTTGTCTTTTACACCAAATGCACAAGACTATAATGCACAGGTATTTACAATACATTCTAACATATTTTATAATAATTTTTATATATCTTGTGCATATATACACACAAGTCACAACCACCTCCCACCTCCGTTAAATCTCTTTCTCCCTACATTCAATCCCATCGCACCACCACCGCTGCACTGTACGACCGCCACCAAAACAAATGCATTTCAAAAAGCAAAACCCTAGCTAATGGGTACGTACCTTACTTGACAGGTTGTTTTGGTTTACTATTCAACCTTATGCACCACTGTCACTATACCTCTCACCATCACCGTCGTAGCCCCATCTCACCTCCACCACCGTTGTACCACCTCACCATAGTACTGCACCACCACTACAGCCCTAGCTCACCACCACCTTACCCCCAAAATCGGTTATGAACCCTAATAACCAAACCAATATCAGATCTAATCGGATCTGAACCATCGTCTCATTTACCCTTGACTTTCAACCACATTCACCCCCCACTGAACCACCTAACCCCTCCACAACATCGACACCAGACTATCCACTTCAAACTCCTGAAATCACCTACTTTGAACCCTCACAAACCACTACCTCGTTAATCAATTTCAATAGTAACCAACATTAACACTACCATTTTGCAGTGTTTTGAAAGAAGGGAGTAGAAGAGAGAGTGTGTGTGTGTGTGTGCGTGTGTGTGTGTTGTTCGCTAGAGAGAAAGAGAAATAAGGCATTACTTAAAGAATGGAATGAAGAGTTACCTTGAGTTCAAGACAATATTAATACTAATGTGAAGAAATCTGGATACGCATGTATGTAAAATCTTTATGTAGAGAGAGAGAGAGAGAGAGAGAGAGAGAGAGAGAGAGAGAGAGAGAGAGAGAGAGAGAGAGAGAGAGAGAGAGAGTAGGATTGTGTGCAAGTGATTGTTTTTATAAGGTTAGTGGAACAAGATGAGAGAGAGGAAGGGATTGAGTTTAATAAGGTTTTTTATTTTATTTTATTAGTGGATGCACTTTTGTCATTTCATACAGATTTAGTTAATGGAGATATGACTTTGGACTCAATAGGTTAGTTAATTTCCAACCATGACTCAAGTAGTTAAAGTTTTAGACTTTGGATTCAAGTAGTTAAAGCCATTATAGCATAGGGACGCAAATAGTAATTAACTCTAATATATATATATATATATAGGGTTCAAATGAAAACCATGTAGAAGTTAAGAACTTTAAGAACCATTGTGGACCACTTATTTTTTCTCTATCTTGAAAATTAAAAAAAAATGTAAATTGTTGATCATCCCTCTCCAATTAAATAAATAATCCCAAATTAACAACCTAAAAAAATCTTGTAGGAGACTCAATATATGTAAAAAGTTTTTATTATACGAATTGTACATGTATGTATAACAAATAACCATTCGTATACTAAAACGCTTCTTATCTTTAAACATCATACAAATGTATGCATATATGTATACCAAGCAAATAGTTACTAAACAACATACATAAGTATACATTTATATACCTATGTACATATGTGCACATTATCAATAATGTTCCATTACATCACCTTCTTTAAATATACATGTCTGATTTTGGAATGTGCACATATGTACATTTATAGTGTACCTCTAAACACTTGTTTCTTTGATGGCTATCTAACATTGTATTCATGTGTACATTAACAAAAACAATATCAGAACCATCATCTTCTACACTATACATAAATGTACATATATTTACATTAATTAACTGTTTCTTTTGATGGCTTTTTAGCATCGCACTTGATTTGGTCAAAAATTATCTAGTAAAAATAACTTTGTATTCCAAATTAGTTTATGTGAGGTAGAGTGCAAAGAATCTGAATTTGCTATTAAAACCAGTTATATTCTGAAAAGGTTCAATCAGGATGCAAAGAAGAGCAAATTAGTGACAACTATGCTTGGGATGGCTTAGGTAAATTCCGGGATGGACAGTTATATCCTCAGAATGGACAGTTGTATCCTCAGGATGAAACTGCTGTGAATAAGCAAATAAAGTGAATAACAAGAAGAACAACACACGATCTACGAGGAAAGCCCTTGATCAATTTGTAGATTGCCGGCATAAAACCTCGGGAGGAGTCTAGGCCCCTGCCTTGTTTGTTAATATTAAAATGGTAAAAAGATACAACTTTGAATGAGTATGTGGACGAGTGTACTATGATTACAATGATTGTGCAAGTGTTTTGTGATCAGCTAAGTGTATATGTGTTGCTCTAGTGTACGCAATGTGTATGTAAGTGTCCTATACTCATCCAATAACCCCTTTATATAGTACATGAAGTTAACAAAACAACCCCACGAAATATGCTAAGTGGTTAAAGTCTTCAATGTTGTGTAACAGCTTCTTCAGGTGAACGTTGGAGTTTTTCAACAGAAAGTAGCCGTTGGTTAACGGTTTCTCCTTAGTTAGTCAATGATCCAGCTGTTTCCTTGTTTATCGCCGATATTAAATGTATATCGGTTACAGTTTTGACTATATCTTCCATCTTGACCACGAGTTGTATCTCTATCCTTGACTTCTTTAATTGAGGGTGATAATATAGATGTTACCAAGCATGTAAATCCATATTATAACTTATTTGTACCTGCAATCATACATAGGAGAATCAACTCGTTAGCTCATTCTCAGGATGTGCACATGCTGAAATACTGTCACATCCTGAAGTTAGTCAAGTCCTTCAGCATCCAGGGATGGCATATTAGGGATGTGAGGTAAAATCATCCTGAGGATTTTCACCCACAACAGCACTCATGTGCACATTAAGGCTTCATTTAAATAATGTTCCCAACGATTATAAAAACTACTAAAATCAAGCTAAGTACATATGTGTAGATTCCTAATATACATGTGTGTATATACGTAGATTCATCTTGGTTTTCATCTTCTCTAAGTGTAACCACCATCGTCATCTTCTCCGGCTAAAATTGCTTAGTCGCATGTTGTAACCTAAAGATATACATTAAACTAAACATATTAATAACAAGTGCTAAAATAAATTTACAAATATGGGAATATATTAAAACAAAACCATAAACAAAATACATATATATAAAATGAAGTATATATGCTTTGTAAACCGTCGCAAGACCATCACACCCCCACCACCTTCTCCACGCAAATCCTCGACACCACCACCTGTTTTTGTCACCTTTGTGTCAGTTATGACTAATACACAGTAACCTTCCAAATTTTGGCTCAAAACAACTAAATATGGAGAATTATGTAAGAAGCTATTGTTGAGATAAGTTTGAAATTAGTTTTGACATTGTTAAATGCAAATACATAACTAACGAAATGTATTTGGGGATGAAGGCCTTGACAGCTATAGGAAAAGGGAGAGGGAGTTAGGGTTCTAATGATCAGATACAAGTTAGAAAACTTTTTTAAAAGGCTTAAATGACTTAACCACCCCTATAATTAAATAAATATAAATAAAAAAAAGTCAAATAAGATATGTGGTTTAAAATTGTCACACCCTCAATTTTCACTGCGGGGTTTATACCGCGAGGCGCGTGACGTTCCAGGATCTCCATAGCCATAAGTCACATGAACGACTCTAAATGCCCAACCCTTTTAGTTCGTTATTGTAAAACAAGTTTCATAGAAAATCAAACATTTCAATAGTTGCAGAAGCAAATTTTAAAGACATTAGTTATTCAAATAGTTAGAGTAAACAACATGTTCGAAATCATAATAGATGATTAAACATTCGAAAATAGTTAATTATTCATATCCCCATGATGCCATATGATGCATGCCCTACTCATGCTTCGAACTAGTGTCCTGCAAAAGGTATAATAATCATGGGTCAACATAAAGTTGGTGAGTTCACAAAGTTTGGTAAATACGTAGGTCCTCTAGACCATGTTTGAGTAAATGCTAATTCACATGCCAGGGGTAGCTAGCCCACTCATGATAACTAAAACCGGTAATACCGAACTGCTATACAACAAGATCCCACAATAGTGAGCAAAGTGCCTTGCATCATTGTCTATCAACAATGATAATATGTTGAGTTATAGTTCACACCCATGCTGTCCAGCACACGATGTGAGGTTTGTGAGATCTAATAGCGCTATCAACTAGTAACCCGCTTGCCCAACCGGCAGTTCATTCCGTGTTTAGAAGGACTTCAATGATAGAGTCGGTTTAGTTCATCAAGGACATAAAGCATGAATTAGTGAAAGCAGATTCACCACGTGAATCATAGCACCCCAAACCAGGGATGTGTAAAAGTAGTCCAAACCGGACTATGAAAAAGTTTAGAAAGTTGTCTCATCCGAGACATATGCTTTTGAGAAAAAGAGTAGTGAAACTCACCTGGTATTTGTGCAAGAGATCTAGGCAAAGCAGAGAAAGTAACTATCGTTCCAACAAAGATCTCCCTATGAGCATTAAAACATATTAAGCTATGTGTTCTTTGTTTAGCATACAAGTTCGGCACCTACTTTTGTGAACCACATTAATTTGTGTAGATTATATAAGATGTTTGATCTAAAAATGTTTCATGAATCCATGTGAAATCAATTGCTCTAACACTAGATAACATAATTGATTACATAGGTGGAACATTGTGCACATAATAGAAGCTTGATTACTAATCACATAATAATCAACTTATCATGGCTAGTTGGGATCGATCCTAGTGATCAAAGAGTATAAGCTTGGGTTCACAATAAGAGCCGATGGAATCATAAGAAAATGAATGATTAGTACTTACCTTAATACTAGCTAGTAAGAAGGAGATAAACTTGTAGAATTGGAGCTCCTAGTGCTCGCTAATCCACCCAAAAAGGGGTCTTCGGCCGATGGTTATTAGAGAGGGAGTTAGAGAAGGATATTGAGAGGTGTGGTGCAAGAATCAAGTGTTTCATGAGCCTTCCTTATATAGTGGTTTTCATGGCAAGTCCCAAGCTTTCTTTCTTACATCTAATGGTTGGCACATTCTATTTTGGTGAGTTAGGTTTGTCTAAATGAGTTGTCATTATCCTTGGGCTTGGTCGATTCATCCATGAGTCACCAACTCTTCTATTTCTAGTAAGGTGTTATATGTAAGACTTGGTGTAAGAAGCTTGGAAGTATTGTACAAGTGTGTAAGTGAATGAGTTGTCTCTAGTGCCTATCATGGTGTCATTGATCAATCATAATCACTCTTTTCTTCAAGAGATTTCGGCCGAAACAACTAGGAGGATTAGGATGGATAGTGATAGCTCAATGCCATGTTTTGTCTTACTTGCTTGGATGTTGATGGATCATAGAAGTCTAGTGCTACTTTGGAAGCTTCTTGAGTTGCCCTTTGGAAGCCTATGGCCGCAAAACAAGAGGATGGAAGAGTTGTTTTAGGTAGCTAATCTAGCTTAGGTATTGTGAGCTCTATAGGTTAGAATTTTTTTTTCTAGCATGAAGCATGCTTGGATGGTGACATATCATTGATCCAAGAACCTTCCTCCTTGTGCTATTTAGGACGCAAATTCCTAGTAGAGTAGGAATGTTTGTTGGTTTCTAATTAAGGAAAGAGTAGAGGTCTTGGATAATTGATGTGAGTTTATGTTTAACCAAATAAGTGCATGTGATAGTGACTTGTCTTACTTGGAAGTCGGCTACTAAAGACAAGAAGATACTTCCAAGAGTGTAGAAGTATATGTGTGCATGCGTTTATATATGTATGTATGTATGTTGATTTCTAGAAGGTGTTTAAAATATAGTTTTTCTTGTCAAAGCCTATTGTATGTATTGTGTATATACATATATATATATATATATATACACAAGCACATTTAGAAGTATATAGAGATTTATGTACACACATAGATTAATATTTATAAACTCTCATAAGTTTAATCATATGTTTGTCAATCTATGATAGCTCATAGATACATATACGTCTAGTGTGTGCACGTGTGACTTATCTAATTAACTCTAGTCAAGTAGAATGCAAGGAATCTAAGTTCAAGTAACTAGAGTTTAGTTAAATCATGAACCTGAAATTGCGGGGTATCACATCATCCCCAAGTTGAAAAGAATTTTGTCTCGAAATTCAGCAAGTAAACAGTAAAGCTAGCTAGAAAAATGTATGCTTGATTCCCGGATGTCACATCATCCCCAAGTTGAAAGGAATTTCGTCTCGAAATTCACTTTGAGGTAGCTACTTTATGTTTAGTGTTTGATCTATGTACGGGTCCAGGTTCAGTAAGGAGATGTGGGTATTTAAGCCGCATTTGATCCCTGCGTTCCCACGTGTATTCCGGTCCTAGACGGGAATTCCACCGTACCTTAACAATAGGTATGGTACTTTGTCTGAGTTTCTTGACGCCTTGCTCAAGAATCTCCACTGGTTCCTCCATGAACCGTAGCTGGTCGTCCACCTGGATCTCTTCCAGTGGCACTACCAGTGTCATGTCAGCAAGACACTTCTTTAGATTTGAGACGTGAAACACGTTGTGAACTCCACTGAGTTCCTCAGGCAGGTTTAACCTATACGCTACTAGACCAATCCTTTCGACGATTTTGAATGGTCCAACGTACCGCGGGTTCAACCTTCCCCGTTTCCCAAAGCGTATCACACCTTTCCAAGGTAACACCTTTAGCAGTACCTTATCTCCAACCTGGAACTCCAAAGGTTTCCTACGCTTATCAGCATAACTTTTCTGTCGATCACGTGTTGTAGCCATCCGGTTTCTGATTTGCACGATTTTCTCAGAAGTCTCGTGTACTAGTTCGGGACCTGTCAGTTGGCTATCCCCAACTTCAGACCGGCAAATGGGAGACCTACATTTGCGTCCGTATAACGCCTCAAAAGGCGCACACTGAATAGAAGTGTGGTAACTATTGTTATACGAGAATTCGATTAACGGCAAGTGTTTATCCCAACTGTTGCCAAAGTCTACCACGCACGCTCGTAGCAGATCTTCCAACGTTTGGATGGTACGTTCACTCTGTCCATCCGTTTGTGGGTGATAAGCTGTGCTCATATCTAAGCGAGTTCCCAAAGCATCTTGGAGAGTAGTCCAAAAACGAGACGTAAATCGTGAATCGCGGTCGGATATGATGGAAGTAGGCACCCCATGCCTAGAGACGATCTCTTTGAGATAAAGGTTGGCCAGTCTCTCCAGCGTGTCCGTTCCCTTTATTGCCAGAAAGTGTGCCGATTTGGTTAAGCGATCGACGATAACCCAAATCGTATTATGCCCACTTGGCATTTTAGGGAGCTTCGTGATGAAGTCCATGGAAATTCCATCCCATATCCACATAGGGATTTTTGGTTGCTGGAGTAAGCCTGAAGGTTTCTGATATTCAATCTTAACCTTCGCACAAGTCAAGCACTTACTAACATAAGTGGCTATCTCGGCTTTCATGTTTGGCCACCAGTAAAGGGTTTTGAGATCTTGGTACATTTTATCCGAACCAGGATGTACCGAATAACGAGAGGTGTGAGCCTCGTCGAGCACAAGTTGTCTGAGATCTCTAAAACGTGGAATCCAGACTCAACTCATGAAGTACTGAAGACCATCTGTTCTCAGTTCCAGATGTTTATCCGCACCATGCAGTGTCTCCAGCCCGATGTTCTCTTCCTTCAGAGCCTCGCCCTAGGCTTCACGTATCTTGTCAGGAAGATTAGAATGGATAGTGAGTTGTAACGCTCGCACTCTCTTAGGTTTCGTCTCCTTACGACTAAGGGCATCTGCTACTACATTAGCCTTCCTTGGATGATATTTGATGGCACAATCATAATCGTTCAGAAGCTCGACCCATCGACGCTGTCGCGTTTTCAGCTCTTTC
The DNA here is from genome assembly GCA_028751855.1 of Ambrosia trifida. Lineage (NCBI taxonomy): Eukaryota > Viridiplantae > Streptophyta > Magnoliopsida > Asterales > Asteraceae > Ambrosia > Ambrosia trifida. The sequence goes on along the minus strand of CM054131.1, from coordinate 37,931,395 downwards.
TGATCGAATATGTGTTGAAGACTCTTGTGATCAGTGAAGATCGTACACCTCGTTCCATAGAGATAGTGCCTCCAGATCTTCAGAGCAAAAACTACCGCTCCTAATTCCAAGTCATGGGTGGTGTAGTTCTTCTCATGAACTTTCAGTTGACGTGAAGCATACGCGATTACCTTATCACGTTGCATCAGTACACACCCTAATCCTTGGATAGACGCATCACAGTACACCACAAAATCATCTGTACTCTCCGGTAATGATAGGATAGGTGTACTTCAAAGCTTTGCCTTTAACAGTTGAAAAGCAGACTCCTGGGCATCTCCTCACTTGTAAGTAATACCTTTCTGCGTCAAAGCAGTGAGGGGTTGAGCGATCTTAGAGAATCCCTTGATGAATCTGCGATAATATCCTGCAAGACCAAGGAATTGACGCACCTCCGTAGGAGTCCTAGGTGCCTACTTCTGTTTAATAACCTCAATCTTGGCGGGTTCGACATGTATTCCGGCCTCATTGACTACATGTCCTAGATGGACTTCTCGAATCCAAAAGTTGCATTTGGAGAGTTTCGCATACAACTGCTCATTTCTCAAGAGTTCCAAAATCAATCGCAGGTGTTGCTCGTGCTCTTCCCTGCTCTTGGAATATATCAATATATCATCTATGAACACTATGACGAATGTGTCCAAATAAGGCTTACACACGCGGTTCATGAGGTCCATGAACACAGCCGGTGCATTAGTTAGCCCAAATGGCATTACCAAAAACTCATAATGTCCATAACGAGTTCGAAAGGCTGTCTTCACCACATCCTCTTCTCGGACTCTCAGCTGATGATATCCTGACCTCAGGTCAATCTTGGAATAGAAACTTGACCCTTGAAGTTGGTCGAACAAGTCATCGATACGAGGTAAAGGGTAGCGATTCTTTACCGTCACCTTGTTCAACTCTCGATAATCAATGCACATACGGAAGCTTCCATCCTTTTTCTTAACGAATAGGACTGGGGCTCCCCATGGTGAAGAACTAGGTCTAATAAATCCCTTATCCAACAGCTCTTGGAGTTGGGTAGACAGTTCTTGAAGTTCACCTGGCGCTAGGCGATATGGTGCGCGTGCAACTGGGGCTGCTCCTGGTGCAAGATCTATCTGTAAATCCACTTGACGAACAGGTGGAAGTCCAGGCAATTCTTCGGGAAATACGTCTGGAAAATCATGGACTATTGGGATATCCTCAATCCCTGTTTCGACTTCCGCTCGAGTATCAGAAATATTAGCCAGAATGGCCGGATAGCCCTTTCAAATACACTTCTGGGCTTTCAGGAATGAGATGATTCCTACCATGGTACCACCACGATCACCCCGAATAGTTAGTAGTTCTCCGTTAGAGAGAGGAATACGAACAATCTTCTCTTGATAGAGAATTTCAGCGCGTTGCTTGGACAACCAGTCCATGCCAACCACGAGATCAAAGCTTCCTAGGGCGATAGGTAGAAGATCGATGGCAAACAACAGTCCATCTAGTTCGAACTTACAGTCACGATAGATATGGGTTACCTCGACAGGCTTCCCATCAGCTAATTCTATAGAATGTGGGCTATCAAGAAGAGTAGGAACTATCCCTAGATGTTTGCTAAGTTTTGATGACACAAAACTAAAGTCCGCACCAGTATCATATAGAACATAAGCAAGGTTGTCATTTAAGGAGCACGTACCCGTCACGACGTTGTTATCATTCCTAGCTTCTCCTGAACCAATAACGAAAGCTCTCCCACGAGCCCCGTTGTTGTTGTTAGTAGCGTTGTTGTGGTTATTCCCATTCCTATTACCACCACCGTTGTTATGGTTCCCACCGTTGTTGTTGTTACCATTCCCGTTCAGCTGTGGGCAGTCCTTCTTGAAGTGACCCTCATTCCCACACTGGTAACAACCCTTATTGTTCCTTTCTTGCGGTCCTTGCTGAGGTGCTGGCTGACTTCCTGGAACATTGACTCTACAGTCTTTCTGTAAATGACCCATCTTACCGCAGCGATCACACTTGATCCTGTTACAGGGTCCTGAGTGATGATAGTTGCACTTATTGCACTTGGGACGGTGTCCCTGATAACCACTCTGTGATTGATTACGGTTACTACCGTTATCATGTTTCTTGTTCTGCTGCTGCTACTGATTACCGTTAGTCGAGAGTTTGCCAGATGCATTCTCCCACTTTCTCTTGTTATCATTGGTGTTAGAAGATTGAGCTCCACGAGGGGGTAGGAGTCCCTCTTCCACCTTCTGATCAGTCAGCTGGTGAGCCAAGCGAATCACTTGCTAGAGGTTGTTGAAGTTAGCAGCAGTGACCATTCCCTTAATCTGAGGTACTAGGCCCTGGATATACAACTCAATTCGTTTGTAGAGCGGAGTGGAGTAGTTAGGACACATCGTCGCCAGTTCATGCGACCTGGTAGTATAGTTCTCAATCTCCGACCCCACCATCTTCAGATTGAGGTACTCGGTCTCCAACTTCTGAATCTCATCTCGAGGACAGTACTCCTCTTTCAAGAGTTCCTTGAAATCCGCCCACGAGGTAGCGTTCGCCACATCAACTCCCAGCAGCTGCACTTGGGCATTCCACCATGATAATGCCGCCTTCTCAAGCGTAGCGGTGGCATACTTCACCCTATCAGCTAGCGGGCAATTGCACATAGCAAAGCACGATTCCACCTTTTCGAACCACCTAAGTAGTCCAATCGCTCCTTCAGATCCTCCGAAGTTATGAGGCTTAAAATCCATGAATGACTTGTAGGTACAAGTCGGAGGGTGATAGGCAGGTTGGCAAGCCTGAAAAGCTGCCAAGGCTGCTACAACCCGATCATTGATTAGTGCGCTCAATTCTTCTTGTGTCATGCTAATGTTGCCTCTACCATTTCCTCTACCCGTCATAGCAACTCATGAGAAAACAATAATATGTTCCGCATACCATCGTTCATGCAGTATAAGTAAACTAGAATGTAACAAGGATTATGAAAGCGAGAATAAGATAAAGTAGTGGATTGATGATAATAATAATAACATAGGATAAACGATTCTTAGATCTCTCACGATAAAATAACAGTTATTATACGAATATATATGATACTTAAGATAGTAGAAATCAATCGTCCGCATGATCCACACACGAGCCCTCATCATTGCTTTCGTCTTGAATCTCGACCTCAAATAGATCGTCTTCCTCTTCTAGTTCGAGGTCTTCTTCTAATGCTGCCTCAATGGCTGCTCCAATAGCATCATCTTCTTCCTCCATAGGCTCCTCTTCGGGATCCTTCTCAAGATCCTCTACATCTATTCCTAAGGTTGCTATAAGCCTATTACGAACAGTATTCAGTTCTTGCATAGTATTTGCTAAACTCTGTCTAGTGGCAGCCAACTCCTGCCTAGTCTCAGCAGCTTCCTGCTTGACGACTGCCATCTCAGTCATCAAGTGGCCTATCTGACCTTCCATGTGCCTGATTGTCTCATCTGCATTCCTCCTCCAGAACTTAAATTGTTGCACAGCAGTGAAAGCATTGTCCAACTCAGTATGAACGTGACTCACCATACCTGCAAAAGATCTTTCCCATGAATCTATAACAGGAGGAACTCTAGCTGGCACTCCATAACCTACAACCCAAGAGTGCAACATATCGGTAAACCAATGCCAACGATTGGTATCCCAATGTGTATCCTGAAATGAAGCTGAACGTAGCTAGGGATCCACTGATGGAGCTTGTTGTCCCTCGGTAGCACGAGAAGAATAGTTATGAGTAGGGTTAGTCATGGTCTTTCCTGCAATACGCTAGATCAGTACACGTATTCCAGAAATTTACAAGTTGTGCACTTAATGTAGTGAGTGTAACTAATACTTATGCTATGATGATTATAGACTAGAATGCAATCCTAGTTCACTATAACCAATGGCTCTGATACCAATCTGTAACACCCTCAATTTCCACTGCGGGGTTTATACCGCGAGGCGCGTGACGTTCCAGGATCTCCATAGCCATAAGTCACATGAACGACTCTAAATGCCCAAACCTTTTAGTTCGTTATTGTAAAACAAGTTTCATAGAAAATCAAACATTTCAATAGTTGCGGAAGCGAATTTTAAAGACATTAGTTATTCAAATAGTCAGAGTAAACAACATGTTCGAAATCATAATAGATGATTAAACATTCGAAAATAGTTAATTATTCATATCCCCATGATGCCATATGATGCATGCCCTACTCGTGCTTCGAACTAGTGTCCTGCAAAAGGTATAATAATCGTGGGTCAACATAAAGTTGGTGAGTTCACAAAGTTTGGTAAATACGTAGGTCCTCCAGACCATGTTGGAGCAAATGCTAATTCACATGCCGTCCTAAACATGAAGTCTCCACAAACCAAGAAAGAATTAGAAAGCTTGAACGGCAAACTCGCTGCTTTAAAATGCTTCATGTCAAAACTAGCTGAAAGATCCCTACCATTCTTCAAAACTCTCCAGGGGTGCACAGATAAGAAAAACTTCAGATGGTCAGAAGAGGCAGAGGAAGCCTTCAACCAAATGAAACAATATTTGGCTTCCCTCCCAACCATTGCAGCCCCCGAAGCAGGAGAGACTATCTCTGTCTACCTTTGTGTTACTGAAGAAGCCCTTAGTGCTGTTCTCACCATTGAAAGAGGTAAAGCCCAATACCCTCCTCTAGAAAAACTAGCCTTGGCCCTAGTACAAACAGCTAGAAGACTCAGAAGGTACTTTCAAGCACACCCCATACAAGTGGTCACCGACCAACCCATCAAGAGTGTGCTTGAAAAACCTGAAACTTCGGGACGACTGGCCAAATGGGCCATCAAACAAGGTGAACAAAAAATCACATACGTCCCGAGAAAGGCAATAAAGGCACAAATATTAGCTGATTTTATAGATGAGGTCCCAAGGGTGGAAACCACTGAAATTAACATAGAAACAGACGAACCCTCCGATCCCGAAGCATGGAAGCTTTATACTGACGGAGCTTCCAGCGTTGAAGGATCCGGAGCAGGTCTTGTTTTAATCAATCCTGAGGGATTAGAATTCACATATGCTCTTCGCTTGGAATTTCAGGCCACCAACAATGAAGAAGAATATGAGGCTCTGATTGCAGGATTGAAGCTTGCAAAAAAGATGGTCGTCTAAAAGCTTCAAGTATTCACTGATTCACTCCTGGTTTCTAACCAAGTAAATGATAGCTACATAGCCAAAGAACCAAACATAAAAAAATACAGAGAAAAGGCAAAAGAAATCATGAACACCTTCCACTCCTTCAAAATCAAGCAAGTTCCAAGATCACACAACAAAAAAGCTGACGCTCTTAGCAAGCTCGCCTCATTAAACTTTGCCCATCTCACTAAGAAAGTGCTAGTGGAAGTAATCCAACATCCTTCCATATCCGAACTCGAAGTACAAGATGTAATCACTGAAAATGAACCAAATTGAATGACCCCATACATAGCATTCCTGAAAAAAGGTGAACTTCCTCAAGATCATGTTGAAGCCGAAAGGGTCCGGATCAAGTCAAAGCAATACATCATCCAAGAAGACATACTCTATAAAAAGGGTATTTGGCTCCATTGCTTCGATGTGTTGGCCCGGAACAAAGCAGATACTTAATCAAGGAGGTTCACGAAGGTATATGTGGAGCTCATTGTGGTCCACGATCAGTGGTAGCGAAGCTCATGAATCTCGGCTACTTCTGGCCCTCCATGCACAGAGATGCATCAGAACAATTGAAAAAATGTGAAGCCTGTCAAATACACGCCCCAGTCCCAAAAAGCCCTAAGCATGACCTGATCCCAGTCAACTCAGCTTGGCCGTTTTACAAATGGGGGATGGATATCGTTGGACCCTTCCCATCTGCAAAGGGAGGAATCAAGTTTTTATTGGTTGCTGTTGATTACTTAACAAAGTGGCCAGAAGTGAGACCTTTAGGGAAAATATCTGGAAAAAAGATCATCGACTTCGTTTGGGAAAGCATCATCTGCCGGTATGGCTTACCCGGAGTACTGGTCACAGACAATGGGAAGCAATTTGTAGAGAAACCCTTCAACACTTGGTGCAAGGAATACCAAATAACTCAAGTCTTCAGTTCTGTGGCATACCCACAATCAAATGGCCAGGTTGAACGAATGAACCGAAGTGTGGTTGAAGGGATTAAGGGAAGACTCGACAGAAAAGGAGGAAGATGGTTGGATGAGCTCTCAAGCGTCTTGTGGGCCATCCGAACCACCGAAAAAACAAGCTACAAGAAAACGCCATACAGTCTTACTTTCGGATCCGAAGCAGTTATCCCGGCCGAGATTGGGGTTACCACACCCCGAACGCTTCACGTTAACATTAAGACCAATGAGGAAGAAGCTCTGCTCAACCTAGACCTCTTAGAAGAAGCAAGGGACTTAGCAGAAATTCAAAAAGCTCAATACCAACAAAAGATGGAGTCCTACTACAATGCTAAGGTAAGGCACAAACGCTTCAAGCCAGGAGATTTGGTCTTAAGGAACAACGAAGCAAGCAAGAAAGAAAATCAAGGAAAGTTAGGACCAAAATGGGAAGGTCCCTACACCATCTTGGAATCCCACAAAGGAGGATCCTATAAACTTGCCAACATGGAAGGCAAGAAGCTACCACGCCACTGGAACAGCAAGAACCTTAAAAAGTTCTTTATCTAGGCTTTCAAGAAATGTAGTTTCTCTCCTAATTGAATGATGTAATATTGACTTGTTAAATCAATGAAAGGATCAGTAGATCCTCTTTAAAAAATTTGTCTTTCTATCCTACTTTCAGGTTGAGAACCTTGCAAGAAACTCCATGGCATGGGCCATGTAAGGGGATTAGCTCCCAGGCCATATCGCTCAATAGGTTCAAGGGTTGAATGAACCTATATAAGGGGTGAGTTCCTAGATCAATCCAACTCCATGAGACCTACAAAGCTTTTTCTTTACATGTCTCATAGACGGATTTGAGCAGCCTACACCAATTGTTCCTTAAGTTTTTGAACAAACTTACGAAAAATCAAAAAAACAAAAAACACTAAGTAGTGCATAGGATAGATGGTGACTTGTTTACCTAGACTACCTTTAGGATGAATGACTGCAGCATTCAACCTTTTAAGGTGCTACCGGTTAAACATTCCCAAACATAACAAAGACAAATACCATAGAACAAACATAGTAAAAAAGCCAACAAAGAAAGTAAACCTAAAATAGCCTTAAGGGCTTAAAACGTTAGAGGCCTTAACAGGCCAAGTACTACAAATTGTTCACAAGGCTATCAAAGCCTACTACCATAAAGGAGTCCACCAGGCTCCAACAAAAGTCAAACCATTCAAGCACCAGATTAATTGTTTACAAACATACTGCTAAGAAATCTTCGAATAAAGGATAAGAAACTAAGCAACATCACCAGACCTCGAAGGCTTTGAGACTTCATCCTCTCCAACCACTTTCGCCACCTTTGTTTTCTTAGTCTTCTTTCCCTTTTTCAAAGGCCTATCACCAACAACCCCAGCCTCAGAAGCTTCAACGCTTGCATCCTTGGACAATAACTCTTCAGCATCTAAAGTCTCCTCACTGTCACCAGAGCGAGCCCGTTTCTTGGAAACTGATTCAAGCACTTGAGCACAAACGGCTTCATTCAAACCAATGGGCTTCATCTGTTTTAGTACCTGCAAAGGTTTTCCATAACAAGAGGACACCTGGGAAACATAATGATAGGATTTTTGCTCCATCTTCAACACCATTTCTTTATAAACATCCAAGGACTTGGGCTGAAACAAAGGAGACTCCTCCATAACCTCACCCGCTTCATGAGCTTTAAAACCAGCAATAAAACCTGTATGTTTACCATGAATGAGGAGTTTGGTATAAACCTCACCAAGAGTAGAATTAAATTCCGCAGAATGAAGCAGATATGTAACAACTTGCTGGAAACCTTCCTCAATCAACCATTGATTATCATCCAAGGCACTAGCAATAGAAGCCTCCAACCCAACCCTTTCTTGTTCAAACACTTTCCTCTCTGCTTCAAGTGTCAACCTATCAACCTCAAGCTTCACACGAGCAGCCTCATGTTTGGCAACCTCAACTTCATGCCCTTTCTTCAGCTCATCTATCAAACCAACAAAAGTCTTCTCTTTTTCAGCCCATTCCAAAGCATCCTTCTTTAAAGAAGCCAAAGCTTGCTTCATCTCCCTTCTTTTCTTGGCAAAATCACTATACTCTCCCATCATCTTCCTAAACCTGCTCACACCTTCAGGAAGCATTGCAGCCAGATTGCAAGTTCCAACCATCATCTTAGTCAAAAGAGCATCATCATCCAACCCCTCCAAACAAGCCTTGGCACTAGGGGTAGCAAGATGTGCAAGAACATCCTCACAAACGGAAGATGATTTAAAGGTATTAGAGGGTTTCACATTCCAACCAGGGGTATACACCCCTTCTCCATCCACACTTGTGGAACCCTCACCATGCTTCATCACCACAACCTTTGCAGCCACCTTCTTACCCTTACTCTTCTTACCAACAACTTCACCAATAACGCCTTCAACCTCCTGCTCTTTCTCCCCTTCAGAGCCCTCTATATCATCACTAACATCAACCGCTTCAGAAGCATCCGCAGACTTCGCAGCCTTCAACAAACGACGACTAGACCTCCTAGCCGAGACAGGCTAAGAAAAACTCTTTACATTGGGAACAGCGACATAGTTACCACCATCATACCTTCCCTTCTCATACTTAGTCAAAGCATCCTCACCCTCGGCGGCTTCAGCATCCTTGAAGACAACTTCTGAAGCATCATCACCCTTAATGAAATCCAAAGCCGACATGACTACAATAAGAAAAACAGAAAACATAAATAATATGAAAGAGAAACCAAATAAAAACGGTGATAAAAACAAGCATACCCTGATCACCCTTCATTAACACAGGGTCTCTACCCTGTTTGTCCCAACGGGTGCTAATACCGGATAAAACCAGAAAAGGTTCGCCAAAGGGACGAAGCCTTGAAGGACATGCCCGAATAGCCTTAAGAAAAATCCCATCTAAGGCAGACTCCAACGGTTCTGCTTCATTAAGAACAGCCTCGGGATGCCTCCACACAGGCTTAAAGGGAAAAATAGACTCAGAAACCCAGAAAAATCTAGTCTTCCACTGACCAACGGTTGTTACATGAGAAGAAATCAAGTTAGTTTCAACCGAGGATCCTTCAAAGGTAAACCAATCACCATTCTTAGCAAGGCAAAAGAAACGCCTAAACATAAGAAGAGTCGGGTCATAACCAAGAGCCCTACAAAGGATTTCAAAATGCAAAACACGGCCAACCCCATGAGGATGGATTTGACCCAAAGAAACCCTATAATACTCAAGAACATTGAGCAAGAAAATAGAAAAGGGATGACGAACGTTGGAAAATTCAAAATGACGACAATATAGTGCAATCGAACCATTAGGACAACTGGAAACAGGATCTGTAAGACCAGGAGCGGTAGGCTTGAAGGACAGATCAATGTCCCACTCCAAGCAGAACGCTTCATCTTCCTCTTGGGTAAGGGAAGAGAAGGTGATAGACATATCCTTCTTAGCACCCATAGTGCCGTGAAGGATGGATCAAAAACAAAGAAAAGTAAAGAAGAAAAGACTGACCTGATGAATGCACAAGCGAAATCCTAAGAAAAATGAAGAAGAATCGTTGGAGAAGAAGGTAATAGAGTAAAGTTATTTTTATGGCAAAGAAGTAATATAAGGGCAGTTATTATACATAATGATGCCCTATAGTTAATACAAAGACTGAGCAGCTGACACCTGTCACGTCAATCAGTCAAATCACAATTCAAATCCAGAGAAAGTAACCGCCCAAAACCTGTGAACCTTCGAACCTTTCAACGAAAAACAGCAAACAGTCAGAAGCCTTCTACCTACGCCACAAAGACTCCTAACTTGGGGGGCTGATGACGTAGGTAGCCCAAGGCAAAAAGGTTGATAACCATCACAAATATATGCTTGAAGTGTTGAAACCTACAAAGGTTCAAACGACGAATAAGCACAGATCAAAAGATGACCTGTCTTGTCACATTTTCTCGGCCAGCTCAAAGCAACTGTCGTGTAGACATTGCACAGCTCGGACCGCAGGTCCAAAGCCATTACCAACCTAAAGTGGTCTGTCCACTTGTTGCAACATGATCCAAGATAATATGCCTTCCTGAATTAGAAGACAACTACTCTATATAATCAGGATCAAATCCACACATCTGATCCATCCCTGATTATTCCTCTTACACTTAATCTTCTATTCCTTTAGTCAACACACGCGTGAGGAGTCTATCTCCATTACACGCACACATCACTCAAGTCTCAACAATTCTGGTATTGAGTAATTATCAGACCAGAATTCTAACACTACAAAACAATATTATCTTGAACCTCCTTCTACGTTTTTCAACGTAGGAGGACACCACGACCTGCGTTTGGCAGATCGAAACCCTTGAACCCTTTAACACTTCCTGTGACTCAGAACTAACGTTAGGCTATTATTTGTTGTAGCAACAGTTGCAAAATATGTTATTTTTTTCTATTGAAAATTAGCCTTCCTCCAGTTTTTATCATCATTCACCTCCAACTTGAATATAAACCTCTTACACATTTACATACAAACCATGTTACTAACACTTGGTGAATAACAAAAAAACATGAGTTAATATTATTTGCTTATAAATACCTTGTAACAAAACTATAAATTTGGTCACTTTAAAGTAGTACTTACATGAAAAAGAAGCAACAATCTTCATAGCCTTCCTATTGCCTTTATCATCATTCACCTCCAACTTCAACATAAACCTTTTGCAAATTCAAAAAAAATAAATATAAAAGTAAGTTAGTTAATCGGATACTATGTGTCACACCCTCAAATTTCCACGTGCGGAGTTTTACCGCGAGGCGCGTGACACACCAGGATCCAAGTCAACGGTCACAATAAATGACAACTATATAAAATGAAAACAACGTAAACTGCCCATTAAGTTTCAAAATCATTTCAACACAGCGGAAGAAAAATGTTATTACAGCCCATAAGTAAAATTTAAAGTCTGAAATGTTTAACAAACATGCTTATGAATCCTAGACGCCGTGAGACTCCGTGCGCCTATCGACATCTGCTACCTTAGCGACCTGAGAAAAACATACTAAAAACATCAGCAAATAATGCCGGTGAGTTAACATGTTTTTCATGAAGACTGACTCCAAAAGTTTCAATGAATACACGTGGCCAAACCAGGCCACATGCATGCAAACCATATGAATACCTGTCACTACTGCGATTGGAAAACCATTACTGAGCTCGAATACTGTGAATACATGAATACTGCCCGAATGAATACTTAATACTGAATACCTAAGAGACAACATGCACCCGTCTAACCTCCAATTGGACAAGTGGGGCCGTCCTAGCCCAAATAGATCTATCCACATTTCCCCCGTTGTGCATCCCCGCACATTCAGCATTTCTCCCCGGGACATCCAAAACATCGCATAGTAACTCAATGAATACTCTAAAACATAATGAATACATGAATACCAAAACATAGTTTGACTCACCTTTTATGAAAACATAGTTGACATACGTTTAAAGAATACAACATGTTTTTGTTAGGTATCAGTCGGCGCAGCGGAATCCAACACACAAATGGCACACACGATTATCACGCGATGAACAGAAAATAATAAACACAACACAAGAATTTTACGTGGTTTGGTCCCAGTGGGGGACCTACGTCCACGGGCTGCAACTAGGTTATTTCATTATGCTCAAGGCACACAAGATTACAATACATGACTAGGGTATATATAGAGAACAATTAGGTTAAACAACTTAGGGACCAAGAAAACTTACGGACCAAGAAAACTAAACCGGGCCTGGCCCATGTCTTCTAATGTCAACCCTAAAGGCTAATAAACCCAGGACTTCACCAACCCAACAATCTCCCACTTGAAGGCCTTGCGAGGAACTCCAGCCTACCAACAAGTAAACAACAACCCAATCATCTAGTACTCAGTAATCTCTAAACACACAGGAACAGAAGTCTTCCAGGTCCAACTCCCAAAGAACAAACCAAACTCCAAATCTGTCCATGTATCCACCTAGCTGCAGCGGCCCTTCTCATCAGTAACTTGAAAGGCCCATTGAAGCTCCCAACAACTCCAATATGGTCATCAAAGACCCAGTCATGGCAAAACCCGCCATAGACACATCCTCAATCTCAACCGACCCCTACTTACGCAAATCGCCGGCTCTAGAGACTCTAGAGGAAAGAACACTCTCCACTAACAGCAACCTCCCAGGAGAGATTTCATTTGGATCCTTGGTCTTCCAAACCTAACGTCGATTTACAGACTGTGTCAGAACACCCCATGTGCTCCCACTGTTACAAAAATCCCGTCCATGCTCAGACCTCCGAACACACTCAAGCGTATTACCTGGAGTCCCAAAGTCCTTTGCTGTAAACTAGACTCGTTTAACTCTCGAATCAGCGAGCCAAGACTTTACTACACAAAAGTTGGTTCTCTTCTTCCGGTTGCGCAGCAATCTGCACACTTCAAAAGTCTTCAACAATAGATTCACTAATTCTTCATTGAAGTAGGTAACAAGAAATGAAGCCAAATAGAATCTCGAACCTAAGAGTCCCACTACTTTCCACTGAGTCCCAATGTATCAAACCCCGACACATTCTCAGAAGTAGAATTTCTTATCTATGACATCGACTCTAAAAAAATGTCCACGCCTCCATGCAGCCCCAACAAGTCAACTACACCCAGCTCCCACTGTCCCTGTTCCCAACCCATGCCAAACCGACACTCATGATTCGAACCTCCACTCGTACTTCCCCAGCGAAAACCTTCACCCAGTACCAGTACAAAGATCCCCTTAAATGTCAAACCACTGATCACCACCAAAAAAGAATTAACATCACAGTTCCAGACCAGCTAACAGGCAAATGGTTATAACAGCAGTCGAGCTTTCATCGAAAGCAAGCGGTACCAAGGGTTCTATGACCGTACACACGGCCAGTTAACGCAAACCCTAACCGAAAGATCATCCAACTAGCTAGCAATAGTTCACATGACTTGAAACTAACCTTTTTTTTCACTTATGTCGTCACCAGCACGCCCGAGCGGGAATACCTTAAACCCATAGTATTCCAAACCAGCTGGTTCCATTTTCTATAGGTTTTACCATCGTTAAGTACCATATCCACAATACCATATCAAAGTTCCCTTGACAAACCAATCAAAGGACACCCATAAACCATCTAACATTTCGAATATTACCATCTCATCTTCAGTTATAACAATAACAAAAGAGAACAAATCGGAAACAGTGAACAAACAAAGCAATGGCACAAGCCCGAACTTGACGACTATTCTACTGAACACTGTCAATCAAACCGATTTGCTCCTACAAATAACCATGTAGACAAATTTGGCCCAACCCAACTGTTATCACAAACCCGGTTAAATAATCACGATTGATAACAATAATTATCAAACCCCGAACTTAGAAAATAAATCATACATAGCCCGCAATTCAAACTCGACCAACAACTGAATAAACTTAATCAGTGGCTCCAATCGAATTCAACAAACTAAACATGCGGCCAAGGATTAAAATAAATCGGTACTCACCTTCTTCTGATCACGAACATCCAGCCATAAAACCAAGTCCTCGCTGACAATCCGATCCGATCAAACCTCCACCGCAATCATTCATGCAAATCTCCGTGTATTAACGAGCCAAAGCTTTGATACCACTTGTTAGGTATCAGTCGGCACAGCGGAATCAAACACACAAACGGCACACACGATTATCACGCGATGAACAGAAAATAATAAACACGACACTAGAATTTTACATGGTTAGGTCCTAGTGGGGGACCTACGTCCACGGGCTGCAACTAGGTTATTTCATTAAGCTCAAGGCACTCAAGATTACAATACATGACTAGGGTATATATTGAGAACAATTAGGTTAAACAACTTAGGGACCAAGAAACTAAACCGGTCCTGGCCCATGTCTTCTAATGTCAACCCTAAAGGCTAATAAACCAAGGACTTCACCAACCCAATAGTTTTCTCCCCCGAAAATGTAAAACCGTAAAGAGTGGGGCCGTGAAACTCACCTTAGAGTGCGTCTTCTGATAAATAGAAATCCGACACGTGTGTGATAGTCCCGACTAATGCCAACCTATCAATGAGTTTAAGTAAGCGTATTGACTGCGTGTATTTAGAAATGTGTTTGAGTGTTAACCGGACATACCAGAAAGACCTGACATCCCGTTGGTGACCCATTACATCGATTAATCAAGTACATAGGATTAACACATAAGTTTCAAGCATACAACACTTAGTTTGCATCAAAAATCGCATATATGGAGTTATAAGGTCGAGTCAGCATAAAACAGGTCCAACTTTGACCCAAATGACCTTGGTTCCACCCTTGTGTGACCCATTCGACCTATACAGAAGTTCATACAACCTAATACAAGTTCATTCGACCCTAACACATGTTCATTCGACCTTAACATGTGTTAATTCGACCTAAATCAACTTCGTTCGACCTAACAGAGCCACATTCGACCTACAGGAAGACAGGTTTGACCCATGAGCACCTACCTTCGACCCCACGTTGGTCAAAGGAGTGCCAGGTTCGACCCCAGCAGTCCCATTCTTCCTAAAACGCATCAAATCGCATCAAAACTATCTGAAAACATCACGAAACACTGCAGTCAAGTATGAATAACATATCCCTACAAAACCTTACCAATTTTATTCCACAATCAATCTGTTTCAATACTTACCCAAAATGGCAAAATTATGGAAATGTCACATCATGCATGAAAACTTTACCTAATTAGGAAACTTTCTGAAATCATTCATTATTCAACTCATCATGTTCAGATTATCATGTGAAACAAAACCCCTAGCCATATTACCTATAATAACATCATGAATCCAATCCCTAAATCTATCAAAATCCCCAAAACAATCAAAATATCATCATCTAATAATTGATAGCCTAAAATATCCAAAACCTATCATCCATAGCAGCCCTAGAACATCTCTATAACATCTATGCAGCACATAATCATCATACAACACATAACACACATAAAAACATCATTAACACAACATAACACATGTTAACTTGTATGAAAACTCATGTTTAATGATTAGGTTTTGTTTAGAAAGATGTTAGGAAGGTTTTTAATTGTGAAAACCATCTTAAAACAGATCTGGACCTTTGGGGTTTAATGGAAATGAATAAAAAATGATTAAAAAGGGTTTTGAATGAAGAACACACCTTTTGTTTTAGACATGTTTGTAGGTTAGATTATGAAAAACAAGAGCAAAAACTCCTTCCCCAGTGATTAAAGTTGCTAGAGAGTGTTTAGAGGCGTTTAGGGTTTGTGAAATGATGAAAAATGACAAAGTATGGTATTTATACTGATGCCTGGTTCGACCCTATACATAGATCGAGGGAGACTAGATGTGGTCGAAGGAAGCTATTAAGCTTCTGAATGTCTGGTTCGACCCCCCCCCTTACAGGTCGAACCAAGACTGGGTCTTTCTAAGTTATTCCAGTTTGGTCGTTTTAACGCATTTTAACACATCCTAACACATGAACATGCAATCTTAACATATGTTAATCATCAAGAACCATGTATAATCATCTAAACACCGTTTAAACATGTATTTGCATATTCTATACCATATACAGATCGATTCATGTTTGTTACATAATCTAATTCATGTAATTCACCAACAACGGGACTCATGACTTGTGTGTGTGTGTGTGTGTGATTAACCCAATGATCCTCTGGATTATTGAACCATGGACAATACGGAATGTAATCTGACTCGACTGAACTAGTTAAATATGTTTAAACAAACATTTTTCGCTAGGGTAGACTTATGTGTTTGTGGAAATGTTAACCTGAACATGTCGGGTGTCACAGTATGGGATCAACAATTAACACCTAGGACAAGAAGATTCATGACCTTTTGTATTGAAGGTGCATCACAAATCAAGGTCGAAACCCATTCCTGCGGTGACTTTTTCCCTCTCTGTCCACCTTTACGGTAAAAAAAATATCTTTCTTACTTTCTACCTGTAAAAAATCTAGACAAACAAATAAATCACAATGTTGTCCGGTTACATATTAATCTCATGATATTACAACCTCCTTATGCACCGGAATCTTCGACGGAACTAAACGGACGTTACCTAATCATCAGAGCAACATTAGTGGACAGATTAAGCTTTAGGAACAGTCGATCTAGCAAATAAAAGGCCTTACCGGAACAGAGGTATGGAAGCATCAGATCTAACAGAAGTTGTTGCTCTCCATCACAAACCATGTTTACCGCCACCAATAAAAAAAGCCACCATGTTCGCCGACCAGAATATCTTTTTTTTTTGGGGGGGGGGGTTCTATTTGTTGTGGCGGCATGTAAGTGGATGGCGGTGGTGTGCAATATTAGAAAGGGTGGTGATGCGGGTGGCGATTACTGATGGTGGTAGTTGAAGAGTTTTTCTTAGGTGAGATGGTTTTGAGAGGAGATTGAGTTTGTGAGAGAGGGGAAGAAGAAGAAGAGGAAAGCTCAAGAGAATGATTAGGACAAAAGAGGGGTATGTTAAAAGAAAGAAAGGGAATTGTGAGGTAGTGGAACAATGACTAACCAAAAAAGTAACATGGACAGCCTAAGAAGACAACACCTGTAAAGCACCTTTTTTTAATAAAAAAAAATTGGATTACAAAAATATGGCCCAAAACCGCCCCTTGAAGGATTCAAACCGGAGCACTAATGTAACAACGGGCAAAAATCCAGGTATTTTCTGTACATTATAATAACTATTTACACGATATTAGAGATTTTGTATCAGATTTGATTTGGTGAAGATTAGAAAGGTATTATCAGAGTATGAGTATTTTTGGAGATTTATTTGGAAATTTTAGAGTCCCGTATCACTTAGTGCTAAATTACCATATTAAACATTGGTGACGACCCGGTTAACGATAGAAATTTTAATTTTGACTCATGATGCTTGGTTTGGTTTGGCATGAAATATTATTAGAACTAGTGTAAGTTATGATTGGTGGTTATTAAATCGTCTAGGTCTACTAGTTGCACGTTTTTAGGTTGTAACGCGAATCTGAGACCCTGTACGGTAGGAAAACCTCTAGTATAACTTAATTAGCTCAAAATGAATAATTTTTATTGGGGAATATTATTAGTGGCCAAAGGGATAAAAACCTTAATTATAATTTGATATACTGGGGTTTTTATAAATTGTGAAGGGGGTATATTATGTGTAAGGTTTTTATAAAAAAATAATAATATACACCCAACAACCCCCCCCCCCCTCATATTATTATTATTATTTCATTTTAATGTTAATCATTTGAGTATTAAATACACAACTCATAATCCCAACACCCATTTCATCATACTTACACCTTATTTTACACACACATAAGAAAACTCTTCCTCCCCCTCTCCTCTCTTCCCCGATAATCGAAACCCTTCATCATCATCATCATTTCTTTCTTTTGATCATCTTATTTCCTAAATGAACTCAAGAACTTGAACATATTAGTAATCTTGGTGATTTCATGCTAAAACATACAAGAATCTAGAGATTTTTAGAGAGATAAACCCTTATTTTCAAGAGTTTTTCTAATGTGATCTCTTTAACCAAAAACTCTACTAAAAATCTTCTTATTTTTCTGTTTTGATTAAGTATTCACCAAATAACCAAAGATTTTAGAAAGGGTTTTATAAAATAAACAATGTGGATGAGAATATGAGCGTGTGTGTGTGCTGTGAGTGTGTGTGTGTGTGAGAGAGAGAGTCGTGTGTGTGTGTTTGTGTAGAGTGATTATTTTGTTGTTTTGATGATTGTTATGTCTAGATCTTTTGATTTTAGTTTCATGCAAGTGGGTTTTCTAAATGATTTTGAATCTGAATAAGAATCATATTCTGATGTTATTAATGGTTTAGATAAATGGAATAGTGATGATATTAGTAAAATGTAGCTTGTTTGATGTGTATGAATATGTATGTTTATTGTTTAATGGTGAGTTGTTAGTGATTTTAGACATAATCACAGGTCTGATAATTATGATGATGTTTTAATGGTTTTCATAAACTTAAAATAGTGCAAAAA
The DNA here is from genome assembly GCA_028751855.1 of Ambrosia trifida. Lineage (NCBI taxonomy): Eukaryota > Viridiplantae > Streptophyta > Magnoliopsida > Asterales > Asteraceae > Ambrosia > Ambrosia trifida. The sequence goes on along the minus strand of CM054131.1, from coordinate 37,913,148 downwards.
AAGTTTGGATAGGATATACACGCTTGGAAGAACTTGCATGTACAATCAAAAAACTTTTTTTTTTGGCTTAAAACGCCAAAATACTAGCTTTAGAAGTGGATATTCTAAAACTGATTTAAAACAGCTTTATAAGTTTCAAATTTTGTATAAAAGTCACTAATTAAGGTATATAATATGTTTAACTTAATAATGGACACTTACAGTGCAAAACTATGTCATGAAAGTCGCCCAAAATGCGATTTTAAGGCATATAATGGTTAGATGTTGTAACTAATATAGAACAGCAAAATGGTCTTGTTTCATGGATTATATGCATGTTCTAATGTCTAAATAGAGTTTATAGAAGGATTATAGGTTAACATGAGGAATTAGAAGCTTGCTTGATATGGAAATTACTTGAATGTGTTTTAATGTGCTTTGTGTATCTATGATCGATTTGTATGTTATGATAGGTTGTTATGACATGATATGTGACGTTTAATATGATATGATGTACGTATGAATGTGTAAGTAAGGACCTAAGGGTTAGGTGATTAAATGCTAAATGAACCATGCGAAGTCTAAACTTAACCAATCGTCAAAGTCACCAATGGGTTGATAGGGTAAGGGATAACGAAAATTCAAAGCTTTTGATTTAACTAAGTCGAGGAAGTTTGGTGAATAACTTGATTATACTTATAGTGGTTTCTAAATGGCCCTACGGATTTTGGGGTGTAGTTAAGTGAAGGATTGTGATTTGGATCAGAGGATTTCATAAGTTGCTGCATTGAGGTGAGTTTCACGGCCCCTTTTCTTTAAAATGTTTTTGAACGTTTTTACAATCGGGGGATTAACATGCTTGTATGATGAGTTAGACTAGAATTGTAGAACGCTTGATGGCCTTAGGTCGGTGCCTGATGGGTATGTTAGACGTGACACCTGTCCCTTTGGGAGGACGCTTTCCCTGCACTGTTTAATCATTAACTCTTAGTTAGAGCCATAGTTATGTTAGTAGATCTATTGGGTTGACGCTCCCTTTCCTACTTATAGACAAGGTCTCATTGGGAAGAACATAATCTTCAAAAAGTTCCTCTTGGAGAGGTCACCACGGGAAGAAAAGTTATGGTTTGATTAGGAGCCTTTGGATACATCATACTTGTTATATTTTTGTGAGTCTACTTGGTTCTCTTTTAGAAATACTTGATCATACGTTTTTTGTTAAACTTGAAAGTTTGTTGATTACTTTTAAAAATGTGAACTTGCCAACATGATGTTGATGTTTTTAAGCATGTTTTTCAGGTACTAATGCTTAGGTGTTTAGAGAGTGGGTTTAGCAGGGCACTACGATGGACATTATGTTGGGACCGTATAATTTCTAAAAACTATGTTTTTCTTTATTTTGTAAAACAATGTTAATTATTAATTTTCTCTTCATCTTGGTGGAACATGTTTTCTTGTTTTAAACAACTTTCGCTGACCACGAAAATAAAATATGTTTAACTAGAGGGTGATAGCAAGATACCCATACGTAAATATATGTGAATTGCTAAACTTTGTGATAACAACTTCCGTTACCTCATGACTTGCTTTCGGCTATGCGTTGTCGGGGTATGACAACCAAAGCACACACAACAACTCCCAAACCAACTGCACCACATCATCCTTTGTTACCATTATCAAACACATTAGTATATAACACCTTTCCAAATTTCGCATTATTTTTGTGTTGTATTTTTACAAACATTATTCTGAAACAAAAATAACTAAAAAAACTTATGTGTAACATAATGGCTCACCATTTTCGTCATCCTAAACATAAATTTAATAAGATACTAGTGAGTTTGCCTGCGCGTTGCAGCGGGATCCACAAATGGGTTGCAATACAACATTAACAAGTATTCGTAGAAAGAAAGAAATGTGCACCGCCAGTTACAACTGATTGCAGTTCACCACCAAAACCATGTACTCATTATTGAATAAATCTTAATAAACCAAATGTATGTTACTGTAACATACCAATATGAACATAAACATCACTCTTGTGTAAGTTGTTCGATCATTGCATATCTACATAACCGTGCCATTGAAGACATCTTTCTAAATGATAAAGTTCCTTTACATGACAAAAGCATGTAGTAATAATATGATATTGTATAAACTATCATATGAAGGTCATTGTCCATTTAGAAATTAAAAGTTGTGATTTGTAAGTTTGTAATAGACTTGCCCAGCATGATCCAACAGCTAAAAAATTGTCCAATGTAGCCGGTGAGTCGAACCATCCCATCAACTTTGCCGCTGGGTAGACGCATATATATGAAAAAGGTTTATAATATAAGTATTATTATGGCAAAGTTTTAAAATTCATACAAGATTAGCTGAGATAAGATTATTCATTGTAGTAACATAAATTATTATATTTCATCGCCATTATATTAAATTTGTTCAAAAATATTGCTATCTCGTGTGTTTATTTAGATTGGGTGAATTCCATTTTCATATAAAAGTTAATTATCTTCTAGGGGCATTTAGGGAAGAAAAGTGTAAAATTTAGAAAATTGTAAAGAAACCCTTGATATGTCATCTTAACTTTAGACAATTTGGACATATTTGTCCGTGCCTCCTCCTTTATAATGTAGTAGAGATTTGGACAATTTGGACATATTTGCCCATGCCTCATTCTTTATAATGTAGTATAGATTATAGATATAGATTATAGAATATAGATTATAGATAGTATGTAATTAAAACTAAATAATGTCATATAAAATTTCAATGAATACAAGTAATAGCAATAATTTAAATATATAAGAAAACATATATTTTTATAACCAAAAAAGTATGTAAGTAAATGCATTGTTTATGTGAAAGATGTTAATATTTTTTCATACACCATATATAGTAATTCCACTTTAAGAACATTTTTCTTAAAACATTACGTGTGGGTCATATGGCACAAGTCCGTCTATACTACAACCGAAAACTATATTTCTAAATAAACATGAAATTTGTGGTGGATATCATCGCGGAGGTGAAATTGTGTAGTTTTTTGTGGTACAAACATAGACATAATGATATTATAGATATAGATTAATGGTAATTGAAGGTTATGATAAAAGAATATGTACAAGTAGGTTTTGCATTAAGGGTAGAAAGGAAAAAAAAATACATGACATTTGGGTTTTAAGTATGAGACTTTTACTATGCCATCTTAAAATTAATGTAAAATGATAAATGAAGAGTGAAGGCAATGAATGTACAAGTAACAATGCATTAAGGGGTAATATGGGAAAGATTTATATTACATTATAGGTTTTAAGCATGTGTCTTTTCAAATGTCATCTTAACTTTGACAATTTAAATATATTTGTCCATGTCTCCCCCTTTATAATGTAGTGTAGATGTAGATAAGATATGGAATACAACTACACATCCTTAGTTGATAGGGGAGGATTATTTGAGAAGAATTTCAACTTGAGAAAAAAAAGAAGAAATAACATTAAATACTTTAACTCATTTCACATTAATTATTCAATTAATTATTTTTAAATATTTTATCTTACACACATCAAAACTTTTCCTACACATATCAAAATTCATCCTACATACATCAAAATTATCATACTTTTATCCTACACATATCGAAAATATCATTAGGTTTATCCTACACATGTAAAAATTCATCATACACATACCGAAATTTATCCTTCACTATAAATTATTTTTGCTTTAAATATATATACTTAAAAAACAATTATGATTTTTTTTATTTAACTAGTTTATGGAAGTTACAAAAACTTAAAAATTTATTTAACATTAAATAAAACTATCAAATGGAAAATTTGTATTAGTTTAAATTTCTTCTTTTTCTTTTTACAATAAAACTTCTTCTCATATATGTACATGAATAATGATATGATAAGCTTGATTTTTATTTTTTATATTATTAAAATTCTCCCAATTTAACCATATCAATTTCTTGAAAGTCAAATATAAAATGTCTAAAAACCTGTACTCAAATATAAAAGACGATGATTTTTGTAAATGAGTATTATCCTATAAATAGCCCTTAACGTAAGAAGTAAAAGAGGATTTTTTTTTTTTTTGAATCTTATTAAACATGTATTTTAGTACTGAAATTAAAAAAAATAGTGTAGAGTAATTACTCTAATGTAAACTACTATAATTGCTCTAATGATGAAATTGCGCTAAAAAAATTACCTTTTTTTTTTAATATTATACATTTAGAAAAGCAAGTTTAGGTAGATTGAAAAAAAAAATTCTCCCCTTTCGCTTCAAATGTTTAATAGATTGAGGGTCTTTTGTATTTGTTCTTTATTCGATATAAAATATTATTGAAATTAAATAATATGGATGACAACCATAAAGCACAACCAAACTGTTTGGCGGATATGATAAGGTTAAAACAAATGATAACGCTCTACCAGCCACCCACGTTAGTCAAAAAATGTTGACTTCATTATGTCTGCTGAAATTGCACGGAAATTTCATATATCCTTTCCTTCATTATTTCCTTGAAATTGCTAGGAAACTTCAACCTTAACACCATATCACCAGCCACCCACGTTAGTCAAAAAAATGTTGACTTCATTATGTCTGCTGAAATTACACGGAAATTTCATATATCACCATAAAATTTTATGGTTGATGGCTTTAAGTTTTTTATGGGAGGCTTAGGTTCAATTCTCACTAGCTATATTTGGAGGACATTAGTGGAGGGGAAATGAGGGATGACCCGGCCATTGGCTTGGGTTCGAGTCCTGATGTCACACCCTCAAATTCCACATGCGGGGTTTTACCGCGAGGCGCGTGACACACCAGGATCCAAGTCAACGGTCACAATAAACGACAACTAAATGATATGAAAACAACGTAAATTTGCCCATTAAGTTCTCAAAAACCGTTCTAACACAGCGGAAGCAAAATGTATTATTACAACTCAAAAGTAAAACTCAAGGCTGAAATACTCAAAATGAAATGCAAATGAGTCCTAGACGCCGTGAGACTCCGTGCGCCTATCGTTAGCTGCTACCTTAGCGACCTGAGACAAACATGTTAAAAGACGTCAGCAAATAATGCTGGTGAGTTCACAGGTTTTTAAGTAAAACGTTTCACGAACTTTTGAAAGACTATCATGATACAATCGACCGATGAAGACACTCGTTAAACGTTTGAACTCCATAACGAACCTCCCAAACGAACCATCGCCCACCGTAGTTAACGAACTACCATCCCATGGTCAACGAACTACCTTATCATAGCTAAGGGACTACCATCCCATGGTTAACGAACTACCATATCATAGCTAACGGACTACCACTTAGGGGCTAACGAACTACCGCATCGCGGCTAACGAACTGCCACAACATAGGCCATATAATACTGAACATAAATGAATACCTTGAACCCAATGAACACTCCCAAACGTAATGAATACTCCCAAAACGTAGTGAAAACATGAATACCCAAAAACATAGTTGACACGCCTTTTATGAAAACACATTTGACACCCGTTCAAAGAACACAACATGTTTTCTCCCCCGAAAATATAAAACCAGTAAAAGAGTGGGGCCGTGAAACTCACCTTAGAGTGTGTCTTCTTGATAACTAGAGATCCAACTCACGTATGATGCTCCCGACAAATAACAACCTATTAATGAGTTTACATAAGTGTGATGACTACTAACCCGAAGGCTAACTAGTCCCCGATTGTCCAGATCTTGACTCTATGTGTTAAAAAGTGCGTTTAAACGTTAACCAGACATACCAGACAGACCCGACATCCCGCTGGTGACCCATTACATCAATTAGTCATGCACATAAGTTTAACATATAAGTTTCAAGCATAAAACACTTAGTTTGCATGAAAAATCTCATTCCGGACATCAGATGGTCGAATGTGGTTTTTCCCATTTCCACGTTCGCCCGTGTGAGCCACGTTCGCCCGTTTGAGTCACGTTTTGTTCCACGTTCGCCCGTTTGCATCAGCATTTCATAAAACGCACCAAAACGCATCTAAACGGTCTGAAAACATCACGAAACATCACCAATCATAGCAGTCAACTATCATTAACATATTCCTACAAACCCTACCAATTTTATCCCGAAACCCGTTCGTTTTACAAGTTACCCGAAATAGCAAATTATGGAAATGTCACATCAAACGCATGTAATCTTTACCCAATTAGGAAACTTTCTGAAATCAATCAATAATCACTTAATATACTCAGATTATCATGAACAAGAAACCCCCAATCATATCCTTATCACTATCATCATGAACAAGCCCTAGATCTAACCCAAAATCCCCAAAATGAACAAAACATCATCAATAATCAATTGTAACCTATCTCAATCATAAATCATCATCAATAATACATAACACTACATAAAACACCATTAACACATGTTAATTTGTATGAAAACTCATTGTTTATGAATAGGTTTTGTTTAGAAAGATATTAGGAAGGTTTTTATCCATGAAAATATGTTTGAATCAGATCTGGACTCTTGGGGTTTAATGAAAACGAATTGAAATGCTTTAAAAATGATTTAGAATGAAGAACACACCTTAGATCTTTATGTAGAGGATGTTTGTAGGTTAGATTATAGGAAAACAAGAGCAAAACTCCTTCCCCAATGTATAAAGTTGCTAGAGAGTGTTTATAGGCGTTTAGGGTTTGTGAAATGGTGAAAAATGATAAAGTGTGGTATTTATACTATGTCCACATTCGCCCCTTTTCACCTGGGCGAATGTACCCACATTCGCCCCTTTCACAGGGTCGAATATGCATGTTCTGGTCGAATGAAACATTTTCATTTCCACATTCCAGGTTCGCCCCTTTGCTAAGGGTCGAACCAAGATTAATGTCCAGGTTTGCCCACTCGATGTGGTCGTACCAGGACTCATGTTTTTCCTAGTTTTCCAGTTTGTCGTGTTTAACGCATTTTAACGCACCTTAACAAACGAGCATGCAACCTTAGTCTGTGTTTAACATATTTAAGCACGGATGATTATCTACACATCATTTAAACACATCTAAGCATATAATCCACCATACGACAATTAGTCTACACATACACTTAATTAGTTTATGTAATTCACCAACAACGGGACTCATAACGTGTGTGTGTAATTAACCCAATGATCCTCCGAATCATTGAACCCTGGACAATACGGACTGTGTTCCGACTCGACTGACCCCGTCAAGTATGTTTAATAAACGTTTTTCGCTAAGGTAGACTTATGTGTTTATAAAATGTTGACCTAAACATGCTGGGTGTCACATCATCCCCCTGTTGAAAGAATTTTCGTCTCGAAAATTTCCTGAAGTCAAAGAGAACGAAGCGATAAAAAGAAAAATTTTCCCGGTCGTCACATCATCCCCCTGTTGAAAGGAATCTCGCCCCGAGATTCACTCTTCGACAGTAATGAGTGTCAACCTAACCCAAGTAACGTTTCCCAGAACACAAACGAGATGATAACCACGAACGAGAGATGATATCAACAGATACTCTATGCCGGGGAACCGCCCTCCCCAAAGTGAATACAAAACAATGAATCCTCCTGATCGAAGGCCTACTATAGACTACTGTGATCGGTATAAATGACAACCGGTACCGTCCAAGTAGCATCTCCAAAGGACCCACATCAGACCCATGAATGCAAAACCATGACCAAATACCAAACTGAATGCACACAATGAATACGCATCGCTAAACAATGTGAATGAGAATGAATACGAGAATAACGAGAATCAAGAAAAGAATACTCACCAGTAACAGTATCAGGATCCTCCTGGTTCTCCCTAGCACCAATGACGTAAGCATTGTAACACCCCAACCGATGGCGGAAACATCGGGATGTCACGTATTGATGATTGTTCAGTAGCTCATGATAATACATATGTTTAAATAATCCTTTATTACATTACAATATTGAATTACATTAAAGTCTACATCAAATAATCAAACAAAGCTTAAAACTTCAAATATCTCCTCATGCTAGCTCTAGACTTCATGCATCAGTATTTCCTGTTGAGTTTGGAAAAATGGGGGGGGGGGGGTCAACTAGAAGTTGGTGAGAATACATAATCCATGTTAAGCATATAGTTTAAGTATAAAAGTTTAGCAATTCGTATGTCTATCGTAAATTTAAGTCTACATGAATAGTATAATATGTTGACATAATCAAACCTCCGACTAGTTTAGGTCCATCCCGTCATCTACGGTTCACCTTAGTAATATGTTGAACGATAACAATCACCCACGTGACCTATGTAGGAGGTACACGTATCCGGGTGGGGTTGTCAATCCAATAGATCTATTATTGAGTATCGCCGGCTTGGCCATAGCTAATGATTATGTAAATGTTGAAACTCGTTGAAACTGTTGACTAATTCATGAGGCAATAAAGTTTACTACTAGACATGCATGTTGAATTGCTTAAATAATTGTTGCAAGTATAAAGAATCGCATAAACATGGTTACGTATACTCACCTTAGCAAAGTATTAAGTCTCGAGAAATAGAATATGTGTAGCCCCAAAGTTGCCAATTACAAGAGCTTATAATCAAAGCTTCAATCGTAGAAGTAATAGACTATAGAAGAAAGGTATGAGGGAAAGTTTAATCGGATTGAAACAATCGATTTAGAGGTGCAAAGTATAATGGGTCATAGGTGGGTTTTTATACTAGTTTTGGATTCAATTAGCCATTAAAATTGGTCAACACCATAAGGTAAGGTTTTATGATGAATTGACTATTTGACTAAGACTTTGACTGTTTGACTAAGACTTTGACTAGGACTTTGACTATTTGACTCAAGGCTTTATTTAAATAAAAAAAAAATCTTGTATGTGAAAAAAAAAATTTAGAATCATATTATTATTATTTATATACATTTATGTATGTATATAAGTTGTGAGTTAGGATAAAGACTTAGGCACATTTGTATAATATTAATGATAAAGGTGTAATAAAATATATATATATATATATATATATATATATATATATATATATATATATATATATATATAAGGGCTTTTTATGTATTAAAATTTTGGGGAAAATTTTGCGATGTTACAGTCTCCCCTACTTTTGAAAACTTCGTCCCGAAGTTTATTGAAAACACAGGGTTGAAAGTAATTGGGTAGAAATTAGGACAAGGGTGGTTTGGGAAGTTTCGAGTTAAGGCATGACATAAATTTATAGGTAACAGAATAAACTGTTTCGAATAATTTGGGTAAGAGTTTTGATATGTGTGAGTTTTAAGGGTTGGATTAGGTTCATCTGAAATAGCAAGGAAAATAAGAATCTTAAGTTTTATGAGTCCTAAAAGGAATGAGTTGATGGACTATTGAAAGACTAAATGAACTACCAGATAACTAAGGTTTATAATTGGTCAACTACCGAAAACCTTGATAGAATTTCACACTACCTTAACGTACCTGTAAATTCATGATTACGTTCCGGACCGCAATCACCCATTTACCTTACATTAGGGTTTTGTGTCCTTCTATAACTCTAGACACACATGTAAAATAATATGATTAACCATGTATCCAAAAATGAGTCCAACTGTTGAGCAGGAAAAAGACTTCTACCAGTCAGTGAGTAGGAACCTCTACCGATTGTTGAGCAGGTATGATAGCCTCTACCAGTCGTTGAGCAGGTTGTAGGGCCTCTACCGACTGTTGAGCAGGCATGATGACCTCTACCAATCGTTGAGTAGGTTATTTTGTACTCTACTAACTGTTGAGCAAGTACTTCATCCTCTACCAGTTGTTTGATTAAGTGTACCAATTATTTCACACATAAATTGCAAATTGATAATCAAGTATCAAGTATAGCATACGAGTTGTAATAGAGTTGCCCTAGATAAGGTTAATGACTCTAGGTGTGTCTATAGTAAATAGTTTATATTCCATGAATTCTAGTTTCAAATGTTCAAATAAGGCAAATAGTCGAATCCTCATGTATAACTAAGGATTATGTTTGATGCAACACACAATCAAGTTTCAATAGTTTGGTTATCATGGGTAACTAGCACATGTGTGAGAAGGTGAAGGATATGAATTTAGTTCTTGAGAGGATGATGAAAAATTCTTGAAGCAGAATCAAAGTTGTGAGAGATAGTGAATGTGAAGATAGTTGATAAAGAGTTTATTTTATAGTATGGAGATTATATGATTTGAGTAGGGTGTTGAATATTTAAAAAGTGGCTAAGATGGTAAGGTAAAGTGTGATTGTGAAATCCATGGATGGTTATGAAATGAGATTGATTTAAGCTGTAAAATTTTGAGATTTTTGAGCTTAGTTTAAGGAAGGTGAGTGTAATCATTTATTCATTAATTAAAACGAATAAACGAAAACGTTGACTTATCAAAACTTCTAGATTCTAATAACATAGTGAAGACATGCTTTAACCTATAAGTGAACACTCATCCCGAGAATTCCCAGGTAGGCATCCGGGTCCCTCGTCTGATTGGGATATATGCGCAATGCCAGTCCTAGACAGAAAACTCAGAATACAGGCGTTCACCCTTCCAGATTGCACGTGTTCGTTATTAAAATCTAGAACTTTGACGAGATCTCAAGGTGGTTCAGGCTAAACCTGAGGATTTGTCCTATTAGTCTAAGAGTAGATCTTGTGATGGAGAACAATCTTCTTGTAGGGACTAAAGTGGGGATAAAAAGTAGGAGGGAGATAAAGAATAACAAGTAAAAGGAGCAAATAATGGTTATAATCTTATGGTTATAGACTAGATTATTTTTCTAATAACCTAATTCCCTATAACCATGGCTCTGATACCAATCTGTAACACCCCAACCGATGGCGGAAACATCGGGATGTCACGTATTGATGATTGTTCAGTAGCTCATGATAATACATATGTTTAAATAATCCTTTATTACATTACAATATTGAATTACATTAAAGTCTACATCAAATAATCAAACAAAGCTTAAAACTTCAAATATCTCCTCATGCTAGCTCTAGACTTCATGCATCAGTATTTCCTGTTGAGTTTGAAAAAATGGGGGGGTCAACTAGAAGTTGGTGAGAATACATAATCCATGTTAAGCATATAGTTTAAGTATAAAAGTTTAGCAATTCGTATGTCTATCGTAAATTTAAGTCTACATGAATAGTATAATATGTTGACATAATCAAACCTCCGACTAGTTTAGGTCCATCCCGTCATCTACGGTTCACCTTAGTAATATGTTGAACGATAACAATCACCCACGTGACCTATGTAGGAGGTACACGTATCCGGGTGGGGTTGTCAATCCAATAGATCTATTATTGAGTATCGCCGGCTTGGCCATAGCTAATGATTATGTAAATGTTGAAACTCGTTGAAACTGTTGACTAATTCATGAGGCAATAAAGTTTACTACTAGACATGCATGTTGAATTGCTTAAATAATTGTTGCAAGTATAAAGAATCGCATAAACATGGTTACGTATACTCACCTTAGCAAAGTATTAAGTCTCGAGAAATAGAATATGTGTAGCCCCAAAGTTGCCAATTACAAGAGCTTATAATCAAAGCTTCAATCGTAGAAGTAATAGACTATAGAAGAAAGGTATGAGGGAAAGTTTAATCGGATTGAAACAATCGATTTAGAGGTGCAAAGTATAATGGGTCATAGGTGGGTTTTTATACTAGTTTTGGATTCAATTAGCCATTAAAATTGGTCAACACCATAAAGTAAGGTTTTATGATGAATTGACTATTTGACTCAAGGCTTTATTTAAATAAAAAAAAAATCTTGTATGTGAAAAAAAAAATTTAGAATCATATTATTATTATTATTTATATACATTTATGTATGTATATAAGTTGTGAGTTAGGATAAAGACTTAGGCACATTTGTATAATATTAATGATAAAGGTGTAATAATATATATATATATATATATATATATATATATATATATATATATAAGGGCTTTTTATGTATTAAAATTTTGGGGAAAATTTTGGGATGTTACAAGCATGAGCACGAGTAGCTCGACCGCCATCCTCGTTGTCTCCACCACCGCCTGTAGCCCTTGCCTCGACCTGATTCAATTTCGGGCAGTTATGCTTGAGATGCCCCAACTCCCCACAGTTATAACACCCTTGGTTTCCCTGAGGAACAGGAGCAGGGAAAATAGCTTGACCTAGAACTGTCTGGAGATTGACTCTACAGTTTCTAGCAACATGGCCCACACGCTTACAACGGTTGCAACGAAACTTCTCACAGCTGCCATAATGATGGAACCCACATTGATTGCACTCCGGCAGTTTCCCCGTGTATCCGTCTTGCCTCTGACCCGAAGACGATCCCAACGCCTCAGTCTTCCTCACCTGCTGCTGCGGTTGTCCCTAACTCGCACTCTTCCCAGTACCATCCCACTTCCGCTTGTTGTGCGCAGGGGCTTTCACAGCAGCACCCCTCGGAGGTAGAACGCCCTCAGCAACCTTCATGTTGGTCAGCTTGTGAGCTGCCCGAACAGTGGCCAACATAGTAGTGTGATTAGCAACGGCAACAAGCCCAACAATTTCCGGCACTAACCCAGCAACGTAGTGCTCAATCCTCCGGTACTCCGGTGTAGCCGAACCGGGGCACATTACCGCCAACTCGTTGTGCCTAGCAGTAAACTCCTCGATCTCCGACCCAACCATCTTTAGATTCCAGAACTCATGCTCCAACTTCATAATCTCGTCCCTTGGGCAATACTCTGCCCTCAACATCTGAACAAACTCGGACCACGGCATAGCATTGGCCTCACCCAGACCAAGATTCGCAGTGGTGGAGTTCCACCAAGTCAAAGCGTGTCCCTCTAGAGTAGCAGAAGCATACTTGACACGATCAGCGTCAGGACAGTTACACATAGCAAACACCGACTCGATCTTCTCTAACCACCGGAGCAGACCTACTGCCCCTTCAGTCCCATTGAAGAAATGGGGCTTACAGTCCATGAACTTCTTGTAGGTGCACCCAGACTGCACCTGATTAGTATTCCCGAAAGTCTGTTGAGCAGCCTGGAAAGCAGCCAACGTAACGTTCAACTGCTGCTGCAACAAGTGCTCCAACTCCGCCTGTGTCATGGTGATGTTCCCCCCACCTCGTCCACCGCCATTGCGACCCCCGCCGCCACCACGGCGTCCACCAGCACGTCCACCGGCTCGACCAGACATGTTCTGCCAAACATGAGACGAGACACTCAATACCACTATCGGATCAAGCTACAAGTGACCAAACGAATTCCGAACATGGTTCCAGCATGACCTTTAGTCCGAACACGAAGTCCACCAAGATTCTCATGCATTTCGATTTATGATTTCGTGTGCACCCGAAATAACAAATCGCTCTACATGGTCCTCTAGGCGTGCTCCTAGCCAGAACTTCAAATCACCCGATACCCACATTCCTAAAAGAAACGGTTATCGCACAAAGATCCCAAAGTGAACAGTCACTCAGGAGTGTACTATGACAAGTACTAGTGCATGATAGTGTGTGTGTAGGCAAGTATGTACATTAGAGCATAGAGGGGAGATATCCAAATCCCAGAAAAATCTCAAGAATGTGCCGAAGCCACCCCAATGTACACTACTGCCAAGTATAAGCGAATAGCCCCTTCATCTTCAAACCCGAAGAAGAAGATAGAACCAAGGTAGGAATAACAAAAGATAGATAATGTGATACTGTGTGATGAGGACACCGACACCCCGACAAGATTAGTATGTTTACCAAATGACACGACTCATAAATATGTGTGACCGTCTAATGTGTGTGATACTCGGCTATAGACTAGACTCTACATGCAGTCCTAGTTCACTATAACCATTGGCTCTGATACCAATCTGTAACACCTTGCCCCCCTCATCACCAATATTGTCCGCTTTGCCCAACCAGAGCTCACGGATTTGTTTTTGGTTGCCCAAGTGGAGACTTCCCAGGAGGTCACCCATCCTGGAATTTCTCCCACCTGAGCACGCTTAACTGTGGAGTTCTCCTCTCATCCACTAACGTTAAGCCCCAAAACGCGTTGGTGATTTAAGAGGCAAGACATTACTTATGAACCAAGGATCTCTCCTGGCCACGGCCGATGTGGGATTTTCATGGGGTGTCACATTCACCCCCTGTTAGAGTCTCATCGTCCCTGATGAGGTGTGTTCCTGGGGTGTCACACCTGATCCCGACCGGTTTTACCGATTATTTCACTGTCGTGCCTTCGAGCGGGTGAGTGGTCGGGTTTCCCCGGGAATCGGTAGCAATTGGTGGCCCAGTTACTCTCGAGTACCTGATTCGCCAAAAGGGTGTCTGAGAGTGCTCAGAAATTGATTCGTTAGCCGTTAAAAAAAAATATCACCATATAATTTTGGAAAAATCACCAACATATCTCGTTGACCAAGGGATTTACGAGAATGACCCCCTCCCATCTTTATAGAGGCTTCCCGTAAGGTCCAATAGCTATGCGCCACGTGTCCATTTACCTAGAAAGACGGACACAATTATTATTATACTAGACTATTGCTCGCATGGACACGCGGTTCAACAACTAATAATTATTTGGAGCGGTAAAACCTATAAACAAAATATAGTAGAAATATTTTATTAAAATTTAAAAGCAAGGAATACACATTTTATTTGAATATCACTAAATATTTCCTTATACACTACATTTTTTGTTTTAGTCTTGATATTCCCATCACCATCTAGTATAAGTAATTTCACCCCTCCCCTGCTTTTAACTCTTGACAATGCGACATAAAGTTGGCCATGTGAGAATACAGGGTCTCTTAAATACAATCCAACCTTCGATAGAGACTGTCCTTGGCTTTTATTGATGGTCATTGCGAAACATACGGATATTGGGAATTGACGCCTTTGGAACTTCACATGAATCTTGTTATCAGATGGTATTTGAGGAGTATTATATAGTAAAAAATAAGTAGTAGTGAAAAATATTAATGATAAAATGTTAAAAGTAAGACACTGTTTGGGTCAGATCATCCAAAATTCGAATTAAATGTTATAATTATGTCTAATTATTACCATTATAGATATTAAAATACGAAATTATATACTTAAATACAATATTTAATATTTATTTATAAAGTTTATCTGAAATTTATCAATTCAAATTCTTGTTTTGAATTTTAACTTGTAACTAATTTGAAAAATTTATAACTAAAACTATTATTTGTTAAATTTTAAATGTATTAGGAAATATCTAATTAGTATATCTCTATTTTAAAGATAATAGTAGGATTGTTTGTTACAATTATTAACTTAATTTTTAAAATATTCAAATCATTCAAAATTCGAATTAAATGCTATAATTAAGTCTAATTGTTACCATTATTTTCTAGAATTCAAAAAAAATTATAATGTTAACAAAATTTTAAAATTTTTATTATAGATATTGAAATATGAAATTATATACTTAAATAGAACATTTAAAATTTGAATAGTTATAAATTTTAAATGAAATCTATCAATTCAAATTCTAGTAAGCAAAATTTGAATTTTAACTTGTAACTAGTTGGAGAAGTTTATAATCAAAACTATTATTTGTTAAATTTTAAATATATTAGGAAATATCTAATTATAATATCTCTATTTTAAGGGTCATAGTAGGATTAATTGTTACAATTATTAATTTAAATTCAAAGTTTGAAATTTTATTAAATTTTCAGATAATTAAAAATTTGAATTAAATGTTATAATTAAGTCTTATTGTTACCATTATTATCCAAAATTTAAAATTTTTATAATGTTAAAAAATTTTAAAAATTAAAATTATAGATATCGAAATATGAAATTATAAACATTTAGTATTTGAATATTTATAAAGTTTAATTGAAATTTATCAATTCAAATTATAGTAATCAAAATTTGAAAGATTCAAATCATTCAAAATTTTGAATTAAATATTTTAAATGTGTTAATTAAATCTAAATCTAAATGTTACCATAAATCTTAAATTCAAATTGTTGGGATTAAATATATAAATAAAACATTTAGTATTCAAATATTTTTAAAGTTTAATAGAAATCTATAATTTCAAATTCTAGTATTTAAAATTTTAATTTTTACTTGTAATTAATTTGAGAAATTTACAACCAAAATTATTAATTGTTATATTTTAAATATATTAGGAAATCATAATTTAAAGATAATAAATAGGTGTAATTGTTATCATTATTAACTTTAATTCAAAATTTTAATTTTTTTAAAAGATTAAGTCATTCAAAATGTGTAATTAAAAGGATAATTAGTATGTGTAATTTCTTACCATTATTAAACAAAATTTGAAATTTGAAATTTTGTCTAATTCGAATTTAAATATTTCAAATTTTAATTTGAAATTGATAATTCGTTATTTAATTGATTACCAATATAAGCTAAACTAATATTAGGATAATATAGGGCAATTAATAGGATCACTTAATGTATTTATAAGAGTTGACACAACTTATGTAGGGACTTTGAATCATACTAATTGTGTAAATAAAAGGAAAATTAGTATGTGTAATTTATTACAATTATCAACCAAAATTCAAAAATTTAAATTTTGTCAAATTACAATTTAAACATTTCAAACTTTAATTTGAAATTTGAAATTCAAAATTTAATACATTAATTGATTACCAATATAAGCTAAACTAATATTAGAATAATATAGCACAATTAATATGATCAATTAATGTATTAATTAGAGAGTTGACACTACTTATGTAGAGACTTTGAATCTTATTAAATGTGTAATTAAAATGATATTTAGTATGTGTCATTTTTACCATTATTAACGAAAACTCAAAGTTTGAAATTTTGTAAAATTCGAATTTAAATATTTTGAAATTTAATTTGAATTTTGAAATTCAAAATTCAAAATTTAACTTATTACAAATATAAATTACACTAAATTTTGGAAGTGAGTAATTTGAATGTAATAAGGAAATTTAATGAGTTCCTAATTTACGTCAGTTTCCTTTCTTATTCTCATTTATTCAAAATACAAAAAAAAAATTGATTATTAATTATTACCGTTAATCAATTAAGTTGACCTCGTGATTTTTAAAATTCGAATATAGTAAATTTTAATAATCAATCTATTACACCAAATGTGGCAAGTAAATCAACTAATGACAATAATCACAAACCAGACCAATCCAAACCTGCAAACACTATCCATGTCTAATTAACCGATATTGAAGATCAAAACCTATTATCCAACCATTTCACAATCTTATTATATAGATTCCAATTAGCAAAAACCTTGTCCAGTATTTAAAAGATTATTTTTACAATCTCATGTTATTGATTACAATTAAAAAATATAGGATTTTGAAATACATAATTTTAAAAAACATCAAGAACACAACAACAAATCATTAGCTTTGATTTTAAGAAAACATCAAGAACATAGTAGAGAACTTACAGTGTTTTCAGGCTTAGAACTTCTTTAGACTATCTACTTAGGCCTGGCAAAAAGCTACAGAGTGCTACTGCAAAAAGAGAAAGTAAGCTCGATCACATCAACAATGATCATTTGATTTGATAAAGAAAAATAATAAATAAAAACATGGCTAGAAAAATGCACCAGCTCTACACCATTTATATTCAATCCTAAAAACATGGTTATCATCAAATAATTGAACACCAAAGTTAGTTCAAAATTAAAATTATAAGTAAATACAATATGCATTACAACATCTTTTGATTCTCAACAAAATTGCCTGTTGCTCGAATATCTAATTCTTGTAAACATTTCATTTCTCCCAGTTGGTCAGGTACTTTCGCAAACTCCCAATCAGAAAGAACACTGCAAAGCGCTTTATTATGCTTGCCATAAAATATGAAAATCAAACGATCTCTAAGTATGATCGTTCAAGATATTTGTATGTTTCAATAAGATTAAAAATGATAAAACAGAAATCAATTGGTTGAAGAAGTTACCTCTGTGAGCGTATCACGGAAAGCTTAGTAATGGAGAGGATATGAGTCACAAAGAGGAAGTCCCATCAATATCGAAAAATATTGCTGCATGAATAAATCGCATTTTGTAGTAAAGAACAGAAAGTTGGCATGAAGGTCAGATGCATTGATATCAAAACATTATTTATGTATACATTGAGAAACAAATTGACCACCACATAAATGTCTGTGTAACAAAGAGTAGATGCATATGCGTGGAAGGTGAAAATAAAGATGAAAATGAGCTTTCTCTCTCCCCTTTTTTTTTATAGATATCAGTAATGAAATTTCAGTGGCTTTGAATTTTTTGAAATTTGAATTTATGTCACCAATATTATTTCTAAAAGAAAACGTGTATATGCTATGACTAGAAATGGTAAATTACAATTGATTGACCTCATATAATTAATGATTTTTTATTTAAATTAATAAATGATCTTCGAGTTTTAGGAAAGTTAATAATCCTTGACCGATTTTGACTTAAATTAATAAATGATTTTCGATTTAAAAAAAATATAAATTACATAGAAGGGACAAGTGGCACAATATGGAGGAGAGATGATTGAAGGTTGAATATGGCATGACATGTGTACCAAGGGACTTTTGTTTATTAGATGTATAGATAGATAGATAGATTAAAAACCTCCCCTCTCTCTCTCTCCTCAGTCCAAATCCAGAGACGTCTCCCGTCTCCAGATTCTTTATTTACTTACCATTCAATTAAAAAAAACAAAAAGTAAATCTAAAACCAGAAGATTGCTAAACAAGAAACAAAACAAAAAGTTGTTTGTCTCCCTCCTCGCTAAACAAAGAGGAACCTGTGACGTTGACCCGTCACAATTCACAAACAATTGAACAAATCCAACAAAACTCCGAAAGGTAATTAGGTAAACATGATTCTGTGAATATTATTAGATGACTAGATGAGCAATATTATTATGGGGTTTTATATTGTAATTTTGGTTTTGTTTTGGGTTTTTATATTATAACTTTGTTTCTGTTTTAGATGAGCAATATTATTATGAAACGGTTTTCTTAGAAGGAAAAGTGGAGAATCATTTTCAAAAACTCCTGAATTCATTGACTTGGATACTCTTCCTACGAATCCTGCCGATAGGAAACCGATTTCGTCATATAATGTTAATCAGCGAGATGAAATCAAAAGGGCATACATACTTAGAGGACCATATCAACCACGAGGTATAGAAATTCCACAATCAATGTTTGGTGTTGAATTAAGACGATTTAAAGAAACTTGATATGATACGTATAAGGGATGGTTAAAGTATATATATAGTATAAAATCGGACTGTGTGTTTTGCTTATGTAATGACGTTTAGATTACATTTGGGCTTTTGGTTTCCTTTAGTTGATTATATAATTTTAGTATTATTATTTTTTGTATACGAGACGACCGAACTGACCCGGGTCACCTGATGGATAAACGACCTATATAAGGTCTATGATTCAGCACCTCATGAAAAAAAATTCCTGAGTCCATCAGTGCTCCCCTTTCACTTTAAATGTGTAGTAGATTAAGGCTCTTTTGTATTTGATATTTATTCGATATAAAATGTCTACAAAAATGATTGAAATTAAACTAGCAGGAACCCGCGCGTTGCGGCGGGGCTGCACGTCGTTTAGATGTTGCATTTGGTTAATTGCCCCGGGGTTGTTTTCTTCTTGATTTGAAGTGTCGTCGAAATGGCGAGGAATGTAAAGTGACAATCTATGTCAGTTGGTTGGAGTACCTAAATAAGAATATGTTATGTGCGAGCCCCTACATGTGTGTCTGGTATATAATTCGTTTATGCAAGCGAGATATATATTGGCAAAAAGAGATAACCATACGGGATACATTTATATAGCACAAACATTGGTGATGATCATGTCTTAAAACCTTCCCTTGCTCCATTTTTGCACATGAACATAATTTCACATACATAAGCCCTAATCAACACAAAATCTGAACATAAAAAAAAACAAAAGTAACATGTCTTAAGTTATTCTTCTATGTCAAATCCACCATGACCCTGAAGATCTGATCAAAACATTGCTGATATGTCAAAATATTTTGAGTTAAATACATAATGGCCAAAAAAAATATTAAACTAAAATAAGATAACCATCAGTATATCTATTATGCATTTCACCTTCATGATTATTCCAAAGTGTTGGTGCTACCCTGTTAATAAATGAACATGTATTTTGTTCTGTAATTACAAAACTTCAAGTAGTAAGTTTGAGTAAGATTTTTTAATATCAATGGCATGCCACATCATACCTTTAAGGAAAGTATAAAATTGACTTATATTACAAATATTTTATGCATAGGAGTAGAAAGTGTAGTAGAGTTAGACGTTAAGTTTGTATTAACTACAATGCGATATAAAAGTAACCCAAAGTGTGAAACAGTAAAATTGGACCATAGAGTTATGTGAATACAAAAAACATATAAGTCAAGAAAAATGTTTTGAATAAATACTTTTAAACACAATAATGCGTATGCTAGCTTGTAGTGACGTACCTTTGTTTTGATGTAGGCGTATTATTACATTTGAATAATCAATAGAAAACATATGTAAATGGTCCAGTACACACACCTTATGAAGCAGCTTTGAAACAATGAGTAGCTCTTTGAATATGGCTTCAAACCTGTCAGTTGCCTCAAACATATTTCAAAATAAATAAAAAATAATATAAAACGACGATCTAAACACACGGCACAGATATACTAAATTCAACATTCACAAAATTGCAACTCCAAATCACAGCACATGATCGTTTGAAGGTGCCCATCAGTTTCTTTTTGTTAATTAAATGTGTTTTAAGGTATGTTAATGTGAATTTAACCTCAATGATTGTGGTGTTGAAGGATTCGGTTATAAGAAACTGAAAGAAAAGAAACAGAAGATAGAAAGGGGAGATGGAAGGTAGAGCACGGCAAACAAAAATCTAATATATACATCACACGGAAATAATATATATTACCTGGAAAGTGATCTAGTGATAGATAATAAGTAAAAAAAATGATTATTTAATTTGTTGCAACTTGTTAGTGGCTATGTAAATTTTATAATTTAATATCAAAAGCCTACGGCAAAATAAAAATAAGAATTAATTATTAGTGGATTATCTATTTTATTATTTTATAACTATTTATTAACTTTGCAACAAAAATTATAACTGTACATGAACAAAATAGATACTTGTTCATTTTGAGAGAAATTAAACAATTTAGTGAAATTTACAATTTTAGGCATAATGAAATAAATGGAGCATTATTTTCTCTATTAATAACAAGAAAAGTTCATCTCTATTAATTGTTTTTTTAAATGTGTCTTACCAAATGAATAAAATTACTATTTTACCCATGAAGATGAATGTGAAATGACCATTTTAGCCGTCCAGAATACACTATATACTAGTATAGATATAGACTAGTATAGATATAGATAATATGGATGACAACCATAAAGCACAACCAAACTGTTATATTGGCGGATATGATAAGGTTAAAGCAAAAGATAAAGCTCAACCAGTCACCCACGTTAAGTCAAAAAATGTTGACTTCATTATGTCTGCTGAAATTGCACGGAAATTTCATATATCCTTTCCTTGAAATTAGTGGCGGATCTAGAAAATAAATCAAGGGGTAACGTTTTCTAAAAAATATTTTAAGGGGTAACAAAAAATTTGTTTTAGTGGTAACATTTTATAAAAATACCTTAGAAAACAACTTTTTTTCCACTTCGCCAGGAAAATCTAGGGGTAACATATGTCCCCCCTGCTTCTACTGTATATCCGCCCCTGCTTGAAATTGCTAGGAAATTTCAACCTTGACTCCATATACTATTTTTTTTCTTTTTCTTTTGAAATTTGGAAAGCTAATACTGTTGTTTCCTTTACCTCGACCACAATGCTTGCTCTTTCAATAAGCTGTCATTCTAGAACAGTTTAGACAAGATGACATACGCAGGTATTCAAATGTTCATGGAGAAGTTGAACCAACTTCTTAATTCCAACGACATTCTATTGTTCAACAACCCAGAAATCATATGTCAAAGGCCTCAATTCCAACTTCTCTATGAAGATCTTGACTCCATGATCCAAACCCTTTTCATCCACCAACATCAAGACCTTGAAAAAGTCAATGATCTGAAGAAAAGATTCATATATGCATCCGAAGAGGCACAGCATATTGTTGATCTGTTTCTGTCCTGTGTTCACATTAGGAATACCACTGAAGATTTCCCTATGTATGAGGACTTTAGTCCCTCCTTAAATCTTGACGGTGTTAGGAGGTCGTTCAAGTCTATCGAGATGGAATTCATGAGTTTGAGAATCGATAGCGTCAAGATGGATTCTTTTCCAAGACCTGAAACAACCCTGAATCATTCTGCTGCTGCTGCTGCTCCAAGTTCCTTCACCAGAAGCCCACAAAGATCGAAGAAATTATTAGATGAAATTGTCGTGGGTTTGATCGTGATGCTGAGTTGATAAGAGACAAACTCGTGGAAGATCAAAATAAGGTACATGTTGTCTCTATTGTTGGAATGGGCGGAATAGGGAAGACTACCCTCGCTGTCAAAGTATTCAATCATGGTTACGTTAAGCATCACTTCCACGTCCGTGTATGGGTCACTGTTTCTCAAACATATGATAAGAGGGATGTGTTGATGCAAATTTTGGAATCCATCCGCACTCAACTACACCTTAAAAAGGTTACTGACTCTGCACTTCGTGAATTGGTGCACAAGAACCTAATGGGTAAGAGATATTTTATTGTTATTGATGATATCTGGCACACGGAAACATGGGATAACCTGAAGTTATTTTTCCCCCATGACAACACTGGAAGTCGAATTTTGCTCACTAGTCGTCTCACTGAAGTTGCTAAGCATGCAACCCCAGTTGGATTGATTCACCACTTAGGGTATTTGAACAAAGAAAGAAGTTGGGAGCTATTGTGCAAGAAGGTGTTTTCTGGTAATGAATGCCCTGAATGGTCAATTAAACCAGGAATGCAAATAGTAGAAAGTTGTCAAGGATTACCACTTGCGGTGATTATCATTGCAGGAGTCTTAGCAAAAGAAGCATGGAGTGAAAAGTTTTGGGCCGAAGATTTTAACACCCGTAGATTTCCGGACTCGTGTCTCGTCTTATAGAGTTTGTACACTTGTAATTTTTGACTTTGGCTTTATTAAAGGGGGCTTTTTGCACTTTTCCTAAACTCATTCAAGTAGCTTTGCGACCAAGTAACATGGAAATCAAATTAGGGAGGACCTAATTGTAAAATGTTACAAGATGAAACACCCTAATGCCCTCCTCCCTTTTGTCTATTTACGGCTCTTCTTGTCTACACATTATCATCATCATCATAAGAGGCGATAGGTGGAAATACAAAGCGAGATTTATATTACAAACAAAGAGGTGTTTGGCTTGCCTTCGACATCTTATTTACAAGGTGTGTGGTGTTGTTCTTCCTTCATAATATTCCAATGTATAAATTTCCTTCTTCTTGCTTTCATCAACAGCAAGGCTCGAGACAATATTATCCTTATTGATTTTTTTTTGTTGTTGTTGAATGCCTCCTTTGTTCAACTCATAGCTTTTCCTTCTTTTCTTCCTCGCCGCGACGAGAAGGAAGAGGAAGGTGATTCTTCACAATAGCCGAACAACCCAGGTAAAACTAACGTCCAGAAAACTCCTTTTCGTGGCTCGATTATGTGTCGTCTCCGACTAACGGATCTAGTTTGTTCAGCTTCGGACGACATCCTACCGTAACTTCGGTACACCGATCACGACCAGTGAGTCACCTCAGGATATCGGTCGCGTGCGGCTCGCCGATCTTGAAATACACTAGTTCGGAGTAGCCATCATGCGTTCCAGGTTTGCCACCCTCCCTTCGGACTCGCATTTAGTATGGGTCGTACGAAACTTTGGGTCGGGATTAGAATGCTGGTTGGTGTTAGTTAAGATGGTGCAACCGATTTTAATACCTCCCAGGTTGGTCGGTTACCGTCGGCCGGTTCCTTGTGGGTCGATGGGTTGGTCGAGGTTTGGGCATAAATTATTATTACATGTATGTACAAACGGATTCTAAGACAATACTTCAAGTCATGGAATCGGCTACTGTTGGTGAGGGCCATTATGCATATTAAAAGGAAGTTAAGGAATCGCCAAATGATAAGCAGAATTGAACTTAAAACAATGAAACTTAA
Organism: Ambrosia trifida; assembly: GCA_028751855.1. Classification (NCBI taxonomy): domain Eukaryota; kingdom Viridiplantae; phylum Streptophyta; class Magnoliopsida; order Asterales; family Asteraceae; genus Ambrosia; species Ambrosia trifida. Next base: position 37,888,940 of record CM054131.1, on the reverse strand, counting down.
AATCTATGTAATTATATTTGATGGATGGTTGCCATGTTCGACCAAAGCAAACATGGGATACCAAACAACACTATTAAGAATTGGATAAAATGTTCTTAATTATATTTCAATGGCTATATATAGCCTCATGTTGTTGTTACCACATGAAAATAGGAATTTATTATAAGGTGAAGGGTGGAACGTGGTTAATGATAGGGAGGCTATGGACCTAATTAATCACCTAGCAGTTATGGCCTCATATTATGGTTCAGGACTGTTTAGTGGGCTACATACCTACGTCCAGATTTTCCAACTGTTAGTGATATTATTTTTATACATATCGTTCCAGGTCGTTGACGCCTCATGCCCTTTAAATTTTCCTAGCTTGTGGTGAAACGGGTTGCACATTAAGGTGAATTCATGTGCCCTTTTTACTGTTTTAAAACATTTTGGGCTAATATGCATGTCTTGAATGTGTATGTGGAACCTTGCTTGTTAGATCGGGATTTGCCTTGATTTATACTTGATTAGGTTTAATCCTTTACTATATATTTATATATATATATATATACATATATATATAAACTGTGAATGACGGTTAGTATTATAAATTGAGCTATGATAGTTATATGGTATGTTTGCTCGGATTTATAGTTATGGTTTGAGTCTTAGCAGGCGATATGCGCTTATGTAGACTTGATGTAGTTTTGTGACAAATAGGCGATATGCGCTTATTGTAGATTAAAAATAAAGTCTTATGTTAAGTAGGCGGACTGCGCTTATTCTAGACTTTATTTATTATTTGCTTATAGATCAAATTGGCGGATTGCGCTTATTGTAACTCTAAGGTTAAAGTATTTTGTTAAACTTTATTTTGACAAATTACTTATTATTTAAGAAATTCATAAAACTTGAATTCACTCAGCTCGTCTGACTTTGCGTGCATATTAGCTTGATTTCAGGTATTTGAAGAATAAAAAGGGATGGCTTGGCTTGCTGCAGGACTACTCTGGGGCGGTTGGCATTTCGAAATAAAGAGTCTACTCTATTATTTGGAAACTATTTTTTTTTTCAAAACTCATTGTGTTGTTCTACAAATATGCTTGACCCGTCATGGGGAATTTCATGTTTGGATAACTTAACTTTTACTTTTCCGCTGCGTGTTTTCTGATAATAAATAAGACTTCTTGAATATTAATTCAAGGTTTTAGTCTTTGAATGCCAATTGTTTGACCCGTCGGTTTTGAGGGTCTTACAAGTTGGTATCAGAGCAATGGTTTGAGGGATTCCGGCAGTTTGTGCTTGAACTCGAATTTGGTATGGGACCAAAACAATTACTAAGAAATGTCAACTGCTGGGTAGCTGCACGCCAAGAGGTAATCCTTAGTTTTGATGTATGTGTGTGTGTGTGTGTGTGTATATATATATTTATACTTCATTGGATGCTTAACAGCATGAAGACATAAATGGGCAGTTACTGCCGTTACATTTTGATGTAGTATGGGAAATTTATTATGTATAACGCACGATACGTAGGTTGGAATGCTTCTCGTTGAACACTTAGATACATAAAGTGTCAGAAGGAAACCCAATACCTATATTTGTTTAAGTATGTTATGATGCCTCTTATTGAGTGCATAAGTGCAATAATTTATAAGGTTGTTATGCTCTTGTGTTTTGAGGTAGGGCAGAATTCCCTTATTCGATGGTTAATTCAAATCTTTAATGTTTAATAGATAACTGCTATGTGTATTTGTGATGGCAAAATTGTTAACGTGATCATAACATGCTGTGTTTAGGGTGACTAAAGTAAAGTAAACAGCTAATAACACCTGATCAACGTTATTAGAAGCTTACCCTTACTTTACACATCCTGAATATGTCTGGTGACTGATCATGTGACGGTTTTGTCGTGAATGTTTAGTATGGGTTGTGTCTATCACCTTTTTATTGGGTTAGATAAGATCCCAAGGATACTAGACATTCAATCGAGGACGAGGTTGTGGTAGGAAATTCACTCCTTGTGACCAAGGCTGTAGATAGTTATCCGGTCTAGTTATCGGGCCGTAGTCTTCCTACCCACTTGTACTTAATGTCATTGGGTTGCTTTGATGTTATTCTTGGGATGGACTGACTGGCTACTGTGGATGCTCAACATTGTGTGCGGGCAGAGACTCAATCGACTTACAGCATTTGATGGGAATCGTATTACTGTTCATAGGGATGATAGTTGCTCATTACCTCGGGTTGTTTACATGCTTAAGGCGGGGAAAATGTTGCAGCGCGGGTGTAAGGTGTATTTGGCGCAAGTCTTGAATGTGGGGGCTGATGTTCCTAAGCTGGGGGATGTCCCCATAGTGCGGGGATACCCGGATGTATTTCCTAATGATTTGACAGAGTTGCCACCGGACCGTGAGGTTGAATTCCAAATAAACCTCGTCCCGGGAGCTAAACCTGTTGCCAGGGCACCTTACCGACTCGCACCTGCAGAAATGAAAGAACTCTCATCTTAATTGGACGATTTCCTCGAGAAAAGGGTCTTACAAGTTGAATGTGAAAAATAGGTATCCTTTTTAAAGGATTGATAACTTTATTGATCAGCTCCAAGGAGCTAGTAGGTTCTCGAAGATTGATCTTAGGTCGGGCTACCATCAGCTGAAGATTCGAGAACAGGATGTACTGAAGACTGCTTTTCGTACTCCTTATGGGCATTACGAGTGTTTGGTGATGTCCTTTGTTTGACTAACGTGCCCGCAACATTCATGGATTTGATGAACCAGGTGTGTAGGCTGATGCTCGACCGTTCAGTTATTGTTTTATTGATGACATTCTCATATATTCCAAAAGTGAAGAAGACCATGCTCTGCATCTTGAAGAGGTTCTTCAAACTTTGAGGAATGAGAAACTTTACGCTAAATTCTCAAAGTGTGCTTTCTGGTTACGTGAGGTTCAATATCTGGGTCATGTCATTAATTTCGATGGTATTAGGGTAGATCCCGCGAAGGTGGAGGCAGTGATGAACTAGGCGACACCAAAATCACCATCTGAGATTTGTAGCTTCTTGGGTTTAGCAGGTTATTATTGGAGGTTCATACATGATTCTTCAAGATAGCTTCCTCCTTGACTAAACTGACCAAGAAGGAGGCGAAATTTGTTTGGGACTCAGACCAGAAGAACGCGTTTCTTAAACTAAAGAAAAGGTTAACGCATGCACCGATCCTAGCCTTGCCGAATGGGATTGAAGACTTAGTGGTATATTCGGACGCGTCACTCCGGGGACTCGGGCGCGTTCTTATGCAGCATGGCAAGGTGATTTCATATGGAGACATTACTTATATGGGGTTCATTACACTAACATGACGGAGCGAATGTGGGGGCAGCAGGGATTCTTGGAAAGTAATGAAGACGAGGTTATGTTCATGAAAGAACGGATGTGGATACCTCGATATTGTGGGTTTAAGGATAAAATCATGGATGAGGTACACAAGACCCGCTATTCTATTCATCCCGGGGCGACCAAACTGTATCAAGATCTCAAGAGGAACTATTGGTGGCCAGCAATGAAGTACGAGGTAGCAACATATATGAGTAGGTGTTTGACTTGTTTACAAGTTAAGGCGGAACACTAGAACCGTTTGGAAAGATCCAACCTTTGGAGGTACCAGGGTGGAAGTGGGAGCATCTTATTATGGATTTCATCACAAAATTACCCCGTATACCCAAGGGGTTTAACACTATTTGGGTGGTGGTGGATAGGTTGATAGAGAGTGCTCACTTCTTGCCGATACGAAGGATGATTAACACTCGTTTTATGTTGAAATTTTGGAAGAGGTTTCATGATGAGATGGGTATTAGGTTACACATCATCATCGCGTATCACCCGTAGACGGATGGTCAGTCAGGAAGAATCATCCAACTATATGCTTTGGGCATGCACTATTGATTTCTGTGGTAGCTGGGATTATCACCTACCATTGGCGGAATTTTCATATAACAATAGCCATCACGCCACTATTGGGATGTCACCGTATGAGAAGTTGTTGTGTTGGGCGACTGCCTGACCTTATAAACTGGGCTATGATAGAAGTGGGATATGCCTGCTCTGATTTGTGGTATTAGTTTTGAGTCAGGGTTGTCACATAGTTTATTTTATATGTATTTTTAAGCTGAGTTATGACAGAAGTGGAATATGCCTGCTTGATCCCTAGTCTTAGTTTATGTATGGGCGCAAGTGTAGAACTCTTGTTGTTAGGGTCCCATTGGAGCGGAAGCAATGGGGTTATTTGTAAGTGGTTGAGACAACCACATAAAAACTTGGTAAAATTTAAAGCTTTCATGAAGGCAGCCCAGGATCGACAGAAGTCGTATGCCGATAAGAGGAGGCCTATTGAGTTTAACGTGGGTGACCGTGTTTTGTTGAAGGTCTCCCCTTGGAAGGGAATCATAGGCTTTCGCAAGCGTGGGAAGCTCAGCCCGAGGTTCATCGAACCTTTCCACATTCATGCACATGTAGGGGAGGTGGCTTATCGGTTGGATTTACCCGGGGAACTCAAGGGTATCCACCCAACTTTTCACGTGTCACATCTAAGGAAGTGCCTAGTGGATGAGGAAGCTCATATACCGCTTGATGACATAGAACTGATGAGAAGTTGAACTATGTTAGGATCTGAGTATGATTGTTTTGATATGTTTAGAATAAGATGAGAAGTGAATGATGTAAGTATAAGTGGAAAGTGCAGCGAAATAATAAACTATAATCAAAACAATGGGAATAATTGTTATCAATGATCAAATGCTTTCATTTATTGAAAGATTACAATCAGTACAAAATACTCCCCCTTAGCCTGATCACACAGTGATTGTTTGTCTGAGAGAATGTTTGTGTGTGATGTCATAGAACAGTACAAGCACTGTTCTATTTATAGACAAACCTAAACCACTGGTGACATGTGCTGACGTCACCTAAGATAGTGACCTCTAACAGAATAACAACATGAAACATCTGCCCTATACAATCTAGTGTTACATTACAAAACACTGTAAGGTAAACTACTGCTAAGGGAAAACTCTGATGGTCTTGCAACATCTGTTGGAGTCAAAGTGCTGTTGACTCCAGCAGACCTTTAGTCTTCAGTACTTGATCAGTAGTTGTTTCTTCATCAGACCTTTGGTCAGCAGTTGTTCTCTAGCAGTCCTTTGTATCAGCAGTTGTATCAGCAGTTGTTTGGATGGAACAGTTGTTAGGGTCAGCAGTCTTTTGGGAAGAATATGTTGTAAAGACTGTTTATTTGTGGAATCAACTGTTAGCATATTTTGGCTTTTCAATCATCTGTTCTTCTCCAGGTCAGCAGACCCAACAATCTCCCCCTAGAACAGATGATGCCAAAACTAAGCTTTATTCTTGATCTTTATTTCTCATCAGACTTTCTCTGATTTGTCCTTTGAATTGAAGTTCAAAGTCCAAGGCAAATAGGTCTTCTACATCTCTTTCAAGCTCAAGATTCAGCAGTGTTTGGAGATCATTTGCACACAGGCTATATGCATCATCCATGCTTATCTTTTGAACTTTTCCATCTGACCTGAGCAGAGTCAATTCATGGTTGTCTTTATTGACTTTCCATTTTAGAATTTTTGAGTCAGTGGATTTGCTGAGATGCACCTTTATTTTTGATGAGTTTGGTGATGGAGGTCTCCCAATGAGTTCTCTGAGCTTGTCAGTAGTGGGATCTAAGAAAAAGTGCACTTGATTGAAGAGGCCCTCTTTAATGAAAGTATCAGCAAACTTCTTCTGATCTTCTTCAGACATTTCTTTCTGTTTCTTGAATTGTCTTTTAGCAGCAACTGATAGATCAGAAGTGTCAAGTAAGCTGTCAAGAGTAAAAGCCTGTTGAGGTCTCTTCATCAGTGGTTCATCAGTGTAAGGTTTTCTAGGTAGGCTGGGATCTTTCTTCCTATTTTCTTCAAGTCTCTTGTATGTTTCAACCAGCCTCAGCTCAGACCATCTTGCAACAGACCTCATCTCCCCATAATCAGCAGCCACTATTTCTTGTCTCATCCTTTTGAACTTCAGGGCTCTGGCTGGATCTCTACCTTTTCCAAAATCAGGGGCAGAGACTTTAGTTTGGGGATTCTTGGCCAACTCTTCTATTCTTAAGAGTTCTTCCCTCAGTGCATGAGTGGTCCAGCCTGCAAACTGTTTCTTGTTTGCTTTATAAGGCATGGTTGCCAAGATCTGTTCAAGAAGGGATTCCATAACCTCCTTTTCCATGTCACTACTGAGAGGCATGGCAGACATGGAATTGCTCAGGGTCTTAGCAAAATCTTCAATCCTTCTCAATTTGCTAAGTTCTGCTGAATGGATGCCCTGAGCAGTCCTGTCATCCTTCCCTTTGCATTTCTCTTTTATGATTGCATCTGCCTGTTCAGCCTTATATTTTAGATATGTGTCAATGTTTAAGGGAACAGGAAAATGTGGAAGAGAAGGGAAGGATCTATCAGATGGTTGTTCAGTATTATAGAAGGATTGCATTTCCCCCTTGAGTAGATCAAGTTCAAGAGGATACTGAACAGCCAATGGTGTAATGGATGGTGGTGGTCTATGGGATCTGAATTGTGATGTGTGTGGTGAAAATGATGAGAGTGGAATGGCTGATATAGGTGTTGATTGTGTAGTTGAACTGGTGTGTGGTGATGTATGTATGTTTTCATCCTGTACAACAAAGGTTGATTCCCTCTTCCTTCTGTACAAGATTTTTGGTGATGGTGGTGTGGAAGCAGTGGTTGTGTCAACATCTGTTGGTACCTTAGTAGGACCAGCAGATGTTTGGGATTTGGGTGGTGATGTGATTGTAGGTTCAGATGTGGTTTTGGTGGTTGTAGGTTCAGGTGTTGTTGTAGGTTTAGGTGTAGTGGTTTTATTAGTGGTTTGGGTGGCAGCAGTGGTTTTGTCAGCAGTGGCTTTATCAACAGAGGTTTTAGCAGCATTGATTTTCAGTTTAGATGGAGGTTGCCTGACATGTTTAGCAGGCATCTTCTTCCTTTTTGAGGACCCCACATCTTCAACTTCCTACTGTTGTTCCCTTTTTAGTTGTACTAACAATTCTGCTTTGGCTTCCAAGGTGTCAGCCCTCTTTTGTTTGTCTTCAGCAGCCTTTTCAGCTTCTTCATTTGCAGAGTTGTCTACTGCTTTATCTTTGCTGGTTTGTTGTTGTTGTGGTGCAGTTTGAGTTTGTTGTTGCTGTTGTGGTGCTGTTTGAGTAGACCCTGGTATGTTGGCAGACTTTGATTTACCTTTTTGAGAAGGTGGACAACCAAAGGGATCTAGCTTTGGCAACCTATCTCTGCCACTCTCCCCCTTTTTGGCATCATCTGTTGTGAATGCATCATCATCTTCTTCCCTGAGAATGGTGGTAGGGGCAAAGCCAGTGGTCTTCAGCAAATGGTCTTTGATGGCTTGAATGTCTGCATGAGTATCTTTGTACCTTGCAACTACCATGTTTTAGATCTCAGCCATGTAGGTTTCATGATTCTGATCTGCTAGTTTTCTGTGAGCTATGATGATGGGGGAAACAGATTTCCATAGCTCACTAGCAATATCAGATGTTGATGGTTGACTCTTGGAAAGAGTTGCCAAGGATTCCAAGATTAGCTTGACATCAGATTTGATATCCGCAACAAAGGTTTCAATGGTTTGAACTATAGCCGTCAATTCTTGGTATTTTAATCCATCACCTAAGTTAATAGGATCATCTGAATTCCTACCAGTGGTAGTTTTAACTGATTCAGTCCTAGGAGGTGAATCCAAAGGATGAGAACCAGATGCCCCTTTTTCTTGGTTCTGGGGATTTCCAACTGAATTTGGGGACACTATAGTGGCCTCATCAGTTGTTGCCTTCAAGGGAGTCTTAGCAATGTAACCACTGTCCTGGTGTGAGACAATGGTCTCTACATTAGTAGTGGCTGCTCCACTTGAAAACTCTCCTAGAGTTGTAGTGAACTCTAGGGGTGTATCCTCCTCATCTGTTTGTGGGATGGCTGATTGAATTTCCTCAGTCCCAGTCACTTGTGGAGGTATACTCTCAATGACAGGTGAAAGAGAGGAACTGGGATTTTCCTGAGTTTTTTCAATAGCCTCAAACAGAGGTTGCATGGTCTGTTGAACATGTGATGGTGAGGGTGGAGGAGTAAAAAGAGAATTAGCCCTGGGAGAGGGGCTTGTGAACATTTGGCCAAGTGACTCAAATGTATCATGATGTGGTTCCCCTTGGCTTACAACATGATCCTTTTGTGAGGATGCATGAGGAGTTTGGTCAGGTTGAGATATTTCCAACTGTTGTGAGGAAGTAACAACAGTGGTTTCTTGTAGCTTTTGTGTTGCAACAGAGTTATCTTCTGGTATCTCATCTTCCAGAAGTCTCTTTTGAGGTGGAGTGGTGGTTTTTGTGGATGGACGTTTTCTTTTGGAGATGGCTGGTGTGGGTTTCACAGCACTGGATGTAGTGCCATGATCACCAGGAGCAGTGGGCTCAACAACAGAGGTTTGGACAACAGTTGTTGTCTTAGTCCTCTTTGTTTGTGTTTTTGAAACTTTTGACACTTTTAATACTTTTTCTTGGGTGTTTGCACCCAGCATTCTAGTGAAAGTTTCATCAGTTAGACTCTTCATTTGCATAAGCTCACCCTTTTTGAAAACTTTTTCTGGTAAAATCTTTTGTAGAATTACACTTAAGATTCTTGGGTAAATTAGGAAAGCATTGTTTGACACAGACTTTATGGCTTTCACATTTGACACTAAATCCATAAACAGCCCCTGGGATAGATTGAAGTCAGAATCTGACAACATAGCATAGCCCAAGTACTGAATCCTCAATGGGATTTCATTAAAGGAGGTGGACTTAGCGGAGACACAGAGAAGGAGGGTATGGAAGAAAAATTTCATGACTGGTGGGAAAAACTTTTTGAAAAGTGTTGACCCAGTCATCTGAGCATCATACCCCCTTTCCTGAAACTCTGTGTGAAGCTCTGTTTTAGGGAAAGAGTCTTTACCTGACAGGTCATTAAGTGAGAAGGTTGTGGATATCAGTTGAGGGGTAATGGTGATACTTGTTTCACCAATTTTTGAGATAATGGAAGTAGGCTTTTTGTCTTGAAGCAAGAACTCAGCATTCAACCAGAATTCTTGGAGAGTATCAAGATAGATGGGGGCGTCAGCGGTTAAGATTGTCAGGTATTTGGATTTTAGAATGATGTCGATGGTGGAATGAAATGGAGTATTTTCATCTGTTTTAACCAGATATGGAAGGTAATTGTGGGTGGCTTTAGCTTGAAGATCCATTGTAATGGATTCCGAAGTTTGATAATAAATGAAATTTGATTGAGGGTTTGAGAATGAAGAAGGCGGTTTCAGTATTTTGAATACAATGAGATAGTGTAACGACTGTTGTAATAAAACAGGGTTTTTATAGGCTCTGGTGAAACCGCTGATGTGGCCAAAACTCTGCTTGTAAGAGCAGACGTGGCAAACAACTGATGGTTAAAACATCTGGTGGGGAACAACTGTTCTTGGCAAACAGCTAATGCAAACAACTGATGCAAACAGTAGTTTATATATATATATATATATATATATATAGATATGGATAATAAAACAGTTGTTTTATCTGATCAGAGGTTTGAAACAGATTTTTCAACCAACAGTGGATAAATGAATGAAACAATGGTTGTTTTATCTGATCAGAGGTTTGAAACAGATTTTTCAACCAGAAACTATTTTAAGGATGAATTTTGATTTTCTGAAAACATTTTAATGCTTTTATTAAAATCATTTTGTTGTTTAATCCATGTTTAGCATACCAATTCTAGAAATCAGATTTGTAAAGGTAGATGTGTCTAAAGCTTTTGTCAACACATCTGCCAACTGATCCTCTGTTAGAACATGGTGCAGAGAAATCAAACCTTTTTCATAGCTATCTCTGACAAAATGATGTCTGATGTCAATGTGTTTGGTAGTGGAATGAGAGACTGGATTTTTGATGATATTTTCAGCAGCTTGACTATCCAACATGAGTGGAGTCTGTAATGCAGTTATCCCAAAATCCAGCAATTGATTTTGAAGCCACATGAGTTGGGTTGTACAGCTTGCAGCAGCAATGTATTCAGCCTCAGCTATGGAGGTGGAGACAGCTGCCTGCTTTTTGCTTTGCCAAGAAACTAAGGCATTCCCTAGAAATTGGCACCCTCCTGATGTGGATTTTCTTGTGGTGTGACAGCCAGCAAAATCACTATCTGAATAACCTGAAAGCTCAATGTTTCCATTAGCAGGGTACCAGATACCAAGTGTGGGAGCACCTTTTAGGTATCTGAATATCCTTTTCACAGCAATAAGGTTTGACTTTCTAGGTGAAGCCTGGGATCTTGCACAGACACAAGTGGCAAACATAATGTCTAGCCTAGATGCAGTTAGGTATAATAAAGACCCAATCATGCATCTATAATGTGTTTGATCAACCAGTTCATCCTTGTCATCAATAGTGAGTAGCTTGACTGTACTCATGGGTGTACTACATGGCTTGCAGTCATTCATCTCAAATCTAGTTAGCAAATTCTTTACATATTTATTTTGATGGATGAATATGCCATTTTGCAGTTGTTTCACTTGGAGACCAAGGAAACACTGAAGTTCACCCATGGCACTCATTTCAAACTCTGCTGTCATGAGTTTTCTGAACTCTTCACACATTTTGTTACATGTGGATCCAAAGATGATGTCATCCACATATATTTGAACAATCATTAAGTCTTTCCCTTTCCATTTCAAAAATAAAGTTTTATCAATTTTACCTCTTATGAAGCCAATGGATAAGAGAAAAGTTGAAAGAGTTTCATACCAGGCCCTTGGTGCTTGTTTGAGTCCATACAAAGCTTTGTTAAGCTTGTAGACATATTCAGGATGGAATGTGTCTTCAAAACCAGGTGGTTGACATACATAGACTTCCTCCTGAATTTTGCCATAAAGGAAGGCACATTTGATATCCATCTGATACACCTTGATGTTGTGGTTGACATCAAAGGCTAGAAAGAGTCTGATGGCTTCTAACCTTGCTACAGGAGCAAAGGTTTCATCATAGTCTATTCCTTCTTCTTGTCTGAAGCCTTGAACCACAAGCCTGGCTTTATTCTTGACAACAATACCCCTTTCATCAGTTTTATTTTTGAAGACCCACTTTGTGCCTATTGGACAAACATCCTTAGGCAGTGGTACAAGTTCCCATACTTGTTGTCTTTTGAACTGAGGAGCTCTTCTTGCATTGCTTCTACCCAACTGTTGTCTTTCAGTGCCTCTTGGTACTTGACAGGTTGTGTAAGAGATAGGAACCCTGCAAAAAGACAGATATTGGAGGATTGGCTTCTTGTGAGCACACTCTCTCTGATGTTGCCAATGATCTGGTCTGGTGGATGAGCTCTTAGGTAGATAAGATCTCCCTGATATGGTATGATGGCATTTTGAGGTGAAGGATAGAGGTTTGGTGATTCTGTTGATGTAACATCTGTTTGCACTTCTGTAGTGCCATCAGATGTTTGGAATGGAAGTGGGGGAATGGGTCCAAGTGGTGTAAAACTGGACTGACTTTTGTCAACAGATGATTGACTTTTGTCAACAAATGATTGTTCAGTGGTTGTAAAAGGTGAAGCACTGGTTTGAGGGTAAGACTGGCCAACAGTGGTTGACTCAGCTGTGACAGAGTTTTGACAATTGTTTTGAACAGCTGCTTCCTCTGATGCAGAATAGATTTTATAGTGACTGGGGATCACAACATCTGTTCTGTAGTCTTGTTGTGGAGATTGTGGAATACCTGCATTGTTAGTTTTAACGGTGATATCTTCAAATTTGAATTTATCTAAGTCAAAAAGTTCAGCAGGATTTGCTGGGATTTTTAGGGATGAAAGTTCATTGAACTTTACATTCAGAGTTTCTTCTATTGTCTTGGTCTTTGTGTTAAACACTTTATAAGCCTTGGCAGTAGAAGAATATCCCAGAAAATAACCACAATCTACCTTGGCTGCAAATTTTGAAATGGAATCTTTGAGATTTAAGATGAAACATGGGCAGCCAAAGATTTTGAAAAATGAAATTAATGGTTTGATTTTGAACAGAATTTCATATGCAGTTTTTTGATGTCTTGCGTTGATCAAAACTCTGTTTTGAACATAGCAAGCAGTGTTTACAGCTTCTGCCCAGAAGGACAGTGGCAAACAAGAATCTGCTAGCATGGTTCTTGCAGCTTCTATAAGAGTTCTATTTTTCCTCTCAACCACTCCATTTTGTTCTGGTGTTCTTGGGATGCTGTACTGCCTCACAATCCCTTTTGACACACAGAAAACATCCAACTCCTTATTTTTAAACTCTGTTCCATTGTCACTCCTGAAGACTTTTACTGGCAAGTCATATTGTTTTTCAACTTTGGTGACAAAGTCCTTCAATATACCTGCTGTCTCATCCTTAGAATGTAAAAAGTAAGTCCATGTAAACCTAGAAAAATCATCAACTATGACAAGACAAAATCTTTTTCTTCTTAGACTCATGATTTTAACAGGGCCAAACAAGTCCATGTGCAACAATTGTAGACATTGACTGGTTTTGGACTCATCAATGGATTTGTAAGAGCTTTTATGTTGTTTCCCTTTTAAACATGAAACACAATGCTCATCACATTTGAATTCTTTTGATGGTAAGCCTCTGACAAGACTTTGTTTAGAGAGTGTGTTGATAGTGTTAAGGTTGGTATGACCCAGTCTCCTATGCCACAATTCTGTCTCCTTTGTGGAGGCAGCAGAAAACAAACAGACATTTGCCATAGGATTGTCCTTTAACATATCAACAACATACAAATTGCCACTTCTATGAGCAACAAGTTGTGCTTTGCTCTCAGCAATGATGGTATCAATCTTTTTCACCACTTCTGGCCCAATAATCTTGCAAGTTTTCTTTGTGAAGAATGAGCCATAACCTTTGTCACTCATTTGTGAAACACTCAGAAGATTAAACTTGAGATTATCAATAAGATTGACATTTTCAAACTTGAGTTTCCCAGCTTGTACAGTCCCTGACCCCAACACCTTACCTTTTGAATCATTACCAAAGGATATATCACCCCCTCCATGAGCTAAGAAGTCCAGAAGAACGGCTCTACATCCTGTCATGTGCCTGGAGCCTCCACTATCTACATACCAAAGACTATCTAAACAAGCAGAAGCTCCCTGCACATCAGTAATGAATTAGTTTTGGTGAGTGTCCAAAGCCAAGTTGGCTTTGGATGGGCCCTCAGACTTTTCAGACCCAAGCTTTGGAAGATGATCAGTGGTTTGAACCAATTTTTGAATTAAGTTCAACAATTGCTACTGACCATTTGCCAGTGTTTGAATGTCAACACTTGGGGCAACAGTTGTTTGATCACTTCCAGACAGATGATAATACCCATAAGGATTTCTGTTCACTCTTGGTTTAGAGGGTCTTTTTGGCTCCTCATAAACATGTGACAGATTATGACATGGTGGTTGTCCATATCCTCTTCGGTACTTGCTTGTGGGTGGAGCATCTGTTACTTGGACATCTCTAGGAGCAGATGTTTCAAGATTTTAGTAACAGATGTTTGGACAGGAGTGAAAGTCTGTTTGGGCTTTCCTTTTGAAGTACTTACCCTAGAATTTGCAAGAGTTTTAGCTTTGTACTCTTGTATTTTTACATCAAAATTTTTGAGATACAAGCACTCTTTGGTTTTGTGATTCTTTTTCCCACATATTGAACATGTGGCTTTGGAATCACATACACTTGTTCCTTTGTTAATGTCATATGCTTTTAGAAGAAAACAGTTTTTAGTGACATGATTCTTCTTTTCACAGAAATCACAGAACAAGTGGACAGTCTTTTCTTTCTTCTTCCCTTTTTCAGCCTTCCTTTCAGCAGATGTTTGATCATCTGTTGGAAGGTTTTTCAAGGGAATGATTTTTGCCTAAGGAGCTGTCTTTCCTTCAGGTGTTTTAAAATTAACAGGTTTAAAATTCTCAAGAGTACCACACTCATCAGACCAAGTAGGTTTAAATTCATGCTTTTCAAGTTCAGTAAATGATGAGGACCCTCCTGGTTTTTCTAGAACAATTTTCTTACCATTTGGTTCAGTGATTTTAATCTCTTGACCCTGTAAATTTGTTGGTACTATCTCAACAGACTTTTGATCCCTTTTGTCAGTGTTTTCAAAAGCTGGAGCAGTGGTTTCAAAACCAAAACCAAACTTCACATGACTTTTGGTTTGTTTGTTGAGTAGCATTTCAAATCCTCTACATGATTCCACCCATTTCTGACATTCAACTTGGGTGGACTCAAGCTCACTTTTACAACTCTGATATTTTGTTATCATAGTTTGGAGCTGGTCTTTGGTTATGGTTGCTTCATGTTTTAAGCTGCTTATTTCAGATTTTTTTCAGTTAAACTTGTTTTTAACTCTTTTGAAAGTTTTTCAAATTTAACTTCATCATCTAAAATTTTCTTTCTGAGGTTTTCATTTACCTCTTTGATGTTGGCAAATGCTATCATACATCTGTCAGAGCATAAATCCTTAAGAATTTGAGGAGATATCTTAGCAGCAGCCATCAATGCACAATCACACTTGCACTCACAATCATCAGATGCACCCCAAGGATCTGAGAGATTCACAACCTCTTCTTCAGGTTTCTCACCTGTAACAACTTCATCAACAACATCATCAGTCACAACATTAGATTCAGTCACCACCTCCTCAGATTCAGCCTCATCTACCATAGCCATGAAACAAAAGTTTTCTGGTTCATTTTCAGCTTTGGCAACTAATGCAAAATTTTCATCTGTTAACTCATCTGGTAGACTGCTCCAATCAACAAAGCCTTGTGTAAAGAAGCTCTGTTGACTAGTCTCTGCAGGAGCAGAGGATGGAGCAACAGTCGTTTGCACAGGTGCTTGAGTAACAGGTGTTTGCACATAGTGGATCTGAGGAACAGTGGTTTGGACATACTGGACAGGAACAGTGTTTGAGGACTGTGCGAAATGAGCAGTGTTTTGCACATTTGGTCCAGGGGTATTATAGGAATTTTGATAAGTGTTGGTCTGAGGTCTTTGATTTGGATAGGTGATTATAGGTGTACCATGTTGACTCCTACATTCCCTAGCAAAATGACCAAGTCTATGACATTTATAACACTTTATCTTTGATTTATCCAACCCAACCTTTGATCTGCCAGTTAACCCTGGAAACCTTCTCCCAGTTTTCTTGTAAAAATTGTTAGTTCTTACACTGAGAAGGGCTAATTGGTGCATAATGTCCATTTCTTCCAAATCATTAGGGTCAAAGTATTTCAGGTCATCATACTCAAAGGATATGTTATCAGATGCCTGGATATCACCACCACTTGCTGTGAAAGCATAGTTTGGTGAATAAGAATCAGAGTTAAAACCTGAGTTAAAACCTGAAGTTATGTCAATGAAATGATCATAACTCTGATCCTTAGTATTTCCAGACACCTCATCATGACCCAAAAGTGCTGTATTCCCAAATACATAATCATCAGACACTTTTCCAGAGTCCTGGAGCTTCTTTTTCTGGTTAAGCTCTCTCTCATAGGTCAAGAGCTTACCATGAAGCTGGGTCAGTGATAGGTCCTTAAAACCAATTGAGTTTCTCATAACAATAGCAATAGTGTCCCATTTGTCTGGTAATAATCTTAAAAACCTATGGTTCAAAGTTGAATTGGGGTAAGTAAGAGCAACCAGTTTTAGTTCACTAATAAGACAATTAAACCTATCAAATTGTTGAGTTAATGACTCTCCCTTGACATGACTGAATGTTTCATATTGTTGGTTAAGTATTTCACGATTGTTTTCAATAACCTCTTCAGTCCCACCAAATTGTTCTTTCAGTGCATCCCACAACTCCTTTGCACTGTTACAGTGTAACAGCCCAGCATATATATCATTGGGTAGAGCCATGGCCACAATACTGAAGGCCTTAGCATCTAACTCAATTTTCTGAAAATCCTGGTCGGAGTAGTTTTCAAGTTTCTTTGGCTCCTGAACCTTGGGGTCTTCAGTACTCGGCACCATCGGAACATGTGGTCCGAAGATAACCGACTTCCAACACCCAGTGTTCTGTTGAGCTAGAACATGGCTCATCCGACGTTGCCAGATATTGTATTCAGATCTGACAAGCATCGGTGGCTTGTTGTTCGTGCCAGTGTTATGTGGATCGTGATTGATTGAACCCATTCTCTGATTTTTCAACAAAACAAAGTCTGTTTAAAAACGGTTGAATCGAAATTAAACTATTACTCTGTTTTCAATCCAACAGACAAACGATATCAATAATTGTGAGCTGATCTGTTTATATTAAATTGATTTGTTAGATCGAATTTAATTGACCAAGCTCTGATACCAATTGTTAGGATCTGAGTATGATTGTTTTGATATGTTTTGAAAGTGCAGCGAAATAATAAACTATAATCAAAACAATGGGAATAATTGTTATCACTGATCAAATGCTTTCATTTATTGAAAGATTACAATCAGTACAAAATACTCCCCCTCAGCCTGATCACACAGTGATTGTTTGTCTGAGAGAATGTTTGTGTGTGATGTCATAGAACAGTACAAGCACTGTTCTATTTATAGACAAACCTAAACCACTGGTGACATGTGCTGACGTCACCTAAGATAGTGACCTCTAACAGAATAACAACATGAAACATCTGCCCTATACAATCTAGTGTTACATTACAAAACACTGTAAGGTAAACTACTGCTAAGGGAAAACTCTGATGGTCTTGCAACATCTGTTGGAGTCAAAGTGCTGTTGACTCCAGCAGACCTTTAGTCTTCAGTACTTGATCAGCAGTTGTTTCTTCATCAGACCTTTGGTCAGCAGTTGTTCTCTATCAGTTGTTCTCTAGCAGTCCTTTGTATCAGCAGTTGTATCAGCAGTTGTTTGGATGGAACAGTTGTTAGGGTCAGCAGTCTTTTGGGAAGAATATGTTGTAAAGACTGTTTATTTGTGGAATCAACTGTTAGCATATTTTGGCTTTTCAATCATCTGTTCTTCTCCAGGTCAGCAGACCCAACAAACTACATCGATGAGTCTATCGCTATCTTGATCGTAAGGTAAAGAACTTGCGCAACAAAGTGGTTAAACAGGTGAAGTTACAATGGAGATACAGGAGAGGATCAGAGGCTACATGGGAATCCGAATCAGAAATAATGAGGCTCTACCGACACTTGTTTCCCTCGCAGCAGGATTCAGGGACGAATCCTAATGCAACGGGGGAAGACTTGTAACACCCGTAGATTTCCGGACTCGTGTCTCGTCTTATAGAGTTTGTACACTTGTAATTTTTGACTTTGGCTTTATTAAAGGGGGCTCTTTGCACTTTTCCTAAACTCATTCAAGTAGCTTTGCGACCAAGTAACATGGAAATCAAATTAGGGAGGACCTAATTGTAAAATGTTACAAGATGAAAAACCCTAATGCCCTCCTCCCTTTTGTCTATTTACGGCTCTTCTTGTCTACACATTATCATCATCATCATAAGAGGCGATAGGTAGAAATATCAAGCGAGATTTATATTACAAACAAAGAGGTGTTTGGCTTGCCTTCGACATCTTATTTACAAGGTGTGTGGTGTTGTTCTTCCTTCATAATATTCCAATGTATAAATTTCCTTCTTCTTGCTTTCATCAACAGCAAGGCTTGAGACAATATTATCCTTATTGATTTTTTTTGTTGTTGTTGAATGCCTCCTTTGTTCAACTCATAGCTTTTCCTTCTTTTCTTCCTCGCCGCGACGAGAAGGAAGAGGAAGGTGATTCTTCACAATAGCCGAACAACCCAGGTAAAACTAACGTCCAGAAAACTCCTTTTCGTGGCTCGATTATGTGTCGTCTCCGACTAACGGATCTAGTTTGTTCAGCTTCGGACGACATCCTACCGTAACTTCGGTACACCGATCACGACCAGTGAGTCACCTCAGGATATCGGTCGCGTGCGGCTCGCCGATCTTGAAATACACTAGTTCGGAGTAGCCATCATGCGTTCCAGGTTTGCCACCCTCCCTTCGGACTCGCATTTAGTATGGGTCGTACGAAACTTTGGGTCGGGATTAGAATGCTGGTTGGTGTTAGTTAAGATGGTGCAACCGATTTTAATACCTCCCAGGTTGGTCGGTTACCGTCGGCCGGTTCCTTGTGGGTCGATGGGTTGGTCGAGGTTTGGGCATAAATTATTATTACATGTATGTACAAACGGATTCTAAGACAATACTTCAAGTCATGGAATCGGCTACTGTTGTAGAGGGCCATTATGCATATTAAAAGGAAGTTAAGGAATCGCCAAATGATAAGCAGAATTGAACTTAAAACAATGAAACTTAAAATCTATGTAATTATATTTGATGGATGGTTGCCATGTTCGACCAAAGCAAACATGGGATACCAAACAACACTATTAAGAATTGGATAATATGTTCTTAATTATATTTCAATGGCTATATATAGCCTCATGTTGTTGTTACCGCATGAAAATAGGAATTTATTATAAGGTGAAGGGTGGAACGTGGTTAATGATAGGGAGGCTATGGACCTAATTAATCACCTAGCAGTTATGGCCTCATATTATGGTTCAGGACTGTTTAGTGGGCTACATACCTACGTCCAGATTTTCCAACTGTTAGTGATATTATTTTTATACATATCGTTCCAGGTCGTTGACGCCTCGTGCCGTTTAAATTTTCCTAGCTTGTGGTGAAACGGGTTGCACATTAAGGTGAATTCATGTGCCCTTTTTACTGTTTTAAAACATTTTGGGCTAATATGCATGTCTTGAATGTGTATGTGGAACCTTGCTTGTTAGATCGGGATTTGCCTTGATTTATACTTGATTAGGTTTAATCCTTTACTATATATATATATATATATATATATATATATATATAAACTGTGTATGACGGTTAGTATTATAAATTGAGCTATGATAGTTATATGGTATGTTTGCTCGGATTTATAGTTATGGTTTGAGTCTTAGCAGGCGATATGCGCTTATGTAGACTTGATGTAGTTTTGTGACAAATAGGCGATATGCGCTTATTGTAGATTAAAAATAAAGTCTTATGTTAAGTAGGCGGACTGCGCTTATTCTAGACTTTATTTATTATTTGCTTAGAGATCAAATAGGCGGATTGCGCTTATTGTAACTCTAAGGTTAAAGTATTTTGTTAAACTTTATTTTGACAAATTACTTATTATTTAAGAACTTCATAAAACTTGAATTCACTCAGCTCGTCTGACTTTGCGTGCATATTAGCTTGATTTCAGGTATTTGAAGAATAAAAAGGGATGGCTTGGCTTGCTGCAGGACTACTCTGGGGCGGTTGGCATTTCGAAATAAAGAGTCTACTCTATTATTTGGAAACTATTTTTTTTTTTTCAAAACTCATTGTGTTGTTCTACAAATATGCTTGACCCGTCATGGGGAATTTCATGTTTGGATAACTTAACTTTTACTTTTTCGCTGCGTGTTTTCTGATAATAAATAAGACTTCTTGAGTATTAATTCAAGGTTTTAGTCTTTGAATGCCAATTGTTTGACCCGTCGGTTTTGAGGGTCTTACAAAGATGCTTACAAGGTCGGTTCATACATTCTTGATGACCAGAATGGATGTCTAGGAATACTAGCTTTAAGCTACAATCATCTTCCTCTGCACTTGAGAGAGTGCTTTCTTTATCTTGGTGGCTTCCCAGAAGACTATGAGTTCCAGGTACAAAGGTTGATTTGGTTATGGCTAGCTGAGGGGTTTATCCAACAAGATGGAAATAGAAGCATGGAGGATACTGCAGAAGGTTACCTAATGGATCTGATTGACAGAAATCTTGTAACTGTAGCAGATGGGAGTGATTCAAATGGAGTTGTCAAATCTTGTAAAGTGCATGATCTTGTTAGGGACCTATGCTTGAAAATAGCCGAAGAGGAGGGATTTATCCTTCAAGCGGAAAGGCTAATAGATGCCAAAGCTTGTAAAGTGCATGATCTTGTTAGACCACCATATAAGCCCGTCCGTATGTTCATAGATAAAGATATCTACGCTCCAGGTTTATTTGATCCGCAATCTCAAAGCCTTCGGTCAATTTTGTGCTATAGTGATTTTAGTTCCTTAAGTGATGACATTGCAAAGTATTTCCGTTCCTTTTCGCTACTTAGGGTGTTAAATTTAGAAAAATGTAGATTGGATGGTTTTCCTAAAGACATGGAATTACTAGTTCACTTGAGGTATCTTGCAATTTGGATTTCATCAGAAGATTTCCCATCTTCAATATGCAAAATATGGAGCCTTCAAACCATCATTTGTATAAGTGATGGCGAGATAGTCTTACCCAGTAACATCTCTTCATTGGTAAATCTAAGGCATTTGCACTGTTATCATGCAAGGGGAGATATCAAAGGGGTGACGTCCTTTTTTCTTCCTTCCATTGAGAAACCAATGAATTTGCAAACTATTTCAAGTGTGGAATTGGGAGATGGGATAGAGAATTTTCATAAATGCTTTCCCTACATTAAGGAACTTAAATCTATCACTTGCTTAGAGGAGCAATATGACTTCAAGTCTCTTTCCTACCTTGAAAAGCTCAAGTTAAATGTCATACAAACATTTACACCAGTAAGATGGAGAAAGAGTCACATTACATTCCCAGCAACATTGAAAACACTTATACTAGAACATTGTGCTCTACCATGGAGTGATATGTCAATCCTTCAGTCGTTACCTAATCTCAAGGTTCTAAAACTAAAAGACGATGCCTTTAAGGGAAGCTGCTGGAACACAGATGAACAGGTCTTTCAACAGCTAAAGTTCTTGAAACTTGAGTGGTTAGATATCGAAATGTGGGAGGCCTATAGTACAAGCTTCCCGTGTCTCAAACAATTAGAAATTTTCTTCTGTGATGATCTTAAAGAGATCCCCCTTGAAATTGGGGATATACCAACGCTTGAGCTTCTTAAAATCATGGAATGTAGCGGCCATGTTGGTGAATCTGCTAGAAGAATCCAAAAAGAGCAAAATGATTTGGGAAACTACGACCTAAAGATTGAGTTGACTCCATTTAAAAAAATAGTCTGCAACTGCAATTGAAATGTTGCTTCATACAGTAGGCTAGTGGGAACTGCAAATTTGGTGGTGTTGTGTAGAGTTTGTCTGAAAACATGTTAGGCTACAAATTTTAATGCTACCGTTTTAACTTATAGTACAGAGGAAAGATAAAAATATAATATTTAATAGTGTATTTGTTGAATTTGGTTGTCAGATGTCAAAGTTAAACTATAGTCTTTTATATAATATAGACTTGAAACTGAAAAATATACCATAAATGGAACTGTATTTTTGATGCTGTTAGATTATTTGAAAATGTAGGAAAGAACTCCACTATATGTTCTTGATTTACTAAAATAGCAAAGCCCAAATGGTAATGTGAATTGTTTAATAAAATCATTAGACCATGTGTAATGGGTGACTTTATTTATAAAGCCCCTCTTTCTGATTGGTCCACGTGGCAGTTGAGTCCGCATGGAGAGAGAAAGTGAAAAAGGGGTGTAGTGGTAGGGGCTTTACTTATAAAGCCCCTATTAGTATTTTATTTTATCTTTTAAATTAAAAAAATAATAAAATAATAATAAAAAGATAGAGAGGATAAGGTGGCAACCCATGATTGGTGGGGGGAATTTTGTTTCCGGCGTTATTTTTATCGAGCCAAAACCTCTTTTTCAAATATAAAGCCCCCCGTAAAGGTGTGAGGGGCTTTATTTTTAAAAATAGCGCCCACTTTTATGCCCACTACGGTGGGTCTTACTTAACATTTTTTAAAAAGAAAACAGAATGACAAGAAAGCAAGAGGTCATCAGCAAAGCAAACCAGAGATGACAAGGAATCTCAATCTTCAGCAACGTGCATACTTATCAGCAGCAACATTTGAACCTAAAGCATTTAAGACTGGCAGCTGTTGAAGTACAAAATATTTTGAATTCGCACGCATATCAGAAGCATAATAATGAGCATTACGCAACAACTAAAAACCTAATTAGGAGAAATTTAAACATTCAAATGATCGTTGGTATCAGCTTTAGAATTCATAAAGTCATGAATGAAAATCGTAAAGTCACCAGAGTTAAAATTCAGCACAATTCACAAATTAGAGGGCCGGCAGGGATTAATATCACTGGTAAACTGTAGCAGCAAGGCACCGATGCCTCCTTCCCGCCAGTATATCAGTGGGCATCACCCAAGTCTTTAATTAATTTCAGAGGCTCAATGGAATATGTATAGGAACAATATGACCAACTTTATACAACAACAACAACCACCACCTTACCCAGTAAGTCCCACAATTAGCAATGCTAGGAGTAGGGTCTGGGAAGGGTGAGATGTAGGCAAACCTTACCCCTATCCTTGCGGATAGAGAGGCTGCTTCCAGAGAGACCCCAGGCTCCAAATCCTTAACAACGACAATAAGAGAACACTAAAAAAATAATAAAGGGATACTTAATTTAGAGAAACATTAAAAGCGTCATGTAGTAAAATAGAGGTATATATGTCATCAAAAAAAAAAAAAAAAAAAAAACCACAAACACCCAAAAACAAGACACCTTTACAAACATCCTACCAGTGTAAGAAGAAGCTTAAGCTCCTAGAACCCCACTGTGATACAACCAAACCCTTTCTAATAATCCTTAACCTTAATCTTGTGCCCCCACGAACTCCTGTCCTCGCCCATGTCCTCAGAGAGGTGCATCCCTGTTAAATCTTGCCTAATCTGCTCATCCCAAGTCAACTTGGGTCTTCCTCTACACCTCTTTCCCTCTATAATAAGGGTTTCCGCTACTCTAACTGGGGCCGTCATTTGCCTCCTCTTCACATGCCCATACCATCTTAATCTCCCCTCTTTTATCTTGTCTGAGATACTAGCTACCCCTAACCTATCCCTAATAACCTCATTTCATATTCGGTCTACCCTAGTATACCCGCACATCCACCTTAGCATCCTCATTTCTGCTACCTCCATTTTGCGAGCTTGTGTCTTTTTGATGGCCCAACAATCTGTCCTATATAACATAGCAGGTCTCACTGCAACCCTATAGAAGTTTCCTTTTAATTTAGTTGGGAACCTTTTGTCACATAAAACCCCACTGGCGGCCCTCCACCTACACCAACCAGCTTGTATGCGATGGGTGACATCACTATCTAGCTCCCCATCCCTCTGAAAAAATGATCCTAAGTACTTGAACTTAATTGTCTTGGGGACAACTTAACCTTCAATCAAAAGTTGAGTATTTTCATCGTTGTTTGCACCACTAAAACCACAATACATGTACTCAGTCTTAGAATGGCTAATCCTTAAACCGTTGCTCTCTAAAGCTGCATGCCACCCCTCTAGTTTCTCATTCAGACTATGCTTGGACTCTGCTACTAATACAATATCATCTGCAAAAAACATGCACCACGGCACTGACTCCTTAATCGACTTGGATAACTCATCCAAGACAACTGCAAAAAGGAACGGACTCAACTGCAAAAAGGAACGACAAAAACCTGAAAATTACATGTGAAAGGCCTCAGTTCCAACTTCTGTATGATAAGCTTGGCTCCATGATCCAAACCCTTTTCATCCACCAACATCAGGAGCTCGAAAAACTTAATGATCTGAAGAAAAGATTCGCAGACGCAGCAGAAGAGGCACAATATGTCGTCGATCTTTTTCTATCCAGTGTGAATAAAGAACATTTCCTTGCATCTGAGGACTATAACTCAACCTTAAATATTGATGACGTTTGGAGATCACTGAACTCTGTCAAGGTATATATCATGAGTATGAGAATCAATAGCATGAAGATGGATTTGTCTCAAAGACCTGAAAGAACATTAAATCAATCTACTGCTGCTCAAATTTCCATCTCCAGAGATTCACTAGGATCCAAGAAATTATGTGATGAAATAGTAGTGGGGCTTGATCGTGACGCTGAGCTGATAAGAGATAAACTTGTAGAAGATCAAAAGAAACTAGACGTCGTCACTATTGTTGGTATGGGCGGAATTGGCAAGACTTCCCTGGCCAAAAAATTATTCAATGATGGTTATGTTAAGCATCATTTCTATGTCCGTGTATGGGTCACTGTTTCTCAAACATATGATAAGCGGGTTGTGTTAATTCAGATTATGGAATCCATTCTTGGTCATCTAAACCTTGAAAAGGCCAGTGACTCTCGACTTCGTGAAATGGTCCACAAACACCTGATGGGTAAGAGGTATTTGATTGTCATTGATGATATCTGGCACATAGAAACATGGGATAACCTCAAATTATTTTTCCCCCATGACAACAATGGAAGTCGTATTCTGCTCACTAGTCACCAAATCAGATGGATTAATTCATCACTTAGGATACCTAAACAAAGAAAAAAGCTGGGAACTGTTGTGTCAGAAGGTATTCCATGGCAATGAGTTCCCTGAATGGTCAATTAAACCTGGAATGCAAATAGTAGAACACTGTCGGGGATTGCCACTTGCAGTAGTTGTCATTGCAAGAGTACTAGCAAAAGAAGCATGGAGTCAAAAGTTGTGGTTGGAAATTGCTCAAAGGATGAGTTCTTACATTATTAGTGAGCAGAATGGATGTCTAGAGACAATAGCTTTAAGTTACAATCATCTTCCTCTCCACTTGAGAGAGTGCTTTCTTTATCTTGGTGGTTTCCCATAAGACTATAAGATTAGCGTACGAAGGTTGATCCGGTTATGGGTGGCTGAAGGTTTCATTCAACAAGATGGAAATAGAAGGTTGGAGGATATTGCAGAGGGTTACCTGATGGATCTAATTGACTTGTAATTGTAGCAGACATGAGGAATTTTGTTGAAGGTGTCAAAGCTTTTAAACTGCATGATCTTGTAAGAGAGCTATGCCTAAGGAAAGCCAAGGAAGAACAATTTACTCTCCAAACAGAGATGCTAACATTGTACACCCAGTTACCGCCATACAAACCAGTTCGTATGTTCATTAATATCTCTGATCCACTTGTAGGTCATTCGTCCACCCAGAACCTTCGATCGATATTGTGTTTTAGTGATTTCAGAGGTGTGAATCAATTCTATTTCTTTGTTCTACTTAGGGTGTTAGATCTACAACGTTGTATATTAAATGGTTTACCCTGCGGCATTGAATCGCTAGTTAATTTGAGGTATCTTCCAGTTCAGAGTTTTTCTGATAAATTCCCATCTTCAATATGCAATTTATGGAACCTTAGAACCCTCATTTATACTTTGGATATTCTTGCATGGTTAGATAGAATTATTTTACCTAGCAACATATCAAACTTGGTAAATCTAAGGCATTTGTGGAGTTATGGCAAAGGCTTTGTTCTTCCTACCTTTGAAAAACCAATGAATTTGCAAAGTATGTCGCGTGTGGAGTTGGTAGATGGGGTAGATAATTTTCAAAAGTGTTTTCCCTACGTTAAGGAACTTAGATGTAGTACTTACTTAGATGAGCTAAATGACTTCAAATCTCTCACCTACCTTGAAAAGCTTAATATAATTTACCGGGGAAGAAGAAGAGGAGGCATTGGGTATGATAGTCCCAAAGGTGAACCAAAGTATCGCATGACATTCCCAACAACATTGAAATTGTTGGATATATATTATGTACGATGTAATTAAAAGTCGAGATCAACGTAACCCGACCCGGTACGATCCGAAGAGTTACACGTTGGTACACGAATCAGACAAGTTCACATGTAGGTGGATTATTATTTATGAAATAATAATTGTTTTAGACTTGAGGGACTTAATATTAATAAGATTAATATTAAGGAGTATTATGATATTTAACAAGGGGGCTTAATGTAAGTTATTGTTTTATAAAAGGAGGGTTAAGGAGTAAACCCTAGAACACACATTTATAAAAACAACAAACCCTTGCCTCCTCCTCTTTGGGATTTGCAGCCGCCACCAAGAAGAAAAGGGCTGCCACCTTTCTTTTGTTTTGGTATGGCCAAGAACCACCACTAATCTCCGCCTTCCTCTTGCAAGTGTTGCTTCCCGGTTGGTCCGTGCTCGGTGTGAACTTCCTACTAGCGAGGATTCGTTGTAACCCGCGTGTTACAATCCCGGCGTAGTCGTCAAAGGTTGATTACTAAACCCCCTATGGTTGTTTATTATTTATTTGTTTATACGCGTTTAACTGAGATCCTGATTGGGAATATTTTATTAATCGGATTAATAAAATTAACTAACAATTTATATATATATATATATATATATATATAAATCGGCTATTATATATATTGTATATATAATCCGTTTTCGTTAAATATATAAACCGCTTCCGCTGTGTATACGATACCATGATTCCCAACAGTGGTAACAGAGCCACGGTTATGCGCGTATAGATGGTAAAGTTATAATTTTGATCTATGTTTTATTTGTCAAAAATATTTTTTTTTGACAAAAGATCAAAAGCTTTTTGTTGTTCATGGATTGTGATGTGAATCGAGCCCTAGGTGTTTTGACCCTTGTCATGGTTGTGTTTGTGATGTTTTATTTTTTTTTTTATTTGTATTTTTCTTACGGATATTGGATCCGGTGTAATAGATAGGATTAGAATAGATTTGTTTTATTTGTATTTCAAATTTATTTGTAATCCTACAAGTACAAGATCAAGACGAAGATAAAAAGGCGAACAGGTTCCATGAAGATAGAGATCTCGGGTCAAGTGGGAGCTATATCAAAATAGTTTTGAAACCCTTTTGACTAGTTCGTTTCATTTCTGGCTAAAACGAAATGGGCGACCTATTAGGGGCTCGATTCATTTAATTTTATTATTATGTTTTGTGGTTGTGTTTTATTTATTGTAAATAATTTAGATAGCCCAAAATATATAAAATTTTCACAATCATGGCAACGATTTTATTAAAACAAGTTTTATAAAAACCGAAAAGCATATTTAATAAAAGGAGTTTTATTAATATTAAAACAAGTCCATTCGCGATAATACGGCCGCCATAGTTTAAATAGGGTATTAAAAACTATACCGTGTCAAGTGTTGAAAGGAGTTTCAATTATCACGAACAATATAAAATTGGATTTTATAAACTATTAGGTGACTCACATCATGCTAATGAGTCATTCGATATATTTATGGTAATTATTAAAATTAAATCCCAATTTTAAATTGATGTTTTTATGCCACCCTTAACGAGTTAACACTTCGTTCTAAATCGAACCCAAATGTTAGTGTTGACCCTACATCTGGGCGTTGATCATGAGTGAAGGTAATCATCGCGTTTCCTGTGTAACATAGGCCGGTGTTACAGTTGACAGTAAAGGACCAAACATCGCTTGTTTGACAAGTGGGCATAGTTGGGGTTAAACATACATCGCTTTTAGCGATAACCCCAAAAAGGAGAGTTGTGTAGTGGACACAATTAACAATCGTTGTTTACCTACCTAATTGTACCAGTGGACAGTGCTAAGCCAGTTCATTGTGTATTGATAAATTGGGATTTCATCCTAATTAATTTTGCTTTTTGGGTCATAAAATAATTAGGATACTTTAAACATAAAATACTAATAAATTAATTTTGAACTTTGTAGATGTCAACTGAAAACAATTCCACCTCCCATTTCTCTCTCAAGTCCATCTTAGAGAAGGACAAACTGAACCACTCCAACTTCATGGACCGGCACCGCAACTTGAAAATTGTTCTAAAAGCGGAGAACAAATTGTATGTTCTTGAAACACCAGTCCCTGATGAACCCGTAAATACGAAAAGTGAGCTTTGTAAAACCTGGGCTAAGCATTTTGATGACTCTTTGAAAGTCTCATGTCTGATGCTGGCATCCATGATCCCTGAACTTCAAAGGACCATGGAGGACATGGATGCATATGACATGAATCAGCATCTGGTGGAAATGTTCCAGCAAAATGCTCGCCATGAGAGGTGTGATGTGATGCGATCACTTATAACCACTCGTATGCAAGAGGGTACACCAGTTAGCACTCATGTGTTAAAAATGAAGGCATATGTTGATCACTTGGCTCGTCTAGAATCCCCCTTGAGCGATGAGTTAGCTGGGGATATCATCGTAAACTCATTGCCCAAGTCATATGACCAGTTCATTATGAGCTATAATATGAATGGGATGGAGAAGACACTTGCAGAACTGCATCAGATGCTCAAAACTGCTGAGGTTAACATACCTGGCAAAACTGCTGAGGGCTATCAAGGCAACGGGAAGGGAAAAGGCAAAGCTGTTTCCAATAAGAAACCTTTGAAAGATGCCAAATGTTTTCATTGTGATGAAACTGGGCACTGGAAGAGGAACTGTGCTAAGTATTTAGCTGAACTAAAGCAAGCCAAGGCTTCTGGAGGAGAGTCCTCAGGTATATATGTTATTGAAATCTTTGTTTTTTTCTAGCAAAACATGGGTGTTTGACACAGGATGTGGTTTCCACATTTGTAATGTTTTGCAGGGACTAAGGAAGATTAGAAAACTGAAACAAGGTGACTTGGAGGTCCATGTTGGAAATGGACAAAGAGTTGCAGTGAAGGAAATAGGAGAATATGTTCTTCTACTTCCTTCTGGTTTAGAACTTGTTTTGAACAATGTTTATTACATTCCTAGTGTGACTAGAAATATTGTTTCATTTCATGTTTTGCGTAGACAAGGTTTTGATTATCGTTTTAATGGTGAATTTATTTCTGCTTATTTTAACGATATATTTTACTTTGATGCAAAACCCAACAATGGGATCTATGAGATAGAAATCCAAAACGATAACATATTATGCAATATCTCCCATAAACGTAATAAGTTGGACTTTAATGATACGTATATGTGGCATTGTAGACTTGGTCACATAAGTGAGAATCGTGTTAAACAACTCAAAACCGCAGGAATCCTAGATTCCAAGGGTTTAGAGTCGTTTGGAAAATGCGAATCATGCTTAAGTGGAAAGTTAACAAAAGCACATTTTTCAAATGTTGGAGAAAGAGCTAATGATCTGTTAGGACTTGTACATACAGATGTATGTGGTCCATTCAGAACAATGTCAAGACATGGAGAAAGATACTTTGTTACATTTACTGACGATTTCAGTAGATATGGTTATATTTATCTTATGAAGCATAAACATGAAACTCTTGAAAAGTTCAAGGAGTACCAAAACGAAGTAGAAAATCAGCTAAATAGAACTATTAAAATGCTTCGATCAGATCGAGGAGGTGAATATCTTAGTCAGGAATTCATCGACCATCTAAAGGACTGTGGAATAGTTTCATAACTCACTCCACCTGGAACACTGTAACATAATGGTGTGTCTGAGCGGAGAAATCGAACTCTATTAGATATGATTCGATCAATGATGTGTCGAACAAACCTTCCAAAATCCTTTTGGAGTTATGCTTTGGAAACTGCCGCAAGACTTGTGAATATAGCTCCAACGAAGAAGGTTAATAAAACGCCTTATGAGATATTGCATGGAAAGAAACCTCATGTATCCTACCTTAAAGTCTGGGGATTTAATGCTTATGTCACTCTAGAATCTTCGGATAAACTAGATCCCAGAGGCGAAAAAGTGGTTTTCGTTGGATACGGTAAGAAGATCGGTTACCTAACTTATCACCCCACTGAAAATAGGATATTCACTAAACACAGAGGCACTTTCTTAGAGGAAGAGCTTCTGGCGCGAGGGATTGGAGATAACCATGTGGATCTGGAAGAAATTCGAGAATCACAAGTGACTGAACCATTTGTTCAGACAGAACCAGAAGTAACTGATCCAGTTGTTGAAGTTGAGCCTGAGAGGACTCAAGAAACAACAGAAACACCACGTGTTCGTAAAAGTATTAGGGATCATCGTGCACCTGTAAGGTATGACGATATCTTCATGATTGATGAAGCTGAACCTGCTACTTGTAAAGCTGCAATATTGGATTCGGAATCTAAGAAATGGCAAGAAGCTATGAATGCAGAGATGCAATCCATGTATGATAACCAAGTCTGGGATTCGGTTGATCTTCCTGCCGAATGTCGGACTGTAGGAAACAAATGGAGCTTCAAGAAGAAGACTGACATGGATTGGAATGTGCAAACCTACAAAGCAAGGCTTGTAGCGAAAGGTTTTACTCAGACTCAAGGAATTGATTATGAGAAAACTTTCTCGCCAGTAGCCATGCTTAAGTCTATTAGAATTCTACTTGCCATTGCTGCATATTATGACTATGAGATATGGCAAATGGATGTAAAAACCACGTTCCTTAATGGACACTTACTGGAAGATGTCTATATGGTTCAACCTGAAGGTTTTGTTGATCCAAAGAATCCTAAAAAGGTGTGCAAGCTGAATAAATCCATCTATGGATTAAAGCAAGCATCTCGCAGCTGGAATCTCCGTTTTGATCAGAAAATCAAAGAGTTTGGTTTCATCAAGAACGAAGATGAATCGTGTGTTTACAAGAAATCTAGTGGGAGCTATATCACTTTTCTTATACTGTATGTAGATGACATACTAATCATTGGAAACAATATCCCTATGCTTAAAGATGTTAAGACTTGTTTGGGTAAATGTTTCGCAATGAAAGATCTTGGTGAAGCCGCTTATATTCTAGGAATAAAGATTTATAGAGATAGATCAAAGAGGTTATTGGGTTTGAGTCAAAGTACATATATTGATAAGGTCTTACGACGCTTCTCAATGCAAAACTCAAAAAGGGGGCTCTTGCCCATGGCACATGGAACCATTC
The DNA here is from genome assembly GCA_028751855.1 of Ambrosia trifida. Taxonomy (NCBI): domain Eukaryota; kingdom Viridiplantae; phylum Streptophyta; class Magnoliopsida; order Asterales; family Asteraceae; genus Ambrosia; species Ambrosia trifida. Next base: position 37,858,110 of record CM054131.1, on the reverse strand, counting down.
TTAATAACAAGCAGTGTGCAAACACTGAAGAGGAAAAGAAGAAAATGGAAGGTGTTCCATATGCTTCTGCGATTGGTTCCATCATGTATGCCATGTTATTTACTAGACCTGATGTCTCGTATGCTCTTAGCATGACGAGTAGATATCAACAGAATCCAGGAGAGAGTCACTGGGCTGCAGTGAAGAACATTCTTAAGTACTTGAGAAGGAGTAAGGACATGTTCTTAATATATGGGGACTGGATGAGGAGCTGTCAGTTAAGTGTTAAACTGATGCAAGCTTCCAGACTGATTGTGATGACTCAAGATCACAAACGGGATATGTTTTCATTCTGAATGGTGGGGCTGTTACTTGGAAGAGCTCTAAGCAAAGTGTGGTTGCTCAATCCACCTGTGAATCAGAAAACAATGCTGCATCGGATACTGCAAAGGAGGCTGCCTGGATGAAGAAGTTCATTACTGATCTCGATGTTGTGCCTAGCATAAAGAAACCAATCGAGATACTGTGTGACAACACTGGTGCCATTGCTCTTGCAAAGGAACCAAGGTCACATCAGACTGCAAGGCATATACTCAAGAAGTTCCACTATATTAGAGAAATAGTAGAGCGTGGAGACGTCGTGATGAACAAGGTTCATACAGATCTAAATCTGGCTGACCCCTTTACTAAGCCTTTACCTCAAGCTAAACATGAGGAGCATGCTGGAAAGATCGGGCTTAGAATTGCAAGACAGTGGGCATGATCTGTAATTAGTATTGGTGTTGTATTTTGAACTATGACAGTTATGTTGAATGTTTATTTGATTTAATGGGTTAAATGCAAATTTAAATATTTATTAACTGTGTTCATTATTTGTATGTTTAAATCCTTGAATAAGAGTATTCTAAATGTCCGTAGTCGATCAATTTACATGGGAATGAATTTGAATGTAAGACTATTGTGAATTAAGATGGTTGTATTCATGAGATGAATAGCTCAAAGGTTTGAGAATCATAATTCACAGATATCATTAGGGAATGATATTGGATGTAACTCGCTTCAAAACGATCTCCATGGATCAGTGTCATGAGATGTTTTGATATTGATATATTCAATCTGTCCTTTTTCCTAAAGCACATATTAAACTACATTGGTCAAGGACTATCCTTGATGTTATCTAACACTATCATGAAACATGGGTAGCAATAAGGGTAGCGTTGGGAGAAATCCAAGATTAAGTGGGAGTTGTATGACGCTGATGGAATTCTGTACTTCTATAGGATTAGAAGTCTAGACAATCTGGCGCCCTCGTAAACTCAAATTGGTATAAACGCGTGGCCACGCTTGGACTAAGGTAGTACGTTAGACCATTTTGAATTAGAGACAAGAATAGAGACTTATTGATAGAATTATCAGGGCTATAGTATTTGGTTAAGTAAAGCGTTACTTGAACTCAAAGAACTAGTTGACGATTGTAAAGTGTCATACTGGTTTGGGTGCAGTGCGATGCAGCTAGGCGTCCAACTCTGCACACGTTGAATCATTTAATTAAAATCGTCCAAGTGGGAGATTGTTGGATATATATTATGTCCGATGTAATTAAAAGTCGAGATCAACGTAACCCGACCCGGTACGATCCGAAGAGTTACACGTTGGTACATGAATCAGACAAGTTCACATGTAGGTGGGTTATTATTTATGAAATAATAATTGTTTTAGACTTGAGGGACTTAATATTAATAAGATTAATATTAAAGAGTATTATGATATTTAACAAGTGGGCTTAATGTAAGTTATTGTTATATAAAAGGAGGGTTAAGGAGTAAACCCTAGAACACACTTTTATAAAAACAACAAACCCTTGCCTCCTCCTCTTTGGGATTTGCGGCCGCCACCAAGAAGAAAAGGGTTGCCGCCTTTCTTTTGTTTTGGTTCGGCCAAGAACCACCATTAACCGCCGCCTTCCTCTTGCAAGTGCTGCTTCCCGGTTGGTCCGTGCTCGGTGTGAACTACCTATTAGCGAGGATTCGTTATAACCCGCGTGTTACAATCCCGGTGTAGTGGTCAAAGGTTGATTACTAAACCCCCTATGGTTGTTTATTATTTATTTGTTTATACGCGTTTAACTGAGATCCTGATTGGGAATATTTTATTAATCGGATTAATAAAATTAACTAACAATTTATATATATATATATATATATATAAATCGGCTATTATATATATTGTATATATAATCCGTTTTGTTAAATATATAAACCGCTTCCGCTGTGTATACGATACTATGATTCCCAACAGAAATCACTTACACTAGTTGGGTGTCTTCTACCGTGGAGTGATATGTCAATCATTCATTCGTTACCTAATCTCAACGTTCTCAAACTAGAAGAGTATGCTTTTAGGGGAAGTTGCTGGAACACGGATGAACAAGAGTTTCGATAGCTAAAATTCTTGAGACTTTGGGGGTTAGATATCAAGCAGTGGGAAGCCTATAGTACAAGCTTCCCATGTCTCAAACGATTAGAAATTTTCAACTGCTTATATCTTGAAGAGATCCCCCTTGAAATTGGGGACATACCAACGCTTGAGATTATTAAAATTAGCTTCGGTAGCCACTTTGCTAATCAATCTGTTAGAAGAATTCAAGAAGAGCAAAATGATTTGGGAAATTGCAACCTAAAGATTCACGTCATTGTTTACGGTGATTCTGTATCAGAAGAATGAAAAATCAATGAATGTGGCTGACAGTTTAATGTTGTTCAATCATATCAGTACCATTACCATTTACTCATCCAGGTTGCTGTTGGTTTGGTTTGTTTTTTTGACATTTTGTCTTCATATCTTGTGTTATCTGCTGTTATAGTTCTGAATCTTTTGCTTTGATTGGACCATATTGTTCGATGTTGTTGCGTGATTCATTGCTCTAAATTATAATCATGAACAAGATGCTGCTTCTAAAGATACATTGTGAATCATGTTCCTTCTTTGTAAAGCTTGAAAGATGCAGTGTATGGCCATTCAAACATGAAAATCGATGAAACAGCTAGGTCATGGGAAAATAAGCGGTTGGAATCAACAAGTTACATTTTTCATGATATTTTTGGTGTGATTCAATTTGTTGTTTTTCTTGTATTTGTTTATATGTGTGACAACCGGCAAATTCCGTACAACATTTAACGCAATCTTAATCGGGTTTTTGAAGTAATTATCGTGGCTTAAGGTTAATTACGTTTAATTAAGCCATTATAAGTCCTAGGATGTCATTCCCGAAGTTCGTGGACGCCCTGAAGTCTTTAAAGAAAGACTTCGCGTATTTAACGTAACGAACTGACATCAGTAAAAATTTGTCAAAGTGGACTAACATAAGGCTAATAAATGTAAATACGACACGTATTTACTATTGATGCAATCGAATGTGAAATCGGCGCGGTAAACGGCTAAAAACGCAGCGTTTTGGAGAACGCGGAGAGGAACTGACGCGGGAATCGGACGTCAAAATGTGTAGTTTTAACTGTTATCGAACTTTCGGAATAATTAATTATTTTAAATAAGGTTATTTATTAAGTTTCGAAAGTAAACGGATTGTTATAATGAAAGAAGCCGCGACCGAATCAATGAACGTGATTTTAACGCGTGTTCTGTTTTCATGCGTCGAGTTACGAGAATAATAACTAAATTGCTCGGTTTAGTTGTGTTTTTAATTATGCACAAAACCGAATGATTTTTGTAACTTATTTTTGAGCCTAATAATAAACCGAAGCGTTTTCGTTTAAAACGGGTTCGATACGTTGTGCACAACCACCAACCCTAACCCTAACCCTAAGTATAAAAGGGCACAATATTCTTCTTCTTCTTCATTTCCATCAGCCGCACATCTCAGGTCTCTCTCTCTACTCTCCCTCTTTAAAACCAATCTACTCCATCTCTCTCTACTCTCACTCCTCACGGCTCCCTCTCTCTCCTGCCACCCTCCTTTCAGGCGACGGCCGACTACCACCCTCCTTGGTGGTGGCGGCGTGGTGGTTACAGACCCACGAAGGGGTTTTCACGAGCTGCACAGGCCGAAAACGACGAGAGGTGGGTTCGACAGGCGGGTATATGTGTTGGGGATGACGGATTTGGGGGTGGTTTTAGGCCTCGGTTGTGTTGGTTCAGCTCGGGTTAGAGACCGGTTCAGATCCAGGTCCTAATCTCGAGTCTTGATCGTTTTTTTGTTGGGTTCAAGAGGACGAAGATGGTGGATCGGGTCAGATCTGGTTGTTTTGGTTGCTCGGGTGATGTCGGGGGTGGTTGTGGAGGTCGCTTGGTGGCCGGTAGTGGTGAACAGTAGTGGTGGTTGGTTCCAGCTGTGGTGTTCCGGTCAAAGGTTGTTCAGGTGGAGGTAGTTGCAGGTAGGTGGTGGTTGTCTTGGCAGGTTGGTAGTGGTTGCTGGCTTGGTGTTGCAGACGAGTACAACGATGCAGATCCATTGGCTCGAAAACGGGCTTGGCATCTAGCGGGTGTTGATGTTAGTAGTTGCAAGTTAAGATCGTGGTTCGGGCCAGATCTTGGTCTGGGTTGTGAGTCAGCTCATGGATCTTGTTTCGTGACCGGTCAAACTCGGTCAAACCGAGTCAATTGCGAGTTCGTCTCTTGATATTGGGCCTCGCTTCAGATCTGGTCAACCCGGGTCAGATCTAGGGAGGTCAGTCAATGCGTGGTTCGAGTCGATGTCGGGTCGGTGCAGTCAACTCGTAGATCAAGGCGTGTGCGTAGCTTCGGTATAACTAACTCGTGATTATTTTGCTGAATTATTATTTATATATATATATATTTCTAAAATATATATAAGTATAAACGACTTACTCGCTAACGAACCGAAAATATATATATATATATATATGTAACGACAAATATAAGCCGTAGCTTGTTAATAAAGCGTGACTTTGAGTTATTAAACGTCGATATCGGACTAATGTGTTGGACTACATTGCCTGTATATACTTATGTATGTATACGGTTATGTAAAGTATTTATATAAGTGTTGAAACGTATAAAGTCTCGTTGATTTGGAAATGTATAATGTATTAACGGATTTGTTGTCTTGTATTTGGGCATTGATTTTTGGGAAATTTGTAGACAACTTGAGTTGTCTGGCTTATACAAAAACAGAGGGAACTCTGCCAAAATTTTCGTAAAATCCGAAGCGCAACGAATGTGATATTGTTGTGCGTTTTATCAAAAACTTTTCATTTCAAGTGTTGCACAAGAGCAATTTATACAAATCGCGATGTTTTGACAAAGATTATTTGTAACAATAATAGTCAATCCCGGAAAATACTTGCAAAACAAATATATAGTTTTTATCGAGCGTCAAGTATGACGAGTTTTTGAAACCTTTTGGTAACTAAATAATGTTTAATGTTCGGATTCAAATATTATACGTGCGATTTTATTTGGAAGTCTCTATAAAAAGAAAAGTTTTGATAACTGTAAAATACTCGGAATTGGAAAAGATGTAAAAGTGTTATTAAACGGATTTAATAACTATATTGTATTTTCTCAAAGAATATTTTCCTAAATATAAGTATAGAAGGCAAACACATTTATCCGACTTACGAGATGATCTGCGACTCGGGATGAGTCATACGTATCGTAATGTTAGTCCAACGTGGTTTACACACGAATAGTAACAGGTACGCAACTTGGGTACTATGTCGTATGTTACCACAGGAATTATGATAAGTCACGAACGGTTCATCGAGTTAGATAATTAAAGACTCGGGTTCGTACACACGACGAGTCTAGATAGTTGAATAAACTATCTTATAACCGGAAATTAAGCTAGGCTTATATATGATAAGTTTTTAAGGTGTCCTTCATTGGGAATTAGGACACGAGGAAGCCGGTCAAAGCTTCGGGCTTTGTTTTCTAGCTAAGGAAGGAAATCAAGGTGAGTTTCACGGCCCCATTTTACTTTTTTTAACTGGGGGAAAGATATGTTTGTCAAAAGTTATCACATGTTGAAATGTTTTCAAAGGTTAAAATGTGATGAGTGGCATGATGAGTACTTGAGTTTTTGTTCGCCACTCGGGGTTGAGTCCTCGCTACTGTAACCATTAATTCAGGTAAATGAAACCGAAGGAATATTTGGATAGTACTATTGGTGCCTGACAAGGCCCACCCCTAATCGATAGCGTCGATTATGCATCGGCGTGTATGCCAGGGGTGCACGTATTCTGAACATAAGTCGTTGGGTTCCGAGAAACGACTTGGAGCGGGGCATATTTATTAGTCTTGGTTTGGTTATGGGACTCAGGGGATTGCTCATCATCATAGTTTGTAGGAGCTAGCTACTCCTTACAAAGGCCACAAATTGTGTTGGATCTGCACAGGATGTAAAAATGTTGTTATTACGAAACTAAAACCTGTGAACTCACCAATATTTTATATATTGACGTCTTTTTAAACATATCTTTCAGGTAACTAAGTGCTGAACAGGTATGCGGCTAGTACGGTGGAATTTGGGATGTCGGACACTGGTTGGGGGTTTCATCTATTGTTACCATCGGGTTGGGACATAAATGGAAACACCCCACTTGAAACTTAATGTTTGTGGTTTTATGTAATGTTTGAAACCAGGTACTCCTTCTCGACATCTTAATATAATGATCTTTTCTAATTAAATATAGTTTGTGTTAATCTTGACTTTGATATGCTTTCGAGCGTCGCGCCACGTGTTTCCGCCATTGGCGTGGTGTGACACTATGAGTGTAATATGATATGGTGATGAAATGGGTCAAAATATAGCAAGATAAAATAGAACGGGTTAAAATACAGGACTCTAATATTAAACGGGTCAAACAGTCAAAATGTAGTCAGTTATTATTAAACGGGTCAAAATATAGGAATTTGAAATGGTATGAGTTATAATGAGTCGAAATATATTGAATATCTTTAATGCAGAAACAAACATGAGCATTTCGATGCTAATGTTTACAAATAATACACTTAAATGTTAGTATACAATTCATAAATTCTAATCTTAAAGCTTTTGGCATGGATATTTCTGTAGCAAAAATGGAAGATCTGATATATATCTCTGCACTGTTACGTGCATCAACATGTGCTCATATTACATTTAGCTTCAAGTGAAATCACCACCATCTACCACCACTAACAGAAAGCAACCCCTTTTTTTTTTAAAGAATCCTAAGAACCCTAGATTTCTAATTGATTTAATCACCAAATAAAAACCAAAGCCAATATGGGGCTACGGTTCAGATCAAAACAACAAATAAAGGATGGGTTTGTTTGGGACTTATAAGGCGGTATGCTTCCAAATCGAGAGTCAACAGAAAAGTCAACCGTCTGCAAATTGAACAAGAGAGAGTGTGTATGCGTAAAATTTGAGAGCGGATAGATGATTTTCGGATGTCTCTGAGCATAGGTAGGGATTGAATTATGAAAGTGTATAATAGGAATGTTGGAACCTCCATCGTTGGACCCTTATACCACCTCCGCCACCATCACCTCTTTATATTCGTAACCATTGCGTTGAACAACATCCATAGTGGAGTTAGCATCACCACCAAGCACCGGTGACGTAACATGAGAAGAAGAAGACGAAGACACACCGACAGTTAAAGATGACAAGACAGCTTACACCATTGGGTGTGGAGGAGGCCCATCATCCATGATGGTCCTCCACCTCAGCTGCCACGTCATCGTGGGGTAGGAGCATCATATGGATGATGGTCCAAGGGTGTGGTAGGAGGCCCATCATCCACCTTTTCTTTTTCTATTTTTTTTTTTTTGTTTTTTTAATGAATTAATATTATAATTATGGTCCCCGAGAAGCATTCTAGTCTATGTTAGTTTTTAAGTAATTAAAATTATTTATCTTAAGGTATCTTAACCCACCTCCGGTCACCTTCTTCAACTCCGGTGACCGGCGACCCATCTCCAACCAACACCACACAACACCACCGGTTCCTCCTCCATTTCCCCTTTTTCTTTTCTGTTCACCGAACCCGACCGGTTACCACCCAAAACCTTTCACCACCTCCGATCATCTTCCTTCGACCACACCTTTGACCAACCTGACAATCCGGCACCCACATCACATAGAAATCAAAGACCAAGTGACAGAGAAGGAAAAAAGGAAAACAAAAAAAACATGAAGACCACGTGGAGGATCGTCGAGACCGGCGAAATCTTGACGCTCATGCCGTTGCCGGGGGAGGGGGCGGTGTATGCCGGGCCGGCATAGGCTTGCCTTGCCGTGCCTATGCCGCCTGTAACACCCCAACCGATGGCGGAAACATCGAGGTGTCACGTAGTGACGATTGTTCAATAGCTCATGGACTAAAAGTGTAAATATTGATACATTGATTAAATAGTTTATTACAATGAAATGAAATACAACGATTCTAAATGTCAACTAAACTGAAATACAATAAATCCAAAATCTAAGTAAATTCCAAAAGCTTAAAAGTCATCTCATAAATAACCTGAAACATGTACGAAAATAGTATATGTCAATACAAAATGTATTGGTGAGCATACCCTGTTTGAATACATATAGTAGAAAAGTGTTTTGCAATTCACGTGTTGTATACTGTTTGCAATTATGTAATAAGTATATCCGTTCAAAATCAACCCTAAGAAATATGTATCAAGAATCAAGAATCAAAACATTTTTGAGTAATATGAATCACAAGACAATGACCAAGGTCTCTCAACAGAGTCACAAGGGGTATATACCATAGTACTATTCATTGAAATGCCAAGCCCTCAAAGGTTAATGATTTTGACAAGTCATAGACACACAAATTAACATAAAGCAAACACACATGAGAATTGCATTTAGTAAAACAAATAGAAACTTGATAGTAAGTACATGAGTCACCCCAAAATAGTAAAATGATAAAAAGGGGAAAGATATACTCACAGTTTGCGAAAGCCATCAAAATCCACTTAAGCGGTCATGAGCTAAGTAATGGGAATTCGGAGGAATTCAACCTATAATGTGTAAGAATACTAATAAGGAAGTGTCTAAAAAAGTCTAAGGTAACTAGGGTCTAAGGCATTGGGGTTTACTAAGTCGATTTGGGGAATTAGAGTTTTATGATAGATTGGATTAATATAAAAGTTGTATAATAATATACCAAAGTTTAAAACTACGGTTTAGGTAATATAATTATTACCAATTAATTATTTAGATAAAAATTATGTTTGACTAATTAAGATAAAATGATGTAGTTAATTACCGTAACTAATTATTGTAAATAAATACAATAAATGTATAAATAAATGATTATGAGTTACACAATGATCCAACAAATGGTAATTAATATTTTCAAATATAGAAATATTTCTATTTTATAAAAAAATATTTATAAAATAGATATTAAATAGTATAAATATATAAATATATAAATGATCACATATGTCTAATTAAACATAAATAAGACTAATAATACAAGACATGATCAAAAAATGCTATTTTTATAGAAAATGGATACTTTCTAATGTAAATATATGAAAATAATTTTCCCATAATTTTTATAAACTTATTTATATTTAAAACTGATTTAATAAATTTAAATCATGTTTAAATGATTAAAATAGGAAAATTAATAAAAATAAATGTTTTTCTGAACCAAATATTTTTTATTTCAGTTCATAAGGAATAGAAATAATTTACCAAAAAGTTTGATATTAAAATCATTAATAATGAATTTTTAATCAATTAAATACAATTAAAACAAATAAATTCAATAAAAATATAAAAATATTATATTTTCCAGAAAATAAAAGTGAAATAATTTTTCTTATGGTGTCAAGATGATACTCCTAAATTTTTATAATTTTTGGATCAAAAATGAATTTAATATGAATATTCTAAGTTTATATGTATTATATATATAATAAATAATCAAATAAATGAAAATAAAGAATGAAATGCTGAAAAAAATAAAAGAAAACGGTGGTGCAAGGGTTCAAACCCAAGGACCTTCAGTAACAATCCACAGACCCAACCATTGGACCAACCCATCAACTTGGTTATAGTTTGAAACAATTATAATTTTAAACATTATACTAAATGTCATCTTCTTCCCCAAATAATACTTAGAACCCTAAACCTACACCCAAAACCCAATTAAATTGATCTGGACATGATAACTAATCTGTTATAGAGGGTTTATGATCGGCCATCAACGATAATCCAAACGGCATCAAGAAAACGACTTACACGTTCAAAATCGGACCCCAAAAGAAGTAAGTTGTAGTCGAGTCTTGAACTGAAAATGACAAGCTTCTGGAGCGATTTATTGGCGTATATTTTGTGGGTTTGTTCAGTGTAATCGTGCAGGGATGAAATGGCGAGTTCCATTTATATTATTGTTCTATTTCATAACGTTTTTGAGTCATTTAAGAATTCCGGTCGGTTACAACTTATTATGAGTAAAACATCCAATTAAAACATCTTTAAGTCTGACATTATGATTGGAATTTGAAGTTTAATGATGGAGCAACGTAAAGGCGACATTAAAACGTTTTAAAAAGGCATTAAAATAGTCAAAAACAACTCGCCGGAATTAAGTTCGCCGGCCGGAATCTGTTTGGCCGGAAAAGCGGGTACCAGGGAACAAGGAGGTTTAAAAGTTGATTTTTTGTCTTTTGGCAAGATTGGTCCCTCAAGAATTAACTAGATTAGTTTAATTATTAACTTGGTTATTTATTCCTTCTATAAACTTAACCAACTAACCAAAGTTTAACTTCATTTTTTTTTACTTAACTTTTTAAACTTAAATAGACGAAATGGGATTTTTCCTAGGCTAACATGATTATACGAGTATGGTACGTTTATATGTCAAACCGTGCATATAAAAATATATACATACACCATTTTAAAAGAAAAGTTAAAATAAAATAAATAATAATTGACGAGGACTAGCAGTGAAACTTCAAAATGGCCGAGGGACTAGAATTGACAACTTGATATAGGATGAGGGTGGCGGTTGTCACACCGCCTCCACACCGAGTGGTCTTATGGCTTTTGGAATGGTGAATGGAACATCTTGTGATTAAAGATTGTGCCATTGTTGTTGCAAGTGTAAGTGATGAATCTAAGGATGAGTAGAGGGATGATGAGACTGGTTATATGAAGGGGGTTCATATGAGTTTGTCACCAGAAGAAGAAAGAGGAGGGGGTTGGGATTTATAAAGTTTTTAACAAAAATAATAACAAAATAATAAAAATTTTCAAAAAGGTCCCTTAAGTTTTGGTTTTTACATGTTGGTCACGAAGACTAACCAAGTTAGACCTCCGTTAGTTTTGGGGTAATAGAAGAAAATAAGTTGCAAAGTTGGGAGTGTTATTGGCCAAATCGAAAGTTGGGAGTATTATCCACCAACAGGAGATAGTTGTGAGTATTTAAATCCATTTCCCCTTCATAAATTTTGGAGAAAGTCTTGTATACAGTATTGAAAGCTACTGATTCTTATTTGCAACACTATTATGGAGTAAAGAGATATGTACCCGTGCGTGCGCATGACCCCACATCTCAATACACGTCAACAGGAATGCTCACTAAAGCTTCTAGAAGCGTGCGCACGTTTCCTAGTACATGCGAGCTGTGATCCCACAAAGAAAGGGACGTGCAGTCAATCAGAGGCCATTATTTCCTGCTCCATGATCACATGCATGTACGAGGTACAGAGAAAGGACAGAAAGGACGATCGCAAGACACGTGGACCTATCACGGGAAGACAACGCCTGAGCTCCAACGGTTGACAAACGTGTGGGACCCGCGCAGGACAGTTGTCATTCTCAAATGAACCAATCACAGGACGGCCCATAGGCCTATAAATACCCCTTCTCCCTTGAAGAGAAGGATCATTTTGTTACTCACACAAATACACACTTAGAGAAGTCCGTGATAGTTGAGAAAGTCTGATTATCGTCGAAACATTGTAACATTTATATTCGAGTACTTCTAATCGTCCGGCTACTGACAATAAAATTATCTCTTTCCTGTGCTCGTCTTTATACTTGTTAATCTAGTGTTTCTTCATTGACGTCATCCGTAATTGAGCGTTTAGAACAGCAAACTTTAAAAACTTCATTTGTTCTAAAAAACCAACTATGAGTTCTCTACCACCACCACCGTCCTTCCCCGGGAGTGTCTCAGCTGCCGATGCTGCTCAAACGGGCACTGGTCAGCCTAATCACACCCTAGGAGGACAAGAAAACATAAACTAGACTGTCCAACATACAACACCATCTTCAGGCACCCGCCAAACTCCTTCTTTTCACTTCACAACTGACAACGTCAATCCGAGCACTCATACTAGAAATGTCGCGTCAATTGTTAGTCCGGAGATGTGGTATGCCCAGGAAAAGGAGGCTCTGAAGCGAAGGCATATGCAAAGGTTGCGGGACCAACATCTCAGGACAATGTCCTGACAGATATCGTACGAGGAGGGGAGAGATATCACAGTCTTCGAAGGCCCCTCCAAAACCGCGGGACACATTAGCGGAAGCAAACAAAGAGACCCTACTTGGAGGGAAGATTCTAATGAATCTCAAAGTCACTTCGGCCATGACAACATCCAGTCCGTCGCCAACACTGTTGCGCAGGGACACTGTCTGTCCGGCGAAGATGACCTTACCAAACCATATTATCCTCCATCTTTCAGTGAAAAATCCAAGTTTACTCCGCGCAATGCGCTCACTCCACTACCACCAAAGACCAGGATCCCAAGTAACCTCGGAAAGTATGATGGCATAGGGGACCCTAACGACCATTTGCTAAGTTTCAAAGTGGCAGGAAAATGCGACCTTGCCAGCTTGGTGCCACATGTTCGCGCAGACGCTTACAGGGGATGCGCGAGTGTGGTTCGATAGCTTGCTAAATGGAAAGATCGACAATCTCAAAGAGCTTACTGACAAGTACTCATACCATTTCAGTCAGCAGCGCGGGGTGGAACGTGACTCCACAAACATTTTGCAAGTGCACAGGCACGACAATGAATCAATTGAAGATTACATCACTAGATTCAACCGGGAAGCGCTCCAAATAGGGCCTATCGGTTTTGAACTTATGAGAGCAACTTTCAAGCAAGGCGTGCGCTGTGATCCACTGATCCACACCCTCATGGGCTGCACAGGAATTCCAAACACTTGGGAAGAAATCATGCATGGGGCCAAGACCTATGCTCGCACCGAGAAAGAATTGTCTGTTTGGAACAGGGTGCAAGTGCCGCAATACACAGACACCCAAGCTCAATCCGTAAGAAACAAGCACAACATGCAAGATAGAAGGGGTAAAGGATCCGTCTGGAATAGGATTCAAGGAGCATCCAAGTGAGATCTGAAACCCTTTGAGACAACAGAATACAAGGGACACTAGTCGCCTGATCATAAGTCTGCAAGGCGTAGCCACAACTCTTGGACGCCCCTGATAAAGACTCCGGCACAAGTCCTAGCAACGGAGAACATCGATTTTCACAAGCCAAGAGTAATCAAGAAGAGAGAAGGTCTGAACCCTAACAAGTTTTGTGCCTATCATCAAGACATTGAACATGAAACAAAAGCATGCTTCCAACTCAAAACCGCAATAGAAACGACTTTAAAGTTCGGAAAGATGGGACATCTTTTGAAAAATGTACAACTAAAGCAAAAGAGGGACCACCTTAGAAGAATATCAAGAATGTCAGTATGATGATAAAGGGCAGCAAGTGCAGGCGCAACAAGCGCAAGACGAATCAGGCGGCAGAGTGGAAGGAGCAGCAGGTCTGTTTCCCTGTCGTCAAGGACAGACTGTCCTCCACCCGCGCATTAATCGTCACCGCCATCTTCGGGCACTACAGAACAACTAGAGCCTTCATGGACACAGGAAGCAACTCAGACATCATGTATGAGCAATGCTTCAACTTGTTGGACGACGAGGACAAAGAACGCATGCGCCCCATGAACGCACCAATCATATGGGCTTCTCAAATGAAGTAATAACCCTGTTGGGTGAGATCTCCTTCGACCTCACCATTGGCGATGGGACGCATTCAAGAACGGAAGAGATCACATTCTTGGTAATTCCAACAAGGTCCAAATATGATATCATTTTCGGGCATGCCTCTATGACATCCTTCAACATGGTCCCCTCCACAGTCCATGGCGCCATCGGTTCCCCCACACCAACGACAGTAGCTATAATCACATTGGGGCCAATCATATTAGGAAACATTCGAGACCACTTGAAGCATTACCTTAGAAAGAACAACGATGTTTTCACGTGACAACCATCAGACATGGTGGGAGTCCCGCAAGAATTGGCACAACACAAACTCAACACCTATCGCTTAGTGGAGCCCATTTCACAAAAGCGCAGAAGCATGGGCCGCGGAAAAGACTAAGGAGATGAATGAGCATGTGGATGAGTTGTTAAAAGCGGGAATCTCGAGAGAGATCGGATACCAGATTTGGGTGGCAAACCCAGTCATGGTTACAAAAAGAAATAAAGATCTAAACAAGATGTGCCCGAAAGACTGCGACCCGCTTCCAGAGATCGACCTCAAGGTTGACTCCCTAGCGCCATTCAGATTCAAGTGCTTTCTTGACGCCTACAAAGGCAATCATCAGATCCAGATGGCGCTAGAGGATGAAGACAAGATAGCTTTCAGAACCAATAGAGGTGTCTTCTGCTACACAAAGATGTCGTTTGGGCTAAAGAATGCAGGAGCCACATACTAGTGGTTGATCGCGAACCAGATTGGTAATAATTTGGAAGTGTATGTGGATGACCTCGTCATCAAGAGCAAAGAGGAAGACCAAATGCTGAAAGAAATTGAGGAGACATTCCAATAGTTGCGTGAAATCCACATGAAGCTTAATCCAAGCAAGTGTGCATTCGGTATGGAAGAGGGCAAGTTCTTGGGAGTGATTGTTACCAAAGACGGTTTCCGCCCAAATCCAGAAAAGATCTAAGCTATCGCACGCACGCCCTCTCCTGCAACACTGAAAGAGGTGCAAACTGTGAATGGGCGTTTGGTAGCAATCAACCGTATCCTATCACATCATGCAAGCAAATCAATTCCTTTCATTAGGATGTTGAAGAACTGCTTGAAGAAGAATCAATTAAATTGGAC
Organism: Ambrosia trifida; assembly: GCA_028751855.1. Classification (NCBI taxonomy): domain Eukaryota; kingdom Viridiplantae; phylum Streptophyta; class Magnoliopsida; order Asterales; family Asteraceae; genus Ambrosia; species Ambrosia trifida. The sequence goes on along the minus strand of CM054131.1, from coordinate 37,842,996 downwards.
CCCTGAAGCAGAGGGGGCATTCCAAGAAATGAAAAAGTGTTTGATGGACCTGCCAACGCTGACCGCTCCTCTCCCAAAGGAGCCACTCACGTTGTACCTGTGCGCAACGGAGAAACTGGTCAGCGCAGTACTGATGGTCGACAGAAAGCTGGTTCAGACCCCTATATATTATATCAGCAGGGTCCTCACAGATGTCGAGACAAGGTACTCTACGATGGAGAAGTTGGTTTTAGCCCTAGTACATGCCTGGCGCAGACTGCATAGGTACTTCCAGGGCCACCCAATCAATATGCTCAGTGACTACAAGCTGAACAACGTCTTAGCGAAACCAGAACTATCGGGAAGATTGGCGAAACGAGCCATCGAACTGGGTGAACACACGATCTTTTAGAAGACCTGCCTAGCCATCAAAGGTCAAGTCCTGGTGGATTTCAGTCCGCAAGTACCCCGTGAAAAAATTGAAGAGTGTAAGGCACAACAAGAAGTGCAAGTTGTGAATGACGAGAAAGCCGTGTGGTCGCTTTACACCGACGACGCATCAAACGAGGACAACGCAGGCACAGGCCTGAGATGTGACAACCTGCACCCTTCACTTTTCATAAATGTGCATAATTGGTCCCTCAACTATTTCAAAATTTTTATTTTTAATCCTCCTATTTTAATATGACCAAAAGTCATAATTTAATAAAACTTATAATTTTTATAAGTAAAAGTATTGCACGTTTTATACTCACATCTACACCCGAGCACGTATGTTTCAGACCTTGATACTCCAAACCCTTAATTTTCGGTCCTAAAACAACTTAGAAACCGAAGGAAACAAGTCTGGAACTTAAAACTGATTAAATTAGAAAATTTGATTTTTTTTAGTTCTCGTAGTCTGCGAAGACAGTCAAATAGTCAAAGTCCTAGTCAAAGTCCTTGTCAAAGTCCTGGTCAAAGTCCTAGTCAAAGTCTTAGTCAAACAGTCAAAGTCCTAGTCAAATAGTCAATTCATCATAAAACCTTACTTTATGGCGTTGACCAATTTTAATGGCTAATTGAATCCAAAACTAGTATAAAAACCCACCTATGAGCCATTACACTTGGCACCTCTAAATCAATTGTTTCAATCCGATTAAAATTTCCCTCATACCTTTCTTCTATAGTCTATTACTTCTACAAATGAAGCTTTGATTTTAAAGCTCTTGTAATTGGCGAATTGGAAGCTTGATATTCTTTCTTTTTTGGATTTTTTTTATTTCTTGTTGAGTCTTTGGAATTTGCCTCACATACATTCACAACGGTTAGAGGATAATTCAGCTTAGCGAAGGTGAGTTTACATAGCCCCTTTTTCTGTTTTACATTTTGGGGTGAAACATGTTTAAACATTTTATACTCTATCATTTACTCATTCTTACATTGTTGAAACTTGTGATTCAATTACACTATCATTTACTCATTCTATCGTTTGACTGTAACAAAAAGACACAGTACAATCATTAACATTGATCAAGCCGCATGTTTAGATTATAGCGCTATAGGTCTGACAAACCCATCCCCCCGCATAAATTCAGGGATGATCGATAACAGTTACACATTTACTAACTTGCGAGTTAGGTCTCAGTCGACACAAGGTTTGATTGTACAAAAGACGCATTGTTACATGTCGGACTCATATTCTATCATTACTCATTATTATACTTCAACAATGATTACTATACAACATATTGTTTTCAACTATATGCAAAACCTATGTATTCTCACCAACTATTTATAGTTGACCCCCCCCCCCCCCCCCCATCTTTCTAACTTAACATGTTTCAGGTTTTGTTTGCTATTGGAAGTTGTACAAGTCTTGGAACACGTAGGAGCTTTGGATCTAGTTTATACTAATCAACTTTTGTAATCATTACTTTTAAGACAAATTGTAAATTGTTTAATATTATTCAACTTTCATTTAGTACCATGAGCTATTGAACAATCATCACTACGTGACATCCCGATGTTTCCGCCATCGGTTGGGGTGTTACATGAGAATATTAAGTCCAGAAGGCGCAGAGTTCACTAATACAATCCGGCTCGAATTCAAAACTACAAATAAAGAAGTTGAATATGAAGCCCTACTCGCAGGCCTGCGGATTGCACAAAAGCTTGGCACCAAAAACGTTGCCGCGCACATCGACTCAATGTTGGTAGCTGGTCAGATCACTAGGAAGTATGAAGGAAAAGACCCATCCATGATCCTGTACATCCAAAGAGCAAAAGAACAGATGAACAACTTTAAGCAAAATGGCATCAACAAGCTTTGGCCATTTAGCAAAAGATGAATGTTAAAACACAACAGGACCTGGTACTATCATCGTCTTTCTTGTAGAATCGAAAAAAAATATAACCAAGTGATCTCCGGTTGTCGGTGCTTCATCAGTGTCGTTTAAAACCCTTTAATAACTGTCGTTCTCTTCCTCTATCTTGCTTATGAAAAAAACCCAAAATTAAAACCCATATAATCATCGATCGAAATAACACCTAACAAAAAAAACAACGGTTTTAATGCTTACTTTTGTAGGTCCAATATGTGATAACTAAATGCTTTTGGTTGAAGAAGAGGAACGACCTTCATATTGTGGGTTGTGAGTTATTTTAGGATGTGATTAAATATTACCTATTAAAAAGGGGAGAATTGCAAGAATATAGGATGGCGGAAACTGTTGAAGGCTTTATAACATAAAAAAAATACAATAATACCCCCACCAATACTAATCAACCAATCAATCTCAACCATCCATCTAGAGATCTAAGGGCCATAAACATTTCTTATCCTTCTCACAAAAGATCCCCTTTGTATGGGAACATATATATATATATATATATATATATTTATATACAGGGTAGGGTTCAAATAGGAACCATACCTTAAGGAGGAACTATAAGAACCAATCTTAGCCATTGAACTCTAATGGCATGATTGTAAATAAGTAAAACATTAATTAAATCTTTAATTAAATCAAAGGGCAATGTGGTAATTGTATATTGACTATTAACAACACATGTTTAATTAGTTTCCTTTTATTTTCAATATAGAATCTTAATTAAAGGGATACTTTTAATATACATCATATTTATTATTTTTGATTTTTAAACTAAGAAGAAATCATTACCATTTTAAAAACTCAATCCCTATAAAATCTCCCTATCAGTTTTTTTTTTATTTCAATCATCATCTTCATCATTATCGACATATATATATATATACATTGGTGTATATCAGTTTTTTTTTTTTGTTTTTTCATTCAGCATCATCACCAACACAGATATACATTGGTGTATATCAGTTTCTTTTTTTTTTTTGTTCATTCATCATCATCTTTTCATTCAGCATCATCACCAACACAGATATACATTGGTGTATATCAGTTTCTTTTTTTTTTGTTCATTCATCATCATCATCGACACATATATACAATGGTGTACATCAGTTTCTTTTTTGTTTTTTCATTTATCATCATCATCGTTGACACAAAATATACATTGGTGTATATCAGTTTCTTTTTTTTTCTTTCATTCATCATCATCAACACAGATAGATATACATTGGTGTATATCCATTTTTTTCCAGTTTACATGACTATAATTTGGACACACATATACATTAGTGTATATCTGTCTAAATGTAAGTTAAATACTCCATAGTACGTAGATGTTGAGGTTTCTCCCTTTTTATATATGAACGAAATATACATTGGTGTATATTTGGGCTGGAACCTATATGAAACTGAATACACCTGTGTATACAACAAATAAGTATTATTAATCAACATCATTGTACACCATAATAGATGTTAAGGTTTCTTCCTTTTTGTATATGAACGAAATATACATTGGCGTATATCTGGGCTGGAACCTATATGAAACTGAATACACCTGTGTATACAACAAATAAGTATTATTAATCAACATCAATGTACACCATAATAGATGTTAAGGTTTCTTCCTTGTTGTATATGAACGAAATATACATTGGCATATATCTGGGCTGGAACCTATATGAAACTGAATACACCTGTGTATACAACAAATAAGTATTATTAATCAACATTAGTTAATGCATTTAACATTACAAAAATAAATACAACTATGTATATCATTGTATAGATTTATAGCATACACAAGTATAAGTTAAAAACGTATAAACGCATTTCAAATGAAAAATGAAACATATACCATTGAAATTAGACAAATTAAAAAAAAAGATCACAAACGCATTACAGATAAACAAACAAGTCCCTTGAAAATCACAAAGAAATCCTAATTTAAATCACTATTACTTTACTTTTTTTGGTCGGCACTATTACTTTACTTGATTAAAACAAATAATAGTTAAGTAGGTGGGGGCAATTAATCTTAAACCTGTGATGCCAGATGCGTGGATTTGTGAGACGACTGTTTGGTTCGTGTTCCTTCGAAAATCGTATCAAATGCCGATTGATTAGTTTCTGTCTTTCGTTGATAACTGTTTCCAATCGTAAAGCAATTTGATCGATGTTTTTTTTTTTTTTTTTGTTATGGTTGAGAGATTTAAGGAAACCTAATAACTAATGGCAAGGAAATCGCATATAAAAAGAAAACTGCCATATAAAAAAAATTATCAATTAAATAAAAAGTTAATATTTAATTGTCTAATTACACAAATACCCCCTAGATCAAAATAAAAAATGGATGGCTCAGATTGGTTCCTAAGTTCCTAACTAGGGTATTGGTTCCTATTTGATCTTATTCCTACATATATATATATATATATATATATATATATGTATATATGTATATATATATATATATAGTGGAAGTATAGGGAAGAAACCCTCCCAAATGTAAAATCTCCAACAAACCCAACACTTGGTCCATAATCTACCACATCATCTTACCCACTATCACTCTATATTATATTATGAAGGTTATTTTTGGTCTTTTTATCCCTCCAAATATCTCTGTCATGACAAGGCACACATATAGTCAATTGTACTTTTCCCTCCCTCCACACTTCTCTATTATTATTAACCTTCTTTCTTCATTAACATCCATGTCCTCCTTTATTATCCATCATCAACCTTAGTAAATGCGACCATCATCAAAGCATACTTTCAAAACCACCATTAATAAGCTTCATTAAATCACCAACCTTAGTAAATGCGATGGATGTTAACATAGAATCATTAGATCATTTAATGTCCGATGATTCTGACATCGATGCAACGAATATCAATGTTGTTGTTCAGGCTGTACACAGAGATGGGCTAAGATCATCTGAATCAAACGGTATGTTTGGATTTTTGGATTAAACTAACATTTTTATTAGGTGTTTATGTTAGGTCTGAGGTTCTTGTACAGTGTTATACATGCATATATACATATGAAGTTGTTGGTGTGGTTCATATATTTTTTGTTTTAAATTTTTTCTTTTATATTTGTTTGTGTTTTAACAAGGTGAGGCAACCTACAAAGAAGGAGGTTCACAGGATAAAAGGTGTGGTGGTGTTTTTATGGGGGTTCCAAGTAATGTAGGGGAAGGATCATCTTCTGGCTCACCGTTATTTGGGAGGGAAAATCAGACTTCTGATTATGGTGATAAAGAAGGTTTGTGTATATCCCCCCCTTTTTTTACAGTGTGCAAGTATGATTGTTCATGTGTATATACGGTGAGCCAGATCATGGTGACGATTGTTGTTTTTTTAGTTATTTTTTTTATCTAGGTGATACAGAAACCCCCCCCCCCAGCATTATGTTATTGCAACACCTAATGGTACCCAGTTTTGGATACCTAATGTTAGCCCGAGGTTCATACCTGAACATGGCCAATCGTTCACGACTTTCGAAGCTGCGTTGGCGATGTACAAGGACTATGCTGATCAAGTTGGATTCTGTGTTAAGAAGGGCCAAACGAAGGTGTGGATGGGCATTGCAACGCATAAGTACTTACGTTGTGCAAAGTATGGGACACCTTAGTTGAAAAGAACATTCGACACGTTAGATGAAGCGTCGTTAAGGATACGCAGCAGTTCATTCACACTCTCCAACTGCAAAGCTCATTTGTTACTTGCAATCAGCGGCGAAGGTTCTTGTTATACAGTTAGGGGCTTCAATAATGTTCATAACCACGCGCTGTTGGATCCACATAACCGTGATCTCAGAAAGGTTTCAAGGAAACTATCATATGCTACCAAACAGTTTATCCACAACATGAGCTTGAATCGGATAGGTCCTATCAAAGCACACAGGTTTTTAGTGTTGCTTAAGGGTGGGCACCATAATGTCAACGACACTGTTGTAGACTTTAAGAACTTCAGCAAACAGTTACGAATTTTTATCGGTGATCGTGATTCTACGCTTTTCCTGGAACGGTTGCGTGATCGCTTCGACAACTTGCCTGATTTCTATTTTGATTTTGTTGTTAAAGAGGGCAAACTACATTCCGTGTTCTGGGCGAATGAGATATCCAAACTTAATTATAAGTCTTTTGGCGACGTCCTCTCGCTTGATGCAACTTACCACACCAACAAGTAAGGCTTTTTCCCAACATAATGCGTTTTAACATGATTTGTAGTTTTAAATTAACACACGTATAAGTTGTCGTCTGCCCTTTTTAAATGTATATACAAAAAATAGAATCCCGACACATGTTTAATGGGGCCGGCGGACAGAATTTTACTTGCACAGGATACATGGTTTTGAAAGTATTGCATCATTTTTAAGGAAACACCCATATGATGTCTAACACATGTTACTTACACAGCACATTAACACAATTTTTTTCCTGTTCCACCCATGTAGGTACAACATGATCTTTGTCCCGTTTACCGGTGTCGACCATCATAAGCAATGCGTTACGTTTGGGGCTGGGTTGATGTAACATTACGCATTTACACTTGTACGTTACGAACATTATTAATAAAACGTCAAGTTCTAGTATTTTTGTTCGCATTTAATTATTTTTATTGCATTTTGGTAACCCTAATACTACATATATTATATATATATATATATATATATGGATTAAGTCATGAATAATTATCAAAAAAATAATGCTTGGGCCGGGACTCGAACCCGCGCCCAAGCCGGCCCAACAACATCACACGCACAAACCAGCTGGGCTGGCACCTTTATCTGTTTCAAACCCGGACTGTTATTATTATATAACCTGTTTCAAATCCTCACAGTTGACTTAGAAAGTCAACTGTGATACGTGATTGACAATCAACATCAATAATAACTCGTGATTTATCTATTCTTGGCATCCCTACGCGATTACCGGTCCATTATGACTAGGATACACGAATAATTACAGTCAATTGATACCCAATTTATCATTGACGCGTATAACATTCAATGATGGGTCAATGGTTTCCAATTCGATCACCTAGGTCTTAATACTATAAATTGATCATTCATAAACAATCACAATTCGCCAATACATCTCTCTTAACCTCCAAATCTTCTTAATTATACTCTGTTCGTTCATCACGATTGCGTTTTTGACTTTTGGTTTGACCGATCAATCGAGCACGAAACAACATTGTAAGTGTAATGTTTTTAGTGGGATTTAACCTTCGGCATTCACACATCAATACCCCTATGGTTAATTGGGCTATTGATGTGTGAATCAAACAATTGCAGAATCTAGGGCTCGTGATGTTTAATTTGGGATAAACTTGATTTGTATAATACATTTATTTTTAATCGAACAGAAAAGATCACAACCACTGGTCTGGACCAAGTGGTTGTGACTGATGCTTTGTTCCTGAGCCACCCGGGTTCGAGTCCCGGCAGTGGCGTTCTTTTTTCCTTTTTCATTTTTAAAACAAACAAACCCCATTTAATTATATATAATACATATAACTTTATAAATTCATTTTTAAATATTAAAACTCTTTTATAAATTCTAAAAAAAATATTTTTAGATAATCTGATGTAAAAGTTTCACCCACAATTTTTAGTTTTCAAAAATTAATTTATTTAATATATATAATAATTAAATCAATTTTATTCTATTATATTTATAAAATTCCATTAATATATCAAAACAATTTTATAAATTTTCACAAAAATTATCCTGAGTTTGTATAATGATAAACCTTCCTGAAATGATTTTTATTCTGAAAAATCATTTATTTTATATTTTTAATCAATTTTTGTTAGTTTTAATCATAATAATTCAATTTTTAATATTTTTGCACCAAAATTTTATACAATTTATTTCTGAATATTTAGAACAGAAATATAAATTTTAAAATAATAATTCTTTAATTTTAGTATTATTAAACATTAAAGTTAAATTTTGACAATTTGTAATAAATAGATTTAATATTCTATTTTAAAGAAAATAATTTTATAAAAATTATTTTTATACTTCAAACACATTATTGTGAACATCCTAAATTCAAACTTTATAAAAAGACCTTCATTTATTTAATTATCGAATTTCCCTTTATTTATTAAAACATTTTATTATTATTCAATAAATGGATATCCCCAAATCGAAACCCTAGAATATACTTGTAGACTAGATAGACTTAGACTTATTTGTTTCCTTATACATAGGGTAATACTTGGCAATCTATTGGGCTACACTCATACTATTCCTCAATACCTAATACTATACCAAGGTGAGTTATTTCTTGTAGACTTAAACTTACGATAAACATATGAATTGCTAAACTTTTATACTTAAACTATTTGCTTAACATGGATTATGTATTCTCACCAACTTCTAGTTGACCCCCCCCCCCCCCCATTTTTACAACTCAACAGGAAATAATGATGCATGAAGACTAGAGTATTTTATGAAGGCAATATGAAGTCTATGCTTGCTTGATCTTTGTGATGTATTAGATTTCCACATTAAAACTCATTATGTATTTCTATTTTTGGATATTTGCAATTTAAATTTCTTTCAATTAAAATTTGGTTACCATGTGCTACTGTATACTCATTCTTACGTGACACCTCGATGTTTCCGACATCGGTTGGGGTGTTACAGATTGGTATCAGAGCCTTGGTTATAGGGAATTAGGTTATTAGAAAATAATCTAGACTATAACCTTAGGGACTTAAACAGTACTTGCTTCTCTTACTTGTAACCCTAATTGCTTCCCTAATCCTATTCTTATCCTATACCTTATATAACCCTAAGCCTACATGTGACTACTCTTATTCGTCTGCTGCAATCCTGATCCACCATTAGATTAATAGGACAAAATCCTCAGGTTTAACCTGAACCCCCTTGAGATCTCGTCGAAGTTCTAGATTTTAATAACGAACACGTGCAATCTGGAAGGGTGAACGCCTGTATTCTGAGTCTTCTGTCTAGGCTGGCATTGCGCATATATCCCAATCAGACGAGGGACCCGGATGCCTACCTGGGAATTCTCGGGATGAGTGTTCACTTATAGGCTAAAGCATGTCTTCATATGTTATTAGAATTTAGAATCTTTGATAAGTCAACGTTTTCGTTTATTCGTTTTAATTAATGAATAAATGATTACATTCCTTATATAATCTCATTCATTTCATTGTGTCTATTACAGATCATGCCTCCACGTCGCAGCACTCGCAACAGCAATGGTGAGAACCACGAAGAAGGTGGTGACAACCATAACCATAACCACGGTCCTAACCACAACAACAATGGTGTCGATGCCCAACTGGCTGCGATCATTTCTCAACAAATGGCGCAGCAAATCGCGACTCTGGTCCCCAATTTGCTAGCACAAGTCATCCAAATGAACGGCAACGGGAACGGTAACGGCAACGGGAACGGGAACGGCAATGGTAATGGAAATGGAAACCACAACGGGAATGGAAATGGTCTCCCAGCCTGCACCCTTAAGCATTTCAATTCTTGTAACCCTCCAAAGTTTAGTGGTGAAGAAGGAGCTACAGGACTCCTCCAATGGTTTGAGGGTATTGAGAATACCTTCATCAACAGTGAATGTCCCGACAACTTCAAGGTTCATTACACCATGAGTGTTCTCCACAAACGAGCACTCACTTGGTGGAATGAAGAAAAGCGCACTCGTGGGGCCGAAGTTGCTCTTGCTATGACATGGGACCAAGTCAAGGAGGTCATGAAGGAAGAGTTTTGTCCTCGCAACGAGGTTAAGAAACTTGAAGATGAGTTCCACACCCTAGCTCAAGATAGTGGGGAAAACCTTGCCTACAACACCCGCTTTCACGAGCTTAGCTTATTGTTGCCTCACAAAGTTACTCCTCTGCCGGTAGCCATCGAGAAGTACATCAGTGGTCTGCCCATGCAAATCCAGGACACCGTTTGGGGAAGAAATCCTGCAACTTTGGAAGAGGCCAAACGTCTAGCGGCCACTCTTACTGATAATCACGTGAAGAACGGTACTCTCTTCCACAAGGGCACTAAGAAGACGGTGGCCAAAGACACTCCTCAGCCCGCTATTGAAGTCAAGCCTGAGACCTCAAGCAACAAAAAGCGCAAAGCAAGGAACTACATGGTTGCTACCACTCCACGTGCTGCCCAAAACCCAGCCAAGAAGCCATATGGCAGGACTCACCCTCTCTGCAACACTTGTCAATACCATCATCTTCCTGGTAGACCTTGCCGCCAGTGTAATAACTGTAAGCGGTATGGACACTACACCAACGCTTGTCAAGCCCCTGCTGCCCAAAACAACCCAGCCAGAAACAACCCAGCTCCCAACCAACAAAACAACCGGCCTGCTCGTGGTCAATGCTACGAGTGTGGCAGCCCTGATCACTATATCAACAATTGCCCCAATCGTAACCAAAACCAGAACCAGAACCAAAACCACAACAACCAGAACCGCAACCAGAACCAAGGTGCTCGAGGTCGCGCCTACAATCTCAATGCTAACCAGGATCGTGACAACAACGAAGTGGTGAATGGTACGTTCCTCATTAATAACCACTATGCATCCATATTATTTGATTCGGGAGCTGATAAGTCATTTGTGTCACTGAAGTTTGAACCTTTACTTAACTTACCCCACACTAATCTAGAGGAACCTTTAGTGGTAGAGGTAGCTAATGGCAAGTCTATTTCGATCGACTCTATTATTCGTAACTGCTTGTTGAACCTCGACGATCATACCTTCTCTATCGATCTCATCCCCATGCATCTTGGAAGTTTTGATGTTATAGTAGGCATGGACTGGTTGTCAACCCATCGTGCCGAAATTCTGTGCTTTGAGAAAGTCATACGCATTCCTCTCGAATCTGGTGAGATTTTGAAGACCTATGGTGAGAAACCCTGTGACGAGCTTAAGCTTATGTCTTGTACTACTGCCCAAAAGTACTTACAAAAGGGGTATACAGCCTTCTTAGCTAACGTGATAGAGAAGAAGGACAAAGGCAAAAGTATCCAAGACATTCCTATTATTCGAGACTATCCTGAAGTCTTCCCAGAGGATTTACCTGGTTTGCCTCCTGCTCGACAAGTGGAATTTAGAATTGATCTTGTTCCTGGTGCTAATCTTGTCGCTAAAGCTCCTTATCGTCTTGCACCCTCTGAGATGCAAGAACTTGCCAGTCAATTACAGGAACTTTCTGATAAAGGGTTCATTCACCCTAGTTCTTCTCCATGGGGAGCCCCTGTCTTGTTCGTTAAAAAGAAGGATGGTTCTCTTAGAATGTGTATTGACTACCGTGAACTCAACAAACTCACCATCAAGAATCGTTATCCACTTCCTAGGATTGACGATCTCTTCGATCAACTTCAAGGAGCAACCCACTTCTCGAAGATTGATCTTCGTTCTGGTTATCATCAGCTTAGAGTCCACGATGAAGATATTCCCAAGACAGCTTTTCGCACACGTTATGGTCACTACGAATTCATGGTTATGCCTTTTGGATTGACCAACGCTCCCGCAGTGTTTATGGATTTAATGAATCGGGTTTGTAGACCCTACCTCGACAAATTCGTGATCGTTTTCATCGATGATATTTTGATTTACTCTAAATCAAAATCCGATCACGAGCAACATCTTCACTCCATCTTGGGACTCCTAAAGAAAGAACAACTGTATGCTAAGTTCTCGAAATGTGAATTTTGGCTTAAGGAAGTTCAATTTTTGGGACATGTCATTGATATGAACGGAATTCATGTTGATCCCGCAAAGATCGAAGCTGTGAAAAACTGGAGTGTTCCTAAAACTCCAACCGAAGTCCGTTCTTTCCTTGGTTTGGCTGGTTATTATCGTCGATTCATCGCCAATTTCTCCAAGATCGCTGTTCCTCTCACTACTTTAACTCACAAGGGTAAACCCTATGAGTGGGGACCAAAGCAAGAGGAAGCATTTGAAACTCTTAAGCTGAAACTCTGTGAAGCTCCTATCTTGTCTCTACCTGATGGTAATGATGATTTCGTGGTCTATTGTGATGCATCGAACCAAGGTCTTGGTTGTGTTCTCATGAAACGAGGAAAGGTTATTGCTTATGCGTCTAGACAGCTCAAGACTCACAAAAAGAATTATACCACCCATGATCTTTAATTGGGCGTTGTTGTCTTTGCTCTCAAGATTTGGAGACATTATCTTTACGGGACCAAATGTGTGGTGTTCACGGACCACAAAAGTCTCCAACATGTCTTCGACCAGAAGAATCTTAACATGAGGCAACGACGTTGGGTTGAGTTACTTAACGACTATGATTGCGAAATTCGCTACCATCCTGGCAAGGCGAATGTTGTGGCTGACGCACTTAGTCGTAAAGAGCGTATCAAACTTCAATGTGCGAGAGTTCGTACTGATCTTCAAGATCGCATTCTTCAGGCTCAACATACATCAGTCACCCAAGGTAACATGTACGATGAAATGTCTTGTGGTGCTGAAACTCAACTTGAAACCAAACCTGATGGTCTTCTCTATTTTCTCAATCGACTGTGGATTCCCGACCGTGATGATCTTCGTACTTTTCTCATGAACGAGGCTCATAAGTCTCGTTATTCTATTCATCCTGGAGCTAACAAGATGTACCAAGATCTCCATTATTCTTATTGGTGGCCTGGTATGAAGAAAGACATTGCTCTTTTCGTTGCAAAATGCCTCACTTGTTCAAAGGTCAAGGCTGAACATCAACGACCATCTGGTATGCTTGAACAACCAGAGATTCCTGTATGGAAATGGGAGAGCATAGCTATGGATTTCATCACCAAACTCCCACGTACACCCAAAGGTTTTGACAGTATTTGGGTAATCGTCGATCGTTTGACCAAGTCAGCCCACTTCTTACCCATTCGTGAGAAGTATTCTGTGGAAAGGTTGGCAAAGATGTACGTAAGTGAAATCGTATGTCGTCATGGTATACCTTTGGACATTATCTCTGATCGCGATGGTCGTTTCACCTCTCACTTTTGGGATTCTCTGCAAGATGCTTTGGGTACCAAGTTGAACCTGAGTACTGCTTATCACCCTCAAACAGATGGTCAGACTGAACGGACCATCCAGACACTTGAGGATATGCTCAGGGCATGTATCATCGATTTTGGTGGCGCATGGGATTCTCATCTTCCTTTGGTTGAGTTTTCATACAACAACAGTTATCACGCCAGCATTAACATGGCTCCTTTCGAGGCACTCTATGGTCGTAAATGTCGTTCACCTGTCTGTTGGACTGAGGTTGGTGAAGCTCGTATCACTGGACCCGAACTAATCCAGGAAACCACAGACAAAATTCAACTTATTCAGGATAATCTTCTCAAGGCTAGAAGTCGTCAGAAGAGTTATGTTGATAAACGTCGTAAACCCTTGGAATTTCAAGTTGGGGACCTTGTACTACTTAAGGTATCCCCTTGGAAAAGAGTAATTCGTTTCGGTAGAAAGGGAAAACTAGCTCCTCGATACGTAGGCCCCTTCAAAATTCTTGACAGAGTTGGTAAAGTGGCTTACAAACTTGATCTTCCACCTGAGCTAAGCAATGTTCACCCGACCTTCCATGTTTCGAATCTCAAGAAATGCTTAGCAGATGAGAACCTTCATGTTCCTCTTGAGGATGTGCAAATTGATGAAAGCATGCACATTATCGAGAAACCCGTTGAGATTGTTGATACTGGAGTCAAGAAACTCAAGCGCAGTCGCATTCCGATCGTTAAGGTTCGTTGGGAATCTAAACGAGGCCCAGAGTTCACTTGGGAACGTAAAGACCAGATGAAGTCGATGTATCCACATCTTTTTCCACCAGACTCTCCAACTCCAACTTCGGGACGAAGTTCCTAAAAGTAGGGGAGACTATAACATTACGCATTTACACTTGTACGTTACGAACATTATTAATAAAACGTCAAGTTCTAGTATTTTTGTTCGCATTTAATTATTTTTATTGCATTTTGGTAACCCTAATACTACATATTATATATATATATATATATGGATTAAGTCATGAATAATTATCAAAAAAATAATGCTTGGGCCGGGACTCGAACCCGCGCCCAAGCCGGCCCAACAACATCACACGCACAAACCAGCTGGGCTGGCACCTTTATCTGTTTCAAACCCGGACTGTTATTATTATATAACCTGTTTCAAATCCTCACAGTTGACTTAGAAAGTCAACTGTGATACGTGATTGACAATCAACATCAATAATAACTCGTGATTTATCTATTCTTGGCATCCCTACGCGATTACCGGTCCATTATGACTAGGATACACGAATAATTACAGTCAATTGATACCCAATTTATCATTGACGCGTATAACATTCAATGATGGGTCAATGGTTTCCAATTCGATCACCTAGGTCTTAATACTATAAATTGATCATTCATAAACAATCACAATTCGCCAATACATCTCTCTTAACCTCCAAATCTTCTTAATTATACTCTGTTCGTTCATCACGATTGCGTTTTTGACTTTTGGTTTGACCGATCAATCGAGCACGAAACAACATTGTAAGTGTAATGTTTTTAGTGGGATTTAACCTTCGGCATTCACACATCAATACCCCTATGGTTAATTGGGCTATTGATGTGTGAATCAAACAATTGCAGAATCTAGGGCTCGTGATGTTTAATTTGGGATAAACTTGATTTGTATAATACATTTATTTTTAATCGAACAGAAAAGATCACAACCACTGGTCTGGACCAAGTGGTTGTGACTGATGCTTTGTTCCTGAGCCACCCGGGTTCGAGTCCCGGCAGTGGCGTTCTTTTTTCCTTTTTCATTTTTAAAACAAACAAACCCCATTTAATTATATATAATACATATAACTTTATAAATTCATTTTTAAATATTAAAACTCTTTTATAAATTCTAAAAAAATTATTTTTAGATAATCTGATGTAAAAGTTTCACCCACAATTTTTAGTTTTTAAAAATTAATTTATTTAATATATATAATAATTAAATCAATTTTATTCTATTATATTTATAAAATTCCATTAATATATCAAAACAATTTTATAAATTTTCACAAAAATTATCCTGAGTTTGTATAATGATAAACCTTCCTGAAATGATTTTTAATTCTGAAAAATCATTTATTTTATATTTTTAATCAATTTTTGTTAGTTTTAATCATAATTAAATCATAATAAATTCAACTTTTAATATTTTTGCACCAAAATTTTATACAATTTATTTCTGAATATTTAGAACAGAAATATAAATTTTAAAATAATAATTCTTTAATTTTAGTATTATTAAATATTAAAGTTAAATTTTGACAATTTGTAATAAATAGATTTAATATTCTATTTTAAAGAAAATAATTTTATAAAAATTATTTTTATACTTTAAACACATTATTGTGAACATCCTAAATTCAATCTTTATAGAAAGACCTTCATTTATTTAATTATCGAATTTCCCTTTATTTATTAAAACATTTTATTATTATTCAATAAATGGATATACCCAAATCGAAACCCTAGAATATACTTGTAGACTAGATAGACTTAGACTTATTTGTTGCCTTATACATAGGGTAATACTTGGCAATCTATTGGGCTACACTCATACTATTCCTCAATACCTAATACTATACCAAGGTGAGTTTACGTAACCATGTTTATGCGATGCTTTATACTTGCAACATCTTATTTAAGCAATTCAACATGCATGTCTAGTTGTAAACTTTATTGCCTCATGAATTAGTCAACAACAGTTTTAACGAGTTTCAACGAGTTTCAACATTACATAATCATTAGCTATGGCCAAGCCGGTGATACTCAATAATAGATCTATTGGATTGACAACCCCACCCGGATACGCGTACCTCCTACATAGGTAGCGTGGGTGATTGTTATCGTTCCAACATATTACTAAGGTGAACCGTAGATGACGGGATGGACCTAAACTAGTCGGAGGTTTGATTATGTCGATTCAACATATTATGCTATTTCATGTAGACTTAAACTTACGATAGACATATGAATTGCTAAACTTTTATACTTAAACTATTTGCTTAACATGGATTATGTATTCTCACCAACTTCTAGTTGACCCCCCCCCCCCCATTTTTACAACTCAACAGGAAATAATGATGCATGAAGACTAGAGTATTTTATGATGGCAATATGAAGTCTATGCTTGCTTGATCTTTGTGATGTATTAGATTTCCACATTAAAACTCATTATGTATTTCTATTTTTGGATATTTGCAATTTAAATTTATTTCAATTAAAATTTGGTTACCATGTGCTACTGTATACTCATTCTTACGTGACACCTCGATGTTTCCGCCATCGGTTGGGGTGTTACAGTTGATAACAAATGAAACAATTGAATCATATGTTTAGTTGTTACAAGCTTTCTTAAAAGCACATGGCAATCAGCCCGCGTTAGTGTTAAGTGATCAGGACCCGGCCATGTTGCAAGCAATACCCCAAGTTTTCACAGAGCCTCGCCACAGACTATGCATGTGGCATATCATGAAGAAACTGCCGTTAAAGGTTTGCAATACGATTATTATTTTGCATAACCACCCCATAGTGAATATTAGTTATAAAGCTAACCAATTATTAATTGCATATCAGGTGTCCGGGGAGCTACTGAGTAAAACAGATTTCCGGGCTTGCATCCAGCGATTGGTGTGGAACATATACATTAAAACATCGACCTTTGAGACACGATGGCAGGAGCTTCTCGATACATTCGAAGTAGGTGATAATCAATGGTTGAAGGACATGTTTGCAATTAAGGAGTTATGGATTCCAGCTTATTTCAGGGAGATTCCAATGTGCTGCCTAATGAAAACAACATCAAGAAGCGAGAGTTCTAATGCATCTTTCAAGGTGAGTTCTATGAGCGCCAACACGCTCGTGCAGTTTATGCTATGTCTTGAATCGAGGGTTGACAGCCACGTTATCGCCAAAGGGTGGCTGAGTACAAGACTTCGTGTACTGTTTTTGTTGGTAGCACGGATTTACCAATCGAGCAACATGCGTTCAGCTTGTATACGCATAACTTGTTCAAGGAGGTCCATAAGGAGATTACAAAGGGTAGGTTTGCTTGCTACATTTCCAACACCACTCCACGAGAGGATGTCATTGTTTTTGATGTTACACACTTGGACCGTCGTCGTGATGTTACTAACATATATCAGGTAACACATTGACTGCCTTCTGTTAGTAATAATTTGTATTATAATTGCAGCTTCCTGTCTAGTAAGAACTTGTAATATAAGTACACTAACACATGTATTTGTATGTCCCTTTTCCTATACTGAAGTTCAGATCAGTTTGTTGATGCCTTTTTTGTTAACCAATACAGGTCAGGTTCGATCCATCAGACCACATGGCGGAATGCTCATGCAGGGGTTTCATCCGTATTGGGTTTTTGTGCCGTCATGTTTTCTATGTCTACATGGTGCGAAAGGTTGACCGTATCCCCGACAAATACGTTGCAAAGAGGTGGATGCGTGATGTGCTTCCTAAGAAAGTTTTCTCAATTTCTAGTCGTTATGGTGTTGACAGCCACCCAGAATCGATCCTGGGGAATGAAATCCTTGAACTAGTGACCGAATGCGTGGACGTTGCAAGGAGCAATGAGAAGTCACTTAATGATTTAGCTGAACAGCTACGAATGATGAAGCTTAACTTGTTAACGCAACAGCCGCTTTCACCACCTGTGCCGGAGTCAGACGAAGCTGTTTTCGAAGACATAACTGGTCAACCCATTGACTGTGAAGTGGCTGTTGCCAACCCGGATGTGGTCCGAAAAAAGGGATGCGGGAAAACTAGGCGCATTAGTGGTCCAGGTGAGAAGGCGTTAAAGAAACCAGCCAAGATCCAGAAGGCCCCCCGTTTATGTGCCAAGTGCAAGAAGTATGTGACGGATCATGACTCAAGAAACTGCGAGAAGGTTGCTGCGATGAAGAAGGAAAAGGAAGCACATAGCTCGGCTATTGCGCCACCATAGCTTTGACTAAGCAACGCATTTACGCCTAAGCGGTATGTTTATAAATAAGACGCACTTTTTGGACCGTGTTATGGTACTTGATAACATTTCCTTGTTTGGCCCTACAACTAGTTGTTATGTCCGTAACACGGTTACTGTTGCAGCCACGTAAGTTCTTAGGCGGTGCGCAGACTTATTATCTATGCTTTTTATTTTATGTTTTTATGTTTCTATGTATGGTGGCTGTTTTTGAAAGGACATGCTTGCAAATGTTCATGTAGTTATATATATTATATGATGTGCCACTTATGAAGCCTTTTACAAGTTCCGGCTATTTATTTTTTTTACCATATGCCATCTGCTGCATTACTGCCATGGTTGACAGAACACAAACAAGGAAACAATGGTTAACATGTGTTACCATGGCGAGACTAACACATATAACCAAATCACTAACATGTGTAATCCATCAATAATGTGTGTAAATGATTGCTAACATGTGTAAGTTCCATGTCACTAACACACACATGGCCAAAAACACAAATGTACAACTTAAAACCCACTTACTTATCATGTGCTATTATGTTTTTTTACTAACAGATATAACCACATGCTATAGGTAGACACATTGCTAACATGTGTAAGTTCCATGTCACTAACACACACATGGCTAAAAACACAAATGTACAACTTAAAACCCACTTGCTTATCATGTGCTATTATGTTTTTCATTAACAGATATAACCACATGCTATAGGTGGACACATTACTAACATGTGTAATCCATCAATAATGTGTGTAAATGATTGCTAACATGTGTAAGTTCCATGTCACTAACACATGTGTGGTCCAAAACATGTGTTATGATGGTTTCACTAACACATAAAACCACTTGCCATATATGGACTAGTGACTGAATGCTTAACATGTGTTATTATGGCACGACTAACACACAAACCCAAATCACTAACACGTGTACTCCATCAAATAATGTGTGCACATAAGCTACTAACATGTGTAAGTTTTTCATGTCACAAACACATGCCTGGGGTCCAGAACACAATGCAAACTCTAAACACATTTAGTTATCATGATACAGACTAATTAAACCTACAACTAGCTTACCAAAATAAACAATGTTTTTGGGGGGATAATAAAAAGTGTATGTCTTAAAGCTACAATCAACAAGCATCCAAATAAACCCCCACCCGCCCACCATCTCCAAGCGCCCACAATGCAAACTAACCCTTCCTCAACGCTTGCTTAGAATCCTTCGCCTTCAAGGTATTAACATCGGAGCAGATGATGTGGGCTGCATACTTTTTGCGTAGCCTGTTCACCTCCCCTTCTTTTTTCTTCCAGTGTGAACTGAAGTCACACTCAAACGGCACATGCATCCCCAAGAATCTATCCATATGTCGCATCAGAAATACGCCGCAGTCCGTTCCATTCCCTGCTGTCCCCCAATCCACATCAAGGTGTTGTATGGCTGCAGCCTCAACCGCTTTTGCCTTTGGGTGCTGAATTTCAAGCAGGAAGTTTACAAACATGTGTTTCTGCAGTTATTACATGTGTTAGTGCCATAATAAAAACCTTAAACATTCAGGCGAAAGGCAAAAAACTTACGTATTTATATGGCACATCCATGTTCTTGAATTCGCTGCTTGCTCGGAACCCACGACGGCCTCTCTTCTTATCATTCTCAATCAGAAGAATTGCTACATTTCGAAGCTCAAAAATCAACAAGTAGAAATGCCCTCTCTCAAGAACAGGGAACTGGATGATGTCATATTTCCTGAAGTCTGTGCACTTGTGGTAACTTGGGATAGCGGCATTCATGTCGGATATAAACCTTTGTTGTCTTGCTTGGGGATCACAGTGCTTATCATTTAGCATCCATGGAATCTGTGAGTTTTAGAAAGGCATAATATGTAAATATAATACTCACAACATAACCATAAACTACAAACTAATATTGACTATTCATTACCACAACTTTGGTTCCTATAAACAGGCGAAGGTACGCGTCATCTGACTTTAAAGTTTCTTCATAATTGAGGACCTCAACCCAACAATCGATTATGCCGTCACCAACCAACTCACCTGGCTTCAACGTCTTAAACAAACCACGCGTAGCTTCCACGTTAGAACTACTTCTAAACAACACCTCCCTACACATGTTTAATATTGATATTAACGTTTACTGAGGAAAATCTAAATAAAAACAAACTATGCGCAACTTACCTAGACAGCGTATCATGATCGTCATCAACCGTTGCATCAAGCTGCTTGCCTTTCCCAACCCTGCGCCACAACAAACATAGTTATGCTTTCAATGTTATAAAACAGGATAGCATCATTATATAAGTTAATACGCTAACTTACAGATCTGATTGAACTTTTTTCCTGGCAAATGTCCCATGCAGCTGATGGATCAAAGTTTCATCTATGCATATGTAGCTCCACACATCTTCGTCATCTTTGGTCACACCCTCCAGCAGGTTTACACCACGTATGATGAACGGAGACTTGTGCACGTACGTCACGCTTCTTTCCCGAAGTGGATTTCTCTTTGCCTTGTCCAATTCTGCAATCATTCTTTTCCGATCTGCCAACGTTAGATTATCATCATCATCCTGAGTTTCCAAACCCCCAACGCGATATTCATTGTAAACGCCACTACTGGTGTCAAAGGAACTGATAGGCAAAACCATCAGGAAACGCAAGGGTGTTTCCACGGCTTTCTCAGACGATGTGCATGCTGATTTTTTATCAAATAAATACGGTTTTTCAGTTACACTCACCACACATTCAACAAACATATAAACTAACATACGAAATAATCAGACAAACATATGAAACAGATAGCATACCATGGAGAGGAACATTCATGCCTTGACCACCTGCGTCGTTGCTTATTCCCGGGGCATTCTGTTCCAACTGTGTTAGCCCAACACTAAAAGTAGGTATGTCGTAGTCGTCAACCGGCGTAGTTTGTTTTGCTTGCACCTTTCCTGATGGCCCGCCCGATGCTCCAACCTCATCATGCGCACCTGGATTAGGCGTTGTGTCACCCGTTGGCGCGTTTGCCGACCACTCTGTTGCTTCGCTAACCTCATCTGCATTGGCAAAAAAACTACATGGTCATTACGAAAAAGAAATAGCATTTCGATCCAAACTTATCTCAATGAAAAAAAGGCTGAGGAAAACTTACTGTTTGTTTCTTTCGACACCGCACCCGGGTCCGTTGACTGTTGCTGGGTATGTTGGACGTTTGCAGCAGTGCTAAGATCAGTCAGACAAGTTTCTGGGTCAACACCTGCCTTCTCATATGTTAGGTTGCATATATATGTGTCAAAAGAAACCGCATCGCGGACATAAAACACTTAAAAAATAAAAAAGAAATGGAAAAATGAACAAGGCCTAACACATGTTAGGGATTACCGTTTAACACACGTTACTACATGGTTGAGGGTAGAACTTACTTTTGGTCGCCCCTGGTCGCAAGTCTGCGCCTACTAGTAACGCGGCATGTCTCGTGGACAAGCTTGCACTAGTGCTAAGATCAGATGGACAACTTTCAGGGTCAGCAGCTGTGTTCTCATTTGTTGGATTGCATAGTCAAGAAATAAAAAAGTAGCAGCCCGGACATTAACATGTAAAATTTTAAGAGAAAAGGGGGAAGTGCACAATGCCTAACACATGCTAGTGAGTACCATTAACACAGGTTAGCACATGCTTGAAACGAATAACTTACATTTTTGCCACTTTGATTACATATCTGTTGTTACTGGTGGCTCGGCATGTCCCATAGAGCAGCCTGCGCCTTTGTCAATATCATGAACATTAGTCCCGACATCAATGCTTGATGGTCGATTTTTGGGATCCACAGCAGCCTTGTCATCATCCAACACCTTCCCTACTTTTAAAAAAAATAACAATACATGTCACTGTTAGGTTAGGTTAGCAATCCCAAAATTTTTGGTGTCACTAATAGGAGTATTAACACATGTTAGCTACCACCTAAATACATTTTTTTAAATAATACAAGAGTGCTACATATTTTTTTAACAACTGACCATCACCCTTGCTGTGTACATCGACAATGGGCACCACAGGGTCCACTTCCTCACCGCTCATCCCACCGGGCACTGCCTTATCAATATCTAGAACCATGTCGACCAACTTGCGTTTCTCAACATCATGTAGTATCTTTCGGTATTGGCTGTCCACCGGACTAGCATCGCTAACGTTATCATTGCCAAGCACAGTTTTCTTACGAACCTGCATAGGTGTCGTTAACGGCGACTTTTGCGTCCCTGTGTTTAAGTCATCCAGTCCACCAGCAACGTCAAATTCTGCTGCAGACCCTGTATTTTGGGTTGTAACGCCATGCACAGACATCAGACTATGTTTTTTTTTTATTGTCAACGTTAATCAAATTCGCAACCGCTTACCAGGATTGGTTGATGCAACCTCTTGAACGGCAGGAATGTCTAATGCAACCTGTTTGACGCCATCTTTATCTCCCGGCATTTCTGCCAAATCTTCTAGTACGCTTGCTATGCTGCATGATACCGTATCGCGGGCTCCAACTTCTTTATTCTTCCACTTGGGTAACTCCTCCGTCACGCTCTCATACTTCGCTCTGACTGCAACGACATCTGCCCTATCAGGATACTCATCATATAACTTGCCAATTGACGTCTCAATACGTTTCTTTGTCTTCACAACAAGATCCACTAACTTGTCAACTGCCATCACCTTTTCCTGTAAAGCAGGGGGGGAGGGGGTGTAAATATCAGACTAAAGCATGAGTTCCTATGAATAAATATCATACAATAAAAAAACTTTTTACGTAAACAAGTTCTAAAAACCTGAATGCTCGTTTCGTCTGTTCCAGTATGCACGCTTTCACATGCTGACAACCCCTTGAAGCTACCTGTTCCAAACCCACCATTTTTTATTTCTAGCTTTTCCCTGTCTCTTAGACGTTGGAAATTCCAAAATGTCATTGGATATACAGAATCATCAACGTCAATCCCTTTGCATGTAACGCAATCCACATACACAAGCTGCATGTTAACTGATGTTAGTCAATACAGTAACACATGTTATATATTCATAAAACGTAAAATCAGTTTAAAGGTTTTTTAATGAACAAGGTTACCGTTAGCAATGCGAGGGGCCCAGCAAATGGTGTCTGTTGGGAATCTCTATTCCATCCATTTTTGCAAGTCCTCAACTTGTCCACTAAGATGCCACACCAATCCACCTTTGCAAAATCCATATTATCCCTTAAATACTCAACTGTTGAATCCTTCAAACTACCTTGTTTGTGGCATTCAACCATCACAGCATAGAAGCACATCAGAAAATCTAGACGAAACTCAAAGGTGTCAGCTCCTTCAGACTCATTATGGATCATATCCACCATCTGTTTTGGCGCAACGTACTTGTTGTCCGGGTACCTCTTATGCCATTTTGCTACTCCTTCGTCATACTTTGGCAACCGGTCAAATGAGTTGAATGGAACCCCTCCACGTGGAATGCCAAGTATCCTCTCAACCACTTTTTCATCTATAATAATTCTCCCGCATGGGAATGTCATCTCCAGCGTATCAGGGTTGAAATTATCAACCACATAATGCCCCAACTTGGATGGTATACTGTCCATCTTAAAGTTTAACAACCTCCTGAACCCCAATTCCTTCACAACCAATCGTTGTTCTTCGCTTAACACTTCCACGCACCTAGCAAATTGAATGGGTAGCAACCTAGTCCGTATTCCATTCCATTAATTCTTTTTTGACCTTTTGCGTTTTTTCCCGGGTTCAATACCCTGCCTATCCACATTTTTAGACCTTTTCCGCTTAACGGCGGTACCTGGACGCGACTCCCTGGTTCCATTTTTCTTCACATCTGGCGGCGTGGAACTTTCAACTACCCTCGACCCAGACCGGGTTACCCTAACTAACCCGTTTGTAGACTCTGTGACAGTCCCCCTTGTCCTAGCTGCAACACGTGGACGACTCAGTCAAAAAATTCACAGGCCATGCCCTGCCTAACACATGTTACCATTAGCTAACACATGTTAACATATAGAAAGCGACGGGTACCTTTAATCTTTTTCCCAGGTGTCCTGCTGCTGACCACAATTACTGACTCTTTGCCTTCACACAAACAGGTGTCATAATCAAAATGTAGGACCACATAATAAAATGTATCCATATGCTAACAAACAAAACAAACCTTTATGCTTTCTGGATGTACTAGCATCTGTTGGCCCAGCTGTTTCCTTTGTAATGCCCCCTTTATACATATCAAACACATCAACCAGCACAACAGAACGCATTAATATCTTTACCATACATACATAAAAAAAGGAAAAAAAAACAAAAAAACCCCAACAATAATATATTACCTATCCTTTTCCTCTTTAATGCACTTGTAGTGGTGTCAGAATCATACTCTTCCAAATAGCAAACAAGAACAACATCAGATTATAACATTTTTTCAAAGTGTCTATTGATTTTACCAATAAGGGTTTTCATACCTAATGTACGTTTCGTTTCTGTAGGGGGAGACTGAGATGGGCCCTGATCCTCTAAAACACCCCTTCCATGTGTAGAGCCATCAGACACAACAACTACATTATGATCAGATCGTTTTTTATTCCTGAATAAAATAATCATACACTGTTAGGGGTTTAAATTTCTTGAAGATTTTTTACAACTCATAGTTGTAACTGGTGTAATGTAACAATATCTAATAATATAACAAACCCTAACAATCCTGATATACTAATAAGGATTTACACACCTTTTTGGTGATTTTTTTTGAAGATTTCTTCCTTTCCCGTCGTCGGCGGCACCAGAGAGGAGACATGCTAGAGGATTTCATCTTCCTTTGTTGCTTATGGAATTTTTTTTGGCTTCTTAATAGAAAGGGGGGAAGAAAGTGGTTAAGAGAGAGAGAGAGAGAGACTGGATTATTTGTGAGAGAGTGTCTTTTTGTTTTTGAATTGGTTTTGATGAGAGAAGGGAAAGAGAGTTGACATGATATGCATGTCAGTTACACAGACATGGGCGTGGGTAATGACTCCTTTGCCCTTGGTATCATTATCAGCCACACAATTACCACTTGCTTTATATTATTATATAGAATTAAATGAGGACCCTTGATCAAGCTTGATCCATGGTCATAAGAGAGTTTACAAGGTTTTTCCAAAAGATGGGGTTTCCATATTATCCACACCCTATATGTATATATATATATATATATATATATATATATATATAGGGAAAGGGTAAAACGAGAATCACCCTTTCGTGAAAGAACCATGAGAACCATTTATATCCATTGATCTTACTTGATCCAATGGCTATTATTATGTCACCTTATTATTTGTCCTTTAGTGTCCACTTTCCAATTGTTTAATAAAGATAATAATAAAATAATTCTCAAAGGCATTATTGTAATTGTCACCACTCTCTCTCCTCCTTTATCCACCCCACTTGTAATTTTATAACTAGTGGGAAACCCGCGCGTTGCGGCGGGGCTGTTAAGCCGAACAAAAAATAGACGAAAAAACGTTGAATCACACACATGCATGTCGGCGAGTTAACTTGCCAGATTAAAAAAAAGTTAAAAATCATCATAGAAAAAGCTAAGTAAGTCGAAACCGTAACAAATCCACATAAAAAAAGATATAAAAAACTAAAACAACTTTAATGACTTGTTCGCCTCTGCTTAGATTACTTTTACATTATCACACGCAATTTTGTTTTAAACGAAGCTTACATTGAAACGTATATAAAAATAAAACCAATAAAGGAACTTCACCATTCTCTGTCTTCTAAACACATGATAATATTATCAAAAACAATAAATTTGGCCTATTACGTATAAAAGGATTAAAGAAAAAAAATATAAAAGCACATTGTTTTATAAATAATAAAACTTTACGTTTTTTTAGTAGGGTAAGCTCGATTTAGCTCTCAATATGCCAAATTATTCATGTAGTAGATATTTCCTAAATGACTCAAATACCTAAAACTTTAGTAACATCGTCATGAATAATAATAGTTTACTAACTTTTATAAAGTACCTAAATTGTATATAAAAGATTGTAATAAAACATGTAGCATTATGAAAATTCTGTTTTACATGTTTTCTATTCAACATGTTCAAAGTAATTGTAGAAATAAATGTAGTTATTATGTGCATTGTATGTTGTATCTCTTAAATTTTAAGAAGTCCTTATCAAATGCTTTATAATATAGTATAGATAATATTAAAACCCACCTTTCTCTCTCCTCCAAACCAAAAAATACTAATTTTTTTATTTCATTTTATACACAGATTTCCTTTTTTCATTTAATGCATATATTTTTTTTATTTTCATTTGTAGACTTAATATGCACGGATTTTTTTTTATTTTCAAACATAAAAGAATCACATATTTTCAAACATAAAAAGAATCTATATGCGTAAATATTGTTTACACCGGTGTAAAAACATATTAAATAAAAAACAAAGTAAATAATCCTTTAACATCAGTGTATACCAATACAATTACAAAACATGTAAAACAAAATTACATATGGAAATCTAAATTACATCTCTGTTCGTCCAAAACGAAAACTCTACACTACCGACTAAAATTACAAATGTAATAATACCTAGTAGGCAAAGTCCGAGGCGCTTTGGTCCTCCATGACATATGATATTCTCTGTTGGCAAGAACCCGTATTTGCATACCAAAACAGCTTGTTTACATTTACATTGGTGTAACAAATGACACAAAGATTAATACAAATTACACAACCGTTTACATTGGTGTAAACACCCTCATAACACATACAAAAACGTTTTGACTTAAAATGTAATGAAGATAATGGTGATATAAGGTTTACAAAGTTTACATTGGTGTAAACACCCCCATAATACATACAAAATAGGAACCTAATCCTATATAGAGGGTTGTTCACACTTATGTAAATTCACACACTTAGTTTGTTTTACAAAGTTTGTATTGAAAAAACCCAAAATGTGAATTAATCATGGTGGTCATCAGCATCATCAAAAACCAAAACAGCCTGTTTACATTGGTGTAACAAATGACACAAAGATTAATACAAATGACACAACCGTTTACATTAGTGTAAACACCCCCAAAAGACATTGAAACACTAACTGTTTATTACCAATCTTACACACTTGTGAATATGTATATGGCTTGAAAGGGGTTAATTAATCTTTGAATAATCATCAGTTGCGTGTATTAATAACGAAAAAAATAAAACAACAATAAAACCCAAAACCTTGTTTTTTAATAAATCTGAGTTTGGTGTATGTATATTATTAAACAACTTACTTATTTTACAACTCATTTTTCTAACTCCAAATTGTTAAAATAGCCTGAATTCAAATTTTGACACTTTCATAACAAAGCATCATTATTCTTTTTACCACCAAACAAAAGCATCTAAAAGAAAAAAAAACATGTGCCACTTTTCAGAATAATAATAATAAAACATCAGTACATCGCTAACACCAAATCCTTTTGATTTTGCCAATTTGTGTATCACCCAACACGTCATAATAATAATAATAATAATAATAATAATAATAATAATAATAATAATAATAATAATAATAATAATATTTTTATTATTATTATTATTATTATTATTATTATTATTATTATTATTATTATTATTATTATTAATAATACCTGAGATCCACACCCACCACTATCCCCATCTTCGTCACCTACCACCATGACCATCTTCATTCAGATCTTGGCTCATTAAAAGTTCGACATCAAGTTAGCACCATCACCCTAGACCTGTTCATCTTCATAATGCCATCAAATCTGAACCCCCCCCCCCCCCCCCCCCGATCTATTTCATCTTGTTCGAATCTGTTTCATCATCGTTCAAATTTGTTTTCATTATCGTTTCGACATCTGTTCATCTTGTTCATTGCATCTTGTTTCTATCAGATCTTTAACTCTTTATTATTATTATTATTATTATTATTATTATTATTATTATTATTATTATTATTATTATTATTATTCCTGAAAATATGATATAGAGAGAGATAAGAGAGAGTGAGAAATGGGTTATTTTTTGGGAAAATGACCGATATAGCCCGTTGACCGGGCATTTTGCACAAATAGCCCTCTTTACCGTCTTTGGAGAGACGGGACACGGCTCCCAACCCGCCTGAACCGTCTTTGGAGAGACGGGACACGTTGTGACCCCCCCAACCGCCACGTGGCGTCTCTGATCCCGAGATGTACCGTCTCTCTCCAGACGGGTCAGAACCCTCTCCCAGACGGTTCACGTTTCCCAAGACGGCTGACCCTTCGGTTCAACCGTCTCCAAAGACGGTTCACGTCTATCAATGCCGGCTGTCCCTTCGGGTCAACCGTCTCAAACAGACGGGTCACCTTTCCCAATACGTCTTAACGAAATTTGTGAACCGTCTGAACCGTCTGAACCGTCTCACGAGTGTATATAAATACCCCAATTAACTTAACGAAATTTGCACCCACCGCTCTCCTCTAAGCTTTCATCTTCCATGCACCCACCCGTCTCCTCTAAGCTTTCATCTTCCAATCCAATGACGTTTTTTTACTTTCCCAGCCGAAGCCTTTTTGACTTTCCCAGCCGAAGCCTACCGGCTTCGTATGTCCCGGTTACTTGGATTGTTGTTTCATCTGCGTACGGCTACTTGGATTGTTGTTCCATCTGCGCGTGGTTTGCAACCCGTGTAATGGATCGATGATGTGGTGGTCTACATTTTAAGCAAGTTCGTTCGCTTTCCGAATTTATGTCTCGATGTTCGACGTGTGCTCACTGAGAACTATTGTTACATAAAACGAGGAAATGTTTCGGACTTGTCTGTGTAGAGCACATACACCATTCGAAACAACGTCTATGTAGACCACTGCTACTACCGCCGCTGTGGAGGACAAAACATCTAACACTAAGATGTAGTCCTCAATAGTTGGTTAGACATTACTATTACTTCAAACAAAGTTCCTAGTTCTGGAAGTAAATTTGGGAAGTTTGTTGTAATAGTGTAGTTTTTTACTTGTTGCTTTTTAATTTTCTCTTGTTGCTTCTTTATTCTCGGGAAGTTTGTTGTAATAGTGTAGTTTTTTAATTGTTATTGTAATAATATTTATTGTTTATTTGTGATTGTAATAGTATAGTACGTTTAAATATAAAAACAAAACGACAAATTAAAAATATAACCAACTATTGCATTAAAAATAAAACCATTACAAATAAATAAAAATATAATTACAAATTACATAAGACGATGTTTAATCATTTGCCACACGGACACATGTTTAAACTCTTTACCCTCCCTGTTTTTATACTGCCTTAGACTGTGTCTAATGGCCACGTCTTCAGGAAAGTTTGAGGGTACGTCGTAAAGGGTCCGGTTGTGGTGGCCGTTGAATATTTGACACTTTGTCGTCAAATCATTCAACTTGCGGCTAAGCGACTCGGTGGTACGTTGTGACCCCCAACGAGCCGGTTGTATTCATTCAGGATCCGGAACCATTTGTTGTTGAGGTGTGTACTCTCTTCAACATGCAGCCACGCCGCAATCAACGCAATCTCTTGTTCTTCCGTCCATCTTTGGGGTGCCATTGGTGTTGGACGGTGGTTTGGACGGTGGTTTGGACGGTGTTGGACGGTGGTTTGGACGGTGTTGGACGGTGTTGGACGGTGGTCGTCGGGTAGTAGATAGTGTTTGGACGGAGTTGTACGGTGGTGGATTGTGTTCAGACGGGGTTGGATGACGGGAAATGGACGGGAGACGGGTATTTATAGGGCTGAGCCGGACAACCGAAGCGTCGCCGCTCATCGGGAACCACCGCGTCCGTAAATGTGTACCGTCTTAAGAGACGGTTGAACCGAAGGGTCAGCCGTCTTGGGAAAGGTGACCCGTCTGTTTGAGACGGTTGACCCGAAGGGACAGCCGGCATTGATAGACGTGAACCGTCTTTGGAGACGGTTGAACCGAAGGGTCAGCCGTCTTGGGAAACGTGAACCGTCTGGGAGAGGGTTCTGACCCGTCTGGAGAGAGACGGTACATCTCGGGATCAGAGACGCCACGTGGCGGTTGGGGGGGTCACAACGTGTCCCGTCTCTCCAAAGACGGTTCAGGCGGGTTGGGAGCCGTGTCCCGTCTCTCCAAAGACGGTGGAGAGGGCTATTTGTGCAAAATGCCCGGTCAACGGGCTATATTGGTCATTTTCCCTTATTTTTTTTGAAAAGAGAAAGAATGAGTATTATAGTCAGGAAAGAAGAGAGAGAGAGAGATAGAGAGAGATAGAGTAGGGGTGGGTATGGGGTGGGGGTGGGTTATTTGATAAATTACCATAATTGCCCTTGAATAATAAAACAAAAGCAAGACACATGGTACCATATTATTGGTTAGATGGAGTTCTTTAGAGCATTCCCAATAGCTCTCCCATTTTTATGTGAGAGTAGCCCCCAAATTATATGGGGTGGTTTTGAGGGGTTGTGAGTGAAGAAAAATGGGGAATCTACTGTTGATCGGTATATTTGGGGTTATTTGGGGAAAACTGAAAACTGTATTTATTTTTTAATATTTGTTGAAAGTGGTTGTGAGTGAAGGAGAGAGAAACTGTAATGATTTGTAATGTAATATGTGGTTGTGATTGGTTGTGAGTAAATTGGGAATGGGGAAACTACCGTGAATGCTCTTAGTTCTTTCATGAAATGGGGGTTCCTAATGGAACCTAATCCTATATATATATATATATATATATATATATATATATATATATATATATATATATAGGGGAGGGTTATCTTGAGAACGCTAAATATTGTGAGAACCGTGAGAACAAGTAAAAAAATCAATCAAGGTCAATTTTTTTTTTTAACACAAACATCATTATAATCAAAATACAACATTAATAAATGAATTTTCTTTCCAAATAATACATCTTTTCTTGCAAAAACACTTTCAAATTAACTTTTTACACATTGTAAATGAAACAGTTTACACATGTATAAACAGTAAATTTACACATGTGTAAAAACAATTTATTTTTGTATACGTTTGAATTTTTACGCGTAAATTGTGTTTTTGGGATTGTATTTTAGTAATAAAGATAAGTGTAAAAAGAAATTTTGAATTTGAATGGTTTTAGATGTCGTTCTCACGGTTCGCACGAAATATAGGTGTTCTCAAATTAACTTTCCCCTATATATATATATATATATATATATATATATATATATATATATATATGTATACTAGGTTAGAATCTCGTGTATTACATGGGTTTAACAACAAAAACTATAAAATTAACAAAAGAGTGAGAAATGTAATGATTGAAATTACGTATTCTTAGAGATATATGATTTCATAGCATATTTGAAAAGGGAAAAAATGATTAGTAGTGATGGGTATCTTAGAATTAGAACGGTGATAATGACCATAGAATTAGGGTTTGCTAGCATTTGAATAGCAAAGAGATATAGCAAGCGAGTCAAATGGAGAATCTCGGGAATAATGAAGAGATAAAAAGGTTTAGTAGGAGGGAATGTCAATTGTTTTGTTAGGGTTTATGAGGAAAATCAGGAAAAGAAAAAAAAAGAAACTTGTAAAGGAAGTAGCCGGGAAAACAGAATGAGTAGCTCTGAGAGAGTACCAAGTGTCCCACAAATGGTTTCATTTATATATTATAGTAGATATATATATATATATATATATATATATATATATATATATATAGTGGAAGTATAGGGAGACAACCCTCCCAAATGAAAAAACCCCAAGAAACCCAACCTTTTATCCATGTTGTGGCACATTACCCATTATATTATAATACTCTATAATATTCAAAGGGACATAATAGACATTTCAATCACCCCCTTCTCTCTCTCCCTATATATATTGTTTCCCCCTCTCTTTCTTCATTTTATTTTCAAATTCAGATCACTCCCTCCTCTCTCTACCTTCTCTCTGTCTCTCTCTAGAACCACCACCACCACAACCACCATCGACCACCCTAACCACCACCTTCTACCACAACCATCATCGCGTAACCAATAAACACAAGCACCATCATCTATCGTCTGAAACAACACAACCACCATCGTCATCATCTCAACAGAGCATGGTCATCATATCAAGGTTATTATTATTATTATTATTATTATTATTATTATTATTATTATTATTATTATTATTATTATTTTAATAAAAATTATGGTTGATGGTTGAGCAAACCTAAAAAGGAGATATT
Organism: Ambrosia trifida; assembly: GCA_028751855.1. Lineage (NCBI taxonomy): Eukaryota > Viridiplantae > Streptophyta > Magnoliopsida > Asterales > Asteraceae > Ambrosia > Ambrosia trifida. Next base: position 37,810,320 of record CM054131.1, on the reverse strand, counting down.
TAACACAACACCGATTTGGTTGTGAAAGTCAGGTTTTTTTCTCTCTTGATTTTCCGGCAGCCCTATCTCTGCATCATGTCTGCTTCACCAAAAAGAGTTGTCGGCGTCCCTTAGTTTCCTACTTTTAAAACCTTTGATAACACTCTGTTTCGCATGTTTCCTTCTCCGAGACGCAGCTTCCAACCATCTTTTTTTAAGTCCGTCGTCCTCGAGGTTAGATCTGTTTATGTCTTATTAAGATATAGAGTTTGGAGCTTGGAGTGTTCAACACTATTTTGAACCTTTAAGTAAAAAAGTAAACTTTACAGTAATTGTTTGCAGAAAACAATTTGCTTTTATTATTTAGTTTTTACAAGGCTCAATGCTATCTTTAATATTTATATTACATCGTTATCTATTAAACTAATTTTTTTATTATTTAGTTTTTACCTACATTAACTATTTGTATTTAATTAAACTAATAATTACGATGAGATAATGATAAGTTAATAACATTTTTTGGGGATAGTTTTTGGTTGCATACCAAGTGTTTGATCAAATGCTTGAAAGAAAAAAAAAACTTATGTTAACCTTTTTGATTTTATTATTAATATTATTATTAATATTATTATTATTATTATTATTATTATTATTATTATTATTATTATTATTATTATTTTGTTTATGTTAGATTGTTATTGGATTGGGGACATGAGGTTGATAGATCGTATGTGATTGATGAATAAGTGTGTAATTTTTTATGTTAGTATATGCTAACACATGTTTCTGATGTCCCATTATGTGTTTAAGGAGCCCAACTAACATATGTTTCCGTTCTAGTGTTGGTTCTCAGGTGTAGGAATGTAATCTATATCTCTTAAGCAATTCCTTTGTTTCATGTTTCTTATTCAGGAAGCAAATAATGGAGAACGCAAGCGAAAGAAACTAATGGATGATGGAGAAATTGGTATATTTTTGTATTATATTTAATAATTTTTGGCAAGTGAAACTAATGGTGCATGTCTATTTTTTGCGGTCCGAGTCTTGTATGCTCACACACGTTAGTGATGTTAACACATGCTAGTATATGCCCAACTAATAGGTGTTAGGGTTCATATGACATACGTTATTTTCAGTAAAACATATGTTTTAGATATGCTAACACATGCTATTGATGTCTTTTATTATATTATATATTTCATGAATATGAGGATATTTTTCTAGTATATGGATTTGGATTGGTTTTGATTTGATTTTTTAAATTTATATGGTGTGGTGCAACATTTCGCCTACTCTCCCAAATGCCACATCAGTGTCACATCATTTCCCCCATTTTCTCCCCTAAAGTTTGGAAATGGTTTCCCCCAATTCCCCACTCCCCCTTCCTTTTTTTTTTATTCCATTTCCTTTTTATTTAATCATTATTAATAATAGTTACCCCAATTGTGGCCAATTAAATGCTTCGGGAAAAAGGGGGAGATAACCCCGAGTTCACCGAAAAAAATCGGGGGTGTTGGGGGCGGTGTTCCATTTCGGGGCTGACACCACAGCACCTCCCAGAGGAGGCTCCCCAACACCACACCAAGTAGTCTTAGAGCATTCACAATAACTTCCTCATCCTCATTCACTCACAACCAATCACAACCACATATTACACTAAAAATTATTACAGTTTCTCTCTCCTCCACTCACAATCACTTTCAAGTTTCAACAAATATTAAAAATATATACATTTCCTGTTTTTCCTCAAAATATTCTCAAATAACCCTAAATATACCGATAAACAATAGGTTTCCCATTTTTCACTCACAACCACTTTGAAGTCCATAAAAATTTATGAGGTTTTCTCTCACCAAAAAATGGGGGCACTTGAATGTTCTTATGCAAACACAAGGCTTGGGGAATTAGGATTAGCCCGGAAGGGTAAAAAGGCCCAATTTTTCAACAAACTAAGTCGAACTCCTTTAACAAATTAAATTATGTCCAATTTCTTCAACCAATTAAGTTATTTCATGTAAAAAAATGCACGGTTTGTACAACAAATTATATATACAAGTTTATTGTTTTATTGGCACAGACCCCTGAGAGAAACTGTTTCTTCAAGGGTGACCCTGTTCACTGGTTTTCCATACGGGTCAAAAAGTTATGAATTTTTCCATAGTTGGTTAAAATTAGATAACCTAAATGAAAAAATTATAAAAGCTAACCATTTAATAACTTTTTTATATCTAAAGCTAACCTATGCCATAGTTCATATATATTTTTTGATAACTAATTTATTTAAAGTAAAACAACATTGCATTATGACTTTTTAATAGTTGATTTTTCTTAACGTAATCTTGATACAGATATGTAGTTTGTTAATATTTAGTGATATATATATGATTTGTAGAACAGTAATATTTACTGTAACTACATACTAAATACTTAACCTTATTGTGTACAAAATAAGTATGTTATAAATCACCAGAAGTCATTTTTACAGCAAACGCAATCATTAATCATTCCATCAACCAGACACCCTTAACACGCTGCTAAAGGAGTCATTTTGATGACTTGGTCAAATATCTTAAAGTCAGCATACACCAAAAGTCATTTTGTGGAAATAAAATTCAATTGGCATTCTTCTTCCAAATCTCTAGTCAAGCATTCACATCTCCATTCAGTTTCCCACTCAATCATCTTTTACTTTGAACCAATAACAAACACAATGTTCTGCCCATCTTGTTCTCACATAGTAATTTTCTTTGCTCAAATTTTATAATCTGTGGAAATCTATGAAAGTGATTATTTAGTTTGGACTTATAATCAGTTAGAGAGGGAGATGGTATACACAGGGATGGAACTGTTCATGGAGAACTTAAAGATGCTGATTTACAACAATGATAATCCAGTCATCAATAACCACCCTTCAGTTTTATCGAAAAGGTCCGAAATTCGATTGCTTTATGAAGAGCTCAACTCCATCAACCAAATCTTGTTTATTGAAAAAGAAGATGGCATACATTTGGTTGAAGAGGTAAGAAATCTGAAGAACAGATTCAAAGATTTAGTAGAAGAGGCACATAATATTGTTGGTCTATTTGTATATGCTGTCAATTTCAAGAGTAAACACGATTCGATTGTAAACGGCCTTAGTTTTGAAACTACTGATCATAAGTACAAATTTAAATACTCCTTGTATCTTAAGAATGTGATTAAATCTGTCAAGTCTATCAGAAAAGAATTAGATAAGATCGTTGATAACCCGAAGATGGTTTCATCTCCATGCATCAACCGCCTGAACACACAACCATTTTCTGTGGCTGGTATTTCCGGAACCAAAAAGCCAGTAAGAACGAAAAACGTGTTGAATAATATGGTTGTGGGGCTGAAGTATGATGCTGGGCTGATTAGGGACAAACTTGTTGAAGATAAGAAGCATCTAGATGTGGTCTCTATTGTTGGCATGGGCGGAATAGGTAAGACTACCCTTGCTGCCAAAGTTTTCAATGATCCGTTTGTGGTTTACCATTTCCATGTGCGTGTGTGGGTCACTGTTTCTCAAACATATGAAAAACAGGATCTGTTGATTCAAATTCTCTCATTCATGGATGTTCGAGTAGACTTTGCAAGTGCTAGTTACTCTCGCCTTCGCGAAGTATTGCACAAAAGTCTGATGGGCAAGAGGTATTTGATTGTCATTGATGACATATGGAGCAATGAGGCATGGGATGACCTCAAACTATATTTCCCCAATGGTAACGCCGGAAGTCGCATTCTGCTCACTAGTCGCCTCAAAGAAGTCGCCTTATATGCAAAATCACATGGTTTGATTCATCATTTGGATTACTTGACCGACGATGAAAGCTGGGAGTTGCTATGTAAGAAGGTGTTTCTCGGTGTTGATTGAAACAGGAATGCTAATTGCAAAAAACTGTCATGGCTTGCCACTTGCGGTGGTTGTCATTGCTGGAATTTTAGCAAAAGAAGCATTAACCAAAGATTCATGGGAAAAAATTGCTCAAACTGTGAGTTCATATGTTGTTAGTGACCGGAATGGGTTTGTGGATATCTTGGCTTTGAGTTATGACCATTTACCTCCTCACATGAAAGACTGTTTTCTTTACCTAGGCGCCTTCCCAGAAGACGACAAGTTTCAAGTACAAAGACTGATCTGGTTATGGATGGCCGAGGGATTTATACAAGAAGATGGAAATCGAACCTTAGAGGAAATTGGAGAGGAATACCTAGGGGAACTAGTCAACAGAAATCTTGTAACTGTTGCTGATAGAAAGTTAAATGGTGGCATCAAAGCTTGTTCCATCCATGATCTTTTAAGGGAGCTCTGCTTGAAAAAGGCAACCGAAGAAGGTTTCTGCCTGAAAATAAACACAAAAATGAGTTGTTTAGCTTCTATGAGACCACGCCGCATATTCACAAACGTTGATTTTTTTGCCAACAAGTATTTTGATAAACATAGCCCAACGATCCGATCAGTTGTGTGTTTGCATAATGGCGGATCCATGACTAACATCATGGATAAGCATTTCCATGCTTACCCTCTTCTAATGGTTTTGGATCTACAGAAGTGTAAATTGTATGATTTTCCGAAGGCTATAGAACTATTAGTTCATTTAAGGTACCTTGCGTTTTGGTACATGAGAGGTTTCCCATCCTCTTTATGCAATCTTTGGAGCCTTCAAACCCTCATAATAAAGAGTGTTACCGCTTTGTGGTTGCCAAACACTATATCAAACTTGGTGAATCTAAGGCATTTGAAGAGCGACAAGGATATATATTTCAACTCGATAGAAAAACCAATGAATTTGCAAACCATTTCTAATGTGAAGTTGGGAAATGGGGCAGGAAGTTGGGTGAAATATATTCCTTCTATCAAGACGCTTAAGGCAATGACTCGCGCCCAAGATGATCATGACTTCGCAACACTCACTTCCTTAGAAACACTCGTGTGGATTACCATAGGCTTAAAAGGATTTGTATATGGTAAGCTAGAATATCCCAAGATTCGCATGAGGCTTCCTACTTCATTGCGAAATCTTTCGTTAACAGGGTGTTATCTTCCTTGGAGTGATATGTCAATACTGCAATCTCTTCCCAACCTTGAGGTTCTAAAAATACTAGACAACGCATTTTTGGGACCTAGATGGGAAACCGGCGAGTCTGAGTTTCAACGACTAAAATACTTGAAACTACAAGGCTTGTCCATCCAACACTGGGAAGCTTCTAGTATCAACTTCCCATGTCTCAAACACTTAGTGTTGGATAGATGCAAACATCTAGAAGAGATTCCACTTGAACTTGGGGACATCCCAACACTCAAGACTATTGATGTTGATGACTACAATATCTCTGTTATAGAATCTCTTGATAGAATTTGGGAAGAACAACAAAATGTTGGAAACTATGACCTCAACATAAACGTCCGAAGGCGTTGGACAGCCAACTTTCTTATAGGAAATCAAGAGAGATCTGATTTTATAAAAAAGCCATGGATGGCATTTCTTATTGAAAATCAAGAGAAATCCGATTTTGTTGATGGTTGTATCAAAAACAACTGATCTTTGGATCACAATGGGGTCTACAACGTCGAATTAAGGTCACATAATTTTTTTTCTTTTCAAGAATGTGATTTATGTTTAGAAAAAGCTATAACCAATGTTATTTATTGAATTTAAGTTTCTATAAACATCTATAAATTCATAAAATTATTTTTTATACGTTTTAATATTATAATTTATATGTATTAAGGTAAATTTCCACAGCCGTAATACTAAATGGGAAAGTATTGGCGCAGCTTGAGATTTTTTGGTACTGCAGTTATGTGTTGAAGTGTGGAATAAAACAGCTTAATTGTGTTTGTACTTTGTTGTGTCATTTTTTGTTGTGTAATAACAGGGCTAAATATTTGATCCCCTATTGGGCCGATATAAAACCCAATTAGAGGTTTAGGTGCGTTAAAGATGGTTGTTGGGCTGGGCACAATTTTCATTTGCAAAGAGCCCATTTAAAAGATGGAGCCAACCTGTATGAAGAGAGACTGAGATTGGAATTGTGGAGAAAAAGATGGAGAGACAGACTGAGGATTTTAAACGGTAAAAGATTAACCTTGGCTACAACGCCCGGTGTCATGTTAGTTGACACGTCATTTCTTGCCGTTAAAAAATCAACCTGAAATCAAAAATCCACTGTAAACCTCTTTACTACCGATGTTTCTAGAAGAAAAATGAATCTTAGAGGGCTAATATTGAAAGTTCGAAGATTTTAGATGGTCAAGATTAACCCAATTTAAGGTTGATTTTAATGGAAACTTAAAAAAATATAATAATGTGTATATTAAATTCAGGGGCGAAGCTTGGTTCTTAAATCGGGAGGGCCGGACTCAAATTTTTATCGGTAGTGGAAAATCGGCGGGGCCGAACTCAACCCGAACTCAATTTACCTACGAAAATTGCAAATTTCCACTACTGCGCCAAAAGGGGGGGGGGGGGGCTAGGGCCACCCCTGGCCGTAAAAATCCATTGTCCCTGATAAAATTAAATGTTTATATGTATTTTGAATGTATGCGTGCTTGCTCTTATATTTCATATTAAGTTATAATCATGCATATTGCACGAGTTGATAAATGTAATATTATATAATTATTAATATAAAGTTATATTTAAAATAAAAACATATGAATTCTACGGTTGAATAAACTTGTGTATTATACTAATAAAATATAATATAATTTGTTAACATATACAGTCATTAAGATATTTCTGGAAAAGGTAGTGTTTAGACTAACATTGTGAAGTCCTGTGAGCGATTTAAATGTGGGGAGAAGATGTTTTTGGACCTTATGAGAGAGATTCTCGGGGATGGCAGTCGCATTCGTTTCTGGGAAGACTCTTGGCTTTTGGATGGTCCCTTAATGTATAAATTTCCCTTGCTGTACAGTGCCTCACACAACAAAAGAAAACTTATTTGTGATTGCAGGTCTAATGGCATTTGGTCTCCTGTGGATTTCTCTAGTCCGATGGATCTGCGCCAGGTAGAGGAATGGATTGGGCTCTCCGAGTTACTAACTCAGGCCCATGTTTCTGATAAACAAGATGTCTGGGAATGGGCCGGTTCTAGCTCGTTCACCGTAGCTGAGGTTAAAAAAAAGATTTATGAAGACCGGGAGTATGGCTCATCTTATAAATTTATTTGGGTAGGGTGGGTGCCGTTAAAGTGCAACATTTTTGCTTGGAGGGCGGAGATGGATAGGATCCCGACGGTTGAAGCTTTAGGTAAACGAAATGTGACGTTCCCCAACGATAGATGCAAACTATGTGATGTTGTTTTTGAATCTACGGATCATATTTTCTCGGGTTGTGGTTTCTCGTATGGGGTTTGGGCTAGCATTTGGAACTGGTGCGATTTAAAGACAGTTTTTGTTTTCCACACAAAGGACATTTTGGACCTTCATAATCACACTTCGGGAGGAAAGTGGGGAAAGAAGATTGTACATGGTATCATTTTGACGTCTCTTTGGTTCATTTGGAAAGCTAGAAATGACAGAATTTTCAAAGGTTTGGAGCCCAAGGTGCAGCGGGTTGTGGGTACGATTAAGTCGATGTCGTTCTTATGGTGTAAAAATAGGTCCAAGTTTAAAGATTTGATTTGGGAGGAATGGTGTAATAACCCTTTGTATATGTTGTAAGTTAGGGGTGTTTGTCCTTTCTTTGAGGACGCCCCCGTTTTTAATGAAAGTTAACGTTCAAAAAAAATGTATGATCCAACCACATTATATATTTTAAACTTTTTAGAAATCTATATTATTTTATTAAGGAGGAGTGATGACTATCATAGTAATTTTGTACACCTTCCAACTATTACAGCAACATATATAAGTGAATCAAGCTTATATAATGAGGGTATAATTGAAACTTTTTGTACAATTAAAACACTTAGAGTGGTAGCAATGTAATTTTATCTTTGATTTTTAGTTAAAACTTGAAATATTATTCCCATGCTACCCCTTTCCCCCTCACCTTCTGAATCTGTTTCGGTTCCATACCATTAATAGGGCAATTAATCACTACCACTCAGTTTCTTAATCGATTTACAAGATTTCTTCTTCTTCCTCATCAGAATGTTTCTTTGATTCATCATCGTCCAACAAATCCCCATCACCATCTTCATCCTCATCCCTCTGTTAACCGAATTCGTATTCATCATCTCCATTCAATTTTTGGCCTTTCTCCTTCTTCTACGTAAGTACTACTTTTAATGAATGTGGTTTTTAGTGAAAACTTATGATGAGTCGAAAACCGTCGTTAAGAAAGTTTCTCTCGTTGTAATTGGAACAAGAGGGAGTACTTGTTTCTCATAATCGTTGTTTTTTGTTGTTTGTTTATGAATTTGTGATAGAATGATTGTTGATTATCATTCGTGTAGACGATTCAATTTTCCAGGTAACGATTCAAATTGATTGTATATTTTTTTGTTGATTTTGTGATTTATTTCATTAGAGGTGATTCATAGGTGTTATACGTTAATTTTTTATACATGTTTTTATCTCCATATGGTTGTTATTTGTTTAGGTTCTTCATAAACAATTATTCGCCTTGGATTTTGTTCCCACATGTTTCATGCTTAGTTATACCATTTAAGGTACCTTTTATATTTTACCTTTTAGGAATAGCATGTTATCCTGTATAATTGTGCTGTCTTTTTATATTCTTATGAAATAGAGAGAAAAATAACTTGTTATTGTATCCGCCTTATAGTTTGTTTTATGGGCAATGAACGATAATGTATTTGTTGGTTTTGTTGTAGAAAAATGAGTAGTTTAGTCGAGAGACTTCATGTTAGATCTGATTCAAGGCCTCGCTATAGTTTGGATGAATCTGATGAGGAGTCAGACCTCCTTTTCGGTAAATCCAAAAAATCAGAAAATATTGAGAAAATTGTCAGAGATGATGCGGTACTTTCCATCTTTATAAACACAAAAAATGTCATAGATTCGGCATGGAAACATATTTATTACAATTAAAGATGTTAGACTAATCATTTGGTCAAATATTTACAGAAAGAGGATTCATGTAACGCGTGTGGTGAATCTGGGAATCTGCTTGTTTGTGAAACGTGCACTTACGAGTACCACCCTAAGTGTTTATTACCACCTCTAAAAGCTCCTCTTCCTACATCCCGGAGATGTCCCAAATGTGTATGTCATGAAATACAACTTTTTCAGTTACTTAAATTTCACACTTATATGCTACATTTTGTTTTAATTATATGTTGTACCTGCATGTTAATCCTTTAAATGATATAGAAAAGATTCTCGACTGTGAAATGAGGCCTACTGTTGCTGATGATGGTGATGGTTCCATAATTGCTTCAAAGCAGATATTTGTTAAACAATTCCTTGTTAAATGGAAAGGATTATCTTATCTTCATTGTACATGGTATATGCACACATAATTATTCGTATACACACTACATTTCTATTATGTTTTTTTGGTAATTAAGATGTTTCTTTTTCTTTTTCGGGGTATATTAGGGTGCCAGAAAACGAGTTTATAAAAGCTTACAAGGAACTGCCTCGTTTAAGGACAAAAGTAAACAATACAATTCTGAAGATGATTTTGTCCCAATTAGGCCAGAATATACTATGGTTGATTGAATTCTTGCGTGCAAGTGATTTTTTTGGATAAAATTTCATAAATTATGGTTATCTGATATTCAATACTCGTTTTAAATGATCAATCTAAAATTAAAGATCTCTGATTTGTTGTGAATGAATCAGGCAAGAGGATGAGGAAAAGGAATATTATGTAAAATGGGTGGGACTTAGCTATGATGAATGTGTTGGGTTTATTTGAGACCACAGTTACCAGAACGAAGACTTTTGATAGCTTATAATGTAGTCTCATATGTTCAGGGGCTGAATATGTAATTATGCATAGTTATTAGTGAAACCCTAGAGGGCTGCGCACTTGTAGACGGGCCCTGCGCACTTAGCTAAGTGCGCAGGCCCATCAGTCCTGTCTATATATAGAAGTTTTGTTGCAGCTCTAGGGTTAGGGTTTTTGGTCATCTTAGTTAGCACAAGATTATTGGTGCGTACTTAATCTGTATTTCCATGGTGTTTCAATGTTATATCAGTAATGGAATCATGTTCTTGTTCATCTTGTGTGTCGGTTTTATAAGATTTATCTAGTTTCTTAGTTGTTCAAGATTAATCACTTAAAACACCTAATCAATAGGTGTTTCTAAGTGATAACAATCTCTTGCACTATCAAGATCTAGTATTTGGGACTTACAATTTGGTATCAGAGCCTTTGTGCTCTAGATTGTATCTATTTAAGATACTAAAACGCCCATCTTGTTAGTTTTTCTTGAAATTTTTATAAACTTTTGTGTTTTTATAAAAAAAAAGGGGTGTTTTCTTGTCTGGTTGCTTCAGATTTTGTTTGGCGTTGTGTTTCTAGGTGTTAAAAGTTGTTTATTTTGAGTAGAAACATCATCCAAGCATTTCAGATGGAATGAAAAGGTCTTGGATAGGATTCAGCCGAGTTTTGTGCTTTTTAACAGACGTTTTTGCGCACTTATTTCTTGGTTTGCGCACTTATTTCTTGTTTTGACCACTTAACTCATAAGTTGCATACTTGTTTCTTAGTATGTGCACTTAATTCCAGTCTGTATGTGCGCACTTGGTTCATAAGTTGCGTACTTATTGCTTGGATTGTGCACTTAAATTTTCAAAAATTTCAAAGTTTTCTTTGTCTCCGGGCACACAACTAGGGTTTCTGCGCACTTAATTAGAAATCTCTGGTTCTTCTACGCACTTACTGAAAAGGCGTAGTTTTGAGTACTTGGCTAGGGTTTTTGCGCACTAAAATCTTAAACGAGAGTTTAAGTGTCTGCGTACTTTATTTAGTACGCAGATTGATCTGTCAAGACTGAGCACTTACCATGCCCAAGTGTTGACTGATCTGCGCACTTATCAAAGAAACACTAGCTCTTTGTGTACTTTTCAAAACTGCGCACTTATCGGGAGACAATATCTTGACAGGGTTGTTACCATTGTTTCAGGCGGTTGCATACTTGTTCCCTGCGCACTTATCAGAACTGCGCACTTATCTGCGCACTTAAGGCCTGCTACTTAAATTAAGGACTGTGGACTTTATTCTGGACTGTAATCTTTAAAATCAGAAAACTAAACTTATAAAATCAACCTTAATCAATGGCTGGTAACAACAACAACTTAACCATGAATCCTATAACCCAACAAGAACTGGAAACTGGAACAATAACCCGAATTCCTAAGTTAATGGGTGCAGAAGATTATGGAACCTGGAAAAACCGAATGAAGGCGTTTTACTACGTCAACGACTTTACTCAGTGGACGTCTGTATAACTTGGACCTCACATTCTAGCGAGGACCACTGAAGCAGGAGAGGTGTTTAACACTGATCCTACTACCTACACTGACCTTGATAAGCAACTACTGTAGAGGGATCACAAGGCTTACGGTGCTCTCACCATGGCTTTGTCCAATGACGTGTACAACATGTTTGAGGAATACGGATTTGCTCATGACTTGTGGTTTGCATTAAGTGAGTATTATGAAGGAAATGCTGAGATGAGACAGATCAAGCAAGATATGATTAAAAAAGAATATGATATTTTTGGAAGTGTTCGAGGGAAAAGCCTGTCGTCTCACATTGACAGGTTCATGAGTCTGTTAACAAAGATGAAGAAAGCAGGAATTCCAGTCAACAACCGAAACTCGATCAAGAAATTGCTCGACTCTCTGCCCAAGGAATGGAGTCTACAATGCATGTTGATTAGAAAAGAGTATTTAGATGCTCAATCTACTTTGGCTGATCTCATCAAAACTCTGAAATCATTCGAAATGGATATCACCAAAAGAGAAATGAACCAGACCGCTCCAAAGGTCACTCCTAGCACTGCTATGAAGAATCTAGCACTAATGACTCCAGTAGGTGACATGGGTTCAAGCTCATCACATGTATATGTGGATGCAATGGGTGGTGGTGGTTCAAGCTCGGGAAAGACAGTCTCATACTCTGACAAAGCTGCAAAGACACTCAACCCACAGCTCACAAAGCTCGCTAACGAACATGTTGAACTCTTCAACACATTCATGACTAGCTTTGAGGCTTTGAAGACTAGTGATCTTAAGAGTGAGATGATGACTCCTGAAGACATGTACCAGGTTGACACGGATGATATGGAAGAAATGGATCTGAAATGGCAAATGGCTATGATCACTTTGAGGGTGAAAAGATTTCAAGATAGAACCGGTAGAACGGTAGAAGAGTCAGAATGGGTAAAGCGGTTTTTGACAAGTCAAAGATTAGATCCAACAATTGCAAGACTCTTGGGCACTTCAAATATGGGTGTCCCACTCTGAATCAAGCAGAGATCAAACCGGCAAAAAGAATGGTGGCGATTACTGATGGAAGTGAAGCAAATCAACAGAAAGCGTTGGTGGTTGAAGACTTTGATTGGGGAGAGGAGGCAGCTGCGGTTGAAGCTGATGTGAATAAAGCATTGATGGCCAAAATCTGTACCAAATCCACACATGGTGTGAATTCACTGGAAGGGTCGTCGGCTAAAATACCAAAGGGTGAAATGCTAGAAAATGCTGGTCTGAAGGGAGTTCTGATTGCCGAAAAGGGAAAAGAAGCCGCTTCTGAGGAAGCACTGGTAGCCGAGAAGACACCCACTAGCAAAGCAGATGAGAAGCCGCAGAATGTGCCCAAGAAAGCTAAGGAAAGAGATCTGGTAAGTATTCCTCTTGAAATAAAATCAAAGTTGTGCTCACCAAGGTGCGTTACAGCGGTTGCTTACTGTTTGTCACACAATAGGAGAATTTTAAGAGAAATGGATGATATCCGAAAAATCAACACTGAAATGAAAGAAAATGAGTTGGCGTATCAGCGAAAGTTAAATGCAACTCTAGCTGAAATGCAAACTCTAAAAGAATTTGTTCTCAAAAAGGATTTTCTAATAAATGATTTAACCTCAAAGTTAGAAAAATCTAGAAATGAAACAAATCATCTCCAGATTATTGTGGACAAATGGAATGTAAGCAAAAATGCTCATGCTGATATTTTAGATTGCTCAAGGCAATCGTTCGTCAAACAGGGAATTGGGTATAAGGATACAAAGGGGATTGAAAGATCTCTGTTTTTACCTTTGAGCAAAAGTGAATATATACCCATTCCAAAACCTCATCCAGAAAATGATCTTTTTGAAAAAGAATGTGTCAAATCTGAGTCAAATTCTAATATCAGTAAAAGCAATGCAGATGTGACCTAAAAGGCTCAGGTGGAAGATGATGCGAGTTGTGGTGGACAGACGTTGGGGTTAGGTCACCCGGGTGCCAATTACTCTACAGTGAATTGGTTCATCTAGAATAATGAAAAGACTAAAACTATTTTGAATTCGGATGACTGTAATAGTTTAACCAAGCTGGATAACTGTAATAGTTTATCTAGGATGGATAACTGTAATAGTTTATCTAGACTGGATGACTGTACTAAATTAACTTCTAGATTAGACTTAAAGGGCGTTGTGGCCCCTGATGATAGGAAGAATCCTATCAAACACTCTAATGTTTGTGTTGACAATGTTATGCCAGTATGTGTTGATCTTAATGCTGCATTCTCTGATGATAAAAATGCATATAGACCATTTGTGTTTGTACCAAAACTAAAACAGAACAGGTTTGGGAAATTTCTCACTGAAGAAATTCCAGAATTTACTCCATCATCTACAGATATTTCAAGTTCTGAAGAATCACAGAGTGATACAGAAAGCAACATCAACGCGCCTGACTGCAACACAAATGAAGAATCAATTGATAACAATGATGAATCATGTTCAAGTGAGAGCTCCTGCTCAAACAAGATCAAGAAAAGAACATCACAACCATCATCATCCAGATCTTCTCCAAAGATCAAGCCTATACACTCAAAATGCTTTAGATGTGGAAATGAGGGTCATGTGGTCAAAAAATGTCATTTGAAACCTAAACCACAAAATGAAGTCAAAACTCAAAATTCTTTTTCTGATCAGATCAAAAACCTTCAAGAAACAGTCAAAAGTTTCGCTAAAACCACACAAATTTGGAAAAGACAAGAGTCAATTTTAGGTGAAAATCACGATAGATCAAAACTAAAGCAGACCTGGATTCCCAAAGTTAACTAAGTAAATGTCTGAGTCGTGATTGTACATAGAGTCTCTTGTATTTATCTTTGTCTTTCTTTTATTTTCTTTTGTATTTCAGAATAAACTACAGAAATGTTTGATAGCTCCTATGAGATATCTATGGCATGTTGATAGCGGCGCTTCAAGGCATATGACTGGGCTGAAAGAACTCCTCAAAAACTATCAGTTTATTGATGGAGAGTTTGTTGCTTTCGCTGGAAATGAAAAGGGCGGAAAGATTGTTGGAATAGGAGATGCGGTTTCCGACGCACTGACTCTAGAAGATGTCAATTATATTCCAGAATTGTTCTACAATCTATTGAGAGTATCACAAGTCTGTGACAAAGGAATCTCAGTGTTATTCAATGACATGGAGTGCATGTTTCTAAAGCCAGGATTTAAACCACCCACCAGCATGATTATGCTAAAAGCTCCTAGGCAGAATAATACCTATGTGATAAATATGAGAGATGCCAAGTCTGACTGCCCAATCACTTGTTTACTTTCAAAGGCATCCGAGTCAGAGTCACTATTATGGCATAGGCGATTGGGACATGTGAACTTTAAAAACATTAACAAACTTTCTAAACTAAATCTAGTCAGAGGTCTTCCTTCCAAGGAATTCCCTTTTTCTGAAAAATGTTTAGCATGTGCCAAAGGAAAACAACACAAAAAATCGCACAAATCCAAAACAGTGAACTCAATTGACTCTCCTCTTCAATTATTGCATATGGATCTTTTCGGTCCAATTAGTGTTAAAAGCTTGGCTAAAAAATCTTATTGTTTGGTGATCACAGATGACTTTTCTCGTTTCACATGGGTGTATTTCTTAGAGTACAAAAGTGAAGCTGCTGATATCTTGATGCTGTTTGTTCCTCTTATTGAAAACATAGTGAAGTTAAAGGTCAGGTCCATCAGAAGCAATCACAGAACAAAATTCAAAAATCAAAGCTTCATGACTTTCTGCAAAGGAATTCATCTTCAGTACAGTGCTACGAGAACTCCTCAACAAAACGGAGTCGCTGAGAGAAAGAATTGCAAACTTATCGAAGCTGCCAGAACGATGCTCATCGACTCCAAGTTGCCGATCATTTTCTGGGCAGAAGCTGTGAATACCGCCTGTTATGCTCTTAGCAGAGTCTTAGTCGTCAAGGCGCGCGGGAAAACAGGTTATGAATTACTTTTCAAAAGAAAACCTCTGATTGGCTACTTCAGGCCCTTCGGATGTTCATGTACTCTTCTGAACAACTATGAGAACATAATGAAGTTCGATGCAGTTGGAGATGAGTGCTTCTTTGTTGGATACTCTTCCAGTCAAAAGGCTTATAGAGTATACAACAAACGCACCCAGATGGTCCTTGAATCTTTCTATGTAGATTGGCAGGAATCCAACCCCACTAAACAAAAGCCGGTCCTGACTGGTTCTTTGACGTGGACGTTTTTTTCAACAATTTCAATATCACTGAAGCTCAAACACCTGACAATCAAGCAGCCACTCTTTCTCCTCTCGAAGATACTCTTTACTCTTCTGAAGACGATGTTGCACCCTTCACCACCCGATTCTCTCCATTAGTAGCTGATCCAATCTTTCCTCTTGAACCCACAAATGTGGATACAACTGCTGAAACTACACAACCTCCTGAAAGTACTCCAATTTCAGAAGAAACATCTTCAGCACAACAGTTTGTAAATGATCCATCCAGCTCCTCAACACCTGGAGATCACTTGTCAAATCTGCCTTCCCAAGTTCAAGAAGAGCAGAACATGGGATTCAATTCATCCAAGAATCATCCTATCGAAAACATCATCGGACCAATCACTGAGGGTGTTCTTACCAGAAATCAGGCAGATAAACTCAACACCACTCTCTCAGCATTCTTGTTTCAGACAGTACCTTTCAACATTGAAGATGCAGTCAGAGATGCAAGCTGGGTAGAAGCAATGTAGGAAGAGCTCTTTCAGTTCAGAAAACTCATGGTTTGGGAGCTAGTGGATCTACCTGAGGGAAAGTATCCTATTGGAACGAGATGGGTTTTTCGCAACAAAATGGATGAGCGTGGTGTGGTAATCAAGAACAAAGCTCGTCTAGTTGTTCAGGGTTTTCGTCAACAAGAAGGGATTGATTATGAGGAAGTCTTTGTACCAGTCGTCCGACTTGAAACCATTCGTATCTTCCTAGCCTACGCATCATACAAAAACTTCAAGGTTTTTCAGATGGATGTAAAGAGTGCTTTCTTATATGGAAAAATCAAGGAAGAAGTTTATGTATGTCAGCCACCCGGCTTTGAAGACCCTCACTATCCCAACAGATACTACAGACTGGACAAGGCTCTCTATGGTCTTCATTAAGCACCTCGAGCTTGGTATGAGACCTTGTCCTCATATTTGTTGCAAAACGGATACACCAGAGGGAAAATCGACATGACCCTATTCACCAAACAAGTCAACAAACACTCTATTCTGGTTCAAATCTATGTAGATGATATCATCTTTGGTTCCACTGATGAAAACTTGTGTAGGGAATTTGAAAGCATTATGAAGTCTCAATTCGAAATGAGCATGATGGGAGAGTTGTCATTTTTCTTAGGACTGGAGGTCCAGCAGAAGGAAGACGGAATTCTCATTCATCAAGCCAAATATACAAGAGACATCCTGGCAAATTACAACCTGTCTGACTGCAAGCCGTCCAACACTCCATTTGCTGCTCAAACTACACTTGTACCGGATCTTCAAGGACCATCAGTGAATCCACACATGTATCGATCAATGATTGGATCCCTGATGTATCTCACAACCAACAGACCAGACATTATGTGGGCAGTTGGATGCTGCGCTCGCTTTCAGTCAAATCCCAAGCAATCCCATGAAACTGCAGTCAAAAGAATCTTTCGCTACCTCAAAGGGACACCGAAACTTGGTTTATGGTATCCTAAGAGTGATAATTTTGATTTAATTGCATACTCTGATAGTGATCATGCAGGTTGCAGGATTGACAGAAAATCTGTCTCTGGTGGTTGTCAATTTCCGGGTAATAGGCTGGTATCTTGGCAGAGTAAGAAGCAGACAACAGTGTCTATCTCCACTGCTCAAGCTGAATACACAGCTGCATCCAGTTGTTGCTGTCAAGTGTTATGGATCGAAAATCAGCTTTTGGACTACGGTTTAAATGTCATGAAAACTCCTATTTTCATTGATAATGATGCTTGTCGTGACATCGTGAAGAATCCAATAGACCATTCTAAAACCAAACATATTGAAATTCGGATTCATTCCATTCGCGATGCTCACGACAAAGGATATATACAGGTGTTGCCAATAGATACTGCTGATCAAAAGGCAGATATCTTTACAATAGCTTTTGAGAAAACTCGTTTTCGTCAGTTGGTAACATGGCTGGAGATGATAAATTTTAAATGAAATCACTTTAAAAAAAAAAAAACCTTACTTGTGCTTAATACATAGAAAAATCTTCTTTTCATTTCAAACAAGATTTTTGGGGGAGAAAATAAAACCGGTCTATCCCTACTGCAAAATTTCTGAAATTCAAATTTCAAGAAATGATAGAAACTAATCATATTTTGTCAGCATGTGAATAGGACCCAGAGGATGTTGTGGCCTCAAGCAACGATGTGTCGGTAGATTCAGCTTGGAATCGAGTAAACTGCTAATAGGTGATTAATAGTAAAGAACTACACGGAAAGCTGGATTCCCACTGTGTTATAGGTCTGCACAAGCTGAGTCCGGTCATACACAGGTTGAGAGATCAAAAGACACAGAAAATTTTGTGCGTATATAATCAAAAGACTCCTAAGAGTGCAAGCTACCAATGCGGGGCTAGGCAAATTAATCAAATGAGCAGCAAAAGACACGAAATGTTAGTGACGTGCAAACATACATAGATAGCTCAACCAGCGATCAGATGATCATCTTCTCTGCTTATGGAAACATAGACTTGAAGCTCTCATCATCTGATCGACATAATGATCATCTTCTCTGCTTATGGAAACATAGACCTGAAGCTCTCATCATTATAACTCAATAAACCTTGAGGATCGGTAGGCTTATACCTAGCACAAGTGGGGTCCACAAAATTTTCGTCAATATTACCAAAAACATGATAAACATCATCACCAAACGCGTGTTGAAAGAGAAAAGGCATGGATTTAAGTGGACAAGTATACCGACAGTTTTTCTTAGGCTGCAGCTATCCAACAGGAAGTTGAAACATGATCTGGCAGGTATGGTTAGTATGATCTTGAATGCAGAAGGTGAGATATGGTAAATCCCCAATCTCTAATCCCTAATTTTAAATATTTTGGGCCATGCACACTTATTAAGCCCCGCGCACTTAGCTTAAGTGCGCAGGCCCATATCACTACTATATATATGTGTGTAAATTTTTTTCTTACAACCGTTATTGTATCTGAAACCCTAATCTTCATCTTCAACGATCATCATCATCTTCATCGTTCATCACCATTTAACCCCATCACCACTTAAACCCCACTAGTCACCCTCTAATCACCTGTTAATCCACTCTTTTCTTCTCCATTTTAGGTGATTCTCATTGTTCTTAAGGTAGATTATGTTCTAATTGGTCTGTTTTTTTGTGATTACAGGGATTACGAGCTCGCTTAAAAGAATCAGTTGTGGGTTTGGGGTTTTTGAATATTGCGCACTTTTCTTTGAAGATTGCGCACTTATTTCTTGAGTCTGCGCACTTGTTTCAAAGTGTCTGCGCACCAAAATCTTAAACGAGAGTTTAAGTGTCTACGTACCTTATTTAGTACGTAGATTGGTCTGTCAAGGCACTAGGGTTACCATGCCCGAGTATTGACTGACCTGCGCACTTATGACTTCGTTATGTTTTGATTCATATGTCCTGCGTACTTGACTAAGTGCTCAGACCACTGAATCATATGTGACATGCGTACTTGGCTGAATACTTAGATCACTGAACCTCATATGACCTGCGCACTTGACTATCTAAGACTATTGACTGGATTGCGTACTTAGACTTGTTACCTGTGCACTTAACCGTGGATGTCGATGATTATAGACTACAAAACCCTAGCAAACCTGCGCACTTAAACTAAATCTCTTTAAAACAAAACCAAATGAAACCTGCGCACTTATAAAGCAAATTAATCAAACATAATCAAGAACTTAAAATGGTCTAAGTTCGTCGTCCGCCTAAGTCTAAGATATCAGTCGTTGGTCGGTTGATTATATTCAAGAATTCTAACTTGTTTTTCGTGCATATGACCTGAAACAGGTGACAATTCAGTGGAACACTAGAGGCATGCATAACCCGCCCATGAATCTCGAGACAGATGATATAAAGTTTAGAGACGTTGTTGCATGGATCCGGCGAAGCAGGATCAGATATGCAGTGGAACACAGTCCGAAGGTCTACGCAGCTCATATTGAAGATTTCTGGAGATCTGCAAGACATGAAGTCGTCGACGGTGTCAAAAGAATCAACACAATTGTCCGAAACAAACCAGTGATTATCACCGAAGATACAGTCAGACATGTGTTAAGACTTGGAGATCAACCTGGAACCGTTAGATTCTTAGCCAAAGCGGATATTCATAGTGAGTTCAAGAAAATTGGGTACAAGAACGAATCCGACAAAAGGGGGGACATCAAGAAAAGTAAGCTAACCAGAGATTGGAGACTGATCAGTCACGTATTCACCATGGCTCTCTGTCACAGAAAGGGAGGATACAATGCACTCAGTACGGAGTGGTCCAGCGCCATGATCAAAATCTGTAAAAATGAGCCGTTCAACTTGTCCGAGATGATCTTTGACTACTTGGTAAAGAACGCTTAATCTGATTCAAGGTGGGCCATGTATCCTAGATTCGTGCAAATGATGATAAATGCACAACATGAGAATCTGCCTCATGATGATGAGTATCATTTTGCCAGAGGTGGACGATTATTCACTGAGTGCAACACCGTTGAGTGGGAGCCGATGTATGAGAATATGTACCCGGCTCAACGCTATCCATTTATCAAAGAGCTGTACAACAAGATCCAGAAAAAGAGGTAAGACTTGGAAGAAGCTCAAAGGGGAACTGCTACTGAAACAGCTTCATCTGAACCAGCTACCTCCTCAGCTCCACCAACTGCTGAAGAAAGAACTCGAGAGAAAGCAATAGGCAAAAGGTTGGCCACCGAAGAGGCTCCCTCAAAAGTTGTTAAGAGAAAGAGGCCACGACTATTGCAGGAAGGTATAGAATCACAGACTGAGGAACAGCTGGAAACTGCACGGGCCCTACAACAGGTAGCTGAATTCAACAAGGCCGAGAGACGAAGAAGAAGGGAGCAATTACCGGCATCTGAGACTCCGCATGTAATGACGGAAGAAGATGTAGAAGCAGAAGATGTCTTTGAATCGATATTTGGGGTGGAAGATCAACCAGGGCCGTCAACTGCTAAGGCACCAGTCCCCAAAGCTCCCACAAAGAAGCCAACTGAACCGTCCTCTTCAGCTTCTGCTGCGCAGCGTCGCAAACCAGTGCACCAGGAACTGTATGAGACGTTGGTTAAAGAAGTAGGAAAGACTGCTGCTAAGGAGATCTGCACTCTAAAAAGCTCAGTGCACAACAGTCAGGAGCTGAAAAGAAAAATAAAGAAGCTGAAACACAAGAACAAAAATCTTGAAAAGATTTTGAGGGATCAAAGATATCTTATCATGTTTCAAACCCAGGTGCAGATGAAGATGTTTGAGATGATTCAGGATTTGCAAAAACAACAAAACAGTGCACCAAGTATGACATCTGATGAGCTTTTTGATTTTGGAAAGTTTCTTGAAGAAGAGAAGGAGAAAGAGAGAATTGCTTAGGAAAGTGACGTAGATGAGATAAGTGAAGATGAGATGCCAGAAACTTTCCTAGAGTTGGGTGAAGAAGAGGAAACAGTGTATGAGACAGCGGATGGTCACATGGTTTGCCCAGAAAGGTCCACATGGTTCCCTAGAAAGCCGATCACTATTCTAGCTCTCCATCAAAACATCCACCACACTAGAGAAGCACACCAAGAAAAGATCATTTCGTGGAAGTACGATGAATTGAAGAGATTGTTCGTGATCAAGCGACGAGGGGGAGTCATTCAATACTTCACAGGTCAAACTGATCTGAAATCTCTCCCTCGCTGGGATATCAGGGAACTGAACAAAGCACCCTTCATCAATCATACCAACAACTCCAGTGGAACCATGCTCGCAAGATTGATTGAAAAAGAATGTGACAATGACTTCCAGATATTCAAGCCCCAAAAACCGAGACGTCGCATCTCAAAGAAAAGAATTGATCCTGCTACCGGACAAGGTAGGATCACCTACGTGATAGATCCTCCCAAGGTTGTCACTAGGGTTCCGATACGTCAAGAGCTTCCAGTCATGTTAAAAGATTTCAAGAAATGGTTCTATGACAGTCAGACTAGTGAAGCAGTGATCAAGTCCAAGGATGAGGCAGAGATTATGAGAATTCTTGATCGAGTAGATGTTTTCGCTTTTAATTTGTCAGACTTGAATATGTTATTTGCAAACTAAATCAATGTGGGAGCGGGAAATGTACTTTTTGAGGAAGCTATATTGTTCAGAAGAGCAGTCAACCGTGCTATGAAGTTGAAGCAAGAGATGTTAGATATAGTGGACAGGATCAATGCAGCAGATATTGCTAAAGAACAGAATGAGAAAGCTGCAAAAGAAGAAGCTGCTAAAGCTGCTGCTGCAGAAGAAACCCAAGCTGAAGATGAAACTGCTCCAGAGGTGTCCACTCAAGAACCTGCAGCAGTATCTGATCCAGAACCACCCGCTCAAGAAGAACCTGCTGCTGAAACTACTCAAGAACCACCTATCATCGAAGAAGATCTTGCTGTTGTTTTCATTCAAGATCCCCCGGAATAGGGAGAGAGAGAAGAGGGGGAGACAAGCGACGTGATGATTGATTAAAAGAGAGGAAGAACTAGTAGCTGTGGTCTAGGGGAAGTATTGTTGGGTTTATTTGAGACCACAGTTACCAGAATGAAGACTTTTGATAGCTTATAATGTAGTTTTATATGTCCAGGGGCTGAATATGTAATTATGCATAGTTATTAGTGAAACCCTAGAGGGCTGCGCACTTGTAGACGGGTCCTGCGCACTTAGCTAAGTGCGCAGGCCCATCAGTCCTGTCTATATATAGAAGTTTTGTTGAAGCTCTAGGGTTAGGGTTTTTGGTCATCTTAGTTAGCACAAGATTATTGGTGCGTACTTAATTTGTATTTCCATGGTGTTTCAATGTTATATCAGTAATGGAATCATGTTCTTGTTCATCTTGTGTGTCAGATTTATAAGATTTATCTAGTTTCTTAGTTGTTCAAGATTAATCACTTAAAACACCTAATCAATAGGTGTTTCTAAGTGATAACAATCTCTTGCACTATTAAGATCTAGTATTTGGGACTTACATAATGTTATGGGGAATCAGAATTAGGTATCTCATCATTTCAACAACAAATTGAGAATTTTAATAGACTGCAGTCTAGATATCAAAAACTGAGGAAACAAAAAATTAATACCCGTGATGCATTTGACTCGAACAATAAGTCAAAAGAATTTCAGTAGTTTGAGAAGAGTCCTGAATTTCTTCCTGGAGGGATCAAAATTTATTTTGATTATGTGGCTCTGTTGTTTTTTTATGTTTAATATTTTTTTTTACTATTTGGTGTAATTATAGGTGAGCTCCATCCGTACCAGCTTAAAGGATTGAATTTTTTGCGTTTCTCATGGTCTAAACAAACACATGGGTCTTGGTTATATGTTAGAACCCAGAAAGTAACTTTTAACCTTTATATATTCAAATTCAGGTAAAACAATATAGACATTAGAGTATTGCTTTTTTGTCATCTTTATATGAAGAGAATGTCTCCATTCATTTAGTAGTAGCACCTCTTTCTATATTAAGGAACTTGGAACATGAATTTGCCACATGGACACCTCATATGAATGTTGTAAGTTACAAAATCTTTTGAATTCTAATATTTTTGTTGATATTAGTTTATATACGAGTATACTGAGGTAACCATTGCAGGTTATGTATGTTGGAACAATCAAGTCATAGGGTTAGCGAAAGTAATCAAGAAAGGATAAAGTTTGACGTCCTATTGACTTCATATGAAATGATTAACATAGATAACGGCTTGATCGATGTCGTTGGGTCAATAAAAAAATAAGCAAATAGTAGTATATGGAAGTTGAGTTGTCTCCACAGGGAATTGGTGGAAATAGTAATTTTGTAACTTTAACTATTAAACTAAAACCTAATTACTTTGTTTTTGCTTTGAAATTTAGAAAATGAATTTGAAAAGTTGCAAACAGTAATGTGTTGGGTTCAGTTGAGACCATAGTTACCAGAACAAAGACTTTTGGATAGGTTATAATGTGTTTTGTAAGCCAAGGGGCTGATTATGTAATTAATCATAGTTTATATAGAAACCCTAGAGGGCTGCGCACTTAAACACGGGCCCTGCGTTAAGTGCGCAGGCCCATTTGTCCTGTCTATAAATAGAATGCCATATGCAGCTCCTAGGGTTAGGGTTTTGGTCTTCTTTGATAGCACAAGAATTAAAGGGTGCGTACTTATTCCATGGTGTTTCAATGTTTTATCATTAATGGAAGTATGATTTTGTTCATCTTGTGTGTCGGTTTTACAAAGATTATCTAATATCTTAGTTTTTCAAAGATTCATCATTTAAAACACCTAATCAATAGGGGTTTCTAAGTGATAACAATCTCTAGCACTTACAAGATCTAGAATTTGGGACTTACAATTTGGTATCAGAGCCTTTGTGCTCTAGATTGTATCTATTTAAGATACCACAACCCTCATCTTGTTAATTTTTCTTAAAAGTCATATAAATTTTTGTGTTTTATCAAAAGTTCTTATAGTTTATAAACTTTCTCTATTTTCTTATCAAAGTTGCTTCTAAAATCGTTGGGTATTATGTTTCTAAAGTGTTAAAAGTTGTTTATTTTGAGTAGAAACATCATCCAAGCATTTCAGATTAAGTGAAAAAGTCTTGGATAAAATCAGCTGAGTTTGTGCATACTTGCAGACGAATGTGCGCACTTTACTCATAAGTTGCGCGCTTGTTTCTTATTCTGCATACTTATTTCTTGCTGTCTTGGTTAAAATCAGCTGCGTTTGTGCATACTTGCAGAAGAATGTGCACACTTAACTCATAAGTTGCGCACTTGTTTCTTATTCTGCATACTTATTTCTTGCTGTGCGCACTTAACTCATTATTTGCATACTTATTTCTTGTTGTGTGCACTTAACTCATAAGTTGCATACTTATTTCTTGTGTCTCTGCACACTTAACTAGGGTTTCTGCACACTTAATCAGAAATCCCTAGTTCTCTGCGTCCTTACTGAAAAGTGTGTTGTCCTTGTGTACTAGTCTAGGGTTTCTGCGCACTTGCTAAGGAAACCCTAGTTATCTGCATACTTATCAAAGATTGTGCACTTATCAGGAGACAAGGGATTGACCGTGTACTTGCTACTGTTTCAGGTTGCTGCATTCTGATTTGTGTGAGTTCTGCGCACTTACCAAAGGAAACTTTGGGAGACAGTGATTTAGCCTTCTGTGGCTTTATCACGGTGTACTTATTCGTGTGTTCTAGTCGTTATTGTGCCCGAAGTTTCTTGTGCCATCAAATCAACAAACCATTAAATTCTGCATACTTAAAATCTGCATACTTAAATTCTGCATACTTAAATCTGCGCACTTGAGGACTGTGCTCTTAAGGACTACGCACTTAAGGACTTTGACTTATTATTGGACTTTAAAACTTTAAAATCAGAAAATCAAGCTTAAAATCAACTTTTATCAATGGCTGGTAACAATAACAATCACATAGTTAATCCCATAACCCAAGCTGAACTGGAAACTAGAACCATAACTCGTATCCCTAAGTTGATGGGTGCGCAAGACTATGGAACCTGGAAGAACTGCATGAAAGCGTTCTACTATGTGAACGATTTTACCCAATGGACCTCTGTCCAGCTAGGACCACACATCCCTATGAGACCAACTGCTACGGGGGATGAGTTCAACCCTGATCCCTCCTCCTACACTGATGTTGATAAGCAGTTACTTCAGAGAGATCATAAGGCTTATGGTGCCCTCACCATGGCCCTATCAAATGATGTCTACAACATGTTCGAGGAGTACGACATTGCTCATGATCTGTGGTATGCACTGAATGTGTACTATGAGGGAAATGCTAAAATGCGCCAAAATAAGAAAGATATGGTGCAAAAGGAATATGATATGTTTGGCAGTATTCGTGGTGAGAGTCTGAGCTCACACATTGACAGATTCATGAGCATGCTGACTAAGATGAAGAAAGCAGGTATACCAGTCAATAACAGGAACTCAATCAAGAAACTACTGGACTCTCTGCCCAAAGAATGGAGTCTGCAGTGTATGATGATCAAGAGAGAGTATATGGATCCACAATCTACTCTAGCGGATCTCATTAATACTCTGAAGTCATTCGAAATGGACATCACCAAAAGAGAGATGAATCAGTCTGTTCCTAAAGTAGCTCCTAGCACTGCTATGAAGAATCTGGCATTAATGACTCTTGTAGGTGGAATAGGTTCAAGTTCATCACCTGTATATGTGGATTCAATTGGTGGGGGAGGTTCAAGCTCGGGTAAGACAGTCTCGTACTCTGAAAAGACAGCAAAGACACTCAATCCACAGGCTAAAAAGCTTGCTACTGAACATGTTGAACTCTTCAACACATTCATGAGTAGCTTTGAAGCTCTAAAAACTGGTGTGCTGAAGAATGAGATGATGACTCCTGAAGATATGTACCAGGTTGATCCAGATGACATGGAGGAAATGGATCTCAAATGGCAGATGGCTATGATCACTTTGAGGGTAAAAAGATTTCAAGACAGAACTGGTAGAAGAATTGGAATGAGTAAGGCTGGCTTCGACAAATCAAAGCTTCGATGTTACAACTGCAAGACTCTCGGACACTTCAAACATGAATGTCCCAATCTGAATCAAGCGGAGATCAAACCAGCTAAAAGAATGGTGGCAATTACGGATGGAACTGAGGCTAATGAGAAAGATCCTCAGAAGGCACTGGTGGTTGAAGACTTTGACTAGGGAGAGGAAGCAGCAGCCGCTGAAGCAGATGTAATCAAAGCCTTGATGGCTAAGATGTGCACCGAGTCGACAAATGGCTTAAACTCTTTGGAAGGGGCATCAGCAAGTATGCCAAGGGGTGGAATGCTGGAAAGTGCAGGTTTAAAGGGTGTGTTGATCGAAGAGAAAGGAAAAGAAGAAGCATTGATAGCCGAAAAGACTTCTTCTACTAAAGCAGATGAGAAGCAACACGATGCCCCCAAGAAAGCTGATGAAAGGGATCTGGTAAGTATTCCAGTTGAAATTAAAACAAAGCTGTGCTCACCTAGGTGTGTCACAGCTGTTGCTTACTGTTTGTCACACAATACAAAAATCTTAAGAGAAATGGATGACATTCGAAAAATTAACAATGAAATGAAAGAAAATGAGCTAGCATATCAGCGAAAGTTAAATGCAACTTTGGCTGAAATGCAAACTCTTAAAGAATTTGTTCTCAAAAAGGATTTTCTAATAAATGATTTATCATCAAAATTAGAAGAATCTAGAAATGAAAAAACTCATCTTTAGATTATTGTGGACAAATGGAATGTAAGCAAGAAATCTCATGCTGATCTTGTAGATTGCTCTAGGAAATCCTTTGTTAAGGATGGAATTGGATATAAAGACAAGATTGGGATCGAACAATCTTTATTCTTGCCTCTGAGCAAAAGTGAATATATACCAATTCCAAAACCACATCCAAAAAATGATCTTTTTGACAAAGAAAATTTAAAAATTGAGTCTGAGTCGAATAATAATATAAGTAAAAGCAATGTAGATGTGACCCAATAGTCGGAGGAAGAAGATGATGAAAGTTGTGGTGGAAGGACAATAGGGTTAGGTCACCCGGGTGCCAATTACTCAATAGTGAATTGGTTCATCTGGAATAATGAAAAGACTAAAACTGTTTTAAATTCGGATGACTGTAATAGTTTATCTAGGACAGATGACTGTAATAGTTTATCTAGGTTGGATAACTGTAATAGTTCATCAAGGATGGATGACTGTACTAAACTTAACTCTAAACTTTATCTAAAGGGTGTTATAGACCCTAATGACTGGAAGAAACCTGTTGAACGTTCTAATGTGTGTGTTGATAATATTGTGCCAACTTGTGTTGACTTAAGATCTGCAATCTCTGATGATAAAAAGGCATATGAGCCAACTGTGTTTGTACCAGAACTAAAGCAAAACAGGTTCGGAAAATTTCTCACAGAAAAGATTCCAGAATTTGTTCCATCATATACAGAGGCCTCATGTTCTGAAGACTCACAAGAAGAAGCAGATCTTTCAAGTGGTGAAAATTCACTAAGTGACTCAGAAGGCAACACCAGTATTCAAGAATACAACTCAGATGAAGAATCAGATGGAAGCTCAAGCTCAAGCTTGAACAAGATCAAGCAAAGAACATCACAACCATCATCATCCAGATCTTCTCCAAAGACCAAGACTCAACACTCAAAATGTTTCAGATGTGGGAATGAAAGACATCTTGTCAAAAAGTGTCATTTAAAACCTAAACCAATAAATGATGTCAAAACTCAAAACTCTTTCTCAGAACAAATAAAAAATCTTCAAGAAACAGTAAAAAGTTTTGTTAAAACTTCCCCGTCATTGAAAAGAAAAGAGTCAATCTTGGGTGAAAATCATGATAGATCAAAACTGAAACAAACATGGATTCCCAAAGTGAACTAATTACATGTTTTTGGGTAGTATGTTCATAGATTTTCATGTAATTATCTCTGTTTTCTTTTTTTCTTTCAGAATAAACTGCAGAAATGGTTGATAGCTCTTATGCGATACTTATGGCACGTTGATAGCGGCGCCTCTAGGCACATGATTGGGCTGAAAGAACTCCTCAAGAACTATCGGTTTATTGATGTAGAGTTTGTTGCATTCGCTGGGAATGAAAATGGTGGAAAGATCGTTGGAATAGGAGATGTGGTTTCCAACGCCTTGACTCTAGAAGATGTGAACTATGTTCCGGAACTGTGCTACAATCTCTTGAGTGTATCACAAGTCTGTGACAAAGGAATCTCTGTGTTATTTAACGACATGGAGTGCATCTTTCTAAATCCAGGATTTAAACCACCAATCAACATGATCTTGTTAAAAGCTCCTAGGCAGAACAATACCTATGTGATAAATATGAGAGATGCCAAGTCTGAATGCCCAATGACCTATTTACTATCAAAGGCATCTGAGTCAGAGTCACTGTTATGGCATAGGCGATTGGGACATGTGAATTTAAAAAATATAAACAAACTTTGTAAACTAAATTTAGTTAGAGGTCTTCCTTCCAAGGAATTTCCTTTTTCTGAAAAATGTTTAGCATGTACCAAAAGGAAAACAACACAAGAAATCGCATAAATCCAAAACAGTGAACTCAATTAACTCCCCCCTTCAATTACTGCATATGGATGACTTTGGTCCAATTAGTGTTAAAAGTTTGACTAAGAAATCTTATTGTTTGGTGATCACAGATGATTTCTCTCGCTTCACATGGGTGTATTTGTAAGAGTATAAAAGTGAGGCTGCTGAGATCTTGATGCTGTTTGTTCCTCTTATCGAGAACATAATAAAATTAAAGGTCAGGTCAATCAGAAGCGATCAAGGGACAAAATTCAAAAATCAAAGCTTCATGACATTTTGCAGTAGCTAAGGAATTCATCTTCAGTACAGTGCTACGAGAACTCCTCAACAGAACGGAGTGGCTGAGAGAAAGAATCGCATATTTATTGAAGCTGCCAGAACGATGCTCATTGACTCAAAGTTGCCGATCATTTTCTGGGCAGAAGATGTGAATACCGCCTGCTATGTTCATAACAGAGTCTTGATTGTCAAGTCACGTGGGAAAACAGGTTATGAATTACTCTTCAAAAGAAAACCTCTCATCGATTACTTTAGACCCTTCGGATGTTCATGTACTCTTCTGAACAATTATGAGAACATAATGAAGTTCGATGCAGTTAGAGATGAGTGCTTCTTTGTTGGATACTCTTCATGTCAAAAGGCTTATAGAGTATACAACAAACGCACCAAGATGGTCCTTGAATCTTTCTAGGTAGATTGGAAGGAATCCAACACGACTAACACAGGAGGTGGTCCTGACTGGTTCTTTGATGCGGACGTTGTTTTCAAAAATTTCAACTTTACTAAAGATCAAGCTCCTGACAATCAAGCAGCCGATCCTTCTCCTTTTGGAGATACTCTCTACTCTTCTGAAGATGATGTTGCACCGTTCACCACCCGACTTTCTCCATTAGTAGCTGATCCAATCTTTCCTCTTCAACCCATAAATGGTGATACAACTACTGAAACTACACAATCTCCTGAAAGTACTCCAATTTCAGAAGAAACATCTTCATCACAACAGTTTGTAAATGATCCATCCAGTTCCTCAATACCTGGAGATCACTTAACAAATCTACCTCTCCAAGTTCAAGCAGAGCAGAACATGGGATTCCAATCATCCAAGAATCATCCTATTTAAAACGTCATCGGACCAATCAGTGAGGGTGTTCTTACCAGAAAATCAGGCAGATAAGCTCAACACTGCTCTCTCAGCATTTTTGTCTCAGACAGTACCCTTCAGCATTGAAGATGCAGTCAGAGATGCAAGCTGGGTAGAAGCCATGCAGGAAGAGCTCTTTTAATTCAGAAAACTCAAAGTTTGGGAGCTAGTGGATCTACCTGAAGGAAAGTATCCTTTTGGAACAAGATGGGTCTTTCGCAACAAAATGGATGAGCGTGGTGTGGTAATCAAGAACAAAGCTCGTCTGGTTGTTCAGTGTTTTCGTCAACAAGAAGGGATTGATTATGAGGAAGTCTTCGCACCAGTCGCCCGACTTGAAGCCATTCGTATCTTCTTAGCCTACGAGTCATACAAAAACTTCAAAGTTTTTCAG
Organism: Ambrosia trifida; assembly: GCA_028751855.1. NCBI lineage: Eukaryota > Viridiplantae > Streptophyta > Magnoliopsida > Asterales > Asteraceae > Ambrosia > Ambrosia trifida. The sequence continues at coordinate 37,780,024 of CM054131.1, read as the reverse complement.
ATGGATGTAAAGAGTCTTTCTTATATGGGAAAATCAAAGAAGAAGTCTATGTATGTCAGCCACCGGGCTTTGAAGACCCTCACTATCCCAACAGATACTACAAACTGCACAAGGCTCTCTATGGTCTTCATCAAGCACCTCGAGCTTGGTATGAGACATTGTCCTCATATCTGTTGCAAAATGGATACACCAGAGGGAAAATCGACATGACACTATTCACCAAAGAAGTCAACAAACACTCTATTCTGGTTCAAATTTATGTAGATGATATAATCTATGGTTCAACTGATGAAAACCTATGCAGGGAATTTGAAAGCATCATGAAGTCTCAATTCGAAATAAGCATGATGGGGGAATGGTCATTTTTCTTAGGTCTGGAGGTACAGTAGAAGGAAGAAGGAATTCTCATTCATCAAGCTAAATATACAAGAGACATCTTGGCAAAATACAACCTGTCTGACTGCAAGCCGTCCAACACTCCTTTTGCTGCACAGACTACACTTGTACCAGATCTTCAAGGACTATCATTGAATCCTCACACGTATCGATCAATGATTGGATCCTTGATGTATCTCACAGCCAGCAGACAAGACATTATGTGGGCAGTTGGATGCTGTGCTCGCTTTCAGTCAAATCCCAAGCAATCTCATGAAATTGCAGTCAAAAGAATCTTCCGCTACCTTAAAGGAACACCAAAACTTGGTTTATGGTACCCTAAGAGTGATAATTTTAATTTAGTTGCGTACTCTGATAGTGATCATGTAGGTTGCAGGATTGATAGAAAATTTGTCTCTGGTGGTTGTCAATTTATGGGAAATAGGCTAGTGTCTTGGCAGGGCAAGAAGCAGACAACAGTGTCTATCTCCACTGCTCAGGCTGAATACACAGCCGCATCCAGTTGTTGCTGTCAAGTGTTATGGATACAAAATCAGCTGTTGTATTACGGTTTGAATGTCATGAGAACTCCTATTTTCATTGATAATGATGCTTGTCGTGACATCGTGAAGAATCCAATTAACCATTCTAAAACTAAACATATCGAAATTCGGATTCATTCCATTCGTGATGCCCATGACAAAGGATATATACAGGTGTTGCCAATAGATACTACTGATCAAAAGGCAGATATCTTCACAATAGCTTTTGACAAAACCCATTTTCGCCTGTTGGTAACATGGCTGGAGATGTTAAATTTTGAGTGATTTTATTCAGAAATATATATATATATATATATAAAATCTTTTTTTGTACATAATATATAGGAAAAATCTTATTTTCTTTTCAAACAAGATTTTTGGGGGAGAAAGTAAAACCGGTCTATCCCTACTGCAAAAATAATCAACTAATCTTACTTTGTCAGCATGTGAATAGGATCCAGAGGATGTTGCGGCCTCAAGCAACGATGTGTCGGTAGATTCAGCTTCAAATGAGTAAACTGTTACTAAGTGATTAACAGTAAATGTCTACACGGAAAGTTGGACTCCCATTGTGTTGTAGGTCTGCTCAAGCTGAGTCCGGTCATACATAGGTTGAGAGATCAAAAGACACCTAAGAGTACAAGCTACCAATGCGGGGCTAGGCAAATCAATCAAATGAGCAGCAAAAGACACGCAATGTTAGTGACGTGCAAACATACATAGATAGCTCAACAAGCGATCAGATGATCATCTTCTCTGCTTATGGAAACATAGACCTGAAGCTCTCATCATCTGATCGACATAATGATCATCTTCTTTGCTTATGGAAACATAGACCTGAAGCTCTCGTCATTATAACCAAATACACCTTGAGGATCGGTAGGCTTATACCTAGCACAAGTGGGGTCCACAAAATTTTCGTCAATATTACCAAAACATGATAAATATCATCACCAAACGCATGTTGAAAGAGGAGAGGCATGGATTTAAGTGGACAAGTATACCGACAATTTTTCTTGGGCTGCAGCTATCCAACGGAAAGTTGAAATGTGATCTGGCAGGTATGGTTAGTATGATCTTGAATGCAGAAGGTGAGAAATGGTTAATCCCTAATCTCTGATCTCTAATTATGAGTGTTATTAGGCCCTGCGCACTTATCCTAAGTGTGCAAGCCCATATCACTGATATAAATACTCTGTAATTCTTAATTTTTACAACAGTCATTTTTTAAAAAACCCTAATCCTCATCTTCGAATGATCATCATCATCTTCATCATTCATCACCATTAAACCCTAAAAAAACACTAATCACTCTTAAAATCACCTGTTAATCATCCGTTTCTTCTCCATTTTCTGTTAATCTTCATCGTTTTTAAGGTAGATTAATGTTGACTGATCTGTTGTTGTTATTACAGGGATTACGAAACATTTTGAATGATTCAGTCATGGGTTTGGGGTTTCCTTTGAAGATTACGCACTTATTTCTTGATACTGCACACTTGTTTCAAGGAGTCTGCGCACTTGTTTCATATGTTCAAAACTGTGAAACCCTAGTCCCCTGCGCACTTGTCCTGCATACCTAAATCTTAAACGAGAGTTTAAGTATCTGCGTACTTATTAAGCACACAGATTGGTCTGTCAAGACACTAGGGGTGCCATGCCCAAGTCTTGACTGATCTGCGCACTTGTTGACTCTTATAACCTGCGTACTTGTTTGCCTAAAGCTGAGAATTGGACTGCGCACTTAAAATTTTGACCTGCGTACTTGATAACCTAAGACTATGACTGGACTGCGTACTTGGACTTGTGGCCTACTAAACCATATGAAACATGCGTACTTATCATACATTTTAAAACCAAACCAATCAAACATAATAATCTATCTAACTAAACCACAAGACATCTATAACTTAAAACAGTCAAAGTCTGTCGTCTGTCTAAGTCTAAGATATCATTTCTTGGTTACTTGATTAGGGTCGAAAATTCTAACTTGCTTTTCGTGCATATGATCAGGAACATATGGCAATTCCATGGGATAATAGAGGTATGCACAATCAGGCTATCAATCTTGACACTGATGATTCCAAATTCAGAAATGTTGTGAATTGGATTCGTCGAAGTAGAATAGGATATGCGGTGGAACATGATCTGCCAGTCTACGTAGATCACATTGAAGACTTCTGGAGATCTGCAAGATATGAAGAGGTCAACAATGTAACAAGAAACAATGCAACAGTTAGAAACAAACCTGTTATCATCACTGAAGACACAGTCAGAAGCGTCCTGAAGCTGAAAGATCAACCAGGAAATTATCAACACTTGAACAAAGCAGAGCTTTTAGAAGAATTCAAAAAGGTCGGTTACAAGGGAGAGTTCGTCAAAAGAAGCTACGTCAAGAAAAGTGAACTAACTCGAGATTGGAAAGTAATCTGTCATGTATTCACCATGGCTCTCTGTCACAAAAAATGAGGATACAATGCACTGAGTCCGGAATGGTCTAGTGCAATGATCAAAGTCTGCAAGAATGAAACATCTAATTTGTCAGGGATGATCTTTGATTATATGTGTAAGAACACCAAAGCTGCTACTGCCAAGTTTGCCATGTATCCGAGGTTCGTGCAAATGATGATAAATGCCCAACACAAAAACCTGCCTCGAGATGGAGTGTATAATTTCGTCAGAGCTGGAAGATTCTTCACTGAATGTAACACGACTGACTGGGATCCCCTGTATGAGAATATGTACCCGGCTCAACGCTATCCAATTATCAAAGAGCTGTATAACAAAATTCAGAAGAAGAAAAGAGACATGGAAGAAGCCCAATGTGAAACTGCTCCTGAAATAGCTCCTTCTGAACCAGCTCCCTCCTCAGCTCCACGAACTGGTGAAGAAAGAGCACGAGAGAAAGCCAAAGGCAAAAGGTTGGCCACTGAAGAGGCTCCCTCTAAGGTCGTTAAGAAAAAGAGGCATGGTCTACCAACAGAAGGTAGAGAATCACAGACTGAGGAACAGCTGGAGCTTGCACGGGCTTTACAGAAGGTAGCTGAACTCAAAAAGGCTGAGAAACGAAAAAGAAGAGAGGGTATATCTGCATCTGAAACTCCGGTTGTGGTGACTGAGGAAGAAGTAGAAGCAGAAGAGATCTTTGAATCAATGTTTGGTGTTCAAGAGCAACCAGGGCCGTCGACTGCCAGGGCTCCAGTCCCCAAAGCTCTAGCCAAGAAACCAACTGAGCCGTCCACTTCAGCTCCTGCTGCACGACGTCCTAAACCAGTGCATCAGGAACTATATGAGACATTGGTGAAAGAGGTCGGTAAAGTTGCTGCTAAAGAGATTTGTTCCTTGAAAAGCTCGGTACACAACACTCAGGAACTCAAAAGGAAGCTGAAGAAGTTGAAACACAAGAATAAGAGCCTTAAAAAGATTGTTAAAGATCAAAGGTACCTCATAAAGTTCCAAAACAATGTGCAGATGAAGATGTTTGATATGATTCAGGATCTGCAAAAACAACAGAACATTGAACCCAAAATGTCATCTGATGAGATGCTTGACTTTGGAAAGTTTGTAGAAGAAGAAAAAGAAAGAGAAAGGATTGCTGAAGAAAGTGATGTGGACGAGGTAAGTGAAGATGAGATGCCTGAGATGTTCATAGAGTTTAGTGAAGAAGAGACAACTGTGTATGAAACGACTGACGGTCACAAAATCAGTCCAGAAAGGCCCAGATGGCTCTCAAGAAAACAGGTTACTATTCCAGCTTTTCATCAGAACATTCATCACACCAAGGAAGCTCATCAAGAAAAGATTATATCATGGAAGTATGATGAATCAAAGAAGTTTTTTGTGATCAAACGTCGAGGGGGAGTTATTCAATACTTCAAAGTCAACATGACTTGCAATCTCTCCCTCGCTGGGACATCAGAGAGCTCAACAAGGCACACTTCATCAATCCTACCAACAACTCCATTGGAACCGGACTTGCAAGTATGATAGAAAGAGAATGTGTTAGAGATTTCACAGTTTTCAAACCCCAAAAACCGAAGCGACGAATTTCCAAGAAAATAATTGATCGTGCTACGGGAGAAGGTAGGATTACCTATGTGATAGATCCTCCGAAAGTTGTTACCAGGGTTCCGATGAGTGAAGAGCTTCCAGTAATGTTGAAGGACTTCAAGAAATGGTTTTATGACAGTCTGACTAGTGAAGCAGTGATCAAGTCAACAAATGATGCTGAGATTATGAGACTTTACGATCCAGTGGATGTATTCATTCTTAATTTGTCAGACTTGACTATGCTGTTCGGAAACAAGATCAATGTGGGAGCAGGGAATGCACTGTTTGAAGAAGCTATGCTGTTCCAGAGAGCTGTGAATCGTGCGATGAAGCTGAAACAAGAATTGCTAGATCTGGTGGACAAAATCAACGCAGAAGACAAGGCTAAGGAACCAAAAGAAAAAGCTGATAAAGAAGATTCTGATAAAGCTGTCGCCGAACATGAAACTCATCCTGAAGTAGCTATTTGTTGGGCTAGACTTTAGAGGTTTGCGTTGTCTTGGGTTATGCTAGTTTTGTTAGTGGGTTTCGGCCTATATGGCCATGTAAAGTGACCGCCCTATGCTCTTATAAATAGGGGGTTTCTTAGTTATTTGGGGATTGCTAGTCTTTTGTGGAGTTCTCTCTTGTTTTGGCGAAGGTGTACCAGACGTCTCTTTGAAGACGTGTGCACTTGTTTAATAAAATCATTCTCTTCTCAGTTTCTTCTTTGTTCTTTTCATACAATCATTGTTTCTGCCTTTGATTGTGTGTTGTTTGATACCCGGTAGAGAAGATTTTGGACTTACAATTGGTATCAGAGCCAAAGTAGTCTTACGAAGGCTCGGTTTGGTATCAAAGGAAGAAGATTAGAGAAGCTCTTGTTGCGAGAAGGTTGATTTTGATGTTTTGATCTATATTAATTTCATAGCTATATGTTTTATCACTAATCAGTTTGTTCTATGCAGTCTTGTTTCGATGTTTTTCTTTTTTCATTGATTATTGATTTTGCTTTGTTAAAATTTTTGAAGAAAATTTTTGATTTGATCCGATTTAGTTGAAGGTCAAACTGTTTTGCTAAAATTAAGGAGATAATTTTTTTAAAAAGGAATGATCTTTATTGATTACAAATCTCTTTAATTTTTTCAAAAAATCTCGCAATTCTTGGAAAGTTTGTTGCTAATCTTTGCAGGTTACCATATCAAGATGCATCAGATTTGAAGCTTGTGTCCGACCTCTGTGTCCGACCTCCAAGATTGTGTCCGACCTTCAAGATTGTGTCCGACTTCCAGGATTGTGTCCGACCTCAGCCTGTGTCCGACCTCTGTGTCCGATCTCAGTCTGTGTCCGACCTAATCATCTGTGTCCGACCTCAGCCTGTGTCCGACCTCTGTGTCCGACCTAAACATCTGTGTCCGACCCACACATTGTGTCCGACCTACATCTGTGTCCGACCTAAGTTTGTGTCCGACCTAAACATCTGTGTCCAACCCACACATTGTGTCCGACCCACAACTGTGTCCAAACAACAACCTGTGTCTGACCCACATATGTGTGTCTGGCCCTAAAACTATGTACGAGTCACATACAACACTGCTTTAACTGAACTGGACTTTAATGGACTTTGGACTGGAATTTGGACCTTCTAAGACTGCTTTAAACAATTTAAAACTGAACTAATAAATTTAAGCTTCTTTTTAGAAATGGATCAAATTGTTAATCAGGCAAACTTGAACGGACTAAATACTGACCAGCTACTTGTGGCTGCCCAAGTGGACAAAGCTATGGAATCCGTCATTGGAACTCATCAGAAAATACCTGTTCTTCAACTTGGAATGTCCTATTCTGAGTGGAAGTTCAGGTTCATTCAAGTCATGAAGATAAAAGATGCAAAGGCTCTGAGATCTATCTTGAATGGACCCTGTGTGATCACTTATGTGGTCAACAAAATAACTGGAGCCACTGCTATCAAACCAAAGAGTATGTATACTGATGAAGATCATGAGAAGACTGATATTGATGAAAGGGCAATTGCTTATCTTCATCAAGGACTCTCGCCTGAAGTATCAATTGGAGTTCGTGACAATGCCACTGCCAAAGAGCTTTGGGAAGCTCTTGAGAATCTGTACGAGGGAAATGAAGAAATGAAAGAAAGCAGAAGAGAGATGCTGAGTCAGAAGTTTAATGCTTTCAATCATATTCCTGGAGAAACACTCGAAAACCAGATCCAACATTTTGTGGCCTTAGTGAGTGAAATGAAGTCAAATGATATGGTGGTAGACAACTCCGTCATGAACAAAAAGCTGCTTAATACTCTTCCAAGGAGTTGGGACTCAAATGTAACCCTAATCAAGAGAACCAAGGATCTAGCAAGACTCACCCTTTCTGAAACCATATCTTTGATCAAGTCCTATGACCTTGAGGACAGGCAACGCTACATGACTCAGACTGCCAGTTATAAGAATGCAATCATTGCAACTCCCAGCAATGCTTTAATGTCTCAGTCTGAACCTCAGCGTCCATCATTGTACTCTTATCCAGCAAGTGCATCTTCGTATCCACCTATGTTTGCACCCAGTGCTTCAAAAGGGTTAGCTGTGCCTGCTTCTTCTGTAGCCACCACTGCTGGACCTTCGTCGTCTGCTTCACTTTCTTCAGCTGCACCTTTGTCAGCAGTCAAAATTCCAAAGGAGCTTGAAAGTAACTTAGCTTTATTTGCTGGATTCATGAATTGCTATAATGTGTTTCTGACAGGTCAACTTACTGCAAAAGATGTTGGAGCATATGACTTAAATGACGTTAATCAAGATGATATTGAAGAGATGGACTTGACTTGGCAGATAGCTATGGTGGTGCATAGAGCAAATAAGTTTGTGAAGAAGACTGGTAGAAATGTGTGGGAAAACCCAACAAAGAAACTGGGTTGGGACAAGATGAAGATGCGTTGTTATAACTGTGATGAACTTGGACATTTTGCTCGTGAATGCACCAAGCCAAAGAAAGAAGGAGACAATTCTACTCCCGCGACCGCTTCTCCCAATGCTACTCCGGGAAGTCAATCATATACCACTCACACTGGATCTGAGTCCTCTAACTCCAACAAAGCCATGGTCGCTCAATCAGGAGGTGGATGGGATTGGTCTTCTCAGATGGAAGATCTGAAGATTGTTGAAGATACTGTGTACAAGGCTCTTATGGCACAAATGGATGACGACTATGTTCCGTCAGCGGCTGAGGTACATTCTGAAACTTTAGCTGAATCATGTTGCACTGAAAGGTGTAAACTTAAAATTAAAGGTTTTAGGGAAGAAACTCTCTCCGCATACAAACAACTTGAATACAAAAAAATGGCCACTTGGGACATTAAAAAGAAATTTAACTCCTATAAAGAAATGGTCGAAAAACAGAAACTTGATATCAAGCGTTTGCATCAGGAGGTGAGTGATCATAAATGTCGATATTTGCATTTCAAACGACTGTTTGACACTTTGACCACGGAATTGATTGACTTAAAATCAAAATTTGAAAATGCAGATTTTCATTTTAAAAAATTTGATTGTTCTAGTCCTAAAGTTGAAAAAATGATCAATACCCAGTTAAAGTACAGACCAAAGGAAGTGAGGAATAAGGGAATTGGCTTTGTGGAAATTCCTCCACCTTTCAATGAAAATTATTCCTCAATTCCTATGTCGGATGAAGAACTGTTGGCTCTTCCTTTCAAAGGATATGGTCCACCCATAGAAGAGCCAACCAGTCGACCATCACGGGATCAAGTTGAAATCACTAAACCTGCATCGATCCCAATTAGAATCTCTAAACCTAAACAAAAACAATCTAAGCAAGAGCAGGCTCCCTCAAAAACATTTGTAAAGTCTTAAGATGTTTTAAAGCAGTCTGAGACATTAAACTATGAGAAAAATAAAGAGGTTGGTAGAGTTTTTGAGGTTAGCAAAGATGAGGTTCTCTCTTCATCTGCATTAGATGAATCATTAGGTGTGTCTAAAGAGTCTAAACCTGTAGACATACAAGTTAATGAACCAATTCCTACTTCGACCACTCAGCAAAACTCAAGTGTGAACTATGAGTTTGATTTCATGAAGCAAATTAGGGAGCTTTGTTTAAAAAAAAGAGCAGACAGTAAAAATCATCTGACCGATTCTAAGTCTCTTTCAGATGATACTCCAGTGACTGAACCTGAGTCTGACTCTGATCCAGACTCAGGAAAGGCCGACTCATCTAGCTATCAGTCATGTGAAACCATAGAATCATCTGAAGACATGACCAAAGTTAATGAATATGTTTCTGTGTCTACTTCAAACTCATGTGATTCAGAACAAACATGCTCAATATCTTCTGAATCTCCCACTTCTTCTGTGGATGAAAGCTTCTACACAGAAAATTGCTTGAATGTTTCTGATAATGTGAATGTTACTAATTTGGTTGATTCTTGTGCAGAAAATGTGATTGTTGAGGATTGGGTAGATGATGGGGATGAAATTGATGACACTGATTCACTTGATTGTATAATAAAAATCAGAAAAACAATTTCTCAATTTCTGATCAAGACAACAATATTTGTGTGGGCTCGTTTGTTTTGAGCATAAAACCTTGTGACTTTTCATCTGACTCTTTGTTCATTCAGATTCTGTTATTTTGCCACATGCTTGTGATAAAACGAAAAATCTTTTGGTTAAACAATCCAGTAAGGACCGGACAGAGAAATATGTCCCACCAAAACAGGTTTTACCAAAATATGGAAAACAAATTTTTTCAAAACAAAGGACACAGTATTCAAAAACAGCATCACACAGGTATAGATATGTCTCCAAGCTCTTTGAGCCTGGAAAGTATGCAAGATCTTAGGGGGATCCACATGTAAAACGTCAGACATGTTACACATGTGGAATCCCAGGACATATTGCCAGAAATTGCAAAACTAATCAACAAAATCTTGCAAGCTGGAAACATCAGAAGGCTCCAAACGGGAATCACAGTCATACTAAGCCAATGAAGGTTGAGAGGCCTAAGGCAATGCGGAATGACAAATCCAAGGTGAAGCCTTCTGATGATGATTGGAATAGAAATAAAATGTCTAAACGGTCAGGTAAAAGATTAAATTCTCAGATTCTGACCGACATGGCAGCATCTAGTTCGAACAAAAGCTTGTTTTCTAACATCAAATCATACTGGAAGCCAAAACGCTCTATTCCAATCTCTTCCTTGTCTGTAGGTTCTTCATGTTCTGTGAATGATAAATCTAATTACTGTGCTAATGCTTCAACTGTTGACATGCAATGGATAAAAGTCCAATATACGGACACCAACGGTGTACCCAAAACAACTATGGCCTGGGTACCTATGACTAACTAATCCTGCATCATGTGCAGGAACGGCTATGGAGGACTATCATTCGTCTCTGGTACATTGATAGTGGCTGTTCGAGGCACATGACAGGAGACTTATACCAGCTTACAGATGTTGAATTTTTCAATGGTGGATTTTTCTCCTTCGCAGGAGGTGAAAAGGGTCAGATAACACAAAGAGGAAAGGTAAGAAATGGTGCTCTTCAGTTTAATAAGGTAAACTACGTTCCTGAATTAAAACACAGTTTACTAAGTGTGTCCCAAATCTGTGACAATGGCTACTCAACTCATTTCACTGAAAAAGGTTGTTTGATATTGAAACCTGGAGTAGTCATTCCAGATGAATGGGTATTACTGAAATCAGACCGTCGAGGTGACGCTTATGTCATTGACATGAACAAACCTCCCTCCGATAATGTCACATGTCTTTTCTCAAAAGTTTCTCAAAATACTGCCATTCTATGGCATCGTCGTCTTGGACATGCAAATGCTAAAAACTTGAACCGAGTGGCTAAACTGGGATTGGTAAGGGATCTGCCAGTACGTGATTTTATAACAATTGAAAAATATGTTGCATGTGCCAGGGGAAAGCATCATAGAAAACCTCATCACTCCAAGTTGGTAAACACTATTGATTCTCTGCTGCAGTTACTCCACATGAACCTATTTGGCCAAGTGAATGTACTCAGCATTTCTCGTAAAGCTTATTTAACTGATGACTACTCACGTTTTACTTGGGTTTTCTTTTTGGCTAACAAGAGTGAGACTGCCAAAATAGTAAAACAGTTTATCATATTGATGGAGAATCAGACCAACTTGAAAGTAAAAGGCATTCGATGTGACAATGGAACTGAATTCAAGAATGCAGAATTAAACTATTACTGTGCTCAGAAAGGGATTGCGCATCAATTCAGCTCAGCAAGGACGCCTCAACAGAATGGAGTTGCTGAAAGAAGAAATTGCACCTTAATTGAAGCTGTCCTCACAATGTTGTGTGACTCACAGCTTCCGACATTCTTCTGGGCAGAGGCTATCAACACAGCCTGCTATGTGCAGAACCGAGTTCAAGTCAACAAAGCTCGAATGAAAACACCCTACAAAGTGTTGTTTGGTACCAAACCCTCTGTCAAGCATTTTCGTGCTTTTGGTTGTCCGTGTACACTGTTGCATCTGGATGCTATACCAAAGTTTGATGCAAAAGCTGACGATTGTTATTTTATCGGTTATGCTAGCAAGACTGCATATAGGGTCTACAACAAACAAACCAGGCAAATCATAGAGTCGTTTGACGTGCGTTGGCTTGAAGAAAATGCAACATATGCTAGAGTGGGTCCAGACTGGTTATTTGACTATGAGACTCTCTTTCGATCTTTTTGTATTTTGGACGATGTTTCTAGTGGTGTGAATACAGGTTTTGCAGATTCCTCAACTTTCACTGCTGGAACCTCATCTTCCGTGACTGATAATGCAACGGATGAGGGGGATGTTGCACCCACTTCTCCATTACCATAGCCACTCTCAGTTCCTGCCGAACCATTCATTGCCTCTACGGATCCAATGCCACAAGCCGATGATGAAAATGTGTCTGATGATACTTCAATTCCTACATTCCATGATCCCATTCCTACTGACTGCATGGTGGAGCATAGTGACGCAGTCGAAGTTGATCATAATACTGTGGAAGAGACTGCAACAGGCGGTGTTACAATCCTACCTGGAGACTCTTCAGTTCCAGACATAGTCATTCCTACAAGCATTCAACGAGATCACCCACTGGAAAACATCATTGGTCCAGTAGATGCAGGTGTTCTCACAAGGAGTCAAACTGGTGACATCAACAGATGTTTGTATTCGTGCTTCATTTCTCAAATTGAGCCAAAGTCTACCACTATGGCCATGCGAGAACCAAGTTGGGTTGATGCAATGCAAGATGAACTAAACCAGTTTGAGAAACTGAAGGTTTGGAAGCTAGTTGAATTGCCTCCAGGAAAACGACCACTTGGCACAATGTGGGTCTACCGAAACAAAAGAGATGACAGTGGGGTCATTGTAAGAAACAAAGCTAGGTTGGTTGTGCAAGGGTTCAGACAGATTGAGGGACTCGATTATGATGAGGTATATGCACCGGTTGCAAGATTGGAAGCAATCAGAATTTTCCTTGCATACGCATCGTTTAAGGGATTTACTGTCTATCAGATGGATGTCAAAAATGCGTTTTTGTATGGAACTGTGAAAGAAGAAATCTATGTTGGTCAACCACCGGGTTTCACAAACCCAAAATATCCAGAGCATGTGTACAAACTCGACAAAGCGTTGTATGGGTTACATCAGGCACCTCATGCTTGGTATGCTACCTTGACTGAACACGTGCTTGCTAATGGATACACTCATGGTGTTATTGATCAAAATCTATTCGTCAAGACAGTAAATGATTATCATATTCTGGTGCAAATTTATGTGGACGATATCATCTTTGGTTCCACCAATGATGCTCTGTGCAAGGAGTTTGAAGAGGTGATGAAGAAGCAGTTTGAGATGAGTGCTCTTGGTGAAATGACCTTTTTCTTAGGTCTGCAAGTTCGTGAAAACTCTAAGGGTATCCTGATTCAACAAGGAAAATACGTGGATGACATTCTTGCAAAATGCAGCTTCAATGATGTAAAGCCAGCCGACACACCAATGTCTGAGAGACCAGGTCTCACTCAAGATCTGGAAGGGGAAGCCGTAGAAGAAACACTTTATCGTTCAATGATTGGTTCGCTAATGTACCTGACTGCTAGCAGACCAGACATCATGTTCGCAGTGTGTCAATGCGCACGTTATCAGGCTAATCCTAAAACTTCTCATTTACATGCTGTCAAGAGAATCTTTAGATACCTTAAGGGGAAACCCAGATTTGGTCTTTGGTATCCTAAGGATTCTCCTTTTGATTTACATGTTTTTTCTGACAGCGATTTTGGAGGTTGTGACATTGACAGGAAATCTACTTCTGCGGGGTGTCAATTCTTAGGCGATCCGCTTATTGCATGGCAATGTAAGAAATAGCAAACAGTATCCGTTTCTACAGCGGAAGCTGAATATGTGGCTGCCTCCGCATGCTGTTCTCAGGTTATATGCATTCAACATTAGTTGGTAGATTACGGTTTGGATTTATCTCTTACTCCTATTTACTGTGATAATGATGCTGCTATCCAAATTGTGAAAAATCCAGTTCAATTTTCAAAAGTAAAACACATTGCCATAAAAGAACATTTCATCCGAGACTCTTTTAACAAGGTTTGATTGTGCCTACACACATTCACACTGACGACAATGTCACAGACCTTTTTACAAAACCTGTTAATCGAGCTCGTTTTGAAGCTCTCTCTGCACTGCTCAAAATGGTCCATTTCGAGGACTGAACTGGTCTTAAAAAAAGGGGGGGTTTGGTTTTTCTTAGTCTTAGGTTTGTAAATTTGTTCTTTAAATTCTCAATTTTAAGCACAAATTTAGGGGGATGTTTCCTAAGAAAAGATCAAAACATTTTTGGTCTCAAAACGAGAGATGAAATGAACTTTCACAAGTTGGATTAAGGCTAGCACACGTAAGACGTGTATCGAAACAGTTTGGTTCTAGTGTGATATGTTGGTAGGCTTAGTCCTGAAGGCTGAAATGTTAATGATCTTGTGAAGCACTTAAAGATAAAGACACGACCTCAGTTAGGAACATCACTTGGAATCAGGTACAATCTCTATTTGAATGCTTGTGTGATGTCCCGAAGCATAACACTGTGGTCTAGGTCTGAAAAAGTCGTGTATCTCCTCTGTTTTGTGTAAGCAAAGACCTGGAGATGCTAGGCAAAGAAAGCTTCTGCTGCATCCAGCTGACCTAGTTTTTCGTTGTCGTGCTATAGATCATCCTTCACCTAAAAGAGACCTTAGTGTCCAAAGATGTCCTGGCTGCTCCTCTGCTGCATCCAGATATATGCTGACCTGGACACAGTCATGATGTCATAAAAGAGACCCTCTAGAGTCCAAAACCCAAAGCCTCCGTCATTTGAGAAATCATCTGACTTGTATATTACCCTAAATCTTTTATTGATCTATTCTTTTCTTCTCTCAATCCAGTCCCAGTCAAGGTTTCAGAATTCTAGAACAGATACTGTGAAAATTATGTGATAGGGAAACTGCTTGCATGATAGAGTGTACCACTTAATGTTCTAGGATTTGATTGTAACTTGCTTGAGTGTTCGTACTAAATACACCAAAACATGATAAATAATATCACAGATCATAGTACGAGAAGGCCTAAGGAAATAAGTTTAAGGGGACAAATATACTGGCAATTGCTAAGACCGACCCAAGTAGATTAGAGTCGATAAGTGTAGCTCAGCCTGAAACACAGTGATTTGATCTCGTGACAAAAATATTTATATTTTACTGGTTTCTCGTTTAAATAATTTTTGCTAAGTTTCTGTTTAACCAGTTCACGATCTGACTTGAACCCGGTTGCAAAAACACACTTCAAATATTGTTTAAAAAAGGGGCTTGGGATTCACGTGGGGCCCACCACACGTTTGGTGGGCCACACGAATCTTGATTTACCTAAAAAGGGGGGCGATGGTTGATTTTCATCATCACAAATCATAAAAGGGATTTCTTTCTCTCTCAACTTTACACACACTTATACACTCACCGTTTCCTCTTTATCAAGATCATCGAAGCTTGTTTAAGAAATCCAAAGGTAAGATATTGTTGCTTTGTTTGTATGTTATGAAAATGTGCCCCTGAGTGACTTACAGTTACTTGAGAAGTGAGAAAAACTAAAGATGATCATCGGAGAAGGGAAATCTCGAAGGTTAGGTGTCCCAGACGGCGGAGCGTGAGACTCACGTGCCGGAAACTTCAAGATCAAGCGGCGCCTGAATCTCACGCGCCTGGAGTTCAAAGTCAATCAAGATGAATTACAAATATGCCCTCGGACACCCATGGGATTTGACAGATTTACCCTCCGACATACCTTGGCTACTCGGACACAGCTCTGCACTCAAACACTCTGGTTGACACGTCACTCGGACACTCAACCTGAGCTCGGACACTCCTGAAAGTTTCCCATTTTGCCCTCGGACACAACCCACCCACTCGGACACACCATAACCCACTCGGACACACCAATTTTGACTCGGACACTCCTGTTTCTTTCCCATTTTTCCCTCGGACACAACCCACCCACTCGGACACAACTTCAGTGTGTTGTTGTGTGACTTGAGGCCCATTAAGCTATCAAATACGGGCCCGAACATGATCAAGAGGACAAAGAGAGGGGCCCATTAATCTGTTTAAATATTTTGAAAAATGTTTGATGTTATTGACTGATACAGCTCGTTTTTGTACAAAAATTGCCGTTCATGTACCAAAGTTTGAGAGGGATCACAACATAGTCTGTTCTTTGTCTGACCCTCCTGAAGACCATATGCAAGAATTCAAGTCGATGATAGTGGGACTCAATACTTGCAGAATTACTCACGCGTTGAGAGAAAATCCTGTGGTGCTTGCTGACTGGATATCTGATTTCTGGAACAATGCAACGGCACGAAAGACAGATACTCTTATTCGATCCAAGATTCGAGGAACTGAAGTGACGATTTCAGAACAGGATATTCGAGAGTTGCTGCTTTTTGGTGATTCTCATGAAGACCCAGTTAGTTTTACAAGAGAGCAGGTTATTCCAACATTAAGAAGGATGGGGTATGAGGGTGATTTGCATGCTTCTCCATATATCAAGAAACTTTTTCCCAGCTACTGGAGAATGCTGATTCATATGTTTCTAGCAAGTTTGGGAGGAAACAAGTGTGGTTTAGATCAGATGAATTTGAAGTACACTTCGGGAGTGGTAACATTGATTGAAGGATGGGATTTTAACTTTTCAAGGTGCATTTTTGAAGACATGATAATGAATGTGAAGACACTGAACAAGAAGTATTTCTATAAGTTTCCACGATTCATACAAATGATACTGGAGCACAAATATCCAAGTCTAGAAAGAACCATCGAGACATTGATCAGAAGTGTATGGCTCCTCAGGCTTTTGGACTCATAAAGCAGAATCGTAAGGATGCTAAGCAAATGTTTTAAGGAATGTTTCCATTGGAGAAATTTGGAAATTTTGCTGAGATTGTTGAAGAAGCACAAATTTCTCCAACTGCTCAGGTAGCTGAAGAGCATGATGTTCAGATTGTCGAACCACCACCTACAGAACAACGTTCTCCTCCTGAAAACGTAGACTTGACTGAGGTGGAAAGTGAAGATGAAGTGGAAAGCGAGGATGCGGAAGAATTGAAAGATGATGAACAGACTACAGGAAATGACGATGATCAGTTTGAGAACTTTGAGTTTGATGATTTAAATGATGATGAGATAGATGACTTTATTCTTGAAAATGCTGAATTAAAGTCGGTGATTGAAGCTGAGAAAGAGTTAACTGGAGAAGAGATCGTGACTCAAGCTGCTGTCACTACTGCCTCTGAGACCGTTATTCCTCAAGCAGAAGTGCTTTCTAGCATACTAGATACTGTTCGAGAGGCTGAACAAAGGATTCCTCCATCCGATGTTGCTGTTGAGACAGTGGTTGATACGGAAGTTGTTGAAGATACAAGTTCTGATTTGAGGCCAAGAAAGAGAAGCAAAAGAGACCCAAGGCTGAATGTTACTGCTGATGTCTCTGTTGATGAGACTATTTCTGCTGCTGCTGTTGACACTGTTATGACTGATGCTGGTGTTTCACCTGATACTCCCGTTGGTACTATTAGCTCCACTACTGTACCTGTGATTGCATCTGAAGCTTTTTTCTCAATTCATGAGCAAGGCACCAATCACTAGGAGACTAGATGAGGAAGCTAGATCCTCTGGTGCTTCTGGTTCGGGTAAAGTTTTGTTTGATGAAGAAGCATTTCAGAGAGCTCAAATGGCCTTTCTCACTGATAAAGAAAAGGGAAAAAATGTGGATGTTGAATTCCTGACGACAGAAGAGAGAGAGAGAGGCAAATCAAGAGGAGATTGAAAGTGATGAAGATATCTTTGCTGAAGTGGATGTTCACAGGTTGCAAGCTAGAGTGCTAAAATTAGAGACCGGAATGTATGGCTAACTGCTCAGGTACAGAGTTTGATGGAGACGGTTACTGAAAAGGAGAAGAAGATTACTGAATTGGAGACTGGATTGGGTGATGTTTCAGCCAGATTACTCAACTTGACTCAGAAACTCGAGAACAAGTTTGGAAAGGAGTTTTCGGAGACATCATCTTTTGTTGACAAAGTATTGATTCCTGCTGAACGTGAAAGATCAGAGAAGGAACATGAAGAGCACATGAGAAATATTTCGAAGATCAGGTTCCCAGAGTTAGAGATCGTCGACCTGGAAGTGCGTATGTTCTCCAGAATCTCGCTGAGCAATCAATTGACCCAATGGAGGAGCATCCAGAAAGATATGTGACTATTACCAGTGATAGGTATGACACTTATGGTAATCGAACTGGGATTGAGTGTTGGAGGTATAATGATGATAAGGGAGTGTTCGTGGTTCATAGAGGAAATGGAGCAGTTGAGTACTATGCTTCTACTTCGGCCTTCAACTCCTGGACCAAGATTGATTTGATAGAACTTTCTAGAGCTCCTTTCATAAACCAGACAAGAAATCCAAGAAATAAGATTGGTCTCATGTTTCATAAGAAGATTCAGGAGCAGGAAAAAGTGAACTTCAGGGATATGAAGACTGCTAGCTTTATGTTGGTGGAATATAAGGGTGTACGAGGTGCTGATGGAAAGCCTTTCAAGACAGTTCAGTGGCCACCTACTAAAAAATTGAAGACTATTCCCTTGACCAAGCTAATGGATAGAGGTTGCTTGAAGGATATGAGGTTCTGGGTTTATGATCCTACTTCTGCATCTGCAGTGATTGTATGTGATACGGATGAGTTTAGGATATCTGACGCTAGAGATCTGATGAGTTTGCATTCTGAAGATGTTCAAGTTCTAGCTAGACATCAGATTCAGTGTGACCCCACTTATGAAGTTTGTGCAAAATCATTCACCAGTGCTGTAGCTCAAGTTGATAGACTGGGGTTGGCGTCTGATAAAAGGTGACGAGTGGAGACGGAACTGTTTGGTCCATATGTTGGCAAGTCACCTGAGGAATGGAAGAGAGCAATGGAGGAAAAGAAGAAAAGTTCAAAGAAGCGCAGCAAAAGAAGCAAGAAGCGGTAGAGCCACCACAAGTCAACACAAACCTAGGGGATATTGTTGGGCTAGACTTTAGAGGTTTGCGTTGTGTTGGGTTATGCTAGTTTTGTTAGTGGGTTTCGGCCTATATGGCCCATGTAAAGTGACCGCCCTATGCTCTTATAAATAGGGGGTTTCTTAGTTATTTGGGGGTTGCTAGTCTTTTGTGGAGTTCTCTCTTGTTTTGGCGAAGGTGTACCAGACGTCTCTTTGAAGACGTGTGCACTTGTTTAATAAAATCATTCTCTTGTCAGTTTCTTCTTTGTTCTTTTCATACAATCATTGTTTCTGCCTTTGATTGTGTGTTGTTTGATACCCGGTAGAGAAGATCTTGGACTTACACTGTTGCCTCGGAAGAGATTGTTGAAAAGCCTTCTGTACTGGAAGAACCTGCAGCAGAAATTGTTCAAGAACCCCCCGTGCAGGAAGAGCTTGAAGAGGGGGAGACAAGTGATGTGTCGATCGTCTGAAGCTAGAGAAAGATCTGGTAGCTGTGGTCTAGGGGGAGTATTGTTGGGTTCAGTTGAGACCATAGTTACCAGAACAAAGACTTTTGGATAGGTTATAATGTGTTTTGTAAGCCAAGGGGCTGATTATGTAATTAATCATAGTTTATATAGAAACCCTAGAGGGCTGTGCACTTAAACACGGGCCCTGCGCACTTATGTTAAGTGCGCAGGCCCATCTGTCCTCTCTATAAATAGAATGCCATATGCAGCTCCTAGGGTTATGGTTTTGGTCTTCTTTGATAGCACAAGAATTAAAGGGTGCGTACTTATTCCATGGTGTTTCAATGTTTTATCATTAATGGGAGTATGATTTTGTTCATCTTGTGTGTCGGTTTTACAAAGATTATCTAGTATCTTAGTTTTTCAAAGATTCATCACTTAAAACACCTAATCAATAGGTGTTTCTAAGTGAGAACAATCTCTAGCACTTACAAGATCTAGAATTTGGGACTTACATAATGAGAAATATGTAACCCCCTCCGAGCTTCTGGTTCTATGATTCATCCAAACCTGGTTAAATGATAGGATACCACAAAGACATGGTTTTGTTGAATGATTCAAATCAAGTGATAACCAAACACAAGTTTTTAATAACATGTACAATTCAATTACCTACCCACAGGTATCAATTACCCTCCCAATTATCAAACTGCTCATGATGCAAGAAAACCGAATGCGGATGATAAAAAGGTAAGAAATTGCAACACAAATGAATTATTTAAATGATTTAAACCACAAATATTCTCCAAACAAGTGAAAAACAATCCCATGTACCGAATCAAACAAGTTAAAGGGTTTCACAAACAAACCATACATCCAGAGGTGGTTACAAAAGTGTTTAGCCGCTCATCTTCGTCATAGGATGTTCAATTAATGATTGGAATGATGATTGCATGAAAGGATTGATTGGATTGGGGTTTGAGATGATGAAAAGTGTGTTTAGGAGGTAAAAAACAGCTAGGGTTCAGAGATTTTTAGTTTGGGGTTGAAGTTCTCTTTAAATATGTTAAAAATCCTTCAAATTCGTAAATTTTTCGACCCCCCGGCGCAGCCCCGTGCCCCACCGAGCGCATCCCTGCTCAGGGACCAAAAACTTGCTGACCCACTCTAATTTTAGCACATATCAGCGCTGGTTATTGGAGTCTGGCGCAGCCCCACACCTCCCCCAGCGCAGCCTAGCGCTGATCATTGTTGACTTTGACAACTCCCCATGGAGTTGGTAGCTTAACACATTGGTGATATGTTGAAGGAACTGCTTTCATGTCATGTATCCAAGGTCTCCCTAGGATAACGTTGTAACTGGATAATGAATCTATCACATAGAATCTGTAACATTACGCATTTAATACTTGTACGTTACACGTTCGCATTTAATAAAAACGTCAAGTTTTCATTTTATATTCGCAGTTATTATTTTCGTCGCATTTGTGGAACCCTAATACTATATATATAATGTAATATATGTGTGTGGTTTATTAAATGTCAAAAAATAATAAAAACTGCTCTGGCCGGGGTTCGAACCCGCGCCAAAGCCATAGCAACACACACACACAACCATCTGGGCTGGACCATCACCTTGTTTTAAACCCGGACACACTTTATATTTATTTACATTCTAAAAACCTTCACAGTTGACAAAAAAGTCAACTGTGGGTTAGCTTGGTGATCAATCCAACGATTTAACTCATAATTGATCTATCTTTGGTAAATTTTGGTGATTACCGGCCCAATACAACTCGATTACACGTCTATTACACGTCAATCGTTGACCCATTTGATCAATTAAACGCGTATGACATTAATCAAGGTCAACTTTCCAATTAATCATAACCATCGATCATCAGTATAAATAGACCCTCTCCGAAGCTTAACAACTCGCTCACAACTCTCTCTCAACCTCCCAATCTCTCTGATACACTCTGAATTTGAATATCGGGTTCGTTGTTTGACTTTTTCTTTGACCCGAAGATAACACTCAATTCATCACTGTGAGTATGATTTCTTTTGTGGGTTTTATTCATCGGCAATCAAGCAACAAAAGCCCCATCTTTAATCGGGCTCATGTTGTCTAAATCATCTGATTGCAAATTCTAGGGTTTAATCGTGTTTAATTTGGGGATAAACTGAAACGAGCATAATGTATTTATTTAATTTTAAACTGAAGATATCACAACCACCGGCCTAGGCCAAGTGGTTGTGACCCTTGTTCCACCACAGTGGTCACCCGGGTTCGAGTCCCGGCTCTGACCTTGTTTTTTTGTTCTTTTCTTTTCTTTTACAAACAATTATATATATATATATATATATATTAAATCTTTTTAATCTTTTAAATTCTTTTTAAAATATCAAAACTATTTTATAAATTCTAAAAAAATTAGATTTGTTAAATCTGATATAAAAGTTTTATTTGTAATTTTTATTTTTCAGAAATTCATTTATTTAATATTTATAATAATTAAATCATTTTTATACTATTATATTTATAAAAATCCATTTATATATCAAAACAATTTTATTAAATTCTCCAAAATTTATCCTGACTTTTTATAAAGTCAAACTTTGCTGAAATAATTTTTAATTCAGTAAAATCATTTATTTTATATTTTTAATCAATTTTTGTTAGATTTAATCATAATTAAATCATAATAAATCCAATTTTCATCATTTTTGTACCAAAATTTTATACAAATTATTTTTAACCATTTAGAACAGAAATATGATTTTTTAAAATTTAAATTCTTTAATTTTAGTATTTTTGGATATTAAAGTTAAATATTGGCTATTTATAAATAAATAGATTTAAAAATCTATTTTAAATGAAATAATTTTATAAAAATTATTTTTATGCTTCAAACACTTTTATGTGTACATTCAAAATTCAAATTTTATAAAAAGACTTTCTTTCATTAATTATCAAATTTTCTTTATTTAATTAACATTTTAATTTAAATTCAACAATTGATTATCCCCAAATCAAAACCCTAGGATACACTTATTAGTTAATTAGACTTAGACTTATTATATATTACCTTATTATAGGGTGATATTTGGAATCATTTTGGGCAACACAATTATTACATCTTTTCAACAAGTTAATATTTGCTAAGGTGAGTTTTACATAGCCCCTTTTATTTATCACCATTTTTGGGGTGAAACATGTTATATCATTATCATTGCAATTCAATCATCAATGTGTCTATGTGTTTTCTATGTTGCATTATGTCTTGAGCATGATTAGAGTAAGCACCATTCTAGCATAATCATTAACATTGATCAGCCGACGGTATACATTGATAGATCTATTGGACTGACAATCCCACCCGGATACGTGCCTCCTACAAAGGTTACGTGGGTGTTTGTTATCGCATAACATATTCATTTGGACCATAAGTGTATGGTATGTATCATTTTATAACAGTCAGCAGGGTTGATTATGCACTCGATTTATTTCTAATATGTTCTCACATATGGGCTAGATTAACATGACACATGAATTGCACAACATTTTATTCATTTTATTATCAAAAACCTATGTAATTCTCACCAACTTATGTTGACCCAAAATACTTTCAAAATTAACATGTTTCAGGTAACAATGAAGCTGAGGCTTGAGTTAGCATGAGGATTTTTCTTGAAGTTTATTTGAAGTATTGAAGTTGCTATTTGTTATTATGTATTTGAATTCTTAGACATTATTTCACATTTTGGATATTATGTTTGAATAAATTATTTAAAATTTATATTATACCATGTGCTACTGAAAACAATCATCAATACGTGGCACCCCGATGTTTCCGCCATCGGTTGGGGTGTTACAGATTGGTATCAGAGCCAGGTTATAGGGAATTAGGTTATTAGAAATAATCTAGACTATAACCTTAGGGACTTAAACAGTACTTGCTTCTCCTACTTGTAACCCTAATTGCTTCCCTAATCCTATCCTTATCCTATGCCTTATAACCCTAAACCTACATGTGACTACTCTTAATTGTCTGCTGCAATCCTGATCCACCATTAGATTTATAGGACAAAATCCTCAGGTTTAACCTGAACCCCCTTGAGATCTCGTCGAAGTTCTAGATTTTAATAACGAACACGTGCAATCTGGAAGGGTGAACGCCTATATTCTGAGTCTTCTGTCTAGGCTGGCATTGCGCATATATCCCAATCAGACGAGGGACCCGGATGCCTACCTGGGAATTCTCGGGATGAGTGTTCACTTATAGGCTAAAGCATGTCTTCATATGTTATTAGAATTTAGAATCTTTGATAAGTCAACGTTTTCGTTTATTCGTTTTAATTAATGAATAAATGATTACATTCCTTATATAAACTCTCATTCATTTCATTGTGTCTATTACAGATCATGCCTCCTCGTCGCAGCACTCGCAACAACAATGGTGAGAACCACGAAGAAGGTGGTGATAACCATAACCACAACCATGACCAAGTTCCTAACCACAACAACAATGGGGTCGATGCTCAACTGGCTGCGATCATTTCTCAACAAATGGCGCAGCAAATCGCAACTCCGGTTCCCAATTTACTTGCTCAGGTCATCCAATTGAACGGCAATGGTCTCAACAATGGGAACGGGAATGGCAATGGCAATGGAAATGGACCCCAAGCTTGCACCCTTAAGCATTTCAACTCTTGTAACCCTCCAAAGTTCAGCGGTGAAGAAGGAGCTACTGGACTTCTCCAATGGTTTGAGGGTATTGAGAATACCTTCATCAACAGTGAGTGCCCCAATAACTTCAAGGTTCGTTACGCCATGAGTGTTCTCCATAAACGAGCACTCACATGGTGGAATGAAGAAAAGCGTACTCGTGGGGCCGAGGTTGCTCTTGCTTTGACATGGGACCAAGTCAAAGAGATCATGAAAGAGGAGTTCTGTCCTCGCAATGAAGTTAAAAAGCTTGAGGATGAGTTCCACACCTTAGCTCAAGATAGCGGGGAAAACCTCGCCTACAACACCCGCTTTCATGAGCTTAGCTTATTGTTGCCTCACAAGGTTACTCCTCTGCCGGTAGCCATCGAGAAGTACATCGGTGGTCTGCCCATGCAAATCCAGGACACTGTTTGGGGTAGAAATCCCGCAACTCTGGAAGAGGCCAAACGTCTAGCGGCCACTCTTACTGATAATCACGTGAAGAATGGTACTCTCGTTCGCAAGGGCACTAAGAAGACTGTTGCCAAAGATACTCCACAGCCTGCAATTGAAGTCAAGCCTGAGACCTCAAGCAACAAAAAGCGCAAGGCTAGAAACTATATGGTTGCTGCTACTCCACCTGCTGCCCAAAACCCAGCCAAGAAACCATACACCGGACCTCACCCTTTGTGCAACACTTGCAAGTACCACCATCCCGCGCAGGTGCCATGTCGATTTTGTACTAAGTGTCAAAGATATGGTCACCTGGTGAACGTCTGCCGATCTCCTGCTACCCAAGACAACAACAACCCAGCTCCCTACCAACAAAACAACAGGCCTACTCGTGGTCAATGCTACGAGTGTGGTAACCCTAATCACTACATCAACAACTGCCCTAATCGTAACCGTAACCAAAACCAAAACCAGAACCGCAACCAGAACCAAGGTGCTCGAGGTCGCGCCTACAATCTCAACGCTAACCAGGCTCGTGACAACAACGAAGTGGTGAATGGTACGTTTCTCATTAATAACCACTATGCATCCATATTATTTGATTCAGGAGCTGATAAGTCATTCGTGTCACTGAAGTTTGAACCTTTACTTAACTTACCCCACACTAATCTAGAAGACCCTTTCGTGGTAGAGGTAGCTAACGGGAAGTCTATTTCGATTGACTCTATTATTCGTAACTGCTTGTTGAATCTCGATGATCATACCTTCCCTATCGATCTCATCCCCATGCATCTTGGTAGTTTTGATGTTATAGTAGGCATGGACTGGTTGTCAACTCATCGTGCCGAAATTCTGTGCTTCGAGAAAGTCATACGCATTCCTCTCGAATCTGGTGAGATTTTGAAGATCTATGGTGAGAAACCCTGTGGTGAGCTTAAACTTATGTCTTGTACTACTGCCCAGAAGTACTTACGAAAGGGGTATACAGCCTTCTTAGCTAACGTGATAGAGAAGAAGGACAAAGGCAAAAGTATCCAAGACATTCCTATTATTCGAGACTATCCTGAAGTCTTTCCAGAGGATTTACCTGGTTTGCCCCCTGCTCGACAAGTGGAGTTTCGTATTGATCTTGTTCCTGGTGCTAATCCGATCGCTAAAGCTCCTTATCGTCTTGCACCCTCTGAGATGCAAGAACTTGCTAGTCAATTACAGGAACTTTCTGATAAAGGGTTCATTCGCCCTAGTTCTTCTCCATGGGGAGCCCCTGTCTTATTCGTTAAAAAGAAGGATGGTTCTCTTCGGATGTGTATTGACTACCGTGAACTCAACAAACTCACCATCAAGAATCGTTATCCGCTTCCTAGGATTGACGATCTCTTCAATCAACTTCAAGGAGCAACCCACTTCTCGAAGATTGATCTCCGTTCTGGTTATCATCAGCTTAGAGTCCACGATGAAGATATTCCCAAGACAGCTTTTCGCACTCGCTACGGTCATTATGAATTCATGGTTATGCCTTTTGGGTTGACCAATGCTCCCGCAGTATTTATGGATTTGATGAATCGGGTTTGTAGACCCTATCTCGACAAATTCGTGATCGTTTTCATCGATGATATTTTGATTTACTCTAAATCAAAATCCGATCACGAGCAACATCTTCACTCTATCTTGAGTCTCCTAAAGAAAGAACAACTGTACGCCAAGTTCTCAAAATGTGAATTTTGGCTTAAGGAAGTTCAATTTTTGGGACATGTCATTGATATGAACGGAATTCATGTTGATCCTGCAAAGATCGAAGCTGTGAAGAATTGGAGTGTTCCTACCACTCCAACGGAAGTCTGTTCTTTTCTTGGGTTGGCTGGTTATTATCGTCGATTCATCGCCAATTTCTCCAAGATCGCTGTTCCTCTCACTACCTTAACTCACAAGGGTAAACCCTATGAGTGGGGACCTAAGCAAGAGGAAGCATTCGAAACTCTTAAGCTGAAACTTTGTGAAGCTCCTGTCTTATCTCTACCTGATGGTAACGATGATTTCGTGGTCTACTGTGATGCATCAAACCAAGGTCTTGGTTGTGTTCTCATGCAACGAGGAAAGGTTATTGCTTATGCGTCTCGACAACTCAAGACTCACGAGAAAAACTATACCCCCATGATCTTGAATTGGGCGCTGTTGTCTTTGCACTCAAGATTTGGAGACATTATCTTTATGGGACCAAATGTGTGGTGTTCACGGACCACAAAAGTCTCCAACATGTCTTCGATCAAAAGAATCTTAACATGAGGCAACGACGATGGGTTGAATTACTTAACGACTATGATTGCGAAATTCGCTACCATCCTGGCAAGGCGAATGTTGTGGCCGACGCACTTAGTCGTAAAGAGCGTGTCAAACTCCAATGTGCGAGAGTTCGTACTGATCTTCAAGATCGCATTCTCCAGGCTCAACACACATCAGTCACCCAAGGTAACATGTACGATGAAATGTCTTGTGGTGCTGAAACTCAACTTGAAACCAAACCCGATGGTCTTCTTTATTTCCTTAATCGACTATGGATTCCCGACCGTGATGATCTTCGTACTTTTCTCATGAACGAGGCTCATAAGTCTCGTTATTCTATTCATCCTGGAGCTGACAAGATGTACCAAGATCTTCGTTATTCTTATTGGTGGCCTGGTATGAAGAAAGACATTGCTCTATTCGTTGCAAAATGCCTCACTTGTTCCAAGGTTAAGGCTGAACATCAACGACCATCTGGTATGCTTGAACAACCAGAGATTCCTGTCTGGAAATGGGAGAGCATAGCTATGGATTTCATCACCAAACTTCCTCGTACACCCAAAGGCTTTGACAGTATTTGGGTAATTGTCGATCGTTTGACCAAGTCAGCTCACTTTCTACCTATTCGTGAGAAGTATTCTGTGGAAAGGTTGGCAAAGATGTACGTAAGTGAAATCGTATGTCGTCACGGTATACCTTTGGACATTATTTCTGATCGCGATGGTCGTTTCACCTCTCACTTTTGGGGATCTCTACAAGATGCTTTGGGTACCAAGTTGAACCTGAGCACTGCTTATCACCCTCAAACGGATGGTCAGACTGAACGAACCATCCAGACACTTGAGGACATGCTCAGGGCATGTGTCATCGATTTTGGTGGCGCATGGGATTCTCATCTTCCTTTGGTTGAGTTTTCATACAACAACAGTTATCACGCCAGCATTAACATGGCTCCTTTTGAGGCACTCTATGGTCGGAAATGTCGTTCTCCTGTCTGTTGGACTGAGGTTGGTGAAGCTCGTATTACTGGACCCGAACTAATCCAGGAAACCACAGACAAAATCCAGCTTATTCAGGATAATCTTCTCAAGGCTAGAAGTCGCCAAAAGAGTTATGCTGATAAACGTCGTAAACCCTTGGAATTTCAAGTTGGGGACCTTGTGCTACTTAAGGTATCCCCTTGGAAAGGAGTTATTCGTTTCGGTAGAAAGGGAAAACTAGCTCCTCGTTACGTAGGCCCCTTCAAAATTCTTGACAGAGTTGGAAAAGTGGCTTACAAGCTTGATCTTCCGCCTGAGCTAAGCAATGTTCATCCGACCTTCCACGTTTCGAATCTCAAGAAATGCTTAGCAGATGAGAACCTTCATGTTCCTCTTGAGGATGTGCAAATCGATGAAAGCATGCACATTATCGAGAAACCCGTCGAGATTGTTGACACTGGAGTCAAGAAACTCAAGCGCAGTCGTATTCCGATCGTTAAGGTTCGTTGGGAATCTAAACGAGGCCCAGAGTTCACTTGGGAACGTAAAGACCAGATGAAGTCGAAGTATCCACATCTTTTTCCACCAGACTCTCCAACTCCAACTTCGGGACGAAGTTCCTAAAAGTAGGGGAGACTGTAACATTACGCATTTAATACTTGTACGTTACACGTTCGCATTTAATAAAAACGTCAAGTTTTCATTTTATATTCGCAGTTATTATTTTCGTCGCATTTGTGGAACCCTAATACTATATATATAATGTAATATATGTGTGTGGTTTATTAAATGTCAAAAAATAATAAAAACTGCTCTGGCCGGGGTTCGAACCCGCGCCAAAGCCATAGCAACACACACACACAACCATCTGGGCTGGACCATCACCTTGTTTTAAACCCGGACACACTTTATATTTATTTACATTCTAAAAACCTTCACAGTTGACAAAAAAGTCAACTGTGGGTTAGCTTGGTGATCAATCCAACGATTTAACTCGTAATTGATCTATCTTTGGTAAATTTTGGTGATTACCGGCCCAATACAACTCGATTACACGTCTATTACACGTCAATCGTTGACCCATTTGATCAATTAAACGCGTATGACATTAATCAAGGTCAACTTTCCAATTAATCATAACCATCGATCATCAGTATAAATAGACCCTCTCCGAAGCTTAACAACTCGCTCACAACTCTCTCTCAACCTCCCAATCTCTCTGATACACTCTGAATTTGAATATCGGGTTCGTTGTTTGACTTTTTCTTTGACCCGAAGATAACACTCAATTCATCACTGTGAGTATGATTTCTTTTGTGGGTTTTATTCATCGGCAATCAAGCAACAAAAGCCCCATCTTTAATCGGGCTCATGTTGTCTAAATCATCTGATTGCAAATTCTAGGGTTTAATCGTGTTTAATTTGGGGATAAACTGAAACGAGCATAATGTATTTATTTAATTTTAAACTGAAGATATCACAACCACCGGCCTAGGCCAAGTGGTTGTGACCCTTGTTCCACCACAGTGGTCACCCGGGTTCGAGTCCCGGCTCTGACCTTGTTTTTTTGTTCTTTTCTTTTCTTTTACAAACAATTATATATATATATATATATATTAAATCTTTTTAATCTTTTAAATTCTTTTTAAAATATCAAAACTATTTTATAAATTCTAAAAAAATTATATTTGTTAAATCTGATATAAAAGTTTTATTTGTAATTTTTATTTTTCAGAAATTCATTTATTTAATATTTATAATAATTAAATCATTTTTATACTATTATATTTATAAAAATCCATTTATATATCAAAACAATTTTAATAAATTCTCCAAAATTTATCCTGACTTTTTATAAAGTCAAACTTTGCTGAAATAATTTTTAATTCAGTAAAATCATTTATTTTATATTTTTAATCAATTTTTGTTAGATTTAATCATAATTAAATCATAATAAATCCAATTTTCAACATTTTTGTACCAAAATTTTATACAAATTATTTTTAACCATTTAGAACAGAAATATGATTTTTTAAAATTTAAATTCTTTAATTTTAGTATTTTTGGATATTAAAGTTAAATATTGGCTATTTATAAATAAATAGATTTAAAAATCTATTTTAAATGAAATAATTTTATAAAAATTATTTTTATGCTTCAAACACTTTTATGTGTACATTCAAAATTCAAATTTTATAAAAAGACTTTCTTTCATTAATTATCAAATTTTCTTTATTTAATTAACATTTTAATTTAAATTCAACAATTGATTATCCCCAAATCAAAACCCTAGGATACACTTATTAGTTAATTAGACTTAGACTTATTATATATTACCTTATTATAGGGTGATATTTGGAATCATTTTGGGCAACACAATTATTACATCTTTTCAACAAGTTAATATTTGCTAAGGTGAGTTTTACATAGCCCCTTTTATTTATCACCATTTTTGGGGTGAAACATGTTATATCATTATCATTGCAATTCAATCATCAATGTGTCTATGTGTTTTCTATGTTGCATTATGTCTTGAGCATGATTAGAGTAAGCACCATTCTAGCATAATCATTAACATTGATCAGCCGACGGTATACATTGATAGATCTATTGGACTGACAATCCCACCCGGATACGTGCCTCCTACAAAGGTTACGTGGGTGTTTGTTATCGCATAACATATTCATTTGGACCATAAGTGTATGGTATGTATCATTTTATAACAGTCAGCAGGGTTGATTATGCACTCGATTTATTTCTAATATGTTCTCACATATGGGCTAGATTAACATGACACATGAATTGCACAACATTTTATTCATTTTATTATCAAAAACCTATGTAATTCTCACCAACTTATGTTGACCCAAAATACTTTCAAAATTAACATGTTTCAGGTAACAATGAAGCTGAGGCTTGAGTTAGCATGAGGATTTTTCTTGAAGTTTATTTGAAGTATTGAAGTTGCTATTTGTTATTATGTATTTGAATTCTTAGACATTATTTCACATTTTGGATATTATGTTTGAATAAATTATTTAAAATTTATATTATACCATGTGCTACTGAAAACAATCATCAATACGTGGCACCCCGATGTTTCCACCATCGGTTGGGGTGTTACAGATTGGTATCAGAGCCAGGTTATAGGGAATTAGGTTATTAGAAATAATCTAGACTATAACCTTAGGGACTTAAACAGTACTTGCTTCTCCTACTTGTAACCCTAATTGCTTCCCTAATCCTATCCTTATCCTATGCCTTATAACCCTAAACCTACATGTGACTACTCTTAATTGTCTGCTGCAATCCTGATCCACCATTAGATTTATAGGACAAAATCCTCAGGTTTAACCTGAACCCCCTTGAGATCTCCTCGAAGTTCTAGATTTTAATAACGAACACGTGCAATCTGGAAGGGTGAACGCCTGTATTCTGAGTCTTCTGTCTAGGCTGGCATTGCGCATATATCCCAATCAGACGAGGGACCCGGATGCCTACCTGGGAATTCTCGGGATGAGTGTTCACTTATAGGCTAAAGCATGTCTTCATATGTTATTAGAATTTAGAATCTTTGATAAGTCAACGTTTTCGTTTATTCGTTTTAATTAATGAATAAATGATTACATTCCTTATATAAACTCTCATTCATTTCATTGTGTCTATTACAGATCATGCCTCCTCGTCGCAGCACTCGCAACAACAATGGTGAGAACCACGAAGAAGGTGGTGATAACCATAACCACAACCATGACCAAGTTCCTAACCACAACAACAATGGGGTCGATGCTCAACTGGCTGCGATCATTTCTCAACAAATGGCGCAGCAAATCGCAACTCTGGTTCCCAATTTACTTGCTCAGGTCATCCAATTGAACGGCAATGGTCTCAACAATGGGAACGGGAATGGCAATGGCAATGGAAATGGACCCCAAGCTTGCACCCTTAAGCATTTCAACTCTTGTAACCCTCCAAAGTTCAGCGGTGAAGAAGGAGCTACTGGACTTCTCCAATGGTTTGAGGGTATTGAGAATACCTTCATCAACAGTGAGTGCCCCAATAACTTCAAGGTTCGTTACGCCATGAGTGTTCTCCATAAACGAGCACTCACATGGTGGAATGAAGAAAAGCGTACTCGTGGGGCCGAGGTTGCTCTTGCTTTGACATGGGACCAAGTCAAAGAGATCATGAAAGAGGAGTTCTGTCCTCGCAATGAAGTTAAAAAGCTTGAGGATGAGTTCCACACCTTAGCTCAAGATAGCGGGGAAAACCTCGCCTACAACACCCGCTTTCATGAGCTTAGCTTATTGTTGCCTCACAAGGTTACTCCTCTGCCGGTAGCCATCGAGAAGTACATCGGTGGTCTGCCCATGCAAATCCAGGACACTGTTTGGGGTAGAAATCCCGCAACTCTGGAAGAGGCCAAACGTCTAGCGGCCACTCTTACTGATAATCACGTGAAGAATGGTACTCTCGTTCGCAAGGGCACTAAGAAGACTGTTGCCAAAGATACTCCACAGCCTGCAATTGAAGTCAAGCCTGAGACCTCAAGCAACAAAAAGCGCAAGGCTAGAAACTATATGGTTGCTGCTACTCCACCTGCTGCCCAAAACCCAGCCAAGAAACCATACACCGGACCTCACCCTTTGTGCAACACTTGCAAGTACCACCATCCCGCGCAGGTGCCATGTCGATTTTGTACTAAGTGTCAAAGATATGGTCACCTGGTGAACGTCTGCCGATCTCCTGCTACCCAAGACAACAACAACCCAGCTCCCAACCAACAAAACAACAGGCCTACTCGTGGTCAATGCTACGAGTGTGGTAACCCTAATCACTACATCAACAACTGCCCTAATCGTAACCGTAACCAAAACCAAAACCAGAACCGCAACCAGAACCAAGGTGCTCGAGGTCGCGCCTACAATCTCAACGCTAACCAGGCTCGTGACAACAACGAAGTGGTGAATGGTACGTTTCTCATTAATAACCACTATGCATCCATATTATTTGATTCAGGAGCTGATAAGTCATTCGTGTCACTGAAGTTTGAACCTTTACTTAACTTACCCCACACTAATCTAGAAGACCCTTTCGTGGTAGAGGTAGCTAACGGGAAGTCTATTTCGATTGACTCTATTATTCGTAACTGCTTGTTGAATCTCGATGATCATACCTTCCCTATCGATCTCATCCCCATGCATCTTGGTAGTTTTGATGTTATAGTAGGCATGGACTGGTTGTCAACTCATCGTGCCGAAATTCTGTGCTTCGAGAAAGTCATACGCATTCCTCTCGAATCTGGTGAGATTTTGAAGATCTATGGTGAGAAACCCTGTGGTGAGCTTAAACTTATGTCTTGTACTACTGCCCAGAAGTACTTACGAAAGGGGTATACAGCCTTCTTAGCTAACGTGATAGAGAAGAAGGACAAAGGCAAAAGTATCCAAGACATTCCTATTATTCGAGACTATCCTGAAGTCTTTCCAGAGGATTTACCTGGTTTGCCCCCTGCTCGACAAGTGGAGTTTCGTATTGATCTTGTTCCTGGTGCTAATCCGATCGCTAAAGCTCCTTATCGTCTTGCACCCTCTGAGATGCAAGAACTTGCTAGTCAATTACAGGAACTTTCTGATAAAGGGTTCATTCGCCCTAGTTCTTCTCCATGGGGAGCCCCTGTCTTATTCGTTAAAAAGAAGGATGGTTCTCTTCGGATGTGTATTGACTACCGTGAACTCAACAAACTCACCATCAAGAATCGTTATCCGCTTCCTAGGATTGACGATCTCTTCGATCAACTTCAAGGAGCAACCCACTTCTCGAAGATTGATCTCCGTTCTGGTTATCATCAGCTTAGAGTCCACGATGAAGATATTCCCAAGACAGCTTTTCGCACTCGCTACGGTCATTATGAATTCATGGTTATGCCTTTTGGGTTGACCAATGCTCCCGCAGTATTTATGGATTTGATGAATCGGGTTTGTAGACCCTATCTCGACAAATTCGTGATCGTTTTCATCGATGATATTTTGATTTACTCTAAATCAAAATCCGATCACGAGCAACATCTTCACTCTATCTTGAGTCTCCTAAAGAAAGAACAACTGTACGCCAAGTTCTCAAAATGTGAATTTTGGCTTAAGGAAGTTCAATTTTTGGGACATGTCATTGATATGAACGGAATTCATGTTGATCCTGCAAAGATCGAAGCTGTGAAGAATTGGAGTGTTCCTACCACTCCAACGGAAGTCCGTTCTTTTCTTGGGTTGGCTGGTTATTATCGTCGATTCATCGCCAATTTCTCCAAGATCGCTGTTCCTCTCACTACCTTAACTCACAAGGGTAAACCCTATGAGTGGGGACCTAAGCAAGAGGAAGCATTCGAAACTCTTAAGCTGAAACTTTGTGAAGCTCCTGTCTTATCTCTACCTGATGGTAACGATGATTTCGTGGTCTACTGTGATGCATCAAACCAAGGTCTTGGTTGTGTTCTCATGCAACGAGGAAAGGTTATTGCTTATGCGTCTCGACAACTCAAGACTCACGAGAAAAACTATACCCCCATGATCTTGAATTGGGCGCTGTTGTCTTTGCACTCAAGATTTGGAGACATTATCTTTATGGGACCAAATGTGTGGTGTTCACGGACCACAAAAGTCTCCAACATGTCTTCGATCAAAAGAATCTTAACATGAGGCAACGACGATGGGTTGAATTACTTAACGACTATGATTGCGAAATTCGCTACCATCCTGGCAAGGCGAATGTTGTGGCCGACGCACTTAGTCGTAAAGAGCGTGTCAAACTCCAATGTGCGAGAGTTCGTACTGATCTTCAAGATCGCATTCTCCAGGCTCAACACACATCAGTCACCCAAGGTAACATGTACGATGAAATGTCTTGTGGTGCTGAAACTCAACTTGAAACCAAACCCGATGGTCTTCTTTATTTCCTTAATCGACTATGGATTCCCGACCGTGATGATCTTCGTACTTTTCTCATGAACGAGGCTCATAAGTCTCGTTATTCTATTCATCCTGGAGCTGACAAGATGTACCAAGATCTTCGTTATTCTTATTGGTGGCCTGGTATGAAGAAAGACATTGCTCTATTCGTTGCAAAATGCCTCACTTGTTCCAAGGTTAAGGCTGAACATCAACGACCATCTGGTATGCTTGAACAACCAGAGATTCCTGTCTGGAAATGGGAGAGCATAGCTATGGATTTCATCACCAAACTTCCTCGTACACCCAAAGGCTTTGACAGTATTTGGGTAATTGTCGATCGTTTGACCAAGTCAGCTCACTTTCTACCTATTCGTGAGAAGTATTCTGTGGAAAGGTTGGCAAAGATGTACGTAAGTGAAATCGTATGTCGTCACGGTATACCTTTGGACATTATTTCTGATCGCGATGGTCGTTTCACCTCTCACTTTTGGGGATCTCTACAAGATGCTTTGGGTACCAAGTTGAACCTGAGCACTGCTTATCACCCTCAAACGGATGGTCAGACTGAACGAACCATCCAGACACTTGAGGACATGCTCAGGGCATGTGTCATCGATTTTGGTGGCGCATGGGATTCTCATCTTCCTTTGGTTGAGTTTTCATACAACAACAGTTATCACGCCAGCATTAACATGGCTCCTTTTGAGGCACTCTATGGTCGGAAATGTCGTTCTCCTGTCTGTTGGACTGAGGTTGGTGAAGCTCGTATTACTGGACCCGAACTAATCCAGGAAACCACAGACAAAATCCAGCTTATTCAGGATAATCTTCTCAAGGCTAGAAGTCGCCAAAAGAGTTATGCTGATAAACGTCGTAAACCCTTGGAATTTCAAGTTGGGGACCTTGTGCTACTTAAGGTATCCCCTTGGAAAGGAGTTATTCGTTTCGGTAGAAAGGGAAAACTAGCTCCTCGTTACGTAGGCCCCTTCAAAATTCTTGACAGAGTTGGAAAAGTGGCTTACAAGCTTGATCTTCCGCCTGAGCTAAGCAATGTTCATCCGACCTTCCACGTTTCGAATCTCAAGAAATGCTTAGCAGATGAGAACCTTCATGTTCCTCTTGAGGATGTGCAAATCGATGAAAGCATGCACATTATCGAGAAACCCGTCGAGATTGTTGACACTGGAGTCAAGAAACTCAAGCGCAGTCGTATTCCGATCGTTAAGGTTCGTTGGGAATCTAAACGAGGCCCAGAGTTCACTTGGGAACGTAAAGACCAGATGAAGTCGAAGTATCCACATCTTTTTCCACCAGACTCTCCAACTCCAACTTCGGGACGAAGTTCCTAAAAGTAGGGGAGACTGTAACATTACGCATTTAATACTTGTACGTTACACGTTCGCATTTAATAAAAACGTCAAGTTTTCATTTTATATTCGCAGTTATTATTTTCGTCGCATTTGTGGAACCCTAATACTATATATATAATGTAATATATGTGTGTGGTTTATTAAATGTCAAAAAATAATAAAAACTGCTCTGGCCGGGGTTCGAACCCGCGCCAAAGCCATAGCAACACACACACACAACCATCTGGGCTGGACCATCACCTTGTTTTAAACCCGGACACACTTTATATTTATTTACATTCTAAAAACCTTCACAGTTGACAAAAAAGTCAACTGTGGGTTAGCTTGGTGATCAATCCAACGATTTAACTCGTAATTGATCTATCTTTGGTAAATTTTGGTGATTACCGGCCCAATACAACTCGATTACACGTCTATTACACGTCAATCGTTGACCCATTTGATCAATTAAACGCGTATGACATTAATCAAGGTCAACTTTCCAATTAATCATAACCATCGATCATCAGTATAAATAGACCCTCTCCGAAGCTTAACAACTCGCTCACAACTCTCTCTCAACCTCCCAATCTCTCTGATACACTCTGAATTTGAATATCGGGTTCGTTGTTTGACTTTTTCTTTGACCCGAAGATAACACTCAATTCATCACTGTGAGTATGATTTCTTTTGTGGGTTTTATTCATCGGCAATCAAGCAACAAAAGCCCCATCTTTAATCGGGCTCATGTTGTCTAAATCATCTGATTGCAAATTCTAGGGTTTAATCGTGTTTAATTTGGGGATAAACTGAAACGAGCATAATGTATTTATTTAATTTTAAACTGAAGATATCACAACCACCGGCCTAGGCCAAGTGGTTGTGACCCTTGTTCCACCACAGTGGTCACCCGGGTTCGAGTCCCGGCTCTGACCTTGTTTTTTTGTTCTTTTCTTTTCTTTTACAAACAATTATATATATATATATATATATTAAATCTTTTTAATCTTTTAAATTCTTTTTAAAATATCAAAACTATTTTATAAATTCTAAAAAAATTATATTTGTTAAATCTGATATAAAAGTTTTATTTGTAATTTTTATTTTTCAGAAATTCATTTATTTAATATTTATAATAATTAAATCATTTTTATACTATTATATTTATAAAAATCCATTTATATATCAAAACAATTTTATTAAATTCTCCAAAATTTATCCTGACTTTTTATAAAGTCAAACTTTGCTGAAATAATTTTTAATTCAGTAAAATCATTTATTTTATATTTTTAATCAATTTTTGTTAGATTTAATCATAATTAAATCATAATAAATCCAATTTTCAACATTTTTGTACCAAAATTTTATACAAATTATTTTTAACCATTTAGAACAGAAATATGATTTTTTAAAATTTAAATTCTTTAATTTTAGTATTTTTGGATATTAAAGTTAAATATTGGCTATTTATAAATAAATAGATTTAAAAATCTATTTTAAATGAAATAATTTTTTAAAAATTATTTTTATGCTTCAAA
This sequence comes from Ambrosia trifida, assembly GCA_028751855.1. Classification (NCBI taxonomy): domain Eukaryota; kingdom Viridiplantae; phylum Streptophyta; class Magnoliopsida; order Asterales; family Asteraceae; genus Ambrosia; species Ambrosia trifida. Next base: position 37,742,756 of record CM054131.1, on the reverse strand, counting down.
CACTTTTATGTGTACATTCAAAATTCAAATTTTATAAAAAGACTTTCTTTCATTAATTATCAAATTTTCTTTATTTAATTAACATTTTAATTTAAATTCAACAATTGATTATCCCCAAATCAAAACCCTAGGATACACTTATTAGTTAATTAGACTTAGACTTATTATATATTACCTTATTATAGGGTGATATTTGGAATCATTTTGGGCAACACAATTATTACATCTTTTCAACAAGTTAATATTTGCTAAGGTGAGTTTTACATAGCCCCTTTTATTTATCACCATTTTTGGGGTGAAACATGTTATAACATTATCATTGCAATTCAATCATCAATGTGTCTATGTGTTTTCTATGTTGCATTATGTCTTGAGCATGATTAGAGTAAGCACCATTCTAGCATAATCATTAACATTGATCAGCCGACGGTATACATTGATAGATCTATTGGACTGACAATCCCACCCGGATACGTGCCTCCTACAAAGGTTACGTGGGTGTTTGTTATCGCATAACATATTCATTTGGACCATAAGTGTATGGTATGTATCATTTTATAACAGTCAGCAGGGTTGATTATGCACTCGATTTATTTCTAATATGTTCTCACATATGGGCTAGATTAACATGACACATGAATTGCACAACATTTTATTCATTTTATTATCAAAAACCTATGTAATTCTCACCAACTTATGTTGACCCAAAATACTTTCAAAATTAACATGTTTCAGGTAACAATGAAGCTGAGGCTTGAGTTAGCATGAGGATTTTTCTTGAAGTTTATTTGAAGTATTGAAGTTGCTATTTGTTATTATGTATTTGAATTCTTAGACATTATTTCACATTTTGGATATTATGTTTGAATAAATTATTTAAAATTTATATTATACCATGTGCTACTGAAAACAATCATCAATACGTGGCACCCCGATGTTTCCGCCATCGGTTGGGGTGTTACAGAATCTTTGGATAGAGTTCATCCCCTTGACATATACTGGCAGTTTAATATCACCAACAGTGCCCTTGGTCTCTCCACTGAAGCCAACCAAGACAGATGATCTAGCTACTATCTCGGACTTAGGAATGTTCATCCTCTTGAGGGCTTCCAGTTGTATTATGTTGACTGAGCTCCCTCCATCTATTAGTATCTTGCGAACAAAATGGTTAGCAATATATAAAGTAATGACCAAACCATCATGGTGTGGCTCTAGAATGTTCTCTCGATCCTCTTCTTCGAAGCTAATCACTTTTGCATCCGTCAGGATGGCAGTCTTTGTGGGTCTTTCTCCCTTCTCTGATTTCATTTCTCTTGCATGCCAATTGGCTGCTAGGTAGGATGTCCCACAAATATCTGATCCTCCTGAAATAAATTAATGATCCCAGCATCCTTGGGTGGAGATGCTACCCTTTCTGGGATGACATTGCTATCTTGGATCCTAGACTTCTTTCTGCCTAGCAGATCTTTAAGATGACCTTTTTATTATCAGGTCTAGCATATGGTTTATGCTTGTAAGGTTCGTATGTGGGAGTGGACTTCCGATTAGGATTGTTGTATCTTGAGGATGTCTCTATCCTCTCCTGTATCTTCTTGTCATCTTCACGACGGATGAACCTTAAAGCTCTATTTCGAACTTCATCGAGATTCCTATAAGGGTTCATCACCAATTCTTTATAGAAAGGTGAATCCTTCTGTAGTCCCATCTTGAAGGCTTGCACTGTCGTTGTGACATCCAAGTTTGGGATATCAAGTGCTTCCTTCCCAAGCCTTGTGATATACTCCCTTAACGATTCTCCCAGTGGTTGTGTCACCCTGTACAAATCACTTGTCAAACGTTCAAATGTTCGACTACAAGAAAACTGGTTATTAAACATGTTAATCAAATGAGCAAAAGAGGTGATAAAATAAGGAGGAACACTTAGTAGCCATTTTAAGGTTGGACCACTGAGGTGGAACCAAATCCTTTGCATAAGCATGCTTCCTTCAGATTTGCTGGAATGGCGTTTATTTCCATCCTTTCCCTGTATTGTGCTACATGCTCATCTGGGTTAGTAGATCCATCATAAACCTTCATGCTCAGAGTCTGGAATCTCTTTGGAATCTCAGCATCACATATTGGAGGTGCAAAACGAGATACCCTATGACGTGCTGAGGATACTTCAGGGATGGGCTGTATTATCCCTGGTACGCTAGACACCATATCCTTGATCTTTTAAAGCTCTCTCGCCAATTGTGGACTTATACCTGTATCCTGCAAAGAAGCAATATCGTTAGTTGCATAAGTACTTGAACTTAAATTGTTACCATTGTTATATCCTCGGGATGGTTCAGTGGCATATCCTCGAGATGGCTCTATAGCATATCCTCGAGATGGCTCGGCAGTGTATCCTGCATCCCTAGTTGTTGCCATCCTGGGTGCTGAAATAGTTTCTGGTGTAGAGAATCCAGTGTTCATGGGGATGAAATCTCCTTGATGAATGCCCCTAGAGATGCCAGAATTAAAATTCAACACTCTAGGCTGCAATGGTGTCCCCATGTCTTCAGCCAGTCTCTTTGAGGATGTTTTGAGGGACTGAATCTCTCTCATCAGCATCTAGGTGGTATCCTGTTGTTGCTTTATTTGATCCTCCATCATTGCAAACATGGAAAGGAGTTCATCATTCGATACGAAAACAGGAGGAGCAGATCCAAATGTTGCCATCCCAGATCTAGAAGTATTAGGAGCAACACTTCTGGTAACTTGTCCAGAACTCTTAGGAAAGGCAGGAGGAGGTGGTAGGGTCACATTTCTGACAGAAGTTGTGGATGATGTGGAAGAAGACATAGATTTTGGGGTTGAGGCCATAGTTGTCAAGTTTTTTGAGATAAATCGATTGGGAAAGAATTTTAACAAGTTTTTGTTAAAAATAGCACCACTTGTCCCACAGTGGGCGCTATATTGTTTTGGTCAAAAATTACCTAATAGAAATAATTTTGTTTTCCAAATTAGTAAATGTGAGGTAGGGTGCTAAATGTGTGAAATATAGTGAAAGCTTAGTGTTATTTTCAAGATGGTACCTTATAGTTATAAAGAAACGATATTATGACAACAACTTTTTAGGATGGCAAAGATATGGTTTAGGATGGACAGTTATATCCTGAGGATGTAACTGTCTGTCAGAATTGTGAAATAAGCAAAGATAGGTGATTGTGTATGTAATGCAATAAAGGAACGACACTCGATGTACGAGGATAGCCCTTGATCAATTGATGATTGCCGACACAAAACGTTAGGAGGAGTCTAGGCCCCTGCCTTGCTTGTTAATATTAAAATGGTAAAAAAAGTGTTACACCTTTGGAAGTATGATGAACGAACTAAGGTTACAATAATTGTGTAGTGTTGTGTGTGTGTAGAGAGAGTATTAGGTGTTTGATAATGAGTAAGTGTGTTTCAAGTGTCCTATTTTCGTTCATCATACCCCTATATATAGTTTACATTATAATAAATATAGGATCCCACAATATCCGTTTTCTTCAATGATCTTGGGGACTGTTTCAGGTGGCCGTTGAGGATGTTTCAACTGAAATGGACGTTGAATAGCAGTTTTCACCTTTTTCGCCTAGCATTCATCATTTCGGCGGTTACACTTTGACTCGCTCTTTAAGCTTATACGCGTATTCCTCTTGCATCCTTAAATTCATTGACTTGGTAAGACATTATAGCCGTTGGAGAGGAGTTACAAGTCTTACTTATTCATTAATTGTACCTGCAAAAATATTATAACAAGATAATTCGTTAGTCTATCCTCAGGATGCACATATATCAGAATGTGGTTACATCCTAAAGTCTGCTCGTTCCTTTACTATCCTGAGGATGTCACATAGAAGACTTGAGGTAAATCTTTCCTGAGGATTTCACCACCAACAGTGCTATATAAAAAACAGAGGAAATAACGACTATTTTTTGTGGGGTTTCGTTCATACAGGAAAAAGAAACACAAAGTGTTCAGATTATTCATTAATCATGTTTTTTCTTTTAAACCAGGTTCTTATCTACGATGTTGAAATTTAGCCCAATCGCCATGCTATCATTGGAATTTTACTCTTCTAAAGATGGATAGATATACTTCATCAAAAGAAGTTAGGAGAGAAAGAATCGCGCAACACTGCAACACAAGGTCTCAACTTATAGCAAGGTTATTTTTTTTATTTATTTAATTACAAGAGTAATAATTATTACTATTAGTATTATTAGAATGGTTATATTTTTCAACCCCGGGACACTCCCGGGATAAAAGTTAGTTAGGAATATGTAAAACAAACCAAATTCAACCAATTGAATTCGGTTCGGTTTCGGTTTAAAACCAAACAAACTGATTTCAACCAAATTCAACCGACTTGAACCAAAGTTTTTTTCCTCTAACTTATATACCTCTATGTTCCGAAATCCGAATAGAAACTTAGCAATTAATATAAACCAAAAAAATCAAACCACACAATATATTATAAAAGAAAGTTTAAACGCAAAAGAAAACAAACAAATCCGGAAAATAGTCTTACACACAAACTGAAACATCATAGAAAGTTGAAATAGTAAATAAGTCTTTGCCAATTCCACAAAATATAAATAAACTTCAAACTTAAATCTTTCTCCAACTCAAGTGAACCTGAAAAATAAAGAGATATTAATACTAAACATATAAATCATGTAGCTTGATAATCCGACCAACAGTTGATGCAATCATGGGAAAACATATACTTGGATATTAGACTTAATAAGCAAACAACCTAGGGAAATTCAAATCCAACGGTTGATGCAATCGTGGGGAAACACCCTAGTTTAGTAGTTTATACTTTGAATTATATTACTTATAAATAGGTGAGCTTTATTTTGGGTTGGGCTCACATTTAGTATTTTGAGCTTATATATATGGCTTATTAAATAATATTATTTTTATTTAATAATTAATTAGTTTGCCGGTATAAACCAAGTAAAAAAATGTAGAATCAAAAACCAAACCAAACACCGAATTAGCAATTTGGTTTCGGGTTAAAACAAACCAAATACCAAATTCATTGTCCGGATCAATTTTTTCGGTTACGATTCGGTTTTTATTTGGTTATCGGTTTTTTTTAACACCCCTGCCATGAGGACCATGACTAACAAACTATAAACATAAATTAACAAACGAGCTTAAACATGTACTCCTTAAAGAACAATACTCAATCTTACACGCTACATATATAATGAGAAAGCTTTGGTTTTAAAACTTTAAACATAGCTCCATCAACTTGGCTCGCTTACACGATGATTGACTTAGAATCACATCCCATTAAAAATTTATATAAATCCCTTCATACATAGAACCACATCCCATTAAAAGCTAATTAATATAAATCGTTTTAGGGGTGCTACGCAGCTTCTTATCCGTTTACTTTCTATTTTTATGTAAGTTGGCAAGTTTATAGAAATGAAAACAGTACAATCACTACTAGAAAAGTGGTCATTTTACTAAGGAATTTTTTAACGAAAAAAAAATGTGTCACAATTAATTGTTACTCTGGAAAAAAAAATGGTCATTGCATAAACGTATCGTCTTACCAGCAACATCGATTACACCTCAAGTTTGAGTCTCTTGATCAGGGAAGACACGAAGCTTAAAATTCTTTTGAATCGAACGGGCAGAAGCAATAGCATTTTGAGAAGTCCACAACAACTCCATGATCTCAAGAGTCGATATGTCCGCTAGACCAGAAGGAATTGCGTTAAGCTGTTCCCAATGCTTCAAACTAATTCGTTGAAGTGTAGGAAACTGATAGCCAGCAGCCTCCCAATGCACCAAATCTGTCTTCCCAATTTGAAGAACTCTTAGCCGTACGAAACCATCATCTGGTGTCACCCATCGTTCACCTTTAAACACGTTGTCCCGGAGTTTAAGAACCTCAAGCCCCTGAAGATTTGCAAGAACCGACATTTGTTCCCAGTCGAGCATAGTTTCAGATAATGTAAGTTTCTTTAGCGTCTGTGGGAACTTGTAAGATTTTGGAAGAGCACGCAATTTAAATTCCAATGGTGACTTTGGGTACGTGTCGTTCAACAATTTCAGCTTCTGGAGATGGCGTAATCTTGTAATATTATCAAACTTACAAACACCATTTGCCTCTTCCAAAAGCAATACCAAGTTCCCACGAACACCTAGTTTTTGTAGATTTGGCGTCCGGTCTAATATCACATTTGTACAACTATCTGGTGAAAGTTTAGACATGGTTCTAAGGTTTTGGTTAACCAAAGGATCTTTACCACCCTCTTGTGAGTTTGAAGATGGTGTCGGCAAAACACTAGCTGCGCTTATGTAAACATGCCTTAACTGTGACAATTTCCATAGATCCGCTTTAACCTCAATTTTACGAGATTTTGTTTCGACTATAAGAGTTTGTAGGTTCCAAAGGTTCGAGATGGCGGGTGGGAGAACTTCAAACGTGCCTAACAATGCAATGTACCTTAAATGAACGAGTTGGATACTAGGGAACCGACTGAAACTAATAGGGAGCACATCAAAAACTCTAAGCAATTTGAATGAGCGAGGGAAGTCTTTTAGGATGTCAGGACGCAAGACAGTTTGTTTTGAACCATAACACAAAAAAGACCGAACATGAGAAGGATTAAGATTTTTAGAAGCATCACCTAAGACACTAGAATGAATAGAAGCACGACGAAAGATGTTTGGATCAACGGCTTTATAAATAGAGGGATCCAAATCATTGATTTTTTTGAAAAAGTTTTCTTCTTTAGCTTGGTTAACACACAAATCATGCAACATATCATGAATTCGACATGTTTTGATCCCACTGCCGTTAGCCCTTCTCTGTTCAACCAAAACCAGGTTCCGGTCCACAAGCTCTACCAAGTTCTCTTCCGCCATTTCTTCAAGGCTAATTGAGTTTTCAATTTGCTGAATAAACCCCTCGGCGACCCAAATATGGATCAATTTCCACACTGGTATCTCAAAATCTTCCGGGAAAACACCAAAGTATAGAAAACAAGCTTGCAAATGATAAGGTAAATGCTTATAACTCAATGCTAATACCTGAGTACATTGCTCTTCCATAGCTACATAAGTACTCACATTTTGCTCAATTCTCTCCCACAAACTAGGCATTTTGTCTTTCTTCTTTAGAATCCCCGCAATCACCACAATCGCAAGAGGTAACCCGCGACATTTTCTTGCGATTTGCTTCCCCAAATCTTCTAATTCTCTAGAGCAACGTGTTCCTTTTGGGAACACTTTCTTCTCTAAAAGCTCCCAACTTTCATCTTCGGTAAGAAACTTAAGCTGATACGGTTTGAGACTTATGTTTGCGTGCACTGCGACTTCTCTATGTCGACTAGTTATCAAGATCCGACTCCCATTTTTAGTGTTGGAAAACACAGTTTTCAACTCATCCCACGCTTTCGTAGTCCAAATATCATCTAATACAATTAGATACTTCACCTCTTTTAATTTGCTACGAAGTGTATCAGCAATGGTTTCCACACTCATTTCTGATGTACCTCTGCTGTCTTGAGTAACATCGTACAATATCTTGAGAAACACATCTTTTATAGTATAAACTTGTGAAACGTAAACCCATGAACGAATCGGAAACTCGTATTGAATGGATGGATCATTATAAACCTTCTTAACAAGAGTAGTTTTACCTAAGCCGCCCATTCCCACGACCGAAATCACCTCCAACTCTGTCTTTTTTCGGAGCAACCCAGCAACATTCTTAGCTTCTTCATCGAATCCCACAACGTTCTCCTCTTCCACACATGGAAGAGATCTAGTAAAAGGTTCTGTCTTGTTTGAACCATCGTCTGCAAATGTTTTGTTGGCGTAGATTTCCTTCACGCGCTTCTGAATCTTCTGGATTTCCTCTCCGACGTTTCTGAGTTTCCTGATGTAATCTGGGAGGTGGATGGCTTTGCTGAAACTTGTACGTGTTTTTTGAATGTATTTGTCGGAGACATACGTATCGATAATATCTTCAGCTTTGTAGACTTCGATTCTGATTTGTCTGACGAGTTCTTCGACCACGGCATCGTTGCTCCGGCTTTCGCTGGTTTTCTTGACGAAAGCCTTCAGCATACCGAGATCGTTGAGCAAAGACTCGATGTGGTCTTTGATGCTTGAAATCAAATCCACGTTGTAAACCAGAAGTTGGTTGAGATTATTTAGCAGGAACTCCACAGCTGCTTCCGCCATTGTTAACAATCAATTGGTCTTCTAACACAGTTAAGTTCAAGTAGATTTAGAAGGAAGAAGATCTAGATCTCAAATGATGGATAAAGAACGTTGGTCAAGTTGCAACGACTTTTAATTTTTCAAAGTCAATGATGCAACTTGTATTAATCATTGATGGGAGGTATACTGGAGTACTTTTTTCCAAATGGAAAAGAATCAATTATTATTATTAATCTATAGAGTGAACTAATGTTATAATAATAGTTTTAACTACTTAAATTCAACGTCTAAAACTTTAACTACTTGAGTCCGTAGATGAACATTAACTAACCTATTAAATCCATATTACTAACGCCGTTCAAAAGATCTATTAGCTCGAAGGGCATTTCTGTCTTTTACACCAAATGTACAAGCCTATAATGCACAGGTATTTATAATACATTTTTACATATTTTATATAATTATTATATATCTTGTGCATTATATACACAAAGTAAGTCACAACCACCCCCTTTAAATCTCCATTTAATATAATTATTATATATATACACACACAGTAAGTCACAACCCCCCCCCCCTTTAAATCTCTTTCTCCCTGCATTCAATCCCATCGCACCACCGCCGCACTGCACGACCGCCACCATAACAAATGCATTTCAAAAAACAAAACCCTAGGTAATGGATACGTACCTTACTCGACAAGTTGTTTTGGTTTACTATTCAACCTTATGCACCACTGTCACTATACCTCTCAGGCTCTCACCACCACTTAACGACCACTTTCGCAGCCTCATCTCACCACCACCGTTGCACCACCTCACCATAGTACTGCACCACCACTGTAGCCCCAACTCACCACCACCTTACCCCCAAAATCGGTTATGAACCCTAATCCCCAAACCAATATCAGATCTAATCAGATTTGAACCGTCTCATTTACCCTTGACTTCAAACTCCTGAAATCACCTACTTCGAACCCTCACAAACCACCACCTCGTTAATCAATTTCAACAATAACCAACATTAACACTACCATTTTGCAGTGTTTTGAGAGAAGGGAGTAGAAGATTGTGTGTGTATGTGTTTTGTCTGCTAGAGAGAAAGAGAAATAAGGCATTACTTAAAGAAGGGAATGAAGAGTTAACTTGAGATCAAGACAATAATAATACTAATATGAAGAAATCTGGATACGTATGTATGTAAAATCTTTATATATATATATATATATATATATATATATATATATATATATATATAGAGAGAGAGAGAGAGAGAAAGTAGGAGTATGTGCAAGTGATTATTTTTTTAGGGTTAGTGGAACAAGATGAGAGAGATTTTTTATTTTATTTTATTAGTAGGGGCACTTTTGTCATTTCATACAAATTTAACAGATTTAGTTAACAGAGATATGACTTTGGACTCAATAGGTGAGGTAATTTCCAACCAGGACTTTAAAGTTTTAGACTTTGAATTCAAGTAGTTAAAACCATTATAACATAGGGACGCAAATAGTAATTAACTCTAATTTGTTATATATATGGTTCAAATGAGAACCATGTAGAAGTTAAGAACTTTAAGAACTACTAGCAGGAACCCGTGCGTTGCGGCGGGACTGCACGGTGTTTGGCTGAATAAGTTTCAAATTTGATCAGTAGTCCACATGTCACTATTATATTGTTTCTTCAATATTTAAGGATCTTCAATATTCGCAGGACCAAACTCATGGAATATAGTCTCCACCTGAGGAACCGGATAAAATTTTACACGAACATAAAATGTATACCATTGCACTATGTAATAATTGTTTCTTAATGAAATCCACACCTCACGGAAAGTCATAAGGCTTGGCCTGTCACCGACAGGTGTCATTTGATTGCAGACCATATGAGCAACAGGTAGCCTAACCGAGGTTTTATCATTTTAAAATACACGGGTTCGTGCAAAAACTTCACCCATCCATGCACCACCTCTCTTTTCAGAAGGTCGAGAATATGGATCAAAGTAAAAATATGAAATAGGTGCCCCTGTTGAATCCTAGATGCAGTAAAATTGTAGATCGCTGTTCCAAACCTACAAAATTACCAAATCTATGAAGCAAGCCATCTAGCAAATAAACAAAAAATGGGTTATCTGTTATCTTACTCAGCTGGTACAACATCAATATCAAATAGCATCTTCACAAGGTTAAAAAGACCATCCATAACTTTAGGCAACGAAAAGTAATGTCGTAATCAGGGTTGAGCAAAGTCCAAGAACCGAACCGACCCGAAGAATAACCGACCTGATACCCGACACACCATGAATTAAAGAACCGAATAACCCAAACCAGAAATTAGCAAAAATATAAGACCAAATTTGTACTTAAATAGCTATTACCGGTTCGGTTTTGGGACACTTTCGGTCCGGTTTTCGGGTAATTTTCGGGTCGACCCAATATTTGCTCACCCCTAGTCGTAATTCTTCCTGTAATCCAAAACGCATGTCATATTCATTTGTTATATAAAAGAAAACAAACAAGAATTAAAACTTATTGTGAGATAAAATGGAGATAAACGAAAAAAAAAACCTCATTTATCTCATATTTTGATTCTCTTAGTCTTTCACTCCAGAAGTTAATATCCCATTGTGCCAACTCATCAGCTTCCGGAGCACCTTGACCTCTGGCAAATTGCTTGAGCTCCTCCGTATCTAGAATATTGTAGAAGCAAGAAAAGGGGATCAATGATTTTTGTAAGACTTAAATAATAACAATAGAAGTAAATTCCATGGAACCGAAACATGTACCTTGAACTGCAGCATTCCAAGAAGCACTCCTCAGCCTTTCAAGAAGCTCTTCTACTTTATCAACAGTGGCCATCTTGGTAGCCATGCTTAACTGATGATTAAATATTCATAGTAAGTAATAATATAAATAAAACAAAACCGAAGCTTATTTAGATAGCAACTAAATCGTCAAAAACAAATATTTAAACCACTGCATAGTTATTATATTCAAGAATCTTCAATAGTATTAACTCCTTCATAATGAATGGTTTTTGTTAATGATATAAGGTTACAAAAACATTAAGGGATTGTGTGCAATGACTTGCATTATTATGTTGTACAGAAGGATATAAATGGAAGAAAGGGGTTAAAAATTTGGGAATTACACTTGAGGTTCTTGGGATGCCATCTTAAAATGATGGTGAAATTACATTGATGCCCATCTAGGATGCATTATATAATAGTATAGATTGTTGACCACTTATTCTTTCTCTATCTTGAAAATAAAAAAAACAAATAAAAGGGGCATAAATGTAAATTTTTGATCATTTACTATTAATTAGCCTTTGGATTTGAACAATGATTTTTGGTTTAGCGGTATTTTATCATTGTATTTATATTGTTAGGTCTAAGTGTGATAACAAAAACATTTCCAGTTCAGTTGGTTAGGGTGTTGTTCGGTTATAAGAGGTGGCTGGGTTCGACTCCTGGCGCCGTTTTTATTACTTTTGTTTATTGTATGGCCAGTTTAGTCATTTGCCTTTAAAGTTTATGGACCTTTTAGTCATTTTCTTGTACTTTGTCAGTCACCAACCACTCTTCTCATCTATCTATCATCTCCTTCTTAACCCATGTGTCTTCCACCGCTCTAAATCTCTTCCATCACCCCACTTTATATGTCTTCGTAATTCATATGTCCTTACTTTCATTTGCTTCTCCTTCACAAAACCCCACAGTCACCCGAAAACCACCACCTCCATGATACCACCATATAAATTTTCCTCCATTTTTTTTCCTTTGAAACTCTTCTTAACTTTGTTGCCAGAAAGCGCAGCAGAAACCCACAAAATAGTAGTAGTCAAGAGAGAGAGAGCGCGCGAATAAGGAGAGAAAGAAAGGGATAGAGCGATGCAACCATCTCCGGGGGAGCTCAAGGTGGCGTCACTCTTTTCCGGCACCAGTGACGTTGGTTAGGTGGGGAAAAGCCTCTCAGGTGACTCGTTGGTATGTTAAATGCCCTCTCCATTGTCGCAGACCTTGGGGTTTTGGTTGCCCCATCTCCTTCTCGGGTCATTTTTTGTCAATATAATATTATCAATTATTATCATCTACTGTGATTTCAATAATTTCATATTTAGTTTTTGGAATCTACATTTTAGGGTTTATGATTTGAGATTAGGTACTATTGGCGAGGTAGTCGTCGTCTGTTTCACCGCTTCTTGGATTGTTTCTTGCGTAATAATAATGCGGGTGAAACGCATTCATCGCCCTGCTTAATTCGGTCCACTTGGATGAGAGACTATAATTTGACCGATAGAAGTCTCATTGCATTAACTTATGGAACAAGTTGATTATCTCGATCCAAAAGTCGTTTTTGTGGCGACTATTTCCTATAAAAAATTTAAAAAGTAGTCATTAGTCACACGTAAAAAAAAATATTTTTAACAACATTTTTGATGTTTAGAAAAGTATTACAAATACCTAGCTCTTTTTCCGACTCGCTTATCCAAGCTTTCGTTAACGCAACCTCTGTAACACCCCAACCGATGGCGGAAACATCGAGGTGTCACGTAGTGATGATTGTTCAATAGCTCATGGTACTAAATGGAAGTTGAATATTACCAAACAAACAATTTACAATTTGTCATACAATTTAATAATTAGATCAACTTGATTTACATAACTAGATCCCAAGCTCCTATGTGATCCAAGACTTGTACAACTTCCAAAAGCACGTAAAAACCTAAAACATATTGAGTTGGAAAGATGGGGTGTCAACTATAAATAGTTGGTGAGAATACATAGGTTTTGCATATAGTTGAAAACAATATGTTGCATAGCCATCATAGTTGAAGTATAATAATGAGTAATGATAGAATATGAGTCCGACATGTAACAATGCGTCTTTTGTACAATCAAACCTTATGTCGACTGAGACCTAACTCGCAAGTTAGTAAAAGTGTAACTGTTATCGATCATGCCTGAATTTATGCGGGGGGTGGGTTTGTCAGACCTATATCGCTATAATCTAAACAGGCGGCTTGATCAATGTTAATGATTGTACTGTGTCTTTTTGTTACAGTCAAATGATAGAATGAGTAAATGATAGTGTAATTGAATCACAAGTTTCAACAATGTAAGAATGAGTAAATGATAGTGTATAAAATGTTTAAACATGTTTCACCCCAAAATGTAAAACAGAAAAATGGGCTATGTCAACTCACCTTAGCACAAGTCTTGACTCCTTTGAAATAGTCTAAATGTGGCACAAACGATTCCAAGTATTACCCTAAGTTCAAGGAAATAAAATAAGTCTAAGTTTTCTATTCTAAAGGTATTCTAGGGTTCCTAATTTGGGGATGGATAATTGATTAATCTTTGATTTTAGATAAATTGTTAATAAATAAATAAATAATTAAAAGAACTTTTTGTAAAATCTTGATTAAGGTGGTTGTATTACAATGTTATAAATGTGAAAATAATTTATATAAAATTATTTTCTTAATTATTGAGTATATAATGTATTAATATTTATTTGTCAAAATATAGTATTATTGTCTAAAAATATTAAGATTCATAAAGTTTCAAATTAAAATTTGTATTTCTGTCCTAAATGAACAAAAATAATTTATGTAAAATTTTGGTGTAAAAATAGTGAAAATAGATTTATTATGATTTATTTATGATTAAAATAGCAAAAATTAATTAAAAAATTATTAAATAAACGTTTTTCCTGAAATAAAAATTAATTTGTGAAATGTCTCAGATTTATAAATTCAAACTAATTTTGTGAGATTTATAAAATCGTTTAGATATTTTTATAAAATTTTCAATTTATAAATGAATAAATTTGTAATATATATTATATATATTAAATAAATGATTTCTAAAAAACTAAAAATTGTATGATAAACCTTACCATTAGTATAACATAAAATAATTTTTGTAGAATTTATAAATTTCTTTTGGTATTTTAAAACTATTTTAAAAAAAATAAAGGATAAAAGATTATAAAAGAGAATTTCCAAAAATGTTGCGTGTGCCAGGACTCTAACCTGAGTCTCTGGCCGGTTCAATAGTTTTAAAATCACAAGCCAGACCAACTGGTCTGACCCTGAGAACGAGTTTTATCTGGATTCAATGATAGGTATAGGTTGCTTAAGTTCTAACATGATTAATTATCAAAAAAAAAAAAAAAAAAAAAAAGAAAGAAAGAAAAAGAGGGTGCCTGGTCTCGAACCCAGGCCACAGCCGGTTCATGTTTTTAACACATAACATATCACCAGCTGATCTATAGATCAGTTGGTGCTTATGTTCAGATCGTAAAAGATAAGTATGCTGACTGTGATGAATCATCTTCCCCAAATCAAAAGTATGAACCCTAGATCCTAATTAATTACAAAACGCGACCAATAACCCCATTAACCATAGGGTTACTGATCTAGATGTGCCGATTAAAATATGTATTCAAGGGATTTGATCATACCAACACGCAAAGTTTCCTAATCGTGAGTCAAACGTAAAGTCAAACAGGCCAAAAACTCTTCAATTCGTGATATATATCGACTGTGAGGTGTTTTTGATGGATGGGTTATGCAAATCGGCCCTCTAGGGTTCTGTGTGTGAATATAATCGAGCTCTAACAACCTTTATATACGAATTCAAGAACGGTGTTATGGAAAGTCATAAAAACGAAGAATAACTACGAAATCAACGCTATACAACTGTTAATTGTAACGACCCAGGCTGTCGGAGCCGGGTCGTCAGGTCGGGTTATCGGAGCTACGCAGCGGAATTCAGGATAATAACAGTCTTGACTCTTCCAGGATCCACGTCATCATATCTGTTGGGTTACCTGAACACATGCCAAAAATAGTTTCTGTCAACATAAAGTTGGTGAGGTCGTGTATTTTATAAAGCGAATGGCCAGATCGTTTATTGATAATTATTTAATAACATTCTTTTGTAACATGCTTTACAATTCTAATTCTGGAGGGGAAAATATATGCTATTATATTATATTAAACCATATCGATTATATGTCAATCTAATATATTATTCCGATTATATTCTATTAGTTGCAATTCCTATCGATGGTACCACTCTGTTTGTGGTAAATATAATTATTCCTACCCTTTACTCGGGTAACACTGGTTCTTGTCCTCTAGTCGGACAAGAAAGGAAATGGCGATATACCGGTCAATACTGTCCTAGTCGTTTCTATTATCCCCTTTTCAATTATATTTTCCTTATAAAATCTATTATGTAAAGCATTTCTATATTTTCCTTATAAATGACATGTATTTCCCCGAAAACGCTTAATAAAACAGTAAAAGTGGGGAGTTCACGATACTCACAGGTTTGCATTATATCTTCTGCTTAAACTTTTTATTACAATTATATGTCATATATATATTGATACGTTTTACGCGTGGGACTTGTTAAATTGTATTATTTAGGATATATATCATATATACAATTTATATATATAGAATTCGGTATATATTAGATAGTCCTAAACCCGGGGTTTATTATTGACACGACACGGACATCCTAAATCTAGCTGGCCATTACAGCTTGGCACTCGTAGCTAATAAAGCTGGCCATTACAGCTTGGCACACGAACCTAAAGAACTCTAGACACGTACTTAACCGGATGATGGTTCGGCAGAGCATATTATTATTAACCCGAGTCTAGTATATCGTTTTATATATCGAATCGTTTATATATAAACATATACATTTTATATATGATTATTATTCTCTTATTATTATTATCAAGTCCGTACGTTATTCGTATTATATATATATATATATATATTCGTATAATTCTAATAATCCTCGTCTAGTTATTGGACCGGGTTCTATTCCGGGTGTTGACAGAGTTGACTCGGTATCGGGTTCAAGCCGTCC
Source organism: Ambrosia trifida (assembly GCA_028751855.1). NCBI lineage: Eukaryota > Viridiplantae > Streptophyta > Magnoliopsida > Asterales > Asteraceae > Ambrosia > Ambrosia trifida. Next base: position 37,726,654 of record CM054131.1, on the reverse strand, counting down.
GGTTTGATTAACGGTACCTCGCAATAATAATAATCTTTATGTTAATAATTGATTATAAGATGTTTAACCAATCAATCCATATAACTGATACCTACCGGATATGTGACCGGAAGCTATATAGAACCGGGTATCGGACCCGTCTTCTAGATCGGTAATTGGTACCTTATCAGTGATTAATCGGCATATAGCCGGAGACTAACTAGAATACTATCCGGAATAATATCGGATTATTACCGGATATCGAATTGGTTACCCGATTACAAACAAGATATAACCCGCACCCATAATATAATCGGGTGGACTATGTGGATGGTCCATCGAGTACAACCGGGAACAAGAAGATAGGTTCCATAGAAACCTACCGAGTACAAGATACGAACAGAAAGACGAGCAGAATTCGATTAAGGTCACTGTGGTTTATAAAGAACCGATCAGGAATAGAGGTTATATGGTCCGGTTTTAGAGCTCGTTAACAGTCACCATGACTCGGAGACTGTCTGACGACTAACATAGAAAGGTGGGTTCGATCTGAAAGATATGGATACCTGATGACAGTGATAGACGAGTGAAGGTAATCGGTTATCAAAACAGGGCTTGGGTTTTACTGAGTATATTTGACCGGTGATACAAAGACTCTGTAACAGTCACCATAACTGGTGACTGTTTGGTTTCATTTATCAGAAACAAGGAAAGAACAAGGTTCTCATAGAACAAGATCAAGGTTGTGGTGGTTCGATTAAGGTAACCGAAGACAGAAACGGTGGTGGTTATTGATTATGAACCCGGAATCAGATTACCAGGTTATTATCATTATAGACGAAGGAGGGTTGTAGTTACCGGTTAGAAGAAGACGGCCGGCAGCCGGCTGCGGCGGTTCCGGTGGCCAGAGATGATGACCAGCATGGCTGCTCTCTCTCTCTCTGAAACACACATATGTGTGTGTGTTTCGTATAGCATACAGACAAATGAGGACAAGCAAGGTTTTAAAAGAAATAATAAAACAAGGGGTGTTTGGCAACGAGGATAATAACTGAAACTCGGGTGTTTGGTAACGGGTATAACAACAAGATAAGGAACATTTGGTAACGATTGAATAGCAGATAAGGAGCGTTTAGTCAAGATAATAAAAATTCAATAATTATTATCTATATAATCGGTTGAAACGTTTGGTCGCGAGATTCGAACTTGAATATTTTGTTAAGTAATCGGGTGGTCGGGTACGACCCGACCCGTTTAAGAGACCCGTAACACCTCGAGGTGTTACACTCTCCCCCCTTAGGAAATTTCGCCCCCGAAATTTGAGTGATCTTGTCCTTTACACCCTTAATATATAAGGATGTTACACTTAAAACCAAAATACTTATCATCGAGACATGATAAGTTCTATTGGTTTACGAGGAAATCAATCTCATATCAATTCAAATCTACGTTTTAACCTTTCTTGCTATAGTCATGTTAATACAGATACATGGACTATCTGTATTTTCTGGTATGACTATTAAAGGTTTTCCGCATAGATTGATATTTTTCTTTATACTATGAATATTCGTCTTATCTTATTCCTCATTAGAGTGAGAAACAGACTGAATATTGTTCTTATATAAAGACAATTCGAACATAATTTGCGATTCTAATCGTTTTTCTTCTGAAAGATTTACAAACTTCCAGCAAACATTGCTGGAGTCTCAAGTCGATACGATATTCTCATCGTTTAATATTCGGATTCAATTACAATGATGGATTCTATATGGTTCTTAGGAGATAGATACGGAAGTCCCTTCCTTATCATGACTTGGATGGGATCCGAGCTACTACCTCTTATATTCGAACTTTAGAATTTACCATCATTGTAATTCTGATTCTCACAGAGTAGAAGTGATTTCCGGTAACTATCGGATTATTTCCTACAAATTTTATCTCGTAAGTTCTATTAGGAGATTTCTCAGATCATTAGACGTACCTTATCCGGAGTCTAAAGGTACCTAAAAATACTAATTGAACTTGTTGAAATACACGGTTTCAACAATTCCTTTTTATTATCTTGACCTACTGGAATCGGTCATTGAGATTTCTCTTAAATCATCAATAATAATCTTACTGACTATTTTATTGATGATTGACTGCATTGTATCTCAATACATATTAATTGACTTTTCTTATTGTATTATCGTGAATGAGGTATTTCACAATTCTACAGTCAATATATGTAACTTTCTCTTTATAGTCTCGGAATCTACTGGTAACAGTCGTCGTTACGATTCTTTGACTTTAAAATTCTAAAAACAATGCATCAATTATTCTTTCTCAAAATCATGATTATCATTCGAGATTTAAATACTTATTGCATTAAGTATTTCCGTATACCTTCTTCTTATCACTATTTCGAAATTCGTTAATGCTCTCGATAAAATATTCTATAATTTCTTCTTATAAAATATTCTTTATAAAATTCTAGTCGTTTTCTTACGACTTATACTCTTATTTGTTAATTTCTTTTAATATATATATTCTTATTCTGATAATTATTTGGCACTTCGAATGCCTTTCTATTATTCAAACATATCGGATGTCTTTTCAATTTATAGTTCTTTTCATTTCTCGATTTATATTCTTTTATTTATATTATATTAATATCCAAGTAAATACTGATAATATTTATAGCACACACTATAAATTCCATCACTTCTTGAATTTCAACTTGGTAACACTTTACCATTTTATCAATTCGATTGTACTATAACTCACGCGAGTTTTTATACAGAAGTAACTATGAAGATTCTTTCATAGCATCATATATCCTTACAAAGAATCATATGTCTTGGTGGCAAATGTTCGGATATACCTTCCGTAAGGGTCCGGATATCTTTTGCCCCAGGGTTGCACAGAGGATATGCAGAAATTTTTGGTTGGCAATTAAAAATCAATAAACTGATTTCTTGATTCATAGAATTTAACCAATCGATGGTTTTTATTCTGCGAACATATTCTTAGTCGTATTTCACGAAGAAATTTCAACTAGATTGTCAGTTCTGTGGTCGTATTCTCCACATATGATACGCTGATGGTTCGAATATATATTTCTTCTTATTATTATTTCTTTTAATGTGCTCATGACACAGACAAACTGTGATCTTGATAAATTCCTACTCGAATGTTCCTGTGCCTGTGACATTCATAATTATGTCGCGATCATAATTACTATTTCACCTCACCTAACATTCCAGTATTTGATTATTTTAATCACAATAGGTATGTGTCCTTCACACATTATTCTGATATTCTGTTCTTTATTTTCTCTTAGATTCGAAATTATATATCTGGAAGGAACATGTTGATCTGAGTCTAACGAAATAGACTGTCAATCATTCAAGAATTTGTTCGTGTCGAAAGATATTCAATATAACCATCCAATCTTTTGATCTTCCTGACTTGTTCGAGTCATAGGATTAAGATGGTACTTATATTGTTGCATAATCGAGTGAGTAAGAATTCGGTTTCTTCAGATAGATTCCAAATTATTTCTATTACGGAATTTCGAGGTAATAATATTTCTATCCAAAATATTACTGAATTCTTGGGAAAGATCGAAGATAATACATAACTGAGATTTCTATATATACACAAAAATAGATTTAGATTATAAAATAGAATATATAATATTCCTCGTTCATATTAGAATAAAATATCAAGGAAGTTATTCGAGCGAATATAAATATAGAATCGTGCCAAAAATACTCTTGACATATATACGGATACAAATTCGATTAAAGATCTTTACGAAAATGGCACTGAGTATGGAGTGAAATATGTTCGGACAAAATGATACGACCGTGGTTCTATAGGATTTTCATATTTTTGAAATAAAATTTCTAGGGAGGATTTATAATAGCAATACTGGTTCGAGTTGCGTAATGGTATTTATTTTTTTTAAAATAATAACTATTTAAAAAAGAGTTGCGGTAGAAATTTTCGTAATAGCTTATGATATCAAAATTCTTGAATTCTTAGTAACTTCAAAGTCATACCGAAAAGATTTAAAACAACTTGAATTATCGAAGAATCTATCCGATTTCTGATTAAATAATTGGAGGAAATTGTTTAGAAACATAATACTCGTATGTCTCTAACATATCGGATTTTATTGAAATTTCGGAATTTAAAATAATATTTCTGGAAACTCGATCATAGGAATGTTCAAGTTGGAGCATATATTTGTATTTTATTTATAAATACTGGGATAACCGTAAGGTTAACGATCTGAAATCGGATATAAATAGCTACTGAGACCGGAATAATTCAATAAACTTATATGAAGTTTCATGAATTAAGATGAATGATTTATGTTTTATAATCTAATTATTTTTCTATATAAATATATATACTTTTTATAACTTTATTCATTTCTTATTTATTTCTCGATTTACTTTCTGGTTTCTTTTAATATAATGGTTTTTCTTCTATATTGTTTCTCAATTCTTATAGCCTTAATATCCTGTAAGATTTCCCAGAAATTAGATGTGAATGTAAATTCACAATTGTGTACATAATTGTCAATTTACCCCACATAATCATTCTAGTAATAACCTGTAGTGGATTTGTTTTAATTTCTAGTATACTCTTATGGTTCTCACCAACTTTATAATGGTTTGGCATTTAGGTACCCAAAAATATTATCGTCTAATATTTGTTTACTTTATACATATTTCTAATCAAAATTTCTTTTAGAAGACATTCTGGTAGATCTTGGATTAGTAAAGACTTCAAGACTGTCATTACGCGCCTCTCTGATACCACCTGTAACGACCCTGGCTGTCGGAGCCGGGTCGTCGGGTCGGGTTATCGGAGCTACGCAGCGGAATTCAGGATAATAACAGTCTTGACTCTTCCAGGGTCCACGTCATCATATCTGTTGGGTTACCTGAACACATGCCAAAAATAGTTTCTGTCAACATAAAGTTGGTGAGGTCGTGTATTTTATAAAGCGAATGGCCAGTTCGTTTATTGATAATTATTTAATAACATTCTTTTGTAACATGCTTTACAATTCTAATTCTGGAGGGGAAAATATATGCTATTATATTCTATTAAATCATATCGATTATATGTCAATCTAATATATTATTCCGATTATATTCTATTAGTTGCCATTCCTATCGATGGTACCACTCTGTTTGTGGTAAATGTAATTATTCCTACCCTTTACTCGGGTAAGACTGGTTCTTGTCCTCTAGTCGGACAAGAAAGGAAATGGCGATATACCGGTCAGTACTGTCCTAGTCGTTTCTATTATCCCCTTTTCTATTATATTTTCTTTATAAAATCTATTATGTAAAGCATTTCTATATTTTCCTTATAAATGACATGTAATTCCCCGAAAACGATTAATAAAACAGTAAAAGTGAGGAGTTCACGATACTCACAGGTTTGCATTATATCTTCTGCTTAAACTTTTTATTACAATTATATGTCATATATATATTGATACATTTTACGCGTGGGACTTGTTAAATTGTATTATTTAGGATATATATCATATATACAATTTATATATATAGAATTCGGTATATATTAGATAGTCCTAAACCCGGGGTTTATTATTGACACGACACGGACATCCTAAATCTAGCTGGCCATTACAGCTTGGCACTCGTAGCTAATAAAGTTGGCCATTACAGCTTGGCACACGAACCTAAAGAACTCTAGACACGTACTTACCCGGATGATGGTTCGGCAGAGCATATTATTATTAACCCGAGTCTAGTATATCATTTTATATATCGAATCGTTTATATATAAACATATATATTTTATATATGATTATTATTCTCTTGTTATTATTATCAAGGCCGTACGTTATTCGTATTATATATATATATATATATATATATATATATATATATATTCGTATAATTCTAATAATCCTCGTCTAGTTATTGGACCGGGTTCTATTCCGGGTGTTGACCGAGTTGACTCGGCATCGGGTTCAAGCCGTCCGGTTTGATTAACGGTACCTCGCAATAATAATAATCTTTATGTTAATAATAGATTATAAGATGTTTAACCAATCAATCCATATTACTGATACGTACCGGATATGTGACCGGAAGCTATATAGAACCGGGTATCGGACCCGTCTTCTAGATCGGTAATTGGTACCTTATCAGTGATTCGTCGGCATATAGCCGGAGACTAACTAGAATACTAACCGGAATAATATCGGATTATTACCGGAGATCGAATTGGTTACCCGATTACAAACAAGATATAACCCGCACCCATAATATAATCGGGTGGACTATGTGGATGGTCCATGGAGTACAACCGGGAACAAGAAGATAGGTTCCATAGAAACCTACCGAGTACAAGATACGAACAGAAAGACGAGCAGAATTCGATTAAGGTCACTGTCGTTTATAAAGAACTGATCAGGAATAGAGGTTATATGGTCCGGTTTTAGAGCTTGTTAACAGTCACCATAACTCGGTGACTGTTCGACGACTAACATAGAAAGGTGGGTTCGATCTGAAAGCTATGGATACCTGATGACAGTGACAGACGAGTGAAGGTAATCGGTTATCAAAACAGGGCTTGGGTTTTACTGAGTATATTTGACCGGTGATACAATGACTTGGTAACAGTCACCATAACTGGTGATTGTTTGGTTTCGTTTATCAGGAACAAGGAAAGAACAAGGTTCTCATAGAACAAGATCAAGGTTGTGGTGGTTCGATTAAGGTAACCGAAGACAGAAATGGTGGTGGTTATTGATTATGAACCAGAAATCAGATTACCGGGTTATTATCATTATAGACGAAGGAGGGTTGTGGTTACCGGTTAGAAGAAGACGGCCGGCGGCCGGCTGCGGCGGTTCCGGTGGCCGGAGATGATGACCAGCATGGCTGCTCTCTCTCTGAAACACACATATGTGTGTGTGTTTCGTATAGCATACAGACAAATGAGGACAAGCAAGGTTATAAAAGAAATAATAAAACAAGGGGTGTTTGGCAACGAGGATAATAACTGAAACTCGGGTGTTTGGTAATGGGTATAACAACAAGATAAGGAACATTTGGTAACGATTGAATAGCAGATAAGGAGCGTTTAGTCAAGATAATAAAAATTCAATAATTATTATCTATATAATCGGTTGAAACGTTTGGTCACGAGATTCAAACTTGAATATTTTGTTAAGTAATCGGGTGGTCGGGTACGACCCGACCCGTTTAAGAGACCCGTAACACCTCGAGGTGTTACACTAATCATCGAATCTTTTATGTATAGAAGGTCGATATAAATGGGGTGAGGTAATTCCAGGATTTGATTGGAAAATACACGTCAATTGGTGGTAAATGCCCTTGTCGGGTCAAGATGGGTAATACGGGTCTGCTGCACGAGTCAAGGGGAAGGGATAGAGGTGTTGGGCTGGGTGGTTTGGGCTTGGGATGGCTGGAACAGTCGTGGGCTAGAGAAAATAATAACAATAATAAGTAGGCTTAGTACTATAGTTTGGGTTATTGTATAAAACAAATTTTTATAAACTTAATAAAATCTGAATATTATTATTATTTAATCAGAAAAAAATCAAATTTATTTATTATTATTATTACGAATAAAATAACTAAGAAAAATTCGAATAGACAGTTTATTGAGGAAATTTTGTATTTGTTTGAGTTTACACCACTTTAAAAAAAAAATATAACCGAAATATACACGAATGCTTTGAAGCAATATAAAGATTTAGAAGTAGTTGTATTTGTACAGAAGAATAAGATGGATAAAGTGGCGGTTTTATTAACTCATAAAAAAATTAAATTTGGGGAAAAAATACGTGATGTTACAGTCTCTCCTACTTTTGGGAACTTCGTCCCGAAGTTATTAAGAACGCTGGGTTGAGGGGGATTGTGTAAAAATTAGGGCAACTGTGGTTCGGAAAATTTGGTTTAAGGCACGACATAAATTTATAGGTAATAGAATAATCTGTTTCGAATAATTTGGACAAGAGGTTTGATATGTGTGAGTTTTAAGGGTTGGATTAGTTTCGTCTAAAATAGCAATGAGAGTAAGAATCTAACAAAACACCAAACTTAAGTTTTAGGAATCCTAAAAGAAATGCAGGAGTTGATTGACTATATGAAGACTAAATGAACTATTGGGTAACTAGGGTTTATAATTGGTTATCTATCTTGATAGAATTTCACACTACCTTAACGTACCTGTAATTCATGATTACGTTCCGGACCGCAATCATCAATTTACCATACATTAGGGTTTTCTGTCCTTCTATGACTCTAAACACACATGTAAGTAATGCAAAATAACCTTGTGATTGAATCGTATACAATGTATCCCAAAAATGAGTCCAACTGTTGAGCAGGAAAAAGACTTCTACCAGTTATTGAGTAAGAACCTCTACCGATTGTTGAGCAGGTGCGATAGCCTCTACCAGTCGTTGAGCAGGTTGTAGGGCCTCTACCAACTGTTGAGCAGGCATGATGACCTCTACCAATCGTTGAGTAGGTTATTTGGTACTCTACTAACTGTTGAGCAAGTACATCATCCTCTATCAGTTGTTTGATTAAGTGTGCCAATTATTACACACATAAATTGCAAATTGATAATATGTACATGTAAGTAATCAAGTATCAAGTATAGCATGCGAGTTATAATAGAGTTGCCCTAGACAAGGTTAATGACTCTAGGTGTGTCTATAGCAAATGGTTTATATCCCATGACTTCTAGTATCAAATGTTCAAAAATGGTAGATAATCGAATTCTCATGTATAACTAAGGATTAAGTTTGATGAAACACACAATCAAGTTCCAATAGTTTGGTTATCATGGGTAACTAAGGTGAAGGATATGAATTTAGTTCTTGAGAGGATGATGAAAAATCTCGAAACAGAATCAAGGTTACGAGAGATAGTGAATGTGAAAATGGTTGATAAGGAGTTTATTTTATAGTAAGGAGATTATGTAGCAGTGTAATTGTGGGGTTAAAGTAGGGATAAGAAATAGGATGAAGATAGAGAATAGAAACAAGTAGAGTTGCATGTAAGAGAAACAAGTACCGGTTAAAATCCTAAGGTTATAGACTAGATTATTGTTCTAATAACCTAATTCCCTATAACCATGGCTCTGATACCAATTTGTAAAAACCCAACTGATGGCGGAAACATCGAGGTGTCACGTAGTGATGATTGTTCAATAGCTCATGGTACTAAATGGAAGTTGAATATTACCAAACAATTTACAATTTGTCATACAATTTAATAATTACATCAACTTGATTTACATAACTAGATCCCAAGCTCCTATGTGATCCAAGACTTGTACAACTTTCAAAAGCACGTAAAAACCTGAAACATGTTGAGTTGGAAAGACGGGGTCAACTATAAATAGTTAGTGAGTATACATAGTTTTTGCATATAGTTGAAAACAATATGTTGTATAGCCATCATAGTTGAAGTATAATAATGAGTAATGATAGAATATGAGTCCGACATGTAACAATGCGTCTTTTGTACAATCAAACCTTGTGTCGACTGAGACCTAACTCGCAAGTTAGTAAAAGTGTAACTGTTATCGATCATCCCTGAATTTATGCAGGGGGATGGGTTTGTCAGACCTATATTGCTATAATCTAAACAGGCGGCTTGATCAATGTTAATGATTGTACTGTGTCTTTTTGTTACAGTCAAATGATAGAATGAGTAAATGATAGTGTAATTGAATCACAAGTTTCAACAATGTAAGAATGAATAAATGATAGTGTATAAAATGTTTAAACATGTTTCACCCCAAAATGTAAAACAGAAAAATGGGCTATGTCAACTCACCTTAGCACAAGTCTTGACTCCTTTGAAATAGTCTAAATGTGGCACAAACGATTCCAAGTATTACCCTAAGTTCAAGGTAATAAAATAAGTCTAAGTTTTCTAGTCTAAAGGTATTCTAGGGTTCCTAATTTAGGGATGGATAATTGATTAATCGTTGATTTAGATAAATTGTTAATAAATAAATAAAATTAGGGAAATAAATAATTAAAAGAACTTTTTTGTAAAATCTTAATTAAGGTGGTTGTATTACAATGTTATAAATGTAAAAATAATTTTATAAAATTATTTTCTTAATTATTGAGTATATAATGTATTAATATTTATTTATCAAAATATAGTATTATTGTCTAAAAATATTAAGATTCATAAAGTTTCAAATTAAAAATTATATTTCTGTCCTAAATGAACAAAAATAATTTCTGTAAAATTTTGGTATAAAAATAGTGAAAAATGGATTTATTATGATTTATTTATTATTAAAATAGCAAAAATTAATTAAAAAATATTAAATAAACTTTTTTTCCTGAAATAAAAATTAATTTCTGAAATGTCTCAGATTTATAAGTTCAAAATAATTTTGTGAGATTTATAAAATCGTTTAGATATTTTTATAGAATTTTCAATTTATAAATGAATAAATTTGTAATATATATTATATATATTAAATAAATGATTTCTAAAAAACTAAAAATTGTATGATAAACCTTACCATTAGAATAACATAAAATAATTTTTTGTAGAATTTATAAATTTCTTTTAGTATTTTAAAACTATTTTTTAAAAAATAAAGGATAAAAGAATATAAAAGAGAAGGTCCAAAAATGTTGCATGTGTCGGGACTCTAACCCGAGTCTCTGGCCGGTTCAATGGTTTTAAAATCACAAGCCAGACCAACTGGTCTGACCTTGAGAACGAGTTTTATCTGGATTCAATGATAGGTATAGGTTGCTTAAGTTCTAACATGATTAATTATCAAAAAAAAAAAAAAAAAAAAAAAAAAAAAAAAAAAAAGAGGGTGCCTGGTCTCGAACCCAAGCCACAGCCGGTTCATGTTTTTAACACAGAACATATCACCGGCTGATCCATAGATCAGTTTGTGCTTATGTACAGATCGTAAAAGATAAGTATGCTGACTGTGATGAATCATATTCCCCAAATCAAAAGTATGAACCCTAGATCCTAATTAATTACAAAACGCGACCAATAACCCAATTAACCATAGGGTTACTGATCTAGATGTGCCGATTAACATATGTATTCAAGGGATTTGATCATACCAACACGTAAAGCTTCCTAATCGTGAGTTAAGCGTAAATTCAAACGAACCAAAAACTCTTCAATTCGTGATATATATCAACTGTAAGGTGTTTTTGATGGATGGGTTATGCAAATCGGCCCTCTAGGGGTCTGTGTGTGAATTTAATCGAGCTCTAACAACCTTTATATACGAATTCAAGATTGGTGTTATGGAAAGTTATAAAAATGAAGAATAACTACGAAATCAACGCTATACAACTGTTAATCATTGAATCTTTTATGTATAGAAGGTCGATATAAATGGGGTGAGGTAATTCCAGGATTTGATTGGAAAATACACGTCAATTGGTGGTCAATGCTCTTGTCGGGTCAAGATGGGTAATACGGGTCTGCTGCACGAGTCAAGGGGAAGGGATAGAGGTGTTGGGCTGGGTGGTTTGGGCTTGGGGTGGCTGGAACAGTCGTGGGCCAGAGAAAATAATAACAATAATAAGTAGGCTTAGTACTATGGTTTGGGTTATTGTATAAAACAAATTTTTATAAACTTAATAAAATCTGAATATTATTATTATTATTTAATCAGAAGAAAAAAAATCATATTTATTTATTATTATTATGAATAAAATAACTAAGAAAAAATCGGATAGATAGTTTATTGAGGAAATTTTTATTTGTTTGAGTTTACACCACTTTAAAAAAATATGTAACCGAAATATACACGAATGCTTTGAAACAATATAAAGATTTAGACGTAATTGTATTTGTACAAAAGAATAAGATGGATCAAGTGGCGGTTTTATTAACTCATAAAAAAATTAAATTTGGGGAAAAATACGTGATGTTACAACCTCTTCGGCGGTTGTCCACTTAGTCGGTTGGTGGTTGGCGGCGGCCAACGCTTTCTCCTCCGTTGTGTTCTTCTTGCAGCGGGTTTTTTACCCGACGATGATCCCACAATATTTTCTTGTTGTGTTTCGGGTACGCTTTCAGGTTGCATTAAAGGAGTTGCCGGTTGTGAAAAAACGAGGGAATTGTTAAATGGAAAATTTGGATAAATTTGCCCACTAATGTAACTCGCGAAAGCCGCGTATTCCGGACAAGGTGACTGAATGGGTGGACTGTTTGGTATCGGATGAACCGATTGTGTATTCGGGTTCGGGATGAAGTTGTATGGGTTGTTCGGGTCAAAGCCTCGGTTGAATGGGCTCATTTTTTTAAAAACTATGATGAGAAGTATAAAATATATGAAGAAGTGTGTAAAATAGGTGAAGAAATGTATGTGAAGTGGGTGTTGTGTGAAATAATGGGGTTATATATAAAAAAAAAATTTATTACCGTTAAAACCAACCGTAATTTTTCAAATTTTTGTTTATAATCAAATGGTCAAAAGGAACCCACCAATCAGCGCCTGCCACGTGTCTCCCCCTTGCCCCCACGCCGTGGAATCCTCCCCCCCCCCCCCCCCCTCCCCTTCCCTTCCACGCCCTTGTGGGGAGGTGTTCATGGAGTGAAGAGAGTTTTCCCCCTCTCCCCCCACTCCGAACCGTCTAAGACCCTAGAATGAATAGAAGCGCGACGAAAGATGTTTGGATCAACGGCTTTAAAAATAGAGGGATCTAAATCATTGATTTTTTTGAAAATGTTTTCTTCTTTGGCTTGGTTAACACACAAATCATGCAACATATCATGAATTTGACATGTTTTGATCCCACCATTAGTCCTTTTCTGTTCAACCAAAACCAAGTTCCGGTCCACAAGCTCTAGCAAGTTCTCTTCCACCATTTGGGTCCCGTCCTGGTCAATCCGTGTACCCTCAACCGACTCCAGGTCTATCCTTCCCAACCCCTTCAAACCGTGAGGAAACCTTATATCCATGGTTTGAACACCCTACTAACGATGAGCTAAAGTTGCTTTACAAGCAAACCGTTGGTTAACTACAAGGTCAAGGGCTATCAAATTTGGACACTCAAAGAAAGTCCCCCAAAAAGCCTGCTTTGACAAACCTTCGTCCAACACAACAAATACCTAGTTTGGAGGAAGGGTACGAAACCAACAAATACCTAGTTTGGAGGAGGGGTACGAAACTGACCCGGGCGAGAAGCACATTGAAAAACCCTACAACAAAGAAATCAATTATCCATCTCCAGACTTTGGACGTCATAATCATGACGCTAGATGGGACGGTCGTGACAGTGATCGTGATGTGTCATCTCCCGATTCCTTCCTTGGTGATTTCGGTGTTTGATGTTTTAAATATATTTTAATTTAAATGTATGTAATTTTCAATTAATATTTTAATTAGATGTGTTTTAAGTTAACTAGGGGGATTTTCGCGCTTCGCGGCGCGTTCTCACGACTAATGAAACTGGAGGGGCAACACTACTTTGTATCTATGTTAAACTATGTTTTCGGGAGCATGTTAAGTCGTTTACTTACGGCAATTACATTCAATGCCAATTTATTGTGATGGAAAAATCCTAAGGTGGAAGTTTGTCTAAAAAATTAATGGTTATCATTAAAGTGAGCAAATTGAATTTCTTTTGGATAACTAGTCATGTGAGCCTCTGATGACACATCTCCATGAGTCCATCTCTATCTTAAAACTTGTACACATACATAAAATATTATATTAAATAACTAGCTTTTATTCTGGTATCATCCTGAGGTTGAAAAATATAACAATTCTATAAATAAACAAAAAAATAATCTTGCTATAAGGTGACGCCATGTGTTGTAGTGTTGGGCGATTCTTTCTCCTAGCTTCTCTTAATGAAGTATACCTATGCATCTTTAAAAAGTAAAATTCCAATGAAAGCATGGCGATTGGGCTGAATTTTAACATCGTAGATAAGAACCTGGTTTAAAAGAAAAAAACATTATTAATGAATAATCTGAACACTTTGTGTTTTTTTCTGTATGAACGAAACCCCAAAAAAAATAGTCGGTTTTTTTCTCCGTTTTTTATATAGCACTATGGTATTCGTTAGAAAGATAATAAAACGCTCGTTAATTTGGTGTAATTTTTTTCTTTAAAAAATCTCGTATATAAAAGATATTAACGTTTAAAAATTATGGGAGGAAACATAAGAGAGAAAAATTTAAATTTGTTTTTAAATTTTTTTTCCTAAAATAACTTAATTTAAATTTAGTAGATTAGGTTTTATATTATTATTTATTTTTTTTATTTGCCACATGGCATGACACATGACACACTCAAGGAGGAGAATGCCTCCTTGAATGCCATGTCATTAAAATGGCTTTCTTAGGCGCCTTTATTGAATGACAAATCTTAAATCTTCAATTATTTTATTATAAGTTATAGATTAACAGCTACCCAAAAGAACACAACCACCACGCGTTTCTTGACCAAAACTCCGGTGATACATCACCGTCCGAATCTGAAAAGAAGAAGAAAACACAGGTAACTTGATTTTTGTCTCAGAAATGCTTGATACGTTTACAAATTCCAGCCAAAATCAAACACCACCAGGCTAATAAAAATGATTTTTGGGTGAGCTTTGGGCTGAGCGCTGATAAAGCGCTTCCTTAAGGTGGAAAGCACACTGTGTTTTCTGCACAAATTAAGTTTGGCTTGCAAAATCTATGTAAAACAATAGCTCTAGGTATTCATTAAAAATCAAAACCTTAGAATAGCTAAGCTTTCTTTGGCAAAAAAAACAATGCATCTGTAACATATCCAAAACTCAATTTTGCCTTTTTTTGCAATAGTGCAACCTAGAATTTAACATCTTACAAAAAATGATAATGCTAGGAAAAGCAAACTACAATATGATCTATTGACCATTAGTGTTGAAAGTTGTTTATCATCAGCTTACAGTTCTGTAAGGTCTTTTGTAAGAGTGTGGATCTGCACATAAATCATGCTTTAAAAAATTTACACATTTTACTTTAAACAAAACCGATAATATTCATCTTAAAATAGAGAATAATACTTACAACTTACAAATAACTAATACCTTAGGCTCCATGTTGCTTTCACAAAGTGTCTCACCATGCAAAACATGTATAACCCATAAGGTAATGTTTTGACATTAACCAAATTAACCCATCTTTCTTGTTGGCATATATCAGAACAAAAAAAACAAATCTGAGGTGGTAAAAGGTAGGACTATTTGAGTAAAGGTTCTGGCTAACCGTTATCTATGGACAGGGGCGGATTTAGGCATGTTTGACGGGTTCCCGAGAACCCAGTCGGTTTGTAAATTATAGTGTTATTGTATATAAAAAAAATGAAAGGAACCCATAAGAAAAATGTTAAAAGAACCCATTACCAAAAGTTAGAGGTGCTCTATTGGTTGAAGCACACCATCACAATCACAAGGTTTCAGGTTTGATCCCTATTTCAAGCATTTTATTTTTTGCTTTCCAAATTATTTTATTTTATTCAAACCTAAAACCCTTCTAAACAAAAACATACAGCAGCAACAGCAGCTCGAAGGAAACCCTCCCCCAACCTCCGCGCCTACCCTCCTCCTTCTCCTTCACTTTGTAAGTTTATTTATCAATTTAATGTGTTCTGTATATTGATTTAACAATCTGCCTTTGAATCCATTTGTTCGATACCACTACGTTTATGTTTGACAGTCCCGGTAAGTATATGTTTCTTTGTTTTAGGGTTAATTGTGATTTGTTAGTGGTAGTTTGAGGTTTAAGTCCTGGTTTTATTATGTTTACTCAACAATACTTGAATTGTAACTATATTATCAGTAAGAATAATGATTAGCAAGTATTACTTGCTTAAAGCTTATAATTGACTTCATTTACATGTTCTATAACAAGTATTACTTGCTTGAAGATCATGATCTGTTGATCTGTCTATTGTACAAGCATTTAAGCGTTGATTGTGATTTGTTAGTGGTAATTTTTGGTTATGGATCTTGTTTTTGTATTCTATCTTTTTAAATCGTAACCACATTATCAGTAAGAGCAACAATTCATAGGTATTACATGTTTTTAGCTTACATTTGGCTACAAATTCAGTGCTCTATTACTCATTATGAGTTTGCTAATCTGTTGACTCTCTTATAGAGTTACATATGCTAGTTTATTTCTGAATTTATAGATTCTTAGTTTTTTTTTTTAAATGTATGTTTTTTATTGTCTGAAGAGAATTTTAGGGGAAATGTCTTTTTTATTATTATTATTATTTATTTGTTCATTCATGCGTTCGAAAGATGTTTTTCGTCAATGAAGTATGCGAAGGCGGAATTGCGTAATAAGATGGGTGATGAATACTAGAACGACACTTGCATTTATTACATTGAAAGGGAGTTACTACAAACAAGTTTCGGTCGAGAATATAATTCAACGTTTTCAAAAGATGAAAACTCGTAGGGAACAACCCTAAAGGCAATCGTATTTCTATTATGTGCGTTAAATTTCTAATGCCAATGTTTTTTTTCATTATTACATCGTATTTTTATTATGTGATGAACCTTATCCGACCCGGATCGGCAAACCGACCCGAAATTTTTATGTTTGGTCATATGAAATTGAAACACCTAAAAAAAGGAACCCAGTGAAAAATATTTCTGGATCCGCCACTGTCTATGGAGATCCAAATGGCTCATGCTTGGTAAATTCACCATCCTATGATTACCTTTTCTCCCGTCGCTTTTGATGCATACAATGAAACGTCGGGCTAATCACCTGTAAAAAACCGATAGCAAGAACAAAAGCAACCTTTAAAATATGCCAAATATTATAAAACTGTTCAAAGATTAACAAAAAGAAGAAGCATAATTTTACCATATTTCTTATATCTCCTTTTTGTTAGCATGATGTTGTTCTTTTCTTAGCTCATAACTGGAAAAAATTTCACCCTTATACCCTTGTCATCAGCAGAAATCATCTTTTAAAACAAACACAAAACCAACAATATTGGTTATCATCAAACAAAACCCACGAATAAAGAGTTTCCCACCGGTAAAAAATTACCACTTATCGGTTATTGAGTAATAAAATACCACTTACCTTTTCAAAATCATGCCGCCACCCGGTTACACTGCTATCCACTGCTTCCTATAATGACCGTCTAACCAAGACTGCAATCATAGGGCACCGGCCATTATCTCCCTACCTCAACAACCGCAACCGTTGCCCCTTTCTTCTTCACCCGTTGTTGGAATATGCCTAATGAACACCCATAAATGGAGTCAAAATAAGTAACCAACCAAAAAACTAAACAAATAAAAAAGAAAACGAAGCATAATATTTTCAAGCTTCACCTCCGGTGGTTGTTGTCACCGGAATTTCGGCCGGAACCCTATACCACCGTCGCCGGCTCATCTCTGATAGTCATAACCACCATCACTCTGCTACCAAACCGGGGATCGTTGTCAACAGAACCAAAAAGGAAAAAAGCGAAAGAAAAATATGTTGATTATATTAAGAGAGAATTACACAGATTGTCCTTTAGTTATACATGAAATTGCATCCTATGTCCTTTTTTCAAATTTTTGACACCTTATGTCCTTTGTTTTATACAGTTGTTACACCCTATGTCCTTTAGACCAAACCCAGTTAAAAATCTCGGTTAAGTTGGTCACGTGCCCCTCACGTGAGGGGCAAATCTGTCTTTTTACCTCATAAAAGGACAATTTGTGTAATAATAATAATAATAATAATAATAATAATAAAACCATATCATCATCCTCATCATCCTCGTCTGGTCATCATCATCCTCGTCCTCTCCTCTCTATCCCTCTCCACCGCCACCACCGCCACCACCGCCAAATCCAATAATAAAACCTAAATCTCTATCTGTAACCTCTATCGATTCATCTGAGTTTATTATCCATCGATTCATCAAGAAAGAAATTGAAGGGTTTGGGTTGGTGAAGAAGGTTGTCAAACCTAAACCCACTACCACCAACCTGCCACAACACCATAACCACTGTCAGCACCGCCACTACACACCACCACAACCACCATCGCCTGACCCACCACCACAAATATAACCCATTTACGACCCCAAATTAGATAGAGGGAGAAAGACATTTGGAAAGAAGAGTGAGAATTGCAGAATCTGGTGGTGATGCGGTGGTGCACGACAACGCCACCACATTCCGAGGCATGCACCTCCTGGACTCCCTTTTCAATGATCGAGGATTTTGTTGCTGGTATTGGCTTCACTATCTTGGAAGAAATCCAAAATCTCTGAGCCAATCTACAGATCTGGAAGAAACCCTAATGGTAGTGGTGACGATGAGGGTGGTGGTCCTTATCGGTGGTAGTGGTGACGGTTTGCAGGGTAGTTGCGACTGGACAGGCCAGAGTTAAGGTTTAGGGATGGTGGTGCATGGTTGTGGTTAGTGACAGGGGCTAGCAGATCAGAGGTAGGTGGTGGTTTGAGTTGGGAGGAGTTGAGGGTGTGGGGTGATACAGACTTTAGAGAGAAGGAGAAAGGAGATGGTTATTTTTTTCTTTTTATAAAAACAAGGCATGGATACATAGTGGATTTGGATGATGAGGATACAGGGGAGAAGACACGAGGTAAAAAGATAGATTTGCCCCTCACGTGAGGGGCACGTGACCAACTTAACCGAGATTTTTAACTGGGTTTGGTCTAAAGGACATAAGGTGTAACAACTGTATAAAACAAAGGACATAAGGTGTCAAAATTTTGAAAAAAGGACATAGGATGCAATTTCATGCATAACTAAAGGACAATCTGTGTAATTCTCTCTTATATTAATAAGAACATAAGGTATAAACATAAGAATTAATCATGTGTACCTGATATGCTTAACCATTCAGGAACCCCAGTAATGGAAGATACCATCATCTTGATTGGGTTCCCTTTAGTGTGTACAGTAATGATGGCTAATGATCACATGGTGATCGTTTGAGAGGGAGAGGTAGGCGGCGGCTTTAGGGTTATGGTGTTATGTCATTATGTCTAAACATCAACCTCTATCTCTCTATTTATACACACAGGGGACACCTTAATAAGGCTCATCTAATGACAAGTCCGTCCATCAAAGACATGTCTGTTATTGGGCTTAGGATAATATTAATAATTGATCATCATTATATAAATGATTATAATGGCTATCGATAAATATACAAACGTCACGTATATTTATTCCAACATTCTCCCACTTAGCCGAGTAATCATTTATTATGAGTATTACGTAATTCTGCAGAGATTAATACTCATTTTAGTTCTAAACCAAAAATGTAGTAGAGAAATACAGCCGTTAAGTCTTTATTCGACTTAGGATCCCCATTAATCATACTACACCCAAATTTAAAACTTAACATTAGGATCAATTAACGTTATGCCCTTAGTTGTTGATTTGTTATATTATTGTCTTTATGCCATTATGCTAGCTTAGTATACTAATAGACAAACAAATCATAATGAGGAAAAATTAATCATTAGTCATAAGTCATTCATAGTACGATATGCAGTTGTACATGGTCATTAGTAATACCCTTTTTCTCTTAGTTGGCCCGTTAGTGAGACTTATGGGTGATAGACCTTTAGTTATTGGATCCATAAGCATATAATGAATGCATTCGATACAAAATTCGGATTTCCTCTATTTGTTCTTAATCATAAGCGAACAATAATTTCGTATCGAACTCTAATGCAGCTCCTCTCAAACAGTTACTGTTCGAGAAATCAGGGCAGCTGACTTTATCACAGTAAGTCTTCAACTTAGTATTTACATGGAGTTAATAAGTTATGAGTCAACTGATAAATTTACCAACAACATTTAATGACCATTCTGTTGTGATTAGCAACACATTATGTCATGATAACTTAGGTTGTTGTCACAGTTCCTTATGACTCCTCCATAAGATAGTTATGTCTGCTGACGTTATAATATACCCCGAAATTGACACTTGATTTCCTTTGAATATAACAAAGTTAGAGTAAGAGTGTTCAATCACTTTAGGTTCTCACTTCTTCTTTAGATTATCGTCTCTTGTTTCTTAAAGATATTGTAATGTTCCATTAGATGCTTTTCAATAATCTAGACAAGTCTAGCACTAAGCAATAAGAACAATATCAAAAACAAGCATAGACTCAAATTTACATCAGTCTTCTAATTAATGAAGCATAAGGTGATAATCTCAAATTATCCTATTATCCTCTAAAAGAGAGCAATGTTGTATGTTACATACTTAAGGACCCGCTTAGAGTAAAATTTTATGGGATGAAACTAATATCCCGTTGGGTCTTTCTCGGTATATTTTGATTCCTATTACGTAAGAAGAATCCTCGATATTCATCATGTCATCTATGTAAGGATCAAGTTCTCATTAGTTGCTCCCACTCATCTTGAGGTAGGTTCTTTAATCCACTTAGTTCTCGATGAAGAGAATTTCATTATGATTCAAACACATTTTATGCTTGCATCAACCCATACATGGATCTTATTGACTTACAGACTAAGTGTTCTTAACCTTCAGTTTAGAACTTTCAGGTTTCTTAATGAACATGGAGGTCATTGTTATGGAAAGTTGTCTTAATGTCCATCTAATGTGGCTCTTAGTTATTATGAGCTACTAGGACAGTAATGATCCTCAAAGAAATCTTTTGTAATACAGATAAGAAGATTCTTTGATAATCTAATCCCTCTTGAGTATAATCTTTTACAATCAATCTTATCTTACAACCTTCCCATTCGGATCTGGTTCAATTATGAATACCTTTAGGTTATTCAACCAAATCCTAACGTTATTCTAATTTATGGAATTAAATTTTGCTAATAATAGCTTTATTCCATTTAGAAGATTGATTGATACTAATGATTTAATTAGAAGATGTAGGATCGGTAAACTTTCCAAACATCCATTTTGTATTAGTCAGATAGGTTACATAATCATCAAAGTTAGTGGGCTTTTAGACCCAAATGACCTCCTGAGTTGAACATTGGGTTTTATTATGATACAAACTTAACTTTAGTTAAGTGTTTTTATTTTCAGGTACATAAGGAGCAACATTAGTTTCTAAGTGTGTAAGAGTTGGTGCAGTAAGGTATACAAGAGGAATAATCGAAGTTAAATTCAGAGTTAATCTTAATGAGTCTCGAATTTTAATGAGTCTCTCCCCCGCATCTTGTACTTTCAGAAAGTCATAATAAGGACTTTTACTGCTCCCACTTACCTTAGAGATCTTAATGAATCCAGCATGCTTAAGATCTAACATTTGGAAGATCCATAGATTTTAATAGAGAAAACAACCTAATGATTTTTATTGTCGTTTTCTCTTGATGATGATTACTTTAGTAAGAAATCTAAGTTCAAAACTTTGTTAGGAGTACGTTAAGTGCTAAGGAGACAAGTTGTGATAGAGCGTTGTCCAGTGCAAGAGGTGTAATTTGAGGATAGATCAAATTGTCGTTCCCCCACCTCTGTAACTTTTGCAAGTCATAAGTAGGACATCTAATGCTCCCACTAATCTTTTAGGTCTCTTAGTACCTCCACATAATAAGTTTTAACGATGCGTGTGAACGAGAATATTTCATATATTTAAAACTTGATTCCCCTTATCGTTCAAATTTCATAAGAGATTTTAAGGACATACTTAGAGGGAATATTATTAAATATATATGAATTGATTTCTTTAATACTTTGGTCTGTAGGAAACGAAATAGATACAGTTAGATATTTATCTAAGCTCCACTAATGTCAATTAGTTATAACTTATGATGGAAACCCATTTATTCCTTTTGCCATTTAATGTTTAGGGCGTTTAACACATGCTTTAAAGTCACTCAGAATGAGATTTGATAGCCAAGCATCCTTAACGACCTGGTCATGATTTCTTATGAAATTTTGGTCTTAGTGGATGAATTGCTTGGGTCTCATTTTCATTTGTTAAATACTCATTTTCATGATAACAAAGTTGTGAAAACGTTATTGGATCATCTAGTTTTATTTCATAAGGTTTCTATTTAGATAATGACAACAAACAATATGAGAGTTTAACTTAATAGTGGCTTTGGTTTGGTCATTAAAACCTTATAACTATCAAAAAAATTGTAGCTTTTAGTATTGATACTAAATTCTGAGTAATCTCAAGAACATCGTAAGGTATCATAAAGCTTCAACACTAAGATCAGTTATTAATGGTTAATAGACCCTTAATTTTGCCACTAACTCTCATCTTAAGTATTTGTTGAATTCTGGTAAGGAAACGTATAAAACTAGACTCAACCATCATGTGTTAATTGGAATTCATTAGCATTTGTGGAGTTAAATATCTTTAATTAGGCACTACATATCTTAGCCAGCTGTTCTCTTTTCTTATAGGTAATCTCATTGCTTATGCCTTTTCTTAATGGCACAATTTTGCTTAGTAAGACTTTCCCGTTGGAGAAACTTATAGCTGAAAGTAGTACTTGTATTTTGTTTCCAAACCTTATAATTATCTTCTCTATGGTAATTATTCTTCCTCTTTTAGGTTTAATGGTAGTAGGGTGAATAACATCAATTTTTCTAGTTTAATGCATTCCTTTTCTTGTACGTAATTTGCTATCAACACACTCATTTTACTTTGATATTTCTGAGTGTTATAGTTGATTCATGATGCATCTAATCGTACTTATGGAAAAGTTATTATGCACTAGAAATTTATTGATTTTCATGTGTAACCCCTTAGCTTTATGGGTCATGTCATTCAATATTGAGATGTATTCACATATGCCATTTAACCATAAAGTTAGATTTATTTATTTCATGCTTCTTAGGAATTCGTTATATTCTTTCATTCCATAGATAATACATTAGTCTTAGGAATTTCAGAATCTTTAATAGCTCACCTGATAGGAATTAGTAAAAGCGTTCTTGATTACCATAAGAGACATTTTATGTATCCCACTTTCTTATGCTCAATATTATTCTGTAAGACTTTATCAGATAGAGCGTAGGAATGTCATGTCTTAAGTGGTAACTTAATAAGAACAAAGTTTAAGCAAACTCTTCTTAGTTTTGATAATTAGAGTGGATCACTTAGTTGAGATAGTACTTTATAGAAGAATGTGAGATTAGTTTCGAGTTATGGGTATTGAAATAAGGCAGACTTAGATTATGATCATTATTATTAATGAAGGATCATTAATCGTGAGGACAAATTTTGTAATGAAGACGTGATAATATCATAACACCAACATAAGCTACTTAAATAACATGTTCTAGCTTTGGCTATACGCTGTTCATTTAAGTATTAAATTGCCGACAGTGAATGTAACCCATCACCTTTGGGCAGAAGTGAGACATTCAAAATCCTAATGCAATACGCTCAGTTCACCAACATAATCTGTTACACATCACCTTTGGGCAGAAGTGAAACCTTATGGCACTTATGTGAACGAGCTACAATGCTTAACGAGATTTTATAACCACCTAATGTGACACATCACCTTTGGGCAGAAGTGACACCTCAAATGTTATTGCAAGTTAAGCAAGGTTTAAGTAATGTTTTGATAAAACAGATACGTTATGTTTCGTCAAAACCTTTAAAAATTAAATGAGATATCCCACGAGAAAATAATGGGTTTCGAAAAATAATGTTTTACGAATATCATGAGATTCTCAAAACTTTAGAAGGTTCTAAAAAAAATAATGGTTCTTGAAACATTTAAGTGTTCTCGGAATAATTATTCGTAAGATACCCGAGAACAAGTTAGATTCGTGAACCTGATTTGAACCTAAACTAAGAACTAATTTATTTGGTAAAACCTGATGACTCGGAAACGACCATAAGTTCGGAAACGCTTATGAGATTCGGAAACACCTTTTAAGTTCGGAAACAGTAATGGTGACCCGGAAACATCTCATCACCGGAGACAAACTGATGGTTGGAAACATCATTATGGGTTGGAAACCCTCTCATGGGTCGGAAACACCTTTATGCTCGGTAACAGAAAACCTGGTCGGACACTCTTATGGGTCGGACACTCTTATTTGGGTCGGACACTCCTCATGAGGTCGGACACAGTTATGAGGTCGGACACTCTTATTGGGTCAGACACACTAATGGGTCGGACACCCGTCATGAGGTCGGACACAGTTATGAGGTCGGACACTCTTTATGAGGTCGGACACTCCTTAATTGGGGTCGGACACAAGTTGTTCCTTTGTGAGCAAGTTTCTTAATAAGCTAATTTTGGGAACCAAATATATCTCATAATTGATTAGGATTTTGATAGGTTGTTGCCATACTTTAGGGAATCAATCATTATCCTAAATTGTAGCTAACAACTATCAATCCTAAATCTAATCAATATAATTTTTATCCAACTTTTCTAGATATACTTAAGCCATAAACCAAATATTCAACATCATATTAATTTTAGAACATTAGGCCATTGAAATATTTGACAAAATTAATTCACCCAACAAATTAATTCCCGTAAATATTGATACGAGGATGTGATGTTTAAAAAAATCCATTTATTGGCGATTCATTGATTGAACCAAATCAATTTAATAGTCATAAAATACTATTTAATTAATTAAAACTGAACAATGAACAATGCCGCATACCAACATAAAATCATTTTTTTTAATGATACATAATCAAGTTGTTCTCTAAATCACAGAACGAATTCTTATTAAATTAATATAATCAACATCGCTCTGATACCACATGTTGATTATATTAATAAGAACATAAGGTATAAACATAAGAATTAATCATGTGTACCTGATATGCTTAACCATTCAGGAACCCCAGTAATGGAAGATACCATCATCTTGATTGGGTTCCCTTTAGTGTGTACAGTAATGATGGCTAATGATCACATGGTGATCGTTTGAGAGGGAGAGGTAGGCGGCGACTTTAGGGTTATGGTGTTATGTCATTATGTCTAAACATCAACCTCTATCCCTCTATTTATACACTTAGGGGACACCTTAATAAGGCTCATCTAATGACAAGTCCGTCCATCAAAGACATGTCTGTTATTGGGCTTAGGATAATATTAATAATTGATCATCATTATATAAATGATTATAATGGCTATCGATAAATATACAAACGTCACATATATTTATTCCAACAAAATAAACAACTAACTCGTCTACAATAATCATCGTTGAAAGATAAAGAACACGACTACTTGTTGTTACTCTTTCCTTCGCACTTAAAATAACCGGCAGAACCTCCACCGTCGCTTGAATGGGTGAGGCGTCACCACTCCTAGGTGCGCCATACTTCGGTTGTGGGGTTTGGGTTGTTCACGCGCCAAAGAAAAGGAAAGCGCCGCCGTCTACGGCGGAGCTCGGCCGTCTGCTCGAGTCTCTCTCTGGATGGTGTATGTTTGTTGTTGTGTTGTGTGGATTAAAATGGTGGGTATAGAGAGATAATGGTATTTAATAATAACCCTTTTGACAGCTACAAATAATACGTGGCTCAAAAAGAAGCCCACTCAACACGTGGTACAGCACACAAAGTGCCATCTTCGTTCGACTAAACCAAATTAAATTACCAAAAGAAACCTCTTCACATATTGAAATCACAAAACTGACACTGCTACTACTGTAATACATATTAAATATAGCCCAGTTGGTTGAGGGCCTAAAGTTTCTTATGGGAGGCTTGGGTTCAATTCCCACTAGCTACATTTGGAGAACATTGGTGGATGGGAAATGAGGGATGACCCGGCTATTGGCTTGGGTTCGAGTCCGGATCCCGACCGGTTTTACCGACTATTTCACCGTCGTGCCTTCGGGCGGGTGATTGGTCGGGTTTTCCCGGGAATTGGTGGCAATTGGTGACCCGGGTACTCTCGAATACCTGATTCGCCAAAAGGGTGTCCGAGAGTGCTCGGAATTGATTCGTTGGCCGTTCAAAAAAAGTATAATGTAATAATATTATTATAATAATATGAGTACACTGTTCAAAACGTTTGTACATTAATATTATGTAATGTAATGTAATAATATTATGTAATGTAATGTTCAATTATTATTTAGATACATTAAATAATATATAATCAAAAACATATTTCATTCATATTAAAAAGATAGCCACATTTGTCGACATTCAGGGGTGATCATTTTTATGTTGCAGGCAAATCTTATTCAAAACGGGTCAATGACGTGGGGAGAAAGCAGACTGCATGAAGCATACAAGCATTTCATGGCAGATGAAATTCATGTTGGTCGTTTCACATCGTCAAATATTTCATTTTAGCTACCTTTATTATGCATATAAAACTTGATACATCAATGCGTGTCGTTGTCACACTTTTTATGTTTTATGTTTTTACCATTATTAAGTTTGACTTCATTTTTGCAAATCATTATAGAGTTAAAAATAATAATATAGCAAACAATTATAATAATTCAAACTTTTACAAACACCACTAGAAAGCACCTAGGTTAATCGTCAAATACGTATTCTGAATAACATAATCTTTAAAGTCTTCTCGTTCAACGAAAGTAGGCGACGGTATTTGACGATCATTTTTTTTTTTTTTTTGCTTGAATAATGGCTGAAGGATTTTGATTGTGATTCCATTGGGGCAGAACATCGGTCACGATGATGACCATAAGTTTTACAATGACTACAATATATAGGGATAGCTTCCTCACCTCGCGATAAAATTCGGTTGTTTTCACATGCACGACCAGACTGTCGTTTAGTAATATGTGGTGGTTGTTGAGGACTTTCCTCTGGCATCTCCCATTCAGACTTGTGATGTAAAGGATATATCGTCTCTTCATATGTTTTTTTATAACTCGTTGCTATACCAAGCTAAAGTATAATGACTGCAATCATTTTCCTTCAAAAATCTTGACACTGCAATCATGTGGCCGCATGGAAAACCAGATATTAAGGGCACACAACAACTACATGTTCGATTGAACAAATCAACAAAACCATTTTTGTTACCGTCTTCAACATGAAAACTGTTAACCCCAACACCATAACCAGCCCACGTTCTAGACCCTTCAATTTTTTATGAATTTTCTGACCGCGAAAGGAGTAAGTACGTGGTTGTTTTCAATACCCTCTATTCGACATTCATAATGCCATGTCTGCAGTTTTCGTCTAAAAATTTCAACCAGGTGGGTGATTGGAATTTTTCATGGATGCTTAGATAACGCGTTTATTGACTCTCCACTGTTAGATGTCATATAATGATATCGTTTTCTCGGACAGTGTTCTCTAGACCATTTGCCAATACTGATAGCCTCGAGAGTATTCCTAATCCGTGGAGCGGCTGCACACACGTTAAAAATTTATTCAAAATCAGATGCCCAGTAAGCTTTACAAGTCTTCCACCACAATGTCTGTAATTCCTTCTTTTTACCTAAGGGTAAGTTTAAGTTGACCATCAAATGGCGACAACATAACCCGTGAAAGGAATTAAGAAAAACCGTCCTAATCGCCAAATCTATTAAATTGGCTCTATCAGATATGATCTCCAAATTCGGATGCTCACCAATACACTCTTTAAGTTTGGACAGGAACCATATCCAACTATAACCATCCTCGGATTTGTCGATACCATATCCAACAGGTAAAATTTGGTTGTTAGCATCCATGCCAACGGCTAGAAACAACGTTCCTTTAAACTTGCCTCTTAAGTGTACCGCATCTATAATAATGACCAGTCTTAACGAACGAATAAAACTCCTAATCTGAAAAATAAAATGGCACGCAAGGTTACTTTTAAAAAACCTAAAACAAAAACAATAATAATAAATATTTTAGTAACCACAACACCAATCGCAATAAAAAGTATTTCAGGCGATTCTCTTCATCAATCCTAATGTGAGTGACAGTCCCCGCATTCGCCTTTTCTAAATTATAGCAGTAGAGTGGAAGCGCAACAAATGAATCTTTGTTATTTCCTTGTAAAACTTCGAGTGCATGAGACTTCCGACGCCATGCTTGAGGATATGTTATGTCCACGTGAAATCTATGACGAAAATCTTATTCTATTTCATTTCCACGGTATACGCATCCGCTATCTCTGAATTGGTGCTTTAATATGTTACCAATTACTTGTGGGGTAGCCTAATAAAGATGCGGATGAGTTTGAGTCTTAGAACATGTGTGATTATCATTAAAATATTTAACAAAAAACGTGCTTGAACTTGGGAGGGAGTGTGCCCTAAATTGCCACTCACAATCGACAACTACACATGATATTTCGTACCGAATTTTAGATGATTTATCTACTTTATAAGAAAAACGTTCTAACAAACACAGTTTTCCTAACTCCAGTTTCATTTCTTCTTTGTTACGAAATACATAACCTTTAGAAAAACGTGTTGATGAAGAGTTTTTTGTTATCACAGGAAACATTTCGGAACTTGGATTTCCCTCAAATTTATCACAATGTGGTTTATAATCGTCAAAATTTTCAAAAGAAACATTTAAATCGGGGAGTTTTAATCATTTGAAGGAACACAAATAGACAAACTGACACTAGGTTAATCAATAGCGTATAACTTGAATACCTCCTCAACACTTTGCTCAACCATTTTAAAAAGAAAAGATACAACACGATCATTAAAAATGTCGATCGCATCATCAAACGATGACATTTATAAGATAAGCGTGTAATGTGTGGAATATCACACACATTCGAAACTAAACTTAACAAAGTAAGATATGAGATATTTGGTTCAATTTCGAAACCAAGTCTTTAACAGCTAGGATCAACAACATATTCCATTCGCCTATTGACAACTTCCCACTTGCCCCGGCTATAGATCACAAATTTAACCATTTTCAATAAAAAAAAATGAAAACACATAAGCAAAATCAATAAAACAATTAGGAAACAATTATAATCATCCAAAATTTCCAAAATATATAAGACGGCCGAGTCAAACTTGTCAAATTAGCCGGATACGTCACCTGACAGTGCACTTCGTCTTCGCCAGGCCAATGGTGTCAGCAAACACGTTCCTTATCCTGCAAAGACGACTCCGGTGGCGTCTTTTACAGGCCGGAAACACCACGGGTGATGTTAAGTAGCCTGCAAAAGTCGTTTCCAGTAGCGTCTTTTGCAGCCCGGAGACGTCACTGGCGATGCTAAACGGCTTGCAAAAGACGCCACCGGTAACATCTTTTGCAGGTCAGACATCAACAATGACATTTGAAGAACACTTGGCTCACATAATAAGTCGTTAGCCGAGCCTTCACGGAGACGTTTCTGGGAACCACCGGAGATCGGTACGACGTCTCGGGATCACCATCGACACATGGCATTCTCCTAATGGGTGGAACCGAAGACGTCTGAACTGTCTCGAAAATAGTGAACCATCTCTCTAAAGAGACGGGAGGGGGACATTATTGGAAAAAGGTTGGTCTGTAGATGCATTATGTGGTTATCTCTTTCATATTGTACAGATATCGTCGTTAGATTTGAAGTTTTGAAGAATGCCAAGACCATTCGACCTGTCGAGAGATCGAATGGAAATCATAGAGGTCGAATGTATTTTGTCAATGATAGTTTGTTTATTGTGAAGTTCATTCGCACCATGCAATGGTCGAATGAAGCCCTTCGACCTCTGCATAGGTCAAATAGGAAGTCTATATATGTTGAAGTTGGCTTTCAACATAAATTTGTTCATTTGGTTAGGTGTGTCAGTGTGTGTGCTAGAGAGTTCCAAAACTTGTATTTTCATTAATATTTAATCCTGTAAACGTTTTATCATCATTATATTAATGGAAATCATATTTAAAATGGATCTTAACGTGTTTTGATCTGATTATTATCATTTTGCATACGAATTAGGGTTTCCGCACCTAGTTTGCTTATACTTGTGCGATCTTTGTGTTGATTTGTCAAAATCCAATCTTACAAAGTGGCATCAGAGCACCACAGCTGAAGATCATTGATAATCTGTATGAGAGAGCACCACAACTGAAGGGTACTGAAGAGGAAGAGGAGGCAGAGGAAGAAGAAAAACTTGATTACAGTGGTACTAATGATGATGATGAGAAAGATGATAAGGATGATGATGCTTCGGGTGGTGGTAACGCAAACAAAGAGAAATCCACTAGCTCGGAAGATTCAGATGATGATGACGATGATGCTACACAGTACTCATTTGAAGAGCGTCAAGCACAAGAGAAAGAAGGTACTTCTAGTGAAAAACTAGGAGGTATGACTGAAGATAACAAGCAGATGTTGAAGGAGATGATGAAAAGAGGATTTTATACTCTTGAGATCACAGGAAGATTTCCAGAAATCTTTCTGAACAATGACATAAGATTTCAAATTGAATATACTAATCCTGAGTTAGAGGATGGAGAGGTAAGTGCTGCGGTCGCTAGAGAAATACTTGAAGGTTTTGATGACCTGTCGTTGGGGTCATGCAAAAAACTAAATAAACTAGATAGCTAGAGTAAGGGTATCTAATCCACGGGGATCATGTGGTTAA
Organism: Ambrosia trifida; assembly: GCA_028751855.1. Classification (NCBI taxonomy): domain Eukaryota; kingdom Viridiplantae; phylum Streptophyta; class Magnoliopsida; order Asterales; family Asteraceae; genus Ambrosia; species Ambrosia trifida. Next base: position 37,696,172 of record CM054131.1, on the reverse strand, counting down.
TATTACACGTTTCGTTTGATTATTAAAGCTAAAAATAACTAAATTAATTTAAGACTGAACTTCAGATTTTAATGAGTAGCTAAACTAATAAAAACTGAACTTGATTTAGAAACAAATATGAGAAAAGGGTGATCTCTCGAAAAAACTTATATCTATACTCTGCTCAAGACATTACCACAAACTAGCACCCCTGTTGCCCATCATACCTTAGCTAAGATCCAAAGTCATACCCCATTTACAGATCAGCATTAGATGTGTTAATTCAACAAGTCAAGGTAATTTCCATTTAAAACAAAATTAACACGACTAAGCCTAAGATGCTTCCGGTTTTTATGTTCATGCAACACAACCCTCACAATTTTTCACTCCACTCGGTTTGATATCTGGACTAGCATGTAATGTGCTAGTATTATTCACTCAAAACCAAACATGTAACTCTATTATCATAGGCTTGTATGACAATCACACCTCAACTATAGACAATGCACGTATCTAAAGGACTTACGGGTTTTGTGCTTAGGGTAAAGGTAGGATATATTTGGCTAGAAGTGGCTAAAATAAAAATGGTGAAACCAACATGATTGACAATCCTTATTCACAATACACATAACTAAACACAACTTTGGTCATAATTAACCATAACAAGCAACATCTATTTTTGTATATATTTTTTTTCTTTTTTTTTGTTTTTTTTCATTTGTGTACACACACACACACACACACATATATATATATATATATATATATTAACATCAAGACACAATCACTTAATACTTTGGATGTCATCAATACTTGGTAAAGGTACTAGTTTAATTGGGTGATTATGTGGTTTAGCAAACGAAAGGGTATAAGGCTCAAAATTGGCTACTAATGGTAATATTTTTGGGTAAACCGGTTAACACAAAACTAATAAAAGGTTTCAAATAAAAAGGGAATCCTAAATCGCCTTTGTCATGTACGTGCATATCTAGTCTACAACCTCAGCATGTATCAAATCACACAAGTTCTGTAACAGAGAAACATTTGACCTACTCGCAACAAACGAAAATGTATATAAATTAATCTATCATCTAGTAGGCTCAAGATCTCACCAAAGTGGGTAAATGGGTTGCCGATGTGTGCACGGATTTATTACCAATAGCTTGTTAAACCTAGTCAGACAATTCTAAACTTTTTTTTTCTTTTCTTAAAAACACCTGCTGAAAACGGTTCATATTTCTTTTCCACAAATTAGACCATGACTAAGGACCTACTGCCAAAACAATCAAGAAACAACCGGTACGTACTGAAAGAGCTGCTTTATGTTTGATTAGAATGCTTTTTAAGAACAATTTGCAAGAAATTTTCAATTTTTCTTTTTTTAGGACACAAAAATAAATAAAAACGAAGTTTCCTCACCCCCACACTTGAACGACACATTGTCCTCAATGTAAGATAGGGAATAAAATAAAACATAAATTAAAATAAAATACAACAACAGTTAAAGGAATAGACTCCCCTGAATATAGACAGTGCGCGTATGAGTTTTTGCAATTCCTCCCAATTGAGTCGTATAGCATTTCATTCGCGGCCAATAATATGCCTGAAACTAAGACTCAAAAGAAAAATAAAAACATAAAATTCTGGGATGCCTTATACACAGATGGTGTACAAATTTACCTTGTCTGAATGGAGATTGAGTACATGCGAAGTTATCTGATTGCAAGTTAAACTCCAAGCATTCCCAGAAATCAAAAGAGACTCAAAATACAAAATTAAAATACAAGAAAAATAAAACAAAATAAATAAATATACAAAATGTACAAGAATCATACCTGACTATCAAGGTGGTCTAAGCGCGCACTTGCCTACCGCGTTTCCAATGTATGCTCAGTAGTTTACATGCCAAATAAACGGTTGTTTAAAGATTGGCATGTGAATTGGGCGCTTTGGATTGTTGGGGAAGAACCATCTCACTAGCCTTTGCCCGATGTCATGTAATCTCACATTCCTAATGTTCACTTTTGAATCTTCATCCCGAACCTTGTTTATGAAGTTAATCAGTGCGGGATGAGATTTGTGAGATTCTTGACAAAGACTTGTAACACCTGCATCAATAACATCAACAACCTTTTCCAAATGTAACTCTTCAACAAGTGAAAGATTTGGTGTGGTATTAATCTCCACAACCTCATCCTTAACTTGATAATAGTTTCTGATATCATCAGGAAAAGGAGAAATAGACTCGGCTATGTCTATCCTTTTTTATAACATCTTGCATTTAAAGCTTAAGTACTCAATTCTTTGTTGAATTGAAAGGTTAGGTGTTGATAACAACTCCTCGAAATTAGATAATTTCTCTTCGATTCGAGCGAGTTGCATTTCCTCCTTACTTTGATATGTAATATTTACACATGATTCTTCTTCATATGGATAAAATGGTATTGATTTTGAGGGTAACTTGGAGAATAACATAATTGTGAATTTTCATTAATAATAATAATCATTCTCCCGGTTACCTGAAAATGGTGCCTCTCCGGGTTTATAGTCATAGTGACTATGATAGTCTTCTTGACATGGACTTGCCCGGTACCCAGATTTCCACATTTCATCCCAATATTCTGGATCACTATAAAATATTGGGAAATCTTCATCTGTATGTATTCTTCCACAACAAAAGCAATGCGGATCTAGCGGTGGTAAGGGCTTTGGACAGTTTTGACAATCTTCAGTCCAGTGAGTAAAACTTCCACAACTATAGCATGGTTCATTGTCTTCATCAACCCAATTCATGGCATTCTACACCTGTACAAGAAAAACCTGCACAGCTAGAACACCCAAAGTGAAATCTAATAAAATTAAATAACACTTTTATAATTTTTTTTTAGATTTTCTATTTTTTTCGAAACACTAAAAAAATACAAACGAACAAGCAATGTAATACTAAGTGCACTAGCTCCCCGGCAACGGCGCCATTTGATGACCTGTCGTTGGGGTCATGCAAAAACCTAAATAAACTAGATAGCTAGAGTAAGTAAGGTGTCAAATCCACGGGGAGCATGTGGTTAATATTACACGTTTCATTTGATTATTAAAGCTAAAAATAACTGAATTAATTTAAGACTGAACTTCGGATTTTAATGAGTAGCTAAACTAATAAAAACTGAACTTGATTTAGAAACAAATATGAGAAAAGGGTGATCTCTCCAGGATTCTGGTTAGCCAAATTCACTCGGGTTTGCAAACAGGTCAATTGGAATCACATAGACATGATTTGTGGTTTAATATGATTGATAAAGAAGGTTGATTAATGACTTTGCTGACAGCCGATAACTAGACCGCGACTGTTGACTCGGTTGATCATCACCTAACAATATCTTAATGACTCGTAATATTGAAAGACACAACTTGCAAGTATTCAATGACCCTCGATAAGAAACCGCGTTGGTTGCCGTTTATCGATCGATAAAATAAATAGGCTCAAGTACATTAGTCTGTAACTGCCATTTTGACTAGGTGGATTTTGCCTTCTAGTTGACTTCTTTCTGCGGGATACCCTTTCATCTTGATATCAACTCTGACATTAACAAAGCATCGGGCGGGGAAGCTTTCAATATTATGATGAAAGAGACTATCGGAGAAGGTCCCACTCCGCTTGCGTCCGCTAGCTGACGACGTGTGTAACGCATGCTCCTGCTCCGCGGTTGGTGTTATATATAGAAGTTCTTGGTTGAGAGTATCGGGTCTTCAATTAGGGCTGATCTCCTCAACGCATCCGCTGTTCAATCATCTGCTGCTGATGGTCTTGTTGTCGCAGACGGTCTTCTGTTGGCAATTGAATCAACTCTTACTGCTCGAGTAGACGGTCTTCTTGGTGAGTGAATCATCTTCATCCTATAATAAATAAGGACATTTACACCACCTATTACAGGTCAGGTCCTAATATAGTGTAATTCCCTGTGACTATTGACAGGAGATCCTTCTATGCTTTCACCGATAATCACATCCAACTATACATCCAGGAATCGCATCTGCCAGATGTGGTTTCGGGACCAGGCGTGTAACCTCGACAGCATGTGCCCTGGCCACCCAAGCCTATTAGTCGCTTAGATAAAGAAGGAAGCCCCTCGGGGGCTATTCTTTCCCTGATATTGGCAGGACTTAGCAATCATTCAATAAACGTTCAAAACCAATATTGATGTAAACCACAATTGAAATCAAAAGTTTAAACAAACATAATTTCAATACAATGTTTCACAAACACTAACCCTTGCAAAGATAACTAACCATTCACCCGGATAGAACCACATGTGACTTAACCGCTCATGGCTAGGGTAGAAGCCTCCATCGTATTTCCCCTTGTTCCTTGTGTTGTACGACCCTCCTGCCTTCCTCTTGTAAAAAAATAGAACCGCCGTCAATGAATCCTCCCCAATAATAATATCACTCTTCTTCTACTCATGGGCCTTCCACCTTCACGTTTCCTTTTCTTGTTGGGGCCCAAAGGTGTTGGAGGCTTGGGCCATGAAAACAAAGTCACGGTGTTTTGTTTATTTATTTATTTATTATTATTATAGCATAATACTATTATTAGTTTATTATTAATTATATATTATATATTATGCCTCCATGCTAACTCTAAATGTGTTCTTGACTTGACCAAAGTTCTTCGTTTAAGCTCCAAATTTCATGAACACCTAACAAAATACATGTACACTAATAAATAACTAAGACCGACTAAAAGTACACAATAAAAGACTAAAATATATACAAACTAATATATTAACAAGGTGTTTTCACCAACACATCATTTAGCGAAGCAAGTTGGGAAGTCATTGGACGACATTCTGAAAGATAAAGAAATTCTATATGTTATAGTTACTAATCCGAAACAGAAGGATGCTGAAGAAATTGAAGCTGAAAAGTATAATCATGTTGAAGTTGAAGATATTTCTCATGAAGAATATCTAGAGTACTACAACATACATGATAATTCCAGCATTCGAGCTATCAATGAAGAATCTCTCAGATAGGCTGAAAAGATTGCTGAAGAAAAGGGCAAAAAGATAATTGATTAAGTTTTTGATAATGAAGCTGAAAAAGCCGAAGTCTTCAAGCAATCTGATGCATTAAAAGAGTTATTGAAGAAAAAGGGAGAGGATGAATTGAGACAAACAAAACCCGCAGTTCAAGGAGATGTCTACAAGTATCAAAACAAGGTTTTCAAAGGATGTGCATTGGCATGGAAATACTCTCGACAGCTGCGGTGTATCGGGATTAAATGGGTTAAAGGTATTTTGTACTTTGACACTTTCATGAAATCAAGACACTTCCATATTGGGTTGTGAGAGACATCGTTAGACATCAGATATCAGGTTGTGATCATTCATGTATTGTGCATTGGATGGCTGAGAGAATGACGAGAGAGAGTCATACGAAATGGGATGCGTGTAGACCTCAATATGCGAAGAATGTCCTACCGAAGGTTACTCTGAAGTATAAACCTCCTAAGGTGATGAAAAGGATTCCTTTGATGCCTATCAAGCAACACTTTAGTAAAGATTGTGAATTCTGGTACTATGATTGGGTGACTGGTGAAGCTGTGATCGTGCTAAGAGATAAGAATCCTAAGCTAATGTGCAAGAAGATACGTGTGTTCGATCCTTTGTGGCTGATCAATTGTTCGATATAAGATATTGACACATTTTATTACAATCAGCTTCATTTCGATGTTCGTGATATAGAACCCGCTTGGATATTTCAAAGGGTTGCTATTTTCTGCTTTGCGTGGGAGTGCATGCTGATTGTGACAATGATAAGCTGCTGGGTAATACGTCGAAGATTAGATCGGAACCGAAGAAACGCAAAATTCAACAACCTGAACCAGAAATGAGTGAGTGTGCTAAGAACAAGATCAAGATCAAGCTTCGTAATGCATAATCAATCCGAGCAATAGCCAAGGGGGAGTTTGTAGATGCATTATGTGGCTATCGCTTTCAGATTGTACAGATATCGTTGTTAGATTTGAAGTTTTGAAGAATGCTAAGACCATTCGACCTGTCGAGAGGTCGAATGTATTTTGTCAATGATAGTCTATTTATTGTGAAGTTCATTCGCACCATGCAATGGTCGAATGAAGCCCTTCGACCTCTGCATAGGTCGAATGGGAAGTCTATATATATGTTGAAGTTGGCTTTAAACATAACTTTTGGTCATTTGATTAGGTGTGTCAGTGTGTGTTTTTGAGAGTTCTGAAACTTGTATTTTCATTAATATCTAATCTTGTAAACGTTTTATCATCATTATATTAATGGAAATCATATTGAAAATGGATCTTAACGTGTTCTAATCTAATTATTAAAATTTTGCATGCGAATTAGGGTTTCCGCACCTAGTTTGCTTATACTTGTGTGATCTTTGTGTTGATTTGTCAAAATCCGATCCTACATAGTCAAAGGGACATTTTCGTGATTTTCCCAAATAATAATCTGACATGACCTCTGTATCGTTTATGAGAGAGAAAAAAAAGTGATTAGGTATTGGATCCGTAATTTTTAAACGATAGAGATAAAATGAATAATCACGACTGTTAACCATCAATGTAATAGCCCTACCCCCTTAGACTATGTGTTGTGGCCTGCGAGCCGGCTGCCGCGAGCTACAACTTTAGCCACGTGGATCGCGTACACGGTAACACCCAAGCGCCAGCGCTAACGCGAGCGACCAGAAGCGATGGTTGTCGCGTCCGTTAGCGAGATAAGAAGCGTTTAAAATTAAAGAAAAAAAAACTTTTTTTTACCTTCATTCATTTATTACAATTACTAATATATATTTACCATTCCACCACCATTCTTCACCAACAATATTCATCTTCTACTTCATCTTCTTCCAACCCTCACCCAATTTCAAATCTTCAACTTTAAAATCAACCAAAATCATGGTGCAATGGACTGAAAAAGAGGAACTAGCGTTAATAATCGCTTATAATCAAGTGCACGGTGACGGCGCCTCGACAAGCCGTGGTTCTCAAAGCCGCGGACCACGGTGGGGAAAGGTGCTAGTTGAGTTTGGTAACCTTGTCTGGTGTAGACAAGGTTACCAAACGTACTTGTGATTCGATCTCTCACAAGTATGGGGATCTGAAATCGAAGTGTAAAAACTTCGAAATCGCGTATAAAAAAGTCTCCAAAGATATCCCCGGCGAAAAAGAAAACGTGCTACGAGCTTTTACGCATGTGGATTACCTTTCGAAGGTTGAGCATGACTTTCACCACGTTTCGGCGTGGCAAATGTTACGCTCAAGCTCAACCTTACATTAGGGTTTTTTTTAATGTAATAGTTTTTTTTTAGTGTAACTTTTTTTAATGTAATGTTTTTTAGTGAACTTTTTTAGTGCAATGTATTTTTTTTTATTTAATGTAATGTTTTGAAAAAATGTTTTGTAAAATATTTATGTTTAATATTATTATTTGGTAACAAAAAAAGACCCGCTCACCTTGACTCACAACGGGATCAAGTGAATAGTCCGCAGGCGCGAGCCATTGACATATGGGCGCCTACTTGGCATAATATAATTGGATCAAGTTGTGGCTCACCTATAACCACAACACATAGTCTTATGGTGTGATGGTAAAGGTGTTGGGGTCTAAAGGGGAGCTTTGGAGTTTAAACCTCATAAGAGGCAAAAAAAAAAATGGTGTATTTAAAAGGTGTGTTAATCCTCTAGGCGATATTTTCAATCATATAGGTAGCGTTTGGTATGAAGGAATCAAAGGTGGAATGGAATGGATCATTCCCATGGAATGAAATTAAACATGTTTGGTTACCATGTAGTAATGGAATGGATCATTCCATAAGGAATGTGATTCCTTACATTTTAAGAATTTCCATTCCTTGGTAAGGTGGTGTTTTTTTTTCATTCCTTCAAGGAATGGAAACAAATATATTATTATTATCATTATTATTATTATTATTATTATTATTATTATTATTATTATTATTATTATTATTATTATTATTATTATTATTATTATTATTATTACAACCCACCATCGTTGTCATCATCCAACCACCACCGCCTATTGCCGCCACCCACAATCATTGCTACCATCGTCGTAACCCACCATTGTCACCACCGTCCAACCACCACCACCACCTGCGTCACTGCCTCCATCATTGTCACCGCCACCACCACCCACCGTCACCGCTGCAACCCACTACTGCCGTTGTTGCCCACCCACCATCGTCAGCGCTATCGCCCACTGCCACCACCACCGTTGTCGCCGCCGCCACCCACCACCATCGTCATTGCCACCACCCACCACTCACCATCGATTTTATATTTTCGTTTTTTCTTACATACCAAATAACACAAAGTAAGAATTCATTTCATTCCCACATGATAACCAAACAAGACATTGAATGGTAATGATCCATTCCATTACCCCTCCCATTCCATTACCTCTTTCATTCCATTCCCTCTCTCATTCCATTACCCCATACCAAACAGACCCATATAGTAACATCTTATCTTACTTTTAAGACCATGCGTAGTGGGGGGCTTTATTTATAAAGCCCCCCTTCCTGATTGGCCCACGTGGCTGCTGAGTCAGCGTGGAGAGAGAAACTGAAAAATGGGTGTAGTGGTGGGGCTTTATTTATAAAGCCCCTGATTGTGATTGGTTGATTTTTTTATTATTTTTTTAATCTTTTAATTCAAAATAATTAAAATAAAAGACAAATAAAAATAAAAAAATTACAAATAATAATAAAAACACACAACTAATATTAATTAAATTAAAAAAAAACAAACAACTTAAATAAATTACAATACCAAATTAAAAAAAAAACAAACAACTTAAATAAATTACTGGAGGTTATATTTTGCAAGGATTTGTTGCCTATGATGTATCGCGAGGAGTAGGGTTTCTCCCTCGAGGTGGTCGATTGGTTTGGACAAAAACTCAATGTCCTTTTCCCTTTGCCTCGCCTCTTGAATGTCGACGAACCTTTTATTCTCGGCCACTCTCTGGTCCATAGTTTGCAAACGTCTTTGGTCGAGGTTGCGAAGATCCTGTAGTCATCGATTCATTTCATCAAACTCCTCCCTCGATGCACCACCTCCTGTCGAAGACGACTCCGCCTTGCCACCCTTTTTTGATCGTCTACCGGGTGGTCTTGGAATATCAAACTCCTCCTCCTCCTCATCCTCCAAATCAACAGGATCATCTAAACTCACAAAGCGAGCATCGGATGTCGGTGTATCCGGATCTCGCGACGTGGAGGTGGTTTTGCTTCGTTTTGATGGTCCTCCTCCTCCTGATCCTCTTCCTCTCCTAATCTTGCGCCCACTACCCGACTCCATAGGCGGTACATCAGCCCACTTAGGACTATGTCTCAACATCTCCCATATCCTCAAATACGGGAACGGCCCGCGGGTATCTCTCATCTCGTCCAAGGCCCTGGCCAACAAACCGTCATCACCTTCCCCGCTGGCCCTGTTGTCCTTGCAACGTTGGTAGACCTTCGAAAACGAGTGACATTTATTATTAATGTCCGACCACTTTCCAGATATCGAGTCTTGCTCTCGATACTCCCCCTACCCATGGCCGCAAAAAATAGCTCTCGAATCCGTTGCCAAAACACCTGGGTATGTTGATAGTTTGCTGCAAAAAAAATATCATACGATTAAAAACAAAAAAAAAAAAATACTAAACCAACATTTTAAAAAGTATATATATATATATATATATGTAAACAAAAAAAATACTAAACCAACATTTTAAAAAGTATATATATATATGTAAACACAAAAAAAATACTAACCAACTTCCGGGTCCTCGGATATGTCGAGCCAAGCTCGCGCTAACTTGAACTCCTCATCTCTTTCCCAACGTTCCTGTTGCTTTTTTTGACGAGGAGCGTTCGCGTCTTTCTTTTTATGCGAGCGTCTCCCGCGCCCGCGCCCACGTTGAGAACCCTCGGGTTCGTATTGAGTTTCTGGTACGGAATCGGGCTCCTCTTGAGAAGGTTGGACATAGTTTGGTGGAGGAAAAAATTGAGCGGGCATGTTTGGGCCCGGATAAAATTGACCGGGCATGCCAAGAAGTTGCGCGTATTGCATTGGGTTCGCGTCAAACTCGCCCCAATTGGGTGGCAGCGGAGTAGTAGTGTTTGGCCTCGTAGTGTTTGGCCTCGCACCCCGGTCGACCCGGGACCCCGAACGGTGAACCATATGGATACATGTTTTGTATTTAGATTGTGTTGTGGTGTGGTTTTTAGTTTTGGTTGTGTTTTATAAAAAATATTGTGTGTTTGTGTATATATATATATATATGTTGAAACAAAAAATAACCGTTCAAAATAATAAAGGTGGCAACGGTCCAATTTTTTGACCGTTTGAAAACCTGCTCCCCTTGCCACGTGTCGCGTCTTTATTGGTGGAACCTTTTTACCATCGGCGTTATAAAAATAAAGCCCGTACAAAAAAATAGGATATAGCGTCGGGGTGTAATGGTGTTCCGGGCGCTATATCCTAAAAAACTTGACAAATGGCGCCCCACTACGGGGTCTAAGACCAAGTGTAGTGGGGCTTGAAATATTTAAGGTCCCTTCTTCTGATTGGTCCACGTGGTAGCTAAATTAGCATGGGGCTTGAATTTAAAATGGTGTGTAGTGGGGGGGTGAAAAACATAAGGCCCCTGTTTTTTGTTAGTTTTTTATTTAATTATTTTTTAATTAATGAAGTAAAAATAATTAAAAGAAAATACAAATAACATTAAAAAAATTACAAATAATATTAAAAACACACAAATAATATTAAAAAATTACAAATAATATTAAAAACACACAAATAATATATAAAAAAGGCAAATAATATTAATTTTCATCTTCGCTTTCATCGTAGTCGTCTTCATCTTCGTTTTCATTTTCGTCCTCTTCTTCGTCTTCGTTTGGAATATACCGAACCGACCAAGCATGTTGGACTATATGATCTACTGCTAACGCGTCATGTACATCATGGTCACGAGATTCATATGCGTTGAGTATTCTTTCTTCCATTTTCGTTTGCGGTAGATCCTGAACGGCTTCCGGTACATAATTTTGACATATCGCTTTACCTTCGTCTTCTAATATCATATTATGCATGATTATATATGAATACATAGCATCTCGCATCTTGTCTTTGGTCCACGCACAACAAAGATTTCTTATGTAATGCCAACGCTGTTGAAGAATCCCAAAGCATCTCTCTATGTCCTTTCGCACGGTCTCTTGAACTTTCTTAAAGTGTGCCATTTTTTCATCGAACGGGTTACTGGACGTCTTAACGATAATGGAATACCTCGGATATATTCCGTCAGCCAAATAGTATCCGTGTGGATAGTAGTTTCCATTAGCATAAAATGGCGCCTTTGCTACTCTGCCGGAAATGAAATCCTCAATAATAGGCAACTGCTCAAAAACGTTTAAGTCGTTGCATGAACCTGAAACACCAAAATAGGCCGACCAAACCTAAAGATCGGCTAAAGCCATTGCTTGAAGAATAACCGACAGTCCTTTTTGGTCAATACGTTACGTGTGTGTTAACCTCGCCAAGTGGTTGGGCAATTATATCACGGCCAATGATGACAATCGATGCTACCAATCATTCCTCGTAACCCATGTTCATTCATATGCACCTCATAAAATTTTTGTAAGTCGTACCAAGTGGGCCTTCTAAGATAACGGGCTCCGTACAACTGTATTATTCCTAAAAAAGAAATACCAATATATATATATATATATATATATATATATATATATATATATATATATATATATATATATGTGTGTGTGTGTGTGTGTGTGTGTGTATGTGTGTGTGAGAATAAATATAAAAAAGGTAAATGAATTTACTTTAAAAAAAAGTGATGTACCTTGGCAAAAATACTCCAAAGAATTGCGTGTTGTTTTCTCAGCCATTTTTAAATACTCGTCGTTGATATCTGTCGCGTTACCGTATGCGAGTATACGCAGTGATGAGGTACACTTTTGAATAGCGGTAAATCCTATCACCCCCCTCGCATCCGATTTTTGTTGAAAGTAAGGAAATGCGTTTTCCAAGTCTCCGGCAATACGTAAAAATAAGCATTTACTCATCTGGAAATGACGCCTAAACATCTTTGGGTCGGGGCAAGTCGGGTTTTCATCAAAGTAATCCTTCATCAAACGAGTATTTGCCGATTCACGATCTCGTTCGTAATATTTTCTAGACTGTTTTGGACGTGTAAATGCACTAGTTTGTTCCATATATCTCGCCACAAGCGAAAGCGCACTCATAACCGCATCTTGCTCCAACTCTTCGCCTGTCGACTCACCCTCATCGCCTAGAAACTCTTTGTAATAATGCGTGGCAACGGATGATGATGCGGGGGAACCCATTTTTTTAAAAATATTGGTGTGTTTTGTATATGGTTTGTGTTGTGTTTATGTATATGGTATGTGTTGTGTTATATATATATATATATATATATATATATATATATATATATATATATATATATATATATATTTAAACAACACACCAAATGACCGTTGCTTTAAAAAAATCGACCGTTTGAAATAAAAGGAACGTTGGAAGAAGCTGATGTGTCAAGATGTAATTGGTTTTGGTTTGTGTCGCAAAGCTCTATGAACATAACGCTTGAGATGGTTTTGGAAAGATGGCGCCCCCATGTAATGGTGTTGGGGGTGCTATCTTTGATTTAACGCTCCAAAGAACGTCCGACTACGTATGGTCTAGTATAGGATTCCAGTTAATATTATGTGACACTCTCTCCTTTAATTTATTAATTGTATTATAATATATCTATATCTATATCTATACTATGTATAAAGCATGAGGCAAGGATTCCTGGAAAAGTTAAGTATAAATTTAGTTGCAGTAAGTACAAACATTTGATGCATTTGTGTAGGGGTAAATCAGTCTTTTTAGTAGTTTAGTGGATTAGAGGTTTGATGTTACTTTAAAGATTGTTATTATTTGACAATAATACAAGTTTTAAACCCATCTTTACAACTTTCCATTGCATCCTCCATCCAAAGGACGTAAGACGCGTCTGTTGGGTTTCATTAAGACGTTGGGTGATTGAAAAGCTTTAATTCCTGATTGATTGTGCAATTAAAGCATTGGTGATTGAAGAGCTTAAAAACCCTCAGTATACTCCCTATCCATGATTGCCCCTCTCACCCCTTCATCAATGGCAGCGGATTTCACACAGTTGATCGGAATCCAGGTTTATTTGCACATCCCTGAGGTCTCCTTTATTAATTCTGTATGTTATCAAACACAATTTTATTTAATAAAATCAAGCCTTCTTCCTCTCATTTACCACATCCAAGAAATTCAAGTTGTTCCACAGGGTTCAATAATTGCTCTGATGTTTATGTTTAGCTTTTTATTTTACAGCATTATTTGAATTTTTGTTTGATGAGTTTGTGGCTGTTAGTTTGATTGTATGTGATTTGTGTAGATCTGATTCAAATGCTTAGGTATGCCAAAAGACCAGATTTAAAATCAAATAGGAAGGTATTTGGTTATGATGATGTCCTTATACAGTTATATTCAGTCACAGATTAAACCGTTTATATCATGGGTCAAAACTTTGCACTGTTTAGGTTCCAACTGCAAAGTTATGGGTCAAAATTCTGCATTGTGTGGGTTAAAATTAAGCGCTGTTATGTTTCGAATTCTCCACGACTTTGGGTTAGTCTTCTGCATTGTATGTGGTTTAAGCACTGCTGTACTGCGCAGTGCTGCGTTAAAATGCTGCATTTTTAGGGTTAAATTACTACATTGTTTGGTTAAATTTCTGCGCTGTTATGGGTCCGAATCTTGCACTATTTTATGTTAGTTTTCTGCATTGTTATGGGCTTTCACGACATTAACATTGTCACACTATCTGGTGACCACACTTTATTTTCTCATGTTAGCTGTAACTACCAGGTCGATTGGCATTTCTAAAGATGGATTTGTATATTGTTAATACAACCTCTTACATAGCTTTTGTAATGTTTCCAAGGGTTATGTTCAACCGAGGGACACAGAGGTTAATAAACTTTTATTGATCCTGAGCTATTAATTACCCTGATTTCAGGTGTACGTAACATGTATTTGAAAGATTTTAATTATGTTATTAAATGGTTGATCTTGCTTTTCCAGCTTTGTTTGTGATGCCTTGTATGGCTCGCTTGCTTGCAAGGTAACTTCTTCTTCTTTTTTTTTTTTAATTTCTTTCCGTATAGCTTCAACCTTTTGGGGATGTTGTGGACATGGTAATATATAGGTGATTATAGCATGAATGATCATGCAATTCACCTGCTAGAATGCTAGACAAAATAAAGATGTTGACTTTTTTCTTCAAAGTAGGAAAATCAAATATCTTTTATATATGGGCTGAGCCTAGAGTTTTAATTGGCAGTTTGCTGACTTGTGGTTGTCACCGATCAGTTTAAAATGCCATTCAATGTGTTTTATTGTATATAATAATAATAATTTGGATTTTGACAATGTTTATTGATATAGTTTGAACAGATTCTGATTGGTAGAATTGTTGGACAGATATGAGCATACATACAATAGGCATAGGCAAAGGACTAATGCTCATTTACTTGCAAGAATTCAATGGTGCCTCTACAAATGTGTAGAATTCTATGGTGCCTCTACTTCCTGCAACATAACAATTAGACAACTAAATGGTGAAACTGTTTTCACATATGGATGATTAAGAATTGTTAGAGACCTTAGTTTAGAAATACTTACTTTCATGGTTTTTAAGGTTTTTGATCATTCCACTATTCTGTCCTGTTAAAATGATGAAAAGTGTGGTAAATCCTACCAACATAATCTTCACATCTCAAGACGCTGGTTACTATGCGAGTTTTCCATACTTCGCATATCCGTTCATTTTGACCTTCATTTTCATGGTGCATACCCGACCCATTTCTTAAAACCGTTTTTTGTAAGTTCTATATTTTAGTTTTTGAACCGTAAACCATCGTGACACCGGGCACTCTAGCCAAGGTCGACTACTCGATCGTCATCAGCATCTTGGCTCTTTCAGTCGATCAATCAGGGAAACCGTCCATTCAATGACCCTAATCGATTGAATGCTCAGGTTGAATCAAGGCCATAGTTCAATAAGCATGGTTCATAATCATACTTGACAAATGTAAAATGGTAGGAAGCTATTATAAAGCTAGAAGTTTTATACATAATATGAAGTTGATAACATATTACTCATATTTGATGCACTATTATTATAAGAAAGCTAAAAGTGTTAGGACAAGATGCATTACAACCTATTCAAAAACTTAACTGTTTTGATTGTAATCATGGGTCAAATTTTGTCAACTCCGCCGCAACGCGCGAGTTCCACACTAGTTAATATCTAGTATCTAAGTATTAGGTTGGGTGGTATGGATAAAGCCCCTAGAAGCTCCATTATACCACATCAGTACCACATAGGTAATTGGTTCCGATAGCGCCACACCTTTGATATCCAAGAAATGGTTGAAAGCTCCTAATAGCGCCCACTATGTGTTGTTGTTTTTTTTTTTTTTTTTTTTTTTTTTTTTTTTGTATTTAATGAGGCTCCACTGCAACGTGTAAAAGAATCGGGCTCCACAATAACTAGATGTTAACCTTCTTTACTGGGGGTGGTGACTATCGCCTGAGAAATTGTAGGGGGAGACGAAACAACAACAACAACAACAACTCCTCTTAACTAGTTATTATACTTTTTTCGCTTATTAGTAATCATTTAATTTTTATTGATTCAACCCCGTGTATTACACAAGTTTCTAGCCTAATAATAATTAAAAAAACAAAGTAAAACGTTATAATAAGTAAATAGTACATCAAAGTTTATTTTAAAGACATCATGTGTGTTAACCGATTATATTATATTTATTTAACCCATGTAAAACACAAGTTTATTCAACTCACACACTACACGAGTTTTTTCTTTATACGTATACACTATTTGTTGATTTGTTGATATAGGAAATACATCAGTTGACTACTTGCTGGGCTCAGTTGAAAACAACAAATGGGCTTATTGTCGGGTTACCATTACCAGGTCGAGTGTAGCTATTGGGCTAGCAGCTGGCCTTGTTAGTGGTTTTGGCCTTTGGGTATTTTTCGTGGCAAGATTTCAAATGCCAACACTACACATTTTTATTCTCTTAGACTATATGGTGTGCATCCTTTTTTCTCTAACTCTCTCAAGTGCCAGCGTCACATCGTTTCTTCCATTTTCTTTCCTAAGGTTTGGAAATGGTATTTTCTCAATCCCCCTTCTTTTTTTATTACATAAAGTTTGATTTATTTTCACGGTGACATCGGTAGGATTTCCCCGTTTTCCCCGAAATTAAATAGAGGGGGGGGGGGGGGGGGTGTTTTGTTTGGGGAAAAAGCCACATAGGCACACCGATTATAGTCTCCGAAGGCACACCATAAAACCTTAGAACATCTCGTTTTCTTCGTTCTAGTTTTATGTGAAAGATAATCATACATTTGATTCTCCGTACTAGTGATTTTGTTTTGTAAATGATTGTACTCATAACAGTTTTTGTGTTTAATAAATTTTGGGTTGGATATTGTTCTTGTTTTGTGTTAAATCCATGGTTCTTCACAATAATCTTTTATTACTTTGTACATAAAATTATTCAACTCGTTAAATACACTGGATTCTAAACTACTTAATAATAAAATAAGTTTAAAATAAGAGTTAGAACTTAAAATTTAAAATATACAATAGAAGTTAAAATAAATGTTCAACACTTGTAGCCCAGTTGGTTGAGGGCCTAAAGTTTCCTATAAGAGGCTTGGGTTCAATTCCCACTAGCTACATTTGGAGGACATTGGTGGAGGGGAAATGAGGGATGACTCGGCCATTGGCTTGGGTTCGAGTCCTGATCCCGACCGGTTTTACCGATTATTTCACTGTCGTACCTTCGGGCGGGTGAGTGGTCGGGTTTTCCCGGGAATTGATGGCCCGAATACTCTCGAGTACCTGATTCACCAAAAGGTTGCTCAAGAGTGCTCGGAAATTGATTCGTTGGCCGTTAAAAAAAAAGTTAAAATAAAGAAAAAAACATTAAAAAGAGTACAAATATGTGAAACTATCATTTAAGCCTTGGAAGGTCAACAACTAACGCAACTTACGCTATATCAACAAATGTTTGTAAGAAAGTTAATCTTCAAAAAAAAAAAAAAAAAAAAAACAAATGTTTGTAAGAAATCTATGAAAGGACTACTAATTAAAGTCAACAACTTCTCTCACAGCCACAGAGTCCGTCTCCTTTCCTTCCGCCAACGACTTCTTCTTTCTCCAGTTAGCGACGAGAATCTAGATCTGACGACTTCCTTCCTTCTCCGGTGACGACGAGAACCTAGATCCGACTACGACGAGGTATTCATTGTTATTCCAGAAAGGTTGAGAAGTTAAAGATGGCATACTCAGGGATCCAGATGTTCATGGAGAAGTTGAAGCAGCTCATTAACTCCAACCACATTCCGTTCTTTAATTATCCAGAAATTAGATGTGAAAGGCCTCAATTCCAACTACTCTATGACGACCTGTCCTCCATGGGTCAAGCCCTTTTCATCCACCAACATCAAGACTTACATGACCCCGAAAAGGTTAAAGATCTGAAGACAAGATTCATCGACGCAGCAGAAGAGGCACAGTATATCGTTGATCTGTTCCTATCCGGTGTTCACATTAGGAATAATGGGCATACCCCTACCTCTGGGGACTTTAATCGATCCCTGAATCTTGATGATGTTAGGAGGACATTCAAGTCTGTCCAGGTAGAATTCATGAGTATGAACATCCATAGAATGCAGTCGCCTATCCGGATCAGGGGTTCCTTTTGTAGATTTAAATTTTTCACTAAATTTTTCAATTTTTTCCAAACCGAGGACCCCTTAAAAACCCCTAGATCCGCCCCTGATAGAATGAAGATGGATTCATCTCAAAGACCTGAAACAACTCTGAATCAACCTGCTCAAGTTTCTATCACCAGAAATTCAATTGGATCAAAGAAAATATTGGATGAAATCATTGTGGGACTTGATCCTGATGCTGAGCGGATAGGAGAAAAGCTCTTGGAAGATGAAGAGCAGGTACAAATTGTCTCTATTGTCGGTATGGGCGGAATTGGCAAGACTACCCTTGCAAACAAAGTATTCACTGATACTTATTTTGAGACTTATTTCAATGTCCGTGTATGGGTTACGGTTTCTCAAACATATGATAAGCGGAGTGTGTTGATTAAAATTCTGGAATCCCTCCATGCTCAACTTGATCTTGAAAACACCAGTGACTCTCAACTTCATGTAATGGTGCGCCAACACCTATTTCGTCAGAGATATTTGATTGTCATTGATGATATTTGGAACATTGAAACATGGGATAACCTGAAAATGTTTTTCCCCCATGACAACACTAGAAGTCGAATTATCCTCACCAGTCGCTTCACGGAAGTTGCTAAGCATGCCAAACCAGATGGATACATTCATCACTTAGGATGTATGGACAATGAAAAAAGTTGGGAGTTGTTGCGTAAGAAGGTGTTCCATGGCAATGACTGCCCTCAATGGGCAAATAACCCTGGAATGCAAATAGTAGAAAGTTGTCAAGGATTACCACTTGCGGTGGTTGTCATTGCAGGAGTTCTAGCAAAAGATGCATGGAGTGAAAAGTTTTGGGTTGAAATTGCTTACACGGCTAGTTCGCACATTGTTGGCGACGAGAATGGATGCTTAAAAACATTAGCTTTAAGTTACAATCATCTTCCTTTTCACTTGAGAGAGTGCTTTCTATATTTTGGTCGCTTCCCAGAAGACTACAAGTTTCAAGTAAAAAGGTTACTTTGGTTATGGGTGGCTGAGGGATTCATTCAACAAGATGGAAATAAAAGCTTGGAGGATATTGCAGAGGGTTACCTGCTGGAGCTAATTGATAGGAATCTTGTAACTGTAACACACATGAGCACTTCTGGTGGAGCTGTCAAAGTTTGTATATTGCATGATCTTGTTAGGGAGCTATGCCTGAAAACAGCTGTGTCCTCTCATGTTTCTAATATTACTGCACGACCTTATAAGGTAGCCCGGTTGTTCATTAATAATGATATCCAAATTCTAGGTTTTCCTTATCCGTCCGCCCAAAACCTTCGATCGATTTTGGGCTTCAGTGATTTCACACCCTTGAGAGATGAAATTGCAAAGTATTTTTGTTCCTTTGTGCTACTTAGCGTGTTAGATCTTCAAAAGTGTAGATTGAATGATTTTCCCAAAGGCATGGAATTGCTAGTTCACTTGAGGTATCTTGCAATTTGGAATTCATCGGCAGATTTCCCACCTTCAATATGCAATTTATGGACACTTCAAACCCTCATTTATATTACAGGACAAAATGTTGTAGTTTTACCAAGTAACATATCAGATTTGGGAAATCTGAGGCATTTGTGTAGTTATTCTCCTCCTGTGAAGGCTATGAAGTTTAGTATTCCCTTTGTTCTTCCTTCCATTGGAAAAACAATGAATTTGCAAACTATTTCAAATGTGGAGTTGCGAGACGGGGTAGATAACTTTCAAAAGTGTTTTCCCTACATCAAGGAACTTAAATGTACTAATTATGTTGATGGGGAAAATGACTTCCAATCTCTCAAGTACCTAGAAAAGCTCAATTTAACAACTGGTCCCAGATCTGAGCCAATCTGTGGAAAGATTGACATCGCATTCCCATCAACATTGAAAACACTTACACTAGCTGAGTGTCGTCTACCATGGAGTGATATGTCAATCCTTCAGTCATTACCTAATCTGCAGGTTCTAAAATTACACCGCAAGGCCTTTGAGGGAAGCTGCTGGAACACGGATGAACAAGAGTTTCAACAGCTAAAATTCTTGAGACTTGAGTGGTTAGATATCAAACTTTGGGAAGCCTATACTCCAAGCTCAAGCTTCCCCTGTCTCAGACAATTAGAAATTTTCAGCTGCAAAGATCTTGAAGAGATCCCCATTGAAATTGGGGACTCAGAAAGCCTGCAGCTTATTAAAATCAAAGAATGTAGCTCCTCTGTTGATGCATCTGTCAAAAGAATTCAAGATGGAACCCCAGACCTGAAGATTGAGATTTTAAAAGATAAATGAAGTTCTCATTTATGGGAAAGGTGATCGTCTCATAAAAAAACATCGTTAAGGAGAAAGGTTTTGAAAACTTGCATCTGTTTTGTTTTGTTTTTAATTTTTACCTGCATAACAATAAACTAGTATCGTTTTTTAAATTCCTTGCTTGTTTTTAATTTTCGAGTTAATTGTATGTCTCATTCTGATTATCTCCGATTTTTGGCATCAAATCAACCACTACAAGTACACGATCAGTTTGATTATAAAGAAGTAAATTTCCTAATTTGAAGTTATGATTGTATTTTTATGGTTGTTTTATTTTCATTAAATAGATTTTTTAATTTGACACGAGAATTGAACATATATGGTTTTACAAGCTAATTGGTTTTCTCCTGGAACGGTTTGGCGCCATCCTTGAGCGTCATATTAACAATGGACGATTCGTGTCATGTACGGATATATACGTGGGCTGTGAACATACTATCCCACGTTTTATCACATATCATTCAGCAGGTTTGATTGATGTGCCACATGCCGCATTCCCTGTTATCTTTTTTATGATTATTACTATTAAGTTTAAGTTGAAGGATTATATGTTTTGTTGGAGAGTATCAACTATTATATATTGGTTATTTATTTATGAATGAGTTAGCATAATTTGGAGATAGTTCATTCCTTCATAATAGCATCCTATCAAGGTCATCAGAGCCGTTTTGATCTCTGTTCATGAAAAATACTTGTAATCAAGTTCTTGACAAGCCTGTCAAGGAGCACGACCAGATGATTTATGAACTGGGGGGAAAATTAGGGGGTGCAAACAGGCCGACATGAAACTAATGTATGCGGTCATCCAACTGTAGGCAAGGCTATTTAATGGCATCAAAATCCTTCATGAAGACTCGAGGGGCAACCATGGCGGAACTTCCTTAGTAGGATTACATTCAATTTATTTACATGCGTTTTTATAGTGCAAACAGGCTCCTTGAAAGATTATTATTCCTGTGATAAGGGTCACAATTAGTGAACCCTATGCGGTGAACTTGTACCCCTTAAGGGATTGAAACCTGAGATTCGTGGGCAGGTAAAGGCGTATCGGTCTTCCAAAATCAAAGACATCAACAACTTCAATTTGGGTAACTCAAGTAGGTTGAAGGCGGTGCTACATATAGTGAGGGCAGGAATGATACCTCTAGAGTAACTCCGGTTAATGCTTCAAAACTTCCTTTACTGCCAAGTCCAACAACCGAGCCGCCGACTTCTAAACCGGCTACCCTATAGCCTATAGCACCAACTCATAACAAAATACATATGTGTAAGTCTTGCAGGCGATTAACCAAAAAATGTCTTTTAATGTGTAATTTTATTACTTTCCATTTACATGAATAAATCATGCAGTAGCAAATGAAGTGTTTGTGCAAGGGTGACAGGGGTGTTTAAAATCATGATTCCTCTAATATCATTGTTTTAGGGGTATTGGACTATTGTGCAACGTATCAAGAATTAGGTTTACCGGTTTTTTACTCATCTGTAATCAAGGCATGGCCTTTTTTTTTTTCTTTTTTTTTTTGGTTATGTTTTTTTTACCATCTATTTTTGCACCACCTATTTTTTTAATGTTTTTTACCATTAACAAAACTAAAAGTTTTTACATGAAAAGATTAATATTTTAGGAAGCTTTTGGGACTAAGTTTTGGATCTTGTTCACTAGACGAATTGAAGTTAGACAGTAAAGCTTGAATCTAGCTTGACAACGACTAAGACACGATAGGTATGTCCAAACACATCACACAACTCGTTTTTCTGATACTTTTTGGTAATTTTAATCAACTTTCTATGCTTAATTCCAGGTCACTTATTCAAGGAGCAGATTAAAAACTAGAAGCAAAGGTTGCATTGTTTTAATTAGAAAAAAAAAAATTGTAATGGCACATGCAGGGGGGCTCATCCCCTTACATGGTCACTACCATGGAGTTTCTTGCAAGGTTTTCAACCTGAACATAGGATAGAAAGACAAAGTTTCTAAAAGAGGATCAAGTGATCCTTTCATTCATTAGATAGATTAACATTACATCGTTTGAAAGAGAACAACATTTTCTTACAACTTAAACAAAGAATCTTTTGAGGTTCTTGCCGTTCCAGTGACGGGGGAGTTTTTTGCCTTCCATGCTTGCCAGTTTGTAGGACCCCCCTTTGTGGGATTCTAGGATTGTGTATGGGCCTTCCCACTTAGGTCCTAGTTTCCCTTGACTTTCCTTCTTGCTTGCTTCGTTGTTTCTTAAGACCAGGTCACCGGGCTTGAATCGTTCATGCTTAACCCTGGCGTTGTAGTAGGACTCCATCTTTTGTTTGTATTGAGCTTCTCGGATGGCTGCTGAGTCCCTTGCTTCTTCTAGGAGATCAAGATTAAGCAATGTTTCTTGTTCATTTGCCTGGACGCCAACATGAAAGGTTCTTGGTGTGGTGATTCCGATTTCGGCAGGTATGATTGCTTCAGATCCAAAAGTAAGGCTGTAAGGAGTTTTCTTATTACTTGTTTTCTCGGTGGTTCGAATTGCCCAGAGAACACTTGGCATTTCTTCCAACCAGTTTCTTCCTTGTCGACCTAGTCTAGCCTTGATCCGTTCAACCACACTCCTATTCATTCTTTCGACTTGGCCGTTCGACTGGGGGTATGCCACAGAGCTAAATACTTGAGTTATCCGATACTCCTTGCACCAAGCACTAAATGGTTTCTCCGCAAATTGCTTGCCGTTATCCGTAACGAGCACCCCAGGTAGGCCGTACCGGCAAATGATGTTTTCCCAAACGAAGTCGATTATCTTTTTTCCTGATATTTTCCCCAAGGGCTTCACTTTTGGCCATTTTGTGAAGTAATCAACCGCCACCAATAAGAATTTGACCCCTCCTTTTGCTGGTGGGAAGGGTCCAACGATGTCCATCCCCCATTTGTAAAACGACCGGCTGAATTAACAGGCACCAAGTTATGCTTGGGACTTTTGGGGACGGGGGCGTGAATTTGATAGGCTTTCACATCTTTTCAGCTGTTCCGATGCATCACGATGCATGGAGGGCCAGAAATATCCCAGGTTCATAAGCTTTGCCACAACTGACCTTGGACCGCAGTGGGCTCCGCAGATTCCTTCATGAACTTCCTTAATCAGGTACCTGCTCTGTTCGGGTCCTACACATCGGAGCAGTGGGGCTAAGTACCCTTTTTTGTAGAGCATTTCATCTTGGATGGTATACTGCTTGGACTTGTTTCGGATCCTTTCAGCTTCAACGGGATCCTGTGGTAGTTCTCCTTTTTGTAGGAATCTTATAAACGGAGTCATCCAGTTTGGTTCGTTTTCAGTGATGACATCTTGGACTTCCAGCTCTGATATGGCAGGATGCTTGATCACCTCAACCAATACTTTCTTAGTGAGGTGGGCAAAAGTCAACGAGGCAAGCTTGCTTAGGGCGTCAGCCTTTTTGTTGTGGGACCTTGGGACCTGTTTGATCTTGCATTGTTGGAAGGTGTTCATGATTTCCTTGGCTTTCTCTATGTATTTTTTCATGTTGGGTTCTTTGGCAATGTAGCTATCGTTCACTTGGCTAGAGACCAGTAGTGAATCGGTGAACACTTGAAGCTTGTGAACCATCATCTTTTTTGCAAGCTTGAGTCCTGCAATCAGGGCTTCATATTCGGCTTCATTGTTTGTTGTCTGAAATTCCAAACGAAGGGCATATGTGAATTCTAACCCTTCAGGGTTATTTAATATAAGACCAGCTCCCGAGCCTTCAACGCTGTAAGCTCCATCTGTGTAAAGCTTCCAGGCTTCAGGATCAAGAGGTTCGTCTATGGTCATGTTAACCTCAGCAGTCTCTACCCTCGGAATTTCAGCAATGAAATCAACAAGTATTTGTGCTTTTATTGCTTTTCTCGGGACGTAGGTGATTTTGTGTTCACCTAGCTCAACAGCCCATTTGGCTAGTCGTCCCGAGGTTTCAGGCCTTTCAAGCACATTCTTGATTGGTTGGTCAGTGATTACTTGTATGGGATGTGCTTGAAAGTACCTCCGAAGCCTTCTGGCTGTTTGTACCAGGGCTAAGGCCAACTTTTCCAAAGGAGGGTACTTGACCTCTGCTAACTTTAAGGTTTTACTGAAGAAATAAACAGGTACCTGAGCTTTCTCTCTTTCGATAGTGAGAACAACGCTGAAGGCTTCCTCAGTGACTGAAAGATAGACAGAGATCATTTCCCCTGCTTCAGGTGCTGCAATGGTGGGAAGGGAAGCCAAGCAACGTTTCATGGTGTTGAAGGCTTCCTCTGCTTCTTCTGTCCACCTGAAGTTTTTCTTGTCAGTGCAACCTTTGAGGGTTTTGAAGAAAGGTAGGGACTTTTCAGCTAGTTTTGACATGAAACGTTTCAAGGCGGCAAGTTTGCCGTTCAAGCTTTCCACCTGCTTCTTGGTTTGTGGTGACTTCATATTGAGGATGGCTTGAACCTTGTTCGGGTTAGCTTTTATGCTTTGTTTCCCTACGACATGACCCAAGAATTTCCCTTCTTCGAAACCGAAGGAACACTTGACAGGATTTAGTTTCATGTTGATCTTTTTGAGATTGTTGAAGGTTTCTTGTATGTCTGCGAGCATTTCGTCCTCAGTCTTGCTTTTGATGACTAAATCATCCACATATGCTTCCATGTTTCTGCCAATTTGTGTGGCAAAGGCTTTGTCGACCAAC
Source organism: Ambrosia trifida (assembly GCA_028751855.1). Lineage (NCBI taxonomy): Eukaryota > Viridiplantae > Streptophyta > Magnoliopsida > Asterales > Asteraceae > Ambrosia > Ambrosia trifida. The sequence continues at coordinate 37,671,289 of CM054131.1, read as the reverse complement.
CTTTGATAGGTGGCACCTGCATTTTTTAAACCGAATGGCATCTTTTTATAGCAAAAGATACCCTTGTCAGTATGGAAGGCAGTCTTCTTTTCATCCTCCTCCTTCATTTGTATTTGGTGATAACCTTTGTAGGCATCCAAAAAGCACTTGAAGGGGAAACCTGTTGAAGGGTTAACTTGTAATCATGCATTATGTGAAAGAAAACAATTTTGGAGGTGTTGGATAACTTAAAAGTTGTTCTTAGGTTCAAAGGTAACCTGTCAACGAGTCAACTTTCAAGTCCACCTCTGGTAAAGGATAACAATCCTTTGGACAAGCTTTATTGAGGTCTTTGAAGTCTATGCACATTCTCCATGAATCATCAGGTTTCTTAACCATTACTGGGTTTGCAACCCAGGATTGGTATTTGACTTCTCGGAGGATTCCTGCTTCAACCAGTTTGTCAACCTCCTGGCAAGCTGCTTTGCTTCGTTCTGGAGCAAGGCTTCTTTTCTTTTGCACTATTGGTTTGATGTTTTAGGGAACCTTGAGTTCATGCTCAGCAACCTCACGAGGGATCCCTGTCATGTCACTAGGACACCAAGCGAAAACATCGACATTGTTTTTTAGCAATGCTTCAAGCTTTAAAAGAATTTCCCTAGGAAGGGCTGTGTTTACCCGTATCCTTTGATCAGGGTATTTTTGATTGATGCTAAGACCAAGTTTGCTCTGTTCTTTAACAACCGTTAACACAGAGGTTGATGGTTGGAGGGTTCCTACTCCTTCTTTGGTGGGGAACTTGGCACTCTTTCGGCTGATGGAAACGGTCATATCGAAGGCTACTACACCAGGTCTACCAATGATGACATCGTAACTGGACGGTAGGTCCAAGACAACGAAAGTCAATGGTTCGGTCCTTCGCATTTGTCCGTCAGAGAAAGTTACATCGAGCACTATTTCGCCCAAGGGTTTGATGGGAATGTCAGCTATGCCTTTGATGGCAGCTTCGGCTGGCTTGAGCATGGAGCGTTCTTCGAGGCTTAGAAGGTTGAAGTATTTTGCAAACATAATTTCAGTAGCAGCTCCAGTGTCTATGTAGGCTTTTTGTGTTTGACATGAACCCACGAAGGCTTCAAGGACTAGTGGATCACAATGTTTTTCTTCGTTGGTACAAGGGAAGTAGATGCCTTGACGTTCCCAATCCTCCAACCTCTGCCGTTTGCTTGGTGTTTCACTTTCAACAAACACCATGGCGACGTCTTTCTTCTTACCATCAGCTATGTTTTCTTTGACACCTTTGACCAAGTGGGCTAGTTCCCCAGATCTAACTGCTTCTTCAATCCTCTTCTTAAGCTGGAAGCAGTCGTTGGTGTGGTGTCCCTTCTCTTCGTGAAACTCACAATACTGGTTGGAGTTTTCGTTTCTTTTGCTTTTAGGCAAGGGACGAGGTGGTCTAAAGGTGTGTTTGACTTCTTCCGTTGCTAGAATTTCTTGAGGAGTTTTGGAGAGGGCTGTAAAGTTTACATTTCTGTCCTTGCTTGGAGGGTTCCTGCTTTCGGACCTCCGAGACTCAGATCTCCTGGATCTGTTGTCATAGGTACCGTAGTTGCCTCTTTTTCGAGTAGGGCTGTTGCTTCTCCAGTTGGAAGCCCTTTTTCTTTGCTCCTTTATATCTACAGCCTCTTCTCCTCGGATATGGGCTTCGGCTCTTTCTAAAGCCTCTTCAAGGGTTTTGGGGAGACTTTTGTTAAACTCCCTGGTGAGGTATTTTGAGTTGATGGCATTCATGAATCCTGCAACCTTCATTTTTTCATCTGCACCGACGTAAGCAAGGCATTCTTTCTTGTATCTTTCAATAAAATTCTTTAAGCTTTCATCATCCTTCTGCTTTATTTGAAAGATAACGGTTGCATCCTTGACGCAACGTCTCTGTTGTGAGAAGTTGGCCAGAAATCCTTTTCCTAACTCGTTAAAGGTATGGATGCTTCCTGTTGGCAAGCTGTTGAACCAAATTCGTGCAGATCCAACAAGGGTTTGCATGAACATGAGACAGCACTCGAGATCACCCCATTTTTCGATTCGAGCAGCTCCCGAGAAGATCTGAAAGTGATCTTCTGGGTCGTCAGTGCCGTCATATGTTTTTATATGAGCTGGCATCTTTAGCTTGTTGGGGAAATCATAGTCTGCTATTCCGGTGAGAAACATGACAAGCTGCTTGGCTTGTAGGGTTGGTTGACAGGGTGTTCCATCCTGTTGTTGGTCATCCCAACCGGATTTCCCTGTTGAGCAGCGATGGCCTGACTGATGAGCTGCTGCCATGGGAAGTTAGCCATCATTTGTGATATCATGTAGGGCATGAGGTTAAAACCTTGGAGGTTTTCGGTTGTGGCTACATTGCCGGTCACCATGGGGATGCTCATGGAAGCGTTCCTAGCCATGGAGAGTGAAGCCATGGCTTGCTCCCACGAAGTGGCTGCCGGTGGTGGGATACTGGATATTGGTGATTGTAGAAGTTGATCCAAGGTGACCTCATGTCCAAGTGGTGCACCGGTGGTGGCAGCTTGGGTGGTAAACAGTGGAAAGGCAGTAGGACTGGACCTTGCTTCGTGCCGAGAGGTGGGGAATGTGTTGCTGGGGCCAGCATTACTGCTTCCGAGTAGTGGTCTGTGACTGTAGGTGGCATTTAGAGGAGGAGGAGGTCCCGGGGAGAGTGACACTTCCTCTTCCTCGCCATAATCTAGACGGAGACGGACTCCTTTGTCCCTTTCCCTCATGACGTATTGGTTTAAAAGGGATCTAAGCTGCAGAAAGTTTCTTTCCACTCCTTCAAGGGTGAGATCTATACGTTGGGGAGTTTGTGCAAGATCAGGGAGAGGGGAAAACACCCGTGAACGAGTGGGAGGTGGAGTTTGTAAGCTTGTCGTCCCATGACGTGCAGGCAGGGATTGAGTTCTGGCTGAAGTGCCTCCCGGAGTGGAGAAAGACACAGATCTGGCTGGAGAAGTCTGATCTGTGCTTGGAGAGATCTGGTTGACCTCTTCTTGGGACTCAGGGTCAGACATGGAGAGAGTCGGAGCTACACAACTGATTTTTGTAAAGACAATGGTGTAGCCCCACGGTGGGCGCCAACTTGTTGCTACAACAAATAACTGCCTAACGTTGGTTCTGAGTCACAGGAAGGGTTCAGAGGTTCAAGGGTTCCGATCTGCCTAACGCAGGTCGTGGTGTCCTTCTACGTTGCAAACGTAGAAGGAGGTTCAAGATAATTTTCTAATGTTTGTTTATGCTTTTAGCTTCTGATCTGAGATGTACTCGAAACCAGAAAAAGGCTATGTTCAAGATCCAAGTGAAGAGAAATATTCTCTCCACGTGTGAGGACCAAAAGAATAAGAAGCTTAGAGTGGGAGTGATATGTGATGGTGTGATCAGATCTTGTGAGGACAAGTCTGATTTATAGAGGGGTGGACTCTCTATTAGAGGAAATCATATTATCTTGGACCTTGTTGCAACAAAAGGACAATCCACTAATAGCCGGCGATGGCTATTGACCTGCGGTCTGTTCACTGATGTTACTCCATCAGCAGCTGGTTGTGTTGCACGATGAAAAGGTGATGGGACAAGTCATCTTTTTGACTTAGGATACTCCTGCCTTTTGAACCGTTGAAGCTTTCAACCCTTTAAGCGTAGTTCTGTATATTGTTTATTATTTTTGCTTTAGACTACCCACGTCATCAATCCCCATGGAGGAAAATGCTAAGTTATGGCAGCAAAGCATAAGTTTTTGCTACGGATATAGAGTTGTTTGTTATATATTGATAGAAACTGATATGTATGCAAGTGTTTTCTGTGTTTGCGGTTATTTGAATGTGGAGGGAAAGATTAGAGAAGGAAATTTATAAGTTTGTTTTATTAACCAAACTTAAGACGCATACAAATGAAACCTATCCACCCTATTTATAGTATGTGAACCAGTGGGAGTAACCAACACAACCATTCACAATACTATAACTAACTTATATGAAATGGTGTGTTACATACAATCGTCCATAACTACCCAAACTTATGATTAAATCTTATTAATTTACAATATTTACATAGATGCTATTATTATTAAACCTTTGATAAACAACTATACTTATATCTAACATATACTGTAGCTATGGCTCTCAATTGCCTTCTTCTCCGATCTTCTTCACACTCCTAATTTACCTACTTATGCATGCGTTTACGACTTCCTTCGTTGGTTTTGCTTTTGTTGAATTTTTCATTTTCTATTTCGAAAATTGATACACATTTTTCCCTGCTATCAAACCCTTGATTATTTTTTACAGTCATTTACTCTGTTGGGTGATTAAATATGGGTCTGTCTATTGGCACCCCCCACTTCTATTTTAACTTCCATATGAAGCGTCTCGCTTTGGTCAAAGCGAGGCGCTTTAGTCACCTCAAGACCAACCTCGGACTGATGTTGCATGGGAGTTTGAAAAAAGGGGGCCAAGCGCCTCGCTTTGGCCAAAGCGATGCGCTTGAAAACAAGGGGGAATGAACTTGGACATTCTGATTATTTTGGTTTGTTTTTAAGTGTTTTTTTTTTAACTTTTTGTTGGAGGGGTTTTGGTTTGGGTTTATTTTGGAATTTTTTGGGGTTTGGTTTGTTTTGAAGTGGTTTTTTTTTTAACTTTTTTATTTATTTAGGTCTTTATCTATTGTAATTTTTTTAAATTTAAAAAACAACGTAATAACCCTAATCAAACTATAATTAATCAAGTAATCCCAACTTTAACCTAATAATAAAGTGTTCGATTGTCACTGTGACAGGATAAATTTTTCATGGAGAAGACCTCGTCGAAGAAAGATTGAACGAATTTGCGAATTTTGATACGAATATGGTGGTTGATGGTCAAGGTGGCGTCGTTTTGGTTCATAACATGCAAGTTTTATTTGGTTTGGGATTGAAAGGGTTGAGTGATTTTTTAACATTTATAATCGGATATTTACTGTTTGGATCTCATTGGTTTTACAGGCTTGCAATTTATAATTTGTTGTTACTTTTATTTGTGTAACACCCGACTATTTTTAGAAGTACAAAAAAAAAATATTATATTATCTTCGTGTAACCGTTTAAATTCGTTAACAATATTACCTAGTTAACAAGAAATACTTTTTTTTTTATTTATGCATAATAAGTTAAAATATTTAATTATGCTATATGGCGACACAGGGAGAATAGACCCGGTATTAAACGACTACTAGATTTTAAATCTAACAAATATAAATATTTATACATTCCTAATACTTGATTTAATTAGTTTTACATGTATATGTTACGTGAAATAATTATCTAGGAGTTAAGCGAGTCGAATCTAAACGAGACACGTGACACGTGACGCTAACGGGTTCGTATACGCGGTGTCCACCAAACCCGCACCTAACCCTACCTATATAAACTCTCCTTCTCCTTCTCAATCTAACACTTACAAATCCTAGCCCACATGGTTCTTCCTTATCTCTGTAGATGCAAAAGTGCGACTAGAGCTTTGGATTGTCAAACACATTTTGTTTTGTAGATATCGAAGGTGCGAAGGAAGATTGTAGAGGGTGCGAAGGAGGATTTAAAGGTGCGAAGGAGTATGTTTGTACGAATGAAGACATAGATTATTGAAGAACTTGGTTCGACCAGTTGATGTGGGCGAACCTGCACATTCGCATGAATGATTTGGGCGAATGTGCAGGCCTATAAATAGGTTAAGTTCATTTTTGAATGTAACTTTGATGATTATTATTCCCACCTCTTTCTGAAAACTCTCTCTAGATTTTGTTAAACTTGTTTTACGTTTAAACCTTGATTGTAATCATTATTCTACGTGTAAACAAGTGTTTTATGAATGAAATTGATTGAAAATGATGATCTGCGTGTTTGAATCTGTTTGATTATTACTTTGTGATAGTTTTAGGGTTTCCGCACCTGAAACTAACTTGTTTGATCAATCTTTGTTTGTTTTCGATCCTAATACGCACATACAAAGTGGTATCAGAGCCATTTCGGATCAAACAACCACAAATTAATAATCTCTCAGCTGATTTGGACCCAATTTTGGTCAAAAAGTTTCTGTTTTCAATAAACAAACTGATGTGATAAGATTTTGATCGATTACACCTTGATTTCGAGTTTAAATTGGATAATTCTCTTTATTAAAGTTGTTCCAAATCAAATCCGATTCAAAACCTGATTAAGATCATCAAAATCCATCAACATTTGAAAAACATGATCAAAATTAACTGATTTTCAAAGAATAACCGTTTTTTAAATCACAGGGGTCGAACGAGAGAGTTTGGTCGAAAGAGGAATTTATTTGGGTCGAAAGAGTGTGTTTCTGTACGAAGGAGGTGTTTTAGTGGTCGAATGAAGATTTTGGTTGCTTATTTTTCACATTCGTACCCTTGTTTCACCTTCGCATAATCGAACGGTCGAAGGAGTTGATAAATAGTCGAAAGAGAGTTCTAAGTGGTCGAAGAAGTTATTGTTGTTTAGTTTACATTCGTATCAATCTTAAACGGGCGAAAGAGAACTTTATTTCTCCTTCGCACGTCCGTATATATGAAGGAACATCCTGTTTTGATAAATTTTTAATCTTTTCGTGTTTAATTGTTTGCAGGACAAGATGTGGAACTTTCCAACAACGCCTAGACCTACTCAAGCACCACAACAGCAAACAACACAAGATCCGTGGTCCATTGCAGCTCAAAAGACTAGTCAACCATCACAGCCGATTAATTATATGGCAATGACTAGTTCGGCACCACAACAAGTTGTTCAATCATTACCACAACCGATTGACAACTATTGGGGAGTCGCAACAGCAGCAGTCCATTCCCAGACGACCAACGCAATATCTACTCTTATTCATGACCTATCTTCTGGAAGCGGCAATCGTCCACCGAAGTTAATGGACATGAAGGAGTATAACACTTGGAAGACGAAGTTTAAGATTCACGTTGAGGGACAAGGACTTGAAGGGGCCGAGGCATGGCAAATGATTGTGAAGGGTTATGTTGCTCCTATTCTGGAGAATACTGGAGAACCAATCCCTTTGGAGAATTTGGCGGATGACGAGAAGAAAAGGTTTGCTATAGAGAAGAAAGCATTCTCTCAGCTATCCCAGGCGATCAACACTGATCTATTACATCAGTTTGGATCGTGCACTACATCCAAACAACTTTGGGATATGCTGAGAAATCGACATGATGGAAATGAGAAGACCAGGAAGCTTAGGATGGAAGAGCTTCGGAAGGAGTTTGAAAACTTCAGTTATATGGGTAATGAGACCCTAAAAGAGTTGGTTCCAAGGTACTGCCATTTGCTCACTGAATTGTCGAGCTTTGAGATCAGCATTCCAATGTCGGAATTAGTTGATAAATTTGCTGATGCATTACCACCCTATTGGAACCAACACATCGAAGTGTTAAAGGAGAAGGATGCTTACCAGTATTGGACCATTAATGAGTTCATCCAAAAGCTGGAAAACAAAGAGATGGAGGAAAAGAGAAAAGCTAAGAGAGCTCAGATTCCACAGAATCCTGATTTATATGTGAGTGGAACATCTAACTCTCTTTCTGCTTCAAGCACCACATCTACTGTTGCACCTCACATAGCATGTGTGTCTAACATTGTTGAACCAACAAAAGCACCCATTAACTACCTTGCTCAAACTTCATCCTACACACCATCATACACACAACAACCTTATCAAACACAAAACTTTATTCCACCATTTTCACCATTACAACAAGCCGCATGCTATACATCAAGTCAACAGCAACAACAACAACAATATCCTCCTCAAGTGAACCAGATGCAGATTACTCAAGCTCAATCAAGTCAAAACCCGATTGTGTTAGAGACATCAAACCTTAACAATGTGACTGTTGAAATTGCTCAACAGCATGTTGCTCTAGTATCTGCCATGGTTGCTTCTTACAACGGTTTGGTAGCAAGTCAAATTGGTAACAATAATCTCACCAATGAGGACTATGCTCAAATCGACAAAGAGGAAATGGAGTTGATGGACATTCAGTGGGCTTTTGCAAGCATTATGAGGAGAGCCACTGATTTTATTCAGAAGACTGGCAGGACTGATCTCTCAACCTCTCCCAACACCACATACGGATTCACAAAGCAAAGGTTACTTGCTTTAACTGTGGTGAAAAGGGACATTTTAAAAGGGAGTGCACACAACCAGCACAACAAGGTAACCGAAATCCTTTCAATTCTACATACCAAAACCGACAAAACCAAAACCAGAATCAAGTGTCTTACAATAATCCAAACATCTCAAGCTTTCAACCACAAAACCAAAACACTTATCAGAACCGTCAACAAAACAACAACACCAGACAATCCACAACACAAAACCAACCTCAACAAAACCCAAACCGAACTATTGTTCCTATCTCTACACCTAACACACAAAACCAAAACCAAACTGATACTCAAAACCAAGCACTTGTTATCCAAAAGGATGAAGGTTTTGACTGGACTGGTATGCAATTGGGGGTGGAGGAGATCACTGCTGGGAATGTTGCGTGTGTGGCACAGCAAATGAGGTTGGATGAGAATGAGGAAGTTGAAGAAGAGGTTGTGATTGAAAAGGTGTCAGAGTTGAAGATTGAAGAAGTAAATGATGATGTGATTGTTGAAGGTGAAGACAAGAAATCAGGGATGATTCTTGATTCTGTCACTGATGTTGGAGATCAATACGACTCAGCTTACTCGGATATGGAGAGCGAATCTGATTTAGAGACTAGTGTGAATTCACTAGATGATGATATTGACCAACTGCTAGCTGAAGCTGACTTCCTGATGACCCGCAAGTCATGTATTGTGGATGATGCATGCACCAAGATTGACTACTCCAAATTCTTTGCAGGAAAGGAAGCTCACTTTGCTTTAATGGCCATGACAGAACCTCCTAAGCCGGTAAGTTCTGAAACTCAATCTTGTGTTAAATGTGATAAATGTGCTGATTTTGAAAAACTGACTGATGAAAACAAGCTTCTCAAGGTTCAACTTGAGAGTGCAAAACTCAACTGTCAGATTTATCAAAAGGACTTAAAAGATTTCAACAAAGTTCTTGATGGTTATAAAAAGGATGTGTCTGAATTGAAAAAGACATTATCTATTAAACAACTTGCCATTAATAATTACATCAATGAAATGGAAAACACTAAATTAGAAATGGCAACCATCAAGTGCTTTGCGGAAAAAGTTAACAAGAAATTAGAAAGTTACAAGCACATAGCATACGTAGTTGATCATATCATTGAAGAACCCTCCCAGACGAATAGTGCAAACTATAAGTCAGTTCCATCTCCGGTATTGTTTGAGAATCACACTTTACATGCAATACCACCGGAGACTTTAATCAATCCTAATCCCACACCAGAAAATGAGCCTAACACTTCCAGTGTCGGGGATCCATATTCTGATGTGAGACCAGTACTGGGAAATAGTGAGGGTGTGGTCGCTACTGATGATTCAGATGAAGAAGATGAGTCATCTGAGACGATTGAAAGTGATAGTGATATCCCTGATGAAAATCATATAATCACTACTGAGCCAGTCTCACCGTCTCAGATCATTCATCCAATGGCAAATGCTCATCGCAAAAATGAGGTTAAGAAAAATGATAAGTTTGTTGGTAAAAGTTTTGAAAAGAAAGAGGTTAAGAAGGTTGAGAAAAACGTGAGAAAACCGGTTGAAAAGAAAGTTGAAATTAAAACTGAGAAAAATGTGGTAAAACCGGTTGAGAAGAAAAATGAGTCTAAATCTGAAAAATCAAATGATGTGAGCAATGAAGTGTGTGATAAACCTGTCAAAATCTTCTATCGGATGCAAGGCTCCGATAAGATTTTATCTGATGATGAGTTTCCGATTAAGTTTGTCAATTCCACAAAAATCGAAAAGATCTGGCAGGAAAGTACGATTTGGTTCCCGAAATTTGAAAGGACCAACAACATTCCTCAAGAGATCTTAGACAAAATTTATTCGGAAAAAGAAGCAAAGGTCAATGTCACACAGTTTGTTTTGCCTGTTCATAAGGAAAATAGTTTTATTGAACCGACTTACTCGAAGGACCCAGCTCCTGAGAGTTTAAGGAAACAATGCATGGTCGATCGATATCCCATTGCTAGTTTTTCCAAGTCGCCGATCTAGGAAAACTATGAGGAATACCGTGCGTGTTATAAGTGCGGGGAACGGGGACATTTACTTGCCGCCTGCCCGTACGTACGACACAAAAGGCACGAGGTGGAGATGAGGCAATATCATGAGTATCCGGTTGACAATTATGGCTATCAACAGAGACGGCATTTTCCCCAACAAGATTTTTATCATAATCAAAACAATTTTTATAACAAGGGGGAAAATCGTCCGATGACGTATGATAAGCACAACCGGATGACCACTGATAAATCTGGTAAGAAACCTATGATGAACTCAACTGCTGATACCAAAAAGGTAGCTCCTAAGCCTAATGGTAAACAAGCAGTTGGACCTGTCTCTGTTAAATCAGAGAAGGAAACCAAGAAGGTTGCTTTTAAAGAAGAAGTAAAGAAACCGACTGAGACTTCAAAATCTCAGATTCGGATCTTGAAACGATCTGAGCAATCTTGGTCATCTAAGGAATCTGAAGGAGCATCTACTTCACAGAGCGAGAAGAATGAGAAAAAGAAAGTTGTTAGTGAGAAGAAAGGGGTTGAAATAACCCAAGATGTTTGTGAGACAAAAGATTCTTTGAAACAACCTGTTCAAAGACCCAAGACCAAACAGGCTTGGGTCCCCCGAAAGAACTAATTGATCTACTTTAAATGTGCAGGGAGCTCCAGCTGGCCCTGTTAGCAGCCTATGGATTGTTGACAGTGGAGCTTCTGGTCACATGACAGGGGACCTCACGCTACTCTTTGACATCAAAAACATTAACGGAGGTTATGTGGCATTTGCTGGAAATAAGGGAGGCTACATTACTATGGAGGGTAGTGTAAGCAATGGGGTCGTAACATTTGAGCGGATTTCTTATGTGAAACAAATAGACTACAATTTGCTCAGTGTTAGTCAGATTTGTGATAAACAATTTTCTGTGTATTTTGATGACAAATCCTGTTATATCTTGAAACCTGGGTTTGAGCTACCAAAAGAGTGGGTGATGCTGAAGGCGCCGAGAGTTAACAACTTGTATATTCTCGACATGTCTAAAGCAATGACCACTCATGGCCAAGTCACGTGTTTCCTCTCCAAGGCTACAGAAAAAGAATCCATTATGTGGCACAGGAGAATGGGACACATACATTTGAGAAAGATGAATCAGCTTATGAAGAATGAACTTGTCACGGGAGTTAATGTCAAACACTTCCATCTGAATGACAAGTGTATCAGTTGCAAGAAGGGCAAGCAGCACAAACAATCCCATAGACCAAAGAAAGTTAATTCTGTTGAGTTGCCACTTGAACGTTTGCATATGGATTTATTCGGTCCAGTCAGACGTAAAAGTTATGCCGGAGAGTTATACTGTCTTGTGGTGACTGATGATTATTCAAGATTTTCATGGGTAATGTGTTTGCATCAGAAAAGCGACACTTTTGACAATTTGAAGGTTCTGTTTACACGTCTGGAGAATTTATATGGTCTGAAGATCAAAAGAATCCGGAGTGACAATGGGACGGAGTTTAAAAATGCTCAGATGGAGGATCTTTGTGCAAACAAAGGAATTCATCATGAATATAGCGCTCCGTACACACCCCCGCAGAACGGTGTCGCAGAGAGAAAGAACAGGACTCTTATAGAGACGGCGAGAACTATGCTTGCGGATTCAAATCTTCCAGTCATGTTCTGGAACGAAGCTATTTACGCAGCATGTTATACTCTTAACCGTGTTTTGACAGTGAAGAAGTTTGGTAAGACTTCTTATGAGCTGTTGAACCGACGAAAGCCGAATCTGGAGTATCTAGAACCATTTGGTGCCCCATGTACAATGCTGAATCCTTCGGAAAAGTTTGCACCAAAGGCTGAAGAAGGTTATTTTGTTGGATATGCAACCCCATTAAAACGGGTATTCAACAAAAGAACTAGAAAAGTCGAGGAGTGGGCTAATGTCGAAGTTCAAAGATATACACAAAATGTACAGGGTGGAGGACCAGATTGGATGTTTGATTACAAAGATTTCTTTGAATCATTCAATCTAGATAGCATGGTTGAAGAAGCTGTACTTCGATTGTACTACGAGGTCGAAAACGCCGTAACTTCACCGTTAGTGCGTCCGATCACAGTAAACCCCCAAACAACTTCTAATGATGCTACTGCTCCTGTATTGGAAGAAGAGGTGTTCCAAGAGGCTTCTACATCGCTTAATTCATCAGAATCAGAATACGAAGACGATGATGCAACAAGTGAAGCTATTCTGGACAACGCTACAGTGACACCACCAGTGAACCCATCTACTACTGATGCTTCAACATCGAATGTGGGTAATGATCTGGCTTCTACAGAGAATTTGACAACTCAGACGGGAGTACAAGTACCTGATTATCCGGAATCTCGGATTCATCGGATACACCCGCTTGAACAGGTTATTGGTGATCCTGGTAGCAGTGTGATGACAAGAGGGCAGCTGAAGAATGCTCAAGCACCAGAAAACATTGGCAATCTTGCTTTATATGCCAAAATTCAGAAATCTGGTTTTCAGAATGACTGGTCATTTGCTTGTTATGTTTCGCAGGTCGAGCCGCGGACATACAAGGATGCTCTTTTGGATGACGCCTGGGTGGAAGCAATGCAGGAGGAGTTATTACAATTCCAGAAACTTGGTGTATTGACCCTAACAGATTTGCCCCCTGGTAGAAAGAAAATTGGTACCAAATGGGTGTTCAAGTGCAAGAAGCATGACAGAGGAGTCATAGTACGAAACAAAGCTCGTTTGGTCGTTCAAGGTTTTCATCAGGTTGAAGGAATCGACTACAATGAAATCTATGCACCGGTTGCACGCCTGGAAGCTATCAGAATGTTCCTCGCATTTGCATCATGGAAGAAATTTAAGGTGTATCAGATGGATGTAAAGAGCGCTTTTCTTTACGGTGTGGTCAAAGAGGAAGTTTACGTAGGTCAACCACCGGGCTTTGAGGACCCTATTCACCGGGATAAGGTTTATGTGTTAAACAAAGCTCTCTACGGGTTGCACCAGGCTCCGAGACAATGGTATGAGGAGCTAAGCACGTATCTTCTCTCGAAAGGATTCAAACGCGGACTGGTAGACTGCACACTGTTCACGAAACGAGCAGGAGATGATTTGCTTCTAGTACAAATTTATGTTGATGACATTATTTTTGGGTCTACTAACGAACTTCTGTGCAGAGAATTTGAACAAGTTATGCAGGAAAAGTTCGAAATGAGCGCTATGGGAGAAATGCAGTTTTTCCTCGGATTACAGGTGGAGCAAAGACCAACGGGGATCTTTATTCACCAGACGAAATACGTTTCTGAAGTCTTGAGCCGATTCCAGATGGATGATTCAAAGCCGATGGATACCCCGATACAGCCCAATCACGGGATTGGAGTTGACCTTAAGGGGGAGCTGACTGATCCATTTACATACAGAGCAATCGTCGGATCTCTGATGTATCTCACAGCGTCAAGACCTGATATAATGTTTGCGACATGTCTTTGTGCGCGATATCAATCGAAGCCGAAACAGAGTCATCTTGCAGCTGTCAAGCGTATCCTTAGATATCTGAAGGGTTGTCCATCAAAAGGACTGTGGTACCCTCATGATGATAATTTTGACCTAATCGCTTTTAGTGATGCAGATTGGGGCGGCTGTGACAAAGACAGCAAATCCACAAAGGCTGGATGTCAGTTTATGGGGAGCAGGCTCGTGACCTAGCAATGCAAGAAACAAACCGCAGTTGCACTATCCACATGTGAAGCAGAATACGTTTCAGCATCGAGCTGCTGCTCACAGGTTCTTTGGATCCAACAGCAGATGGTGGATTACGGTTTGCAATTTCTTAAAACCCCTATTTACTGTGATAATGAGGCCGCAATCGCATTAACAAAAGACTTAGTAAATCACTCAAAGGCTAAACATATCCGGATTAAATATCATTTTATCCGTGATTGTTATGCTAAAGAGTTGATCGATATGGTCAAAATCCACACTGATTATCAACGCGCAGTTCTTTTTACCAAAGCTTTTGATAAATCCAGATTTGATTATCTTTTGAAAGCAAATGGTATTAAAGAAAAACAGGACTGATCACCACCTCAGTCTATCACTTTTTAGTTTAACTTTTTACTGTTTTTCAGAAAAATTTCGAAAATCCATAAAAATTGAAAAATTTCTTTGCTGACTGCTATATCTTCTTCCTTTAGATTAATGCCGTCAGATTTCTGTGAACAAACGATATCTGGGCAGTCACATATTTGAAATGCTCCAGCTTATCCTTGGGAACAGTAAATTCGAAAATCTATAAAAATCAGAAAATTCTAAAATGATTTCCTGGAGTATAAAGGGAAATGATAGTACATCAGTGGGGATCTGACACATTCTAAATAATGTAATGCTATATAGGGCGTGTGTCTGAGTCTGTGCGATGTGCTGATAGGCTTCGTAGACCTATTACTGCGTGTCTGATACATACATATCAAACGATTTGTTGTGTGGATGAACTCCTCATGGGCATATCGTCTTAGTACCGTAATTTCGTTTGATAGGGTATTTGTACAAAACTCGGAGGTTTAGGGTCGTTATGTTATTAGTTGTCTGGGGATAGCCTCTCTGATCTTCTGCTGTAAGTCATTACGGACCTAGATCAGACAAGGTGTCTTTATAAAAGAGCTATATGCCAAATCCTAAAGTTACCGAATTGAGGAACTTTCCATGTTATATGATAATCAAAGATTATCTATTACATCGTATTGATCATTGATGCAAATCATGATTAATATCAGTCCTCAACCTGGTATAGTGCATATGTTACTTTGCTGCATTAATTTGCTGACCTGTATACCTCTATGCATTATATCTTGTACAATTACAGACAACGAAAGCATAATCACGCTTTACAATGAGTCTTTGTGCATTTACTTCTTGATACGGGAGTATGTCGTGTGCGTGGGAACCACAGACAATTGCGTTTATACTATAAATATCAGTATCAGTATAAAGCACTGCACAAAAGTCTGCATGTGAGTTTATGTGGATCACAATATCAGCAGTTGCCAGATCACACATTGTCTTTAATGATACTAATTTCAAAAAGATCAACGGTGTGATCAGATTTCTCATAAACTGATATGATCCCTTTACCGGAATCACAAAAATATTTACAGTTTTTCATTTACATTTCTGCATTTTATTTTCTCGTCAAAAATTACAAAACTCAAAAAGATTTTAGGTGTGTTTTAGCATAAACTTTAGAAAATCCAAAAAGATTTTTCTTTTTCATCTTATTTTTGATAACTGATGGTGGTTGATGTCGATTTTCTAAACCTGATACACCATTTGAGCTTTGTAAACTTTTAAAATGTGAAAACATGAATGCTGGATGCTTAAAAGTTGGAAAATAATTGAACCGGGACTCGTTTTTGAGATTTGGAAAATTTTCAAAAATCCCAATTCTCATTCGCCCATTCGTTTGGTCGAATGTGGGATTTTCTATGTTCATTCGTATGTTTTGGTTGGGCGAAGGAGAGTGTTCCTGATATATTTCTCATTCGAACCCTTTTATCTCATTCGAACCCTTTCAATAGGGTCGAAGGAGAGAAAAGTTTCTCCTTCGTATGAACAAAACGGGCGAAGGAACAGGCCTATATATATCCAGTCTCACATTCGAACCCCACTTATAATTTTTTCCAGATTTTACTCGTAACCTCACCTTGTTGCTTTTTCATTTTAAATCGTTCTATTGTGTTCGCGAGTTATCACTGATTATTTTCATATCACTTTTACAGGTATCCATCAAAGGATCAGGGATTAATCCCTGTTTTTCTATTACGAGCCCTAAATGTCTAAAACTGTTCTAAATCAACTTTATAATACCAATTGATGGTCAGGGTTGATTGTGTGTGAGTTTTAGGGGGAGAAGTATTCAAAACAAATGTTTAAAACAGTTCAGATTGTGAAATTAGTGTATAAACCCTAGTTTTTGGGTGAAAACACAAACACAATCAACAATTGATGAATCTGTTAGTCTAGGATTGATTATCGGCATTATTAGGTCCCATTTCAATCAAATGGACATGTTCAGGATCTTTAAAATTCAAAATTGATTTTTCAAAAATATGAACTGTCTCCTTCGACCAGTTCGAATGGGCGAAGGAATAACATAATTTGGGCGAAAGAGAATTTGTTGGGCGAATGAAACTTTTTATTAAAATTTTCACATTCGTACCAACTGTTTCTCATTCGCACCTATACATTTACACCTTCGTACCACCGTTTGGGCGAAGGAAGGAGTTTTGACCAAAAATTTTCAATTTTGTTATTTTGTCGATTTTTAACTTGTGTTTTTGATTGTTTTGCGGATCTAACAATGTCTGAACAACAGAAGACTACAGAACAGGCAGGATCCTCATCACAGCCCGCAAAGCAGCTTGATTTTGAGAATGCACACAACTGTTGCGCATATCTTGGCGACGTGAAGCACACGGAATTTGTTGGCATCATTGAGTTCTTGAAGCGAAGCAGAGTAATAGATGCTATTGCTACGCCAATAGTGATCTACCGAGACATGATTCAGGAATTCTGGTCTAACACTAAACTAGATTTCTGGAAGAACGAATCTTGCTTGATGAGCAAAATCCAGGGACAACGAGTCATTGTGTGCGAAGAAGATTTAAGAGAAGCACTGAATCTGGATGATGATCCCAAAGATCCAAAGGAATTTACATTCATGGATCAAAGGAAGTGTTTTCTCAGGATGAAGTATAACGGACCTATCATTGACGGTTCGTTGCACAAAGGAAAACTGTGCCCACAGTTCAAATATCTGGCACATGTTTTAATCCACGTATTCGGATCTGCTGCGGGAGGTTATGACTTGATGAGGAAGAGCATCAGTTCGATGATGGTTGCTTTGGTATTGAACAAACCGTTCAATGTTTCCGGCATGCTGATGTCTCATTTATTGGAACCAGTGAATGGAACGAGGAACCTGAAGTTTCTATTATATCCTCGTTTTCTTCAGATGATATTCGATCACAAGTACAAAGAATTGAAGAGAGATGCTAAACATATTGTTGTTCAGGAACACATGTCGCTGAACACACTAGCTAGAATGAAAGCCTATAAGGGTTTATCTGTTGAAGAACGTCCTCCTGTTAGGCGTTTGTTTGGACATCTAGCTAGGGCAGATTATAATGATCCGGGTGAGGGGCTTGTAAGGAATGCGAACATTGATTCTGTTGCTGACAATCCTTTACATCATGTTGATCCTGACGCTAAGCGCAAGAGACAAGTGGTGAATGTAGGCGCTAAGAGTGGTAAGACAAAGAAACCAGAGATAAGGATTGAGGTTACTGAACCAGAGAAGAAGAAGAGAACTCAAGGTAGAAATAAGAGAATGGCGAAAAAGGGATTGAATCTTGTTGATGAAGCTTCCATTGATTCAGAAGAGACAATTGAGGAAGAACAATGGAATTCTGATGCTGAGACTGTGACGACCATGCCCAAGGCCACTGAGGCTGGTGCGTCTGATAGCCAAAGAGAAGAAGATCAAGGGAACAAAAGTCCTATTCCCGTTGATGTTGAAAATTTGGGTTTTAATGTTGAAGAGACGTTTGTTGGTTCTCCTGTGCAAGCTGCTAGAAAAGAGAAGAAGAAGCAGGAGAAGCCAAGTATAAAAAGAAAGAAAGAGATAGAATCATTGATTGCTGGTAAGAAACTGCCGCCAGCTATAAGTTCAAAATCACCGGTTACTGCACCTGCTCAAAAGAAACAGAAGACAGCAGCAACATCTAGCACACAACAAACAGAAGAAATTCCAATGGATGATGTGAATGAAGCATTGGATAATGTGCTGAAGAAAATCAGGAAAGGAAAATTGCATGAAGCTGTTGAACCACCAAAGAAGACTAAAGTATCGGTGGACAGTGACATCATGACTGCTGTGAATCAGAAATTTTCTGAGTTGATGAATTTGATTACAAAACAACAGACGGAGATTGAGCAGTTAAAGTCAAATGACAAGAAAATGTTAGAAGTCGTAGTCACATCGGCAGATGACAATGAGACCTTGAAGAAAACTATCAAGAAACTAAAGAGAGAAAACAAGAAGTTGCTGAAACATGAGCAACGTAACACCAGAAGGATTATAGTCTTGAAGAAGGAGAACATACAGCTGAAAAAGAGTAACAAGCATATGGATGATCTGATAAAGAACTTGTACTCTCAGGCTCCTCAACTTCAAGCTGGTGAAGTGGATAAAGAAAGAGAAGAAGAGTTAGTTGATTTTAAATTGTCTGATGAAGAGGAAGATGATGAACTAGATGAAGATGCTGGTGATGATACAAAGACGAAGAAAAAGGATGATAAGGATGATGATGGATCGGATGATGGATCTAGTGATGGAGACGGCTCTGCTTTTGATAGTAGTGATGATGATGATGATGATGTTGATAAATTCACATACGAGAAACGTGACTCGGATAAGGGCGGTGAATCGAGCTCGAAAGCTCCTGGTGAGAATGTTGATGATGAAGATATTTTCTGGAACGAAAGATTGCAGTCATTGTCTGAAGAAGATAAGAATAAGTATCGTCAGATGTTAACCGATCGAGTCTGGACGATAGACATGACTAGCAGGTTCCCAGAAATATTTGAATCCAACAATAAACTCTTGGAGTTGGAGTATGATGACCCTGATCTTGAGGATGGGGAAGTTTCTGCAGCTATTTCGAAAGAAATTCTGGAAGGTTTAGCAAAGCAAGTGGGCAAGACGTTAGAAGAATTACTTGCTGATAACTTTATTCCTAAGATTCCTGAGAAAGAAGCTGGAAATCACTCGGATGATCGTGATGTTCCTGCTTTCGAGGAAGTCGAGATGGAAGACATTACGAGCGATGAATATCCACAATATTTCAGAACAAATCAAGATTGTGGATTTTCTTTCTCAGACGAACTGCTAAATCATGCCGAGAAGCTTGCAAGAGATAAGAGCAAAGTCTTTGAAGATGAAATTTTTAAAGGACATAACAAGCCACGGTTCGAGCAATCAGAAAGTTTAAAAGAGTTGTTAAAAAAGCTGAAAGAAAAGGAGAATAATCGTCCAAAACCGGACATTCAAGGCAGCTTTTACAAACTTCACAATAAGATTTTCAAAGGTCGTGCATTGGCCTGGAAGTTTGTTAAAGAGTTAAAGTGTTTCGCAGTGAAATGGGAGAAGGGGATCTTGTATTTTGACAAGTTTCATCACTTGAAGACCCTTCCATATTGGGCAATCAGAGACATTTGTCGTCACCGTTTAACGGGAGCGTCAAATAGTCAGATTACTTATTTTGCTGAGAAGATGACTCGTGAAAGCCGAACCAAGTGGGACTTGTTTACACCACAATATCCAAAGCGAATCGTTCATAAGAAGGATATTGATTTGATAACCGGTATGCCCAAAGTGACTTTGAAATACAAACCACCGCAAGTGTTGAAAAAGATACCTTTGATGCCTATTCCGCAACACTTTGCAAAAGACTTCATCTGGTGGTATTATGATTGGAAGATTGCAGAGGCCGTGATCGTGTTGAAGGATGGAGAGTCGAATTACAAGAAATTGCATATCTTTGATCCCATGTGGTTGATAAACTGTTCACATGAGGATATCATCATGCTATTCTATAATCCGATTTATTCAGATGCAAAAGATGCTGAGCAAGCAGGAAAGTACCAACGTGTGGTATTTCTGTGCTTTGCGTTTGATATTAATGTCGGATGTGATTATGATGTGAAATTGGGAAAGTATGTGGAGAAGCAGAAGGTGCCAGAGCTGAAAACGAAGAAACAGAAACAATTTCAGGAACCGGTGTTGACCAGAGAACAAATGATTCAAAGACATATCAGAATGTGGAACAAAAGATTGGACGAAGAACGACGTACACAATCCAAGCAATAGTCGAGGGGGAGTTTGTAGATGCAAAAGTGCGACTAGAGCTTTGGATTGTCAAACACATTTTGTTTTGTAGATATCGAAGGTGCGAAGGAAGATTGTAGAGGGTGCGAAGGAGGATTTAAAGGTGTGAAGGAGTATGTTTGTACGAATGAAGACATAGATTATTGAAGAACATGGTTCGACCAGTTGATGTGGGCGAACCTGCACATTCGCATGAATGATTTGGGCGAATGTGCAGGCCTATAAATAGGTTAAGTTCATTTTTGAATGTAACTTTGATGATTATTATTCCCACCTCTTTCTGAAAACTCTCTCTATATTTTGTTAAACTTGTTTTACGTTTAAACCTTGATTGTAATCATTATTCTACGTGTAAACAAGTGTTTTATGAATGAAATTGATTGAAAATGATGATCTGCGTGTTTGAATCTGTTTGATTATTACTTTGTGATAGTTTTAGGGTTTCCGCACCTGAAACTAACTTGTTTGATCAATCTTTGTTTGTTTTCGATCCTAATACGCACATACAATCTCCTTCCTTGCATCTCTCTACAAACACACATGACAACCACAACCCTTGCCAGTGCATTCAAACCACCACCGAAACCCCCACCTTGAACCTCCTTCCCTCCGCCCTAGATCAGCGGCGGCAACCACCACCACCCGACCAGACCATCCCTGAAGCAGCAACAGCAAACAACACCCGAGCCACCCAACTCTCCTCCTCGCGCATCAGTCACCACTCGAGTCAATGTACAGCGAAAACCCCCTTCTCCTAGTCAATCAACATCATCGGGGACTAGGAAAACCCGACATAAAGCAACGACACCACCTGCTACCACTACCCCTTTTCCTTTTTGTTCACATCGTACCACCCCTACTCTTCCTGTTCGTCCTTCACTCCGACCGCCGACCACCATCACCTCAGCCACCAGCAACCACCATCCGAGCCATCCTTACCCTCTCCTTCTTCCTTTTCTACCCTCCTCCACACACACGCACCCACACGACGACACCTCCTTATCGTCCGATTGAAGCTTCTGTTCATAGTCATGGTGTTGGTGCAGCGACGGGAATAGTGTTTTCCGGTCGAGCGGTTTTGAGTCAACTAGGTGAAGGGTCAGTTATAATATTGGCCTGAGCAAGGTGGAGGCTGGTTCGGTTAAAATGGCACCTGGTGGTGATGGCCTCGACTAGAAGTTGGGGTTCGAGATGTGTTGTTCAGATTCATGATTGGTCTTGCTCTTTTGTCCTTTTTTTTTCTCGGTCAACACTGGTTGACCAGGTCAACATTGGTCAACGGTCAAACTGGTCAACACACAGTTCGAGACGCGTACGTGTCGGTTCACAGGCTTATTCGTGGGAAGGTATAACGCACGCTGTGTCTTTGTTTTAATCACCTTGCGTTTTATTATTTATATATATTCTAAGTCTGTAACGAACCGAACCGACTTGCAACGAAAATTATTTATTTATTTATTATTTTTTTTTAAAACTTGAACGAGCAGAAGAATGGTTAACTTATGAATATACATATTGTTGTGAAAATAATAAAACGCCAAACTATAATACGTACACGTACGACTCATTGAAATTTATACTTATCCTTATTATAGTTTTACTAAATTGGACATTCGTCGCACATAAAGGATTAGTTGGTTGTGTCGTGTATTTGTACATTTGATGTTTTGGGAAAATATAGATAACTTGAGTTGTCTGGATTCTTACAAAAACAGAGGAGACTCTGCCCAAATTTTTATAAAATATAAGAAACGTATATGACGCTTAGATAGTTTCGTATAAATAAAGCTACATTTTATTGATAGATTATGTCCAAACATTACCTCATCATAATATACGTACACACACAATATCCAAACTACGAAACGAGTTAACATTCAAGTCGAGTTACTCAAATATTATTTTCATTGTCCAAGATGTTTCTTTAGCAATAATTTCAAGACGCGACTATAAATACTATATATCAAAGTACTTATTTTAAGCAACTATACAAATGTATATATTTTCAATAAACAAAATCAAGTCCTATCAGTTCGTTAAATTATAAATACTTTAAGACGAGTATTACTTTCAATACGAGTCTAGGTAGTTGGATAAGCTATCTTTACAACCAAGAAACGAAACAAGATTATTTGCATTAGAAGTTAAGGCATCGTTTATTTGTAATAGGATACAAGAGTTCAATTAATCAAAGTTCAGACTTGTTGCTACTTGCTAGTACTACAAAGTGAATTTCAGGTGAGTTTTACATAGCCCCTTTTCTATTTCATTTTTTTTTTTTGGGTGAAACATGTTACAACATTCTATCTACAATTCAATCATAAGTGTCTATGTGTTATTCTATGTTGCATTATGTCTTAAACATGACTAGGGTAAGCACAATATTCTAGCATAATCATTAACATTGATCAGCCGACGGTATACAATGATAGATCTATTGGACTGACAATCCTACCCGGATACGTGTACCTCCTACATAGGTAGCGTGGGTGATTGTTATCGCATAACATAATCGAGTGAACCATGAGCGTATGGGATGGACCACAATATTCTAGTCACAAGGGTTGATTATGCACTTGATTTACCTGCTAGTATGTTTTCACATATGGACTAGACTTGCCATGACACTTGAATTGTACAAGTTTTATTCAATTATCAAAACCTATGTAATTCTCACCAACTTTTGTTGACCCAAAATATTTTCAAACTTAACATGTTTCAGGTTATAGCTTGCTCGAATATTAGAGTTAATGCTTGAAGATGCGTAGCTAGTATTTGTTATTTTAATGTACAAATTTTTAGAACAATTGTATGTAATTCATTTAAATCATTTATTGAAATTTATTATTTACCATGAGCTACTAAACAATCATCAATACGTGACATCCCGATGTTTCCGCCATCGGTTGGGGTGTTACAGATAGGTATCAGAGCCTTGGTTATAGGGAATTAGGTTATTAGAAAAATAATATAGTCTATAGCCTTAGGACTTTAATCAGTACTTGCTTTAGTTGCTTGTAGCTCTACCTTATCCTTATCTCTATCCCTATCCTCCTCCTTATTCTTACCCTAGCTTGGTCTTGCCTACACTCTCTTTCACTTGTTGCAAGCTTAATGTACTCCTAGTTTAATAGGGCAAATTCACTAGGCTTAGATCCGATCTGTCTTGATAAGTCAACATTTTCGTATATACGTAAACAAATGAATACAATCTTTGTATTTCATTTTCATTTATACCCCCTCACTCTCATTTAAATTCTAAGATTTGAATTAAAAAAAAATTCTTGCACTTCAAATCTATTTTCTTCCTTATATAATCCCCTCGTTAGCCTAAATTTCATGAAACATTTGTGGATCTCACAATCATATTTCATTTTACAAACTTGTAATATTACCCACTTGTTTAATTATTTTTAACATCCAACCCAAATCATATATTTCTCTTTACAACATATTACATATTTTACTTCTTAAATCGTATTACCTTCGGGCCAATTTTATTTTAAACTTCTCCCCTCTACATATTTTTTTTAAAGACACCCTCAACCATCAAATTTCATCATATTCAAGATTTTAAAATCCTGTTCAAACTATCATCTCGTAACCTATTTATAGGAGATACTCTAGCACCAACATTAAAGAGTACTAAATTTTGTCAAATATTCATTACCTAGGAATTTCACAAACTAAAGCAAATAAATATTTTTGTCAAAAAGCTTTTTATTCCACAAACTCATTTTCTAAATTTCAAATGTTGGTGTAACAATTTACTGGTGTAACAAATGATCTTAAAAAAAAGGGTTTTAACGTATTAGGAATCACTTCTTTTTATGGAATAATCAAAGTCAATTATACAAAACACCTCAACAAATTCTTGATTTTTGAAATCCGACATCGTGTTTAAAACCTATGACTCATCGAAATATTTTGATCCAAATCAATTTAGCTGTACTATTTAATGACCTTTGCTTTATATACAAAACCAATTTTGAAAATAAAATCTTTCCATCCACAGGGACAAAATTTACTATACAATTTTTCCATTGACACCTACTTATTTTAAACTTGTTCGAATTATTACAAATTTTTGGCAAATACCACGATCATGTTCTCTCATACGCTTGATTTTAACCGTTGATCCAAACCTCACAATTTGCACTGCTACATAATCTCCTTACTATAAAATAAACTCCTTATCAACTATTTTCACATTCACTATCTCTCATAACTTTAATTCTGCTTCAAGATTTTTCACCATCCCCTCAAGAATTAGACTTATATCCTTCACCTTCTCAAACATGAACTAGTTACCCATGATAACCAAACTATTGAAACTTGATTGTGTGTTGCATCAAACTTAATCCTTAGTTATACATGAGGATTCGATTATCTACCATATTTGAACATTTGATACTAGAATTATTTGCTATAGATACACCTAGAGTCATTAACCTTGTCTAGGGCAACTCTATTAAAACTCGCATGCTATACTTGATACTTGATTGCTTACATGTACATATTACTAATTTGCAACTCATGTGTAATAATTGGTACATTTAATCAAACAACCGATAGAGGATGAAGTACTTGCTCAACAATTAGTTGAGTATCAAATAACCTACTCAACGATTGGTAGAGGTCATCATGCCTTTTCAACGGTCGGGGGAGGCCTTACAACCTGCTCAACGACTGGTGGAGGCTATCGAACCTGCTCAACAATTGGTAGAGGTTCCTACTCACTAACTGGTAGAAGTCTTTTTCCTGCTCAACAGTTGGACTCATTAAATACAAAGGTTCAACCACATGATTATTTTTGCATTACTTACATGTGTATTTAGAGTCATAGAAGGACACAAAACCCTAATGTAAGGTAAATTGGTGATTGCGGTCCGGAACGTAATCATGAATTTACAGGTACATTAGGAAATCTCAGACTTTGTGTCTAATCAGCCTGCCAAGCGCCTCACTTTGGCCAAAGCGAGGCGCTTGGCAGGCTGATTAGACACAAAGCTTGAGATTCCCTGAAAAAATTAACCCAGGCGCCTCGCTTTGGCCAAAGCGAGACGCTTAGCTTAGGGAGTTTAATTAGAAGTGGGGGGGGGGTTTAAGTAGAAAGATCCTTAAATATATCATATTATATATAATTTTGACGCTAGCTATTCCTACCGTTTTCCGACTAGACCGTTGGATCATTCATAATTGAAATAAAAAACTATTTGGCTTTATATAGCCTTCAAGAAAGGAAATTACATAATAAAACAATAATCCACTAACCCACTAACACTCTTAACACCTACTGTACCCGTCTGCTGGGACAGGTTCATAAAACTTACAACATTCAACTGTGCGTATATTGAAGATCCCCATAACATCTTTATCCAACTAGGATAATTAGGCGCATAAGTTGGTCCATTCCCACACATCTAGTTGTATACTCGTTCGGTGGTAGGGTATTGTAATGTCATAATGATATAAGTTTGAAAAAGAACCAAAATATGTGGAATGTTTCAAAATAAGTGGGCCATTGCGTAATAAAACATAAGAACATGAACAGTCGGTGAAATAAAAATGTCAGATAACAATCATGTATGGTAAATAAGAGTCAATATGTGTAACGTTTAATGAAACACACATGTGCTCTAGTTTTATATCGTCAACTGGCTTTACGAAATAAATAACCACCAAACTTAACATACATATTCAACCAAATAAACATACAAAGTAAATTTTGAAATTGGTTTAATAGAATAATGAGGTTTATGCATTAAATACACTCGTTTAGAAATATCCAACACAGTTGAACAATTCGCCCCTAAGGTATTTTTTGTACCCGTAGAAGAAACCCTAATCAAAATCAACTCATTCTAAGTTGAATTTTATATTTACAATAAGGTGAAAAGTAAGGAAAATGAGTTATGAAATGGTTTGTACCATTGAGATACATATAGACGGCGGTAAGGGCATTCACGAACCACACCAATATGAAGATGTAGATAGTTAATACAATGGACGTAGAAGTCTTGATCATCGCTTTCCATAATGTCCTTTGTATCTAAAAATCTTCTACATTATATATACACACACATGCACGCACACACACAAAGCAAAGTCATAGACAACATAAACATGAAGGCTTTGATACTTTCGCTGCAACCACAATAATCAAAATTTAATATTTAGACATTTTTAACATAACTCAAAATTTTGATAATGACATGTAGATTGTCAACACCCTAAAGAAAGATTGAGTGAGCAAGCAAGTCAAAGAGCAGCTAACTGCAGCAGCATCTAACTACAACAGCATTTATGGGGCTGTTTGGTAGCCTCTTTATCAGCCTCTTAACCATTCAAGTCTGAATCATTCAGCATTCAGACTGTTTTGTTTCAGCATCTGAATGGAATGATTAAGTGCTGAACCATTAAGCTAATAAGGGATGTTGAATGATTCAGCTCTTAACCATTTAGAGCCTCTTAACCATTCAGACCATCTTAATAATTTAACACTTAATCAACCAAACAGCCCCTAAGTATGACTGCAAAATCTATACCAGTTGCATGCTATGGTTCATCCATCTGCTCACATTGTGATATATGGCATATATCATAGCTAAAACACAATTTTGGAAAATAAAAACCATCCCATCATTAAAAAAAAAAAAAAAAAAAACACAAAGTCAAGCTCACACATATCCCAAAAGAGTTGGTAACTCTTTAGACTTCTTTAAATGGCAATTACGATCCCCACTAGTGGATAAAACCAAATCGAACATGGCCTACAAAATAGAAAAAAAAATCTTGTAGCTTAGGGGGATGGGGCGCCTACCGAATTGTTTACAGGTTCCAACTACCAGCACGGTAACACCGCCGCCACCCACGCTAGTAGTGGTCCCGTGGACCATTTTCTGGTTATGGTTACCGTGCTGGTACCGGTTGGTTTATTGGTTTTTATAAAATGCAAAATTTTCAATTTACCCTGTGTGTCTTAGTGTTATTTAATTTTACCGTTTGTTTCATATGTTTACCATTTAAATACATCAAAAACATAAATAAAGGACATTTCATTAAAAACATAAAAATTAAAATTACATAAACCAAAGAAAAATAAACTTAAGGTTGGCGCAACATGCGCCATGCCTCAACATTGTCGAATTGTTGGCCGTAAAGACCCTCATACTCATAGCTTGTGAAGCCGATAGCCAACTCGTCATCGAGGTCCGGATCGTCCCTCATCGTTTGCTCGTAGAGGGTGGTCCACCTCGCACACTTGATATTGAGATCCTCCCACTTGACTTGGAGGTCTCAAATGGTCTTGATGGTGTTGG
The DNA here is from genome assembly GCA_028751855.1 of Ambrosia trifida. Classification (NCBI taxonomy): domain Eukaryota; kingdom Viridiplantae; phylum Streptophyta; class Magnoliopsida; order Asterales; family Asteraceae; genus Ambrosia; species Ambrosia trifida. Next base: position 37,643,819 of record CM054131.1, on the reverse strand, counting down.
TGCTCACGTGTTGGATGAAGTCGCAAAACACGTGAGCCCAAAACACGTGTTGGTCCCCCGTAGTTCTTGAATTTTGGGGTCGTTTGTGGCGTCCTTGTGGCA